>CM071799.1:29871724-31078751 GCA_036559045.1 Platycarya longipes
CTAAGACTATGCAGGAAGAATTTGAAATGAGCATGATGGGAGAGCTTACATTCTTTCTCAGATTGCAAATTAAGCAAGCAAAAAGTGGGACATTCATCAATCAATCAAAATATATTAAAGAATTGCTGAAGAAGTTTGGGATGGAAGGTGCTAAGGAAACTGGAACACCAATGAGCCCATCCACTAAACTTGATAAAGATGAATCCGGTAAAACAGTTGACTCGAAGGTATATCGAGGTATGATTGGTAGCTTATTATATTTGACAGCCAGTAGACCAGATATTATGTTTAGTGTGTGCTTATGTGCACGCTTTCAATCATCTCCAAAAGAATCACATTTAATTGCAGTTAAGCGCATTCTTAGATATCTTAGTGGTACAATTAACTTAGGGTTATGGTACCCTAAGTACACATCTTTCGATCTAATAAGCTACACAGATGCAGATTATGCTGGCTGTAAAATAGATCGAAAAAGCACTAGTGGAGCATGTCACTTCTTAGGTCGTGCACTAGTTTCCTGGTTTAGTAAAAAACAAAATTCTGTTGCACTATCTACTGCTGAGGCAGAATATGTTGCTGCGGGTAGTTGTTGTGCTCAAGTTCTTTACATGAAGCAACAACTTGAGGATTTTAAACTTATGTACAATCACATTCCAATCAAATGTGATAATACAAGTGCTATAAATCTTTCAAAGAATCCAATACAACATTCTCGGACCAAACATATTGAAATTAGATATCATTTTCTTAGAGATCATGTGCAAAAGGGCGATATTGTATTAGAATTCACTAGTACACATGATCAATTGGCAGACATTTTCACAAAACCCCTACCAGAAGATAGACTATGCATGATTAGAAGAGAAATAGGAATGATGCATGCCATGGATATCTGCTAGATACTTTTATTTCATTATCTTAAATGACCTACAGAAACTTGAGACGTTTAGCCTCATCATTCAAATGCATTTGCTCCTCATAAATCATCATGCCATCCTTGTCTAAAGGATTAGGCAATCGAAATGAAGAGGTAAGCAAGGATTTCAAATCCTTATTCTGTTGCTTTAACTCTACTATTTTTTTGTTTGACTCATAAACAAGTCGTTGAAGCACAGATACAGTCTCGTTAAGCTTCTCAATTTCGCGAGTTTTGGACTGCAACCGAGCAGAAAACGCGACGATAGATGATGAGTATCGAGTTCCGAGACCCACAAGCTCGTAAATGGCGTCATGATCTGATTTATTAGCTAAATCAGTCTCTTGTTGCTTCATGGCACCCACGACAGATGCAGAAATAGATTGAGACTGAGGTGAAGGATACCTCAAATCTTGATCAAGAGAAGCACTGAAGGGAATTCTACGAGCCATTGAAAAATTGTAGAATGAGAATGCAAGCAAATTGCAAAGATGAGAAGAAAGCTTGATGCGAAATAGATAAAGTTAAGGATTGCTCTTATAGAAACGGAAATAAGAACAAGACAAACTTATAAATCATGATGATATCTTAATTTTCAGCAACATCAAGCGGATCAAATCTCTGCACCGAATTGCCAGAGCTACGCCTCCAGCCTTTGCAGGTTTTGTCGGGCACGGGTGGTTTCAATTATTCAGCTCTTTACAAAATTTCCTTCCGCACCGAATTACCGAAACTAGGCCTCCAGCCTTTGCAGGTTTTGTCGAACACGTGTGGCTACGCACCGAATTCTCTACAGTCTCTACTCACGCAGCGTTTTATTTGTCTATTGGTTATTGTAGGAATATATTTTATTGAGCTAATTATGATTCCTTTTTAATGATGCCAAAAGGGGGAGAAGTTTTAGACTAGAATATTAACATTGTTTAATTTGCTAAACTTGTTATATATGCTTGGAATTATATTTATATTTTTGCTTGAAAAACTAACGCACATTCTCAGGGGGAGCTTAAGTATTCATACAGGTTTCAAGTTCTATCAAGTATTTGTCATCATCAAAAAGGGGGAGATTGTTGAACTCAAGGTTTCAAGGTTCATGTAAATCTACACATGGATTTTGATGATAACAAATGAATTCAAAGAATAAAGGAGTCTCAAGCTCAAGTTGTCTACACAATACAATCAAGCACATCAAGGAACCAAGCATGAGCAAGAAGGGAACAAGTTCACATTAAAATCATAGAGTAATTTTGTAAATCTCTTAAAAATTCGAAATTAGGATTAAGGCTCAAAATAAATATTTTATCATAAAGCATTAAAATACATTTTCCACATGTGCATGAATATTTTGAAAATTAAATTTGAAAATTTTGAAAGATGATTGATTGTCATCTTTCACATGTGCATGACATGATTAAAGGTTTGAACTTTGAAAATATTAAGATGATTGATTGTCATCTTTCACATGTGCATGATATGATTAAAGGTTTGAACTTTGAAAATATTAAGATGATTGATTGTCATCTTTCACATGTGCATGTTTTATTTGAATATTTCAAAAGTGGTGGATGCTTTTCTTGACTTATGCAAAAGGTAGATGTCTTTGTTTGAAAATTTTGAAAAGTAAAGTGTGCTCCTTTTGTCATATGCAAAAAGTAAAAGATTAGGTTTGAAATTTTTGAAAAATAAAGTGTGCTCATTTTGTCACATGCAAAAAGTAAAAAGATTTGATTTGAAATTTTTGAAAAGTGAATGATGATGTCTTTGACATGTGAATCTTTTTAAATTTGAATATGAAGTCTCATATGCCTATAAATAGATCATTTGAGAGCTTCACATTTACAACACCAAGAGCATACAACATTCATTCAAAGTTTTCATTCTCTCTTCTTTAAGCATTGAGCCTTAACCCTTATTCATTTTGAGAGATATAGTTTGCGCTGTATTGTTTTTATTTCACTCATTGAGGAGTGTTTTCTGATAGCCTACCCACTATCAATTCTTGTATCAGTAAAAGGGTGTATATAACCCTTGTGTGTGTAGAAGGTGTTCTACACGGGGAATAGTTAAATCACCAAGTGTAAGGTGATTGGAAGTGTAGAAGGTGTTCTACACGGAGAATAGTTAAATCACCAATTGTGAGGTGATTGGAAGTGTAGAGGGTGTTCTACACGGATTCTTTGGAGCGGTGCTGCTCAAAGGTGTAATAGGTTTTTATCTCCACCTAAAGGAGATTGAATAGTGGATTTGGGGATCCTCAAGGGGTAGCTTGAGGCGAGGACGTAGGCAGTGGGGCCGAACCTCGTTAACATACTGAGTTTGCTTCTCTCTTACCCTTACTCTTTATATTTATTGTTGTTTTATATTTTGTTTATATTTTATATTATATATTTGATTTATAATTGTTATTTTTTTTAAATACAACTCAATTCACCCCCCCTCTTGTGTTAGTCATTTGGGCAACAAAAATAAAAAGAGGACAATACTATGCCATATTACATAGCAGGAGGACGGCATTAACCACAAAATACTTCACTCATTTGTTGGATCATAACTAATCACAAATAGGGGAGGGTCTCTTAGCATGGGCTGAGGAAGTTTTTAGCTTTAGGTAAGATTAGTCTCATATTCATTGAGGAGGTTTCTAAGGTTTTTTTTCCTTTCTTTTTTTTCTTTTACTCTTTCATTATCTGTGATGTTATGGCCCACATGACTGATGATATTATAGAAAAATGTGGTGATTTTCAACTAACAAAAAAGGAAAAATTTGCAGTAGAGTTTAGAGAAGAACATGACATTGTACGTGGTAAACAATGTTTGGTTGGTCTCATTGTGACCGAGAAAAACATAAATGTTGAGGCCTTCAAATCAACTATGCAGACATTTTGGAAGGCAAGGGGAAGGATCCAGTTCAAGGAAGTTGGTGTCTACATTTTTGTTATTGAATTTCAGCATGCAAAAGTACTCAAAGGTAGGCTTTGGACCTTGGACCGTAACCTTTTATGTTTGAAGAGCTTTCATGGAAGTGTTGCACTAAAAGACCTGTCATTTACCAATGAACCAGTGTAGATTTTGTTTCATAATATTCCTTTTGGAGGGATGACTAAGGAAGTTGGAGAGCAAGTTGGGGGTCATACAGGAGTGGTGAAGGGAGTTGATACAATCAGGATAGTATTGGTTGGGCCCATATCAGGATCAAGGTTGTAGTCGACATCACTAAGCCCCCCATGCATGGCATACTGCTTAATATGCTAGGAAGTAGGTGTTCGATTTCATTTAAATATAAAAAGACCTCCTAACTTTTGTTTTAGATGTGGCATTATAAAACATGGAGTAGGAGGGTGTATTCAAACATCCGGTGAGAGATTATGGCACAACTCTTTCCAAAATCAGTATGGGGCTTTGCTTCGAGCTCCCATCCAGAATGTAGTTCCAAAAAATCATTACCAACACAAATCTAAAAGAGATTAGCATGTTCCTTGTGATTCAAATGAACAGGTTGAAGATAAAGCTTATAAATGAAACAATTTCCATTTTGGGAAGCATTCAAGTCCTACTAGAGAAGGGGAAAATTCAAAGGAGGATGGCAGACCTAAGGATAGAATTTTGGAAAGTACCTCTCCAGCGAATAAGGAGCCATTTTAGCATCAAGAATCTTCTTTGAATTGTACATATCAATCAGCAAAGTAATCAAAGAAATTTGATGTATCTAATTTGGGAATGAAGGAGGGATCAGGGAAAAATGTAATCGTGATTAAGGATCCCTAAACTTTTGATGGGCTATAAGAATCCGAGAGATAATTATGAAAATGACATGTGATAACTTTTTAGTAAGTAGCGTGGGGACCCCTTTTGATAGTCTTATATGTCCCACTTTCAATAAGGAAGGAGCAACTGGCACTCAAGGCCAAAATGGTCAGGTGAATTTTCACAGTTCAGCAGCAAAAACAAATTACTTATTATTAAACTGAGTTCTAAGGCTACCAAAAAAGAGACAAAGTTGAAAAGAATAGTCCGAAATAATAATAATATTTTGAGTCTTGATGGCAAGTTTGATAAAAATGATACTTAGAAAAAAGTTTTAAATGTTGAGTGTGAAGCAGACACTGAGGAAGACCTTGCTCAAAGAAACTAAAAATTGGAACTTGTATTAGAAAGCTCACTCACGATCAAATGGTAGAGGCTGGTGACCAGCCTGATCAAGCTCAATGAGTTGCCTTAGTTGGAAATCTCGAGGGTTTGGGAACTCTCGGACAGTTAGGATCCTTAGTCTGTTGATTAGCGAAAAATGTCTGAAATTGGTATTTTTTATGGAAACAAAATGCTCTAAAGAGAAGATAAAAGAGATTAGAGTGAAATTGAAGTTCGATGTCCGTATGACAGTGGATTGTCATAGGAGAAGTGGTAGACTTGCCCTACTATGGAATAGTGACCTCAATGTTCAAATTAAAAGTCACACAAGATGGCATATCAGTGCTATTGTATCTGAGCAGTTAAGTAATGAGTTTTTACAGGAATTTATGGCCATCTAGAGAACCTCTCAGAGGGAGAGTAGTCGATCTTTGTTGAAGCTACTTAGGCAAGATAGTTCTAATCCTTGGCTCTATGTGGGAGACTTTAATGAGATCATCAACCAAAGTGAAAAGGTGGGGATAGTTCCAAAATCTTACAAACAAATGGATCTTTTTAAGGAAGCAATTGCATGGTGCTCTTTGGATGAGATTTATACAAAGGGACAGAAATTTACTTGGTCAAATAATAGACCAAGCATGTGCTTTACAAAATCAAAACTTGATAAAGCTCTAGCTAACTCAGATTAGCAACAAATGTTTTCCCCAGTAATTGATGTCCTGTTCTACCTACCATTAAATCTAATCATTCTCCTCTACTAGTAGTTTTGAATAGGATTGAATTGAGGACTCAAAAGAGACAATTCATCTTTAGATATGCGGCCTCTGGTCTTTAAGTAAGGAATGTCCCATTCTCTTTAAGCAAGCCTAGAACAAATTGGCAATAGGGGACTCAGAAGACTCATTATTTTGAAACAGATTGCTTAATTGTCAAAAAACTCTACAAAAACTTAAAAGTATCATTGGTAGGAAGATCCATTGTCACATAAAGAAAAAGATGAGAGTATTAGCAAAATTACAAGATGGTGGTGATGTGACTCATTTGAACAATGTCAAGAGGCATCAAGAAGATATTGAAATGCACTTAACTGAGGAAGAGCTTAAATGGAAGCAACGTGATATGCAACACTGGTTGTAGCATGGTGATAGAAATACCACTTTCTATCACATGTATGCATCCCAATGGAAAAAAATTAAACTTGATTAGGCTGCTACTCAACCAGAATGTTAGCATAGTCAGTGAGAAGGAAAAGATTGGTGACCTATTCTCTAAGTTTTTTTCTAACTCTTTCCTACTTATAATCCTAGTGTCATTGATTGGACTCTAAAGTAACAGAAGCAATGAACCAAAGACTCCTAATGCAATTCACAGATGAAGAAGTGAAGAAAGTAGTCTTCCAAATGAACCCTTTAAACTCTGCTAGACTTGATGGATTCCCTGCCCATATATATCAAACAAATTGGGAGAATATATAACACTAATGTATGCATGTTTGCCCTTCATTTTCTTTATAATGGTGGTTCTTTGAAAGGAGTAAATGATACTTTTATCACTCTTATACCCAAGCTAAAAGAGGCAAAGAAAGTGTCTGATTTTAAACCCATTAGCCTTTGTAATGTGGTTTATAAAATGGTTGTTAAGGTGCTTGCTAATAGGCTAAGCTTGTATTGCCTCATATTATATCTCTCAATCAAAGTACATTTGTCCCTGGTCGACTAATCTCTAATAATGTTCTTATAGCCTATGAAACTCATTTTGTATTAAACTTTAGAATGCAGGGCAAATCTAGCTTTATGTCTCTCAAACTAGATATGAGTAAAGCATATGATAAAGTTAAATGGAAATTTCTCGAAGCTGTTATGAGGAAACTAGAATTTGAATCAAAATGGATATATCTCATGATGGGATGTCTCACATCTGTTTCCTACTTTGTCTTGCTGAATGGTGATCCACAAAAGTCCTTCTCCCTTACTTGAGGACTAAGGCAGGGAAACTCTTTCTCTCTTACCTTTTTCTCTTATGTGCTGAAGCATTAACAAGCATGTTGAATCAAGCTAAAACTATTAGCAGTCTCACAAGTGTTCCAATTAGTAGGAATGCTATCCACATCAACCATTTGTTTTTTGCTTATGGCAATTTGCTTTTTTGCAAAACAAAATCTATACAGTAGAGTAGAGTCCTTCATATCCTTGATACTTATAAGAGAGGTCCTGGCCAAATGATTAATAAGGAGAATACCTCAATTTTTTCAATAAAAAAACTCCTGAGAAAAACTAGCAAACCATTTTGCAGATAGCTAGTGTCAAGTCCCATAATTCACTTTGAAAAATACTTGGGTCTTCTAGCAATTGTGGGAAAGAAGAAGATGGTTGCTTTTCATTCTCTTCTTGACAAGACTTAGGCTAGAGTCACTAATTGGAGAACCAAATTCTTGTTAGCTGCTTGTAAGGAGATTTTAGTGAAGATTGTTCTTCAGGCAATCCTAACTTATACTACGAAAATTTTTCTACTTCCAAATTCCATCATTACAAAACTCAACATATTAGGAATTTCTAGTAGGGCTACAATGAGGATCGGTCTAAGATTCATTAGGTTAAGTGGAGTCAATTGGAAAAAGGTATAGAGTAAGGAGGATTGGGTTTAGAAATATCAAATGTTTCAACATTGCTATATTATCAAAACAATGTTAGCACATCGTGAAAAATTTAGATTCTTTGGTGGCTCGAGTTTTCAAACAAAAGTACTATCCCCACACAAATTTTTTAAAGGCAAAGTTGGGGTCTAAACCCTCATATACCTAAAGGAGTCTTCTGGCATGACTAAAGTTATTAAAAAAATGCTTATTTAGAGAATTAGGGATTGTAGGAAGGTGAGAATTGGGAAGATAAGTGAATCTCATGTCTTAGCAGATTGAAAAATTAAAATCTGATTCATGCGGAGAGCTGTTGTTAATGGGTGGCTAAACTCATAGATCCTAACCTCAAGATATGGAATTAAGAAATGCTAGTAGTTTTTTTTTTCTCACAAACAGAAATGACCCTCATTAAATTCATTCCCATTAGCATTAGTGGCAGAACAATCAATTGGTATGGGAATGCACAAAAAATAGACTTCATTCTGTTAGAGATGCTTATCATCTTCATATAGAGGAATCAAAAAGCTAGAGAATCTTCTAAAGGGAGGGAGAATCTTCTAGAGGGAGAGAGAATGATGACTCATGGAAGGCTATTTGGCATCTTTAAGTACAAAATGCTATCAAAATGTTCATGTGGAAAGGTTGCTCAAATGCGCTAACTATACTGTATAACCTATGGAAAAGGAAAGTGACTAAAGAGTTGTTGTGTCCTATATGCAATCAATTTTATAAAACTGTGGAAGCAAAAGACTTCAAAAAATGTCTATACACACAGGGTCTTTCATTGAGCTATGGGAGTATATGACTAAAAACCTACGGAAAGAAGAGCTTAATGAATTTGCCATGATTGCTAGCTTAATCTGGTTCAGAAGAAATAATTTTGTTCCTAGGAAAGGTTTTACTCATCCTAGCTCTCTTATTTCCAAATTCAAATAGGAGAATGATAGTTTTGAACAAAGCCAAACAAAGCAACAAAATGCAACTTTAGCTACTACAAAAGTCTGTTGTTCATGGGCAGGACCTCTAGAGGGTTTGTTCAAGTTGGACTGGGCTGTAACATTAGAAAAAGCAGGAGGAAGAAATGGAATAGGTTCTATTATCAAAAATTCAAATGGTCATGTTATTGGCACTTTTCAAGCTCGCAGACCTTTAAATGCTACCCCATAGAATCCTATGCATTGATGTTAGCTTCCATTTTCTGTCGAGAGATAGGCATACATGATGTAATTATGGAAGGTTATGATCTTCAAGTTATTACCATTTTGAACAAGGCAGCTACTAATTAGAGTCAAGGAGGGCTTTTGATTGAAGATATAACGATGATCCTCAACTCTTTGAACTCCTGGTCTGCAACTCATGTCAAGAGGGATGGGAACAAGGTTGCTCATTGTATAGTTCAAAATGCTCTAAGTTTAGAAAGTGACTATATGTATTAGAAGAAATTCCAGATTACATTCACTCCACTGTTATGAGTGAAATGTAAGCCAATTATTGAGCAATAAAACTTGTTGATTTTTTGTTTAAAAGAAAAAATACATAGCAGGCATCCCATGAATTTTACCTATTTTGGTACTTATGTGGAGGTTTTTTTTAGTCTGCTACCCTTGTATTAAAATTTGTATCCTTCAAAATTCTAAATTTGCAATGTAATGATCAATATAAGATTAAGGGCCCTTGCATAAAAAAATGTCATGATTACATAACAAAAAAAAAACAACTGATACACAATAAATAATTCTTGCCCAAATCACAGTTTTGATAATAATCAATCATTCCATACTAAAAGAGAAGAAACTTCAATATTCTAACTGCTATGCTATTAACATGCCTTTGATTATTTTGTGCATTCATATATTGTTTTTTCTTAAAAACGAGTATAAAGACACATGAAAGCACGTGCACGGTTCTAGTTTGAAGAAAGAAAATGATGTTTTAAAGACATCATGGGAGATAATTGATCATCCACCACGATGACCAATATTAGATCTGTAGATGGCGAGTCTGATCAAGCACGCGCAAATTGGTCAAATCATGTAATTGGATCATGTGGTAGCTTAGATCCAGAGTACAGATTCGATCTCTAACGAAATAGATCAAATCATGTAGAGATTGGCTACCAAGCTTGCATCTGATCCCATTCAAGTTGCAAAAATTACATGAGAGCTCCTTTCTCGTTGGGCGAGCAAAAAGATTTGGAATTCCATGGCGAGTAAGAAAACACGAATTCCAGGACCAGCAATAAAGCTCGAGCCTTAGGGTGAGTAAAAAACCTCAAAAGTATTTGCACCCCCGAGCAAAGTGCTCCTACGAAAGGCAAGCAACAAATATGAGTATTTTGCTTGGATGTGAGTTAAAATCCTCGCATGTAAAAGGGCGAGTGACATCATTGAAGGAATGCTCATCTCATTATCAAAACACTATAAGAGGCAAGTACTCTGACCCTAGGACGAGCAATCAATGTTTGCACCCCAATGCGCACAAAACTGCTCACACCTCGAGAGAGTAAAGAGTAATCGGACCTAGGGGCGAGCAAACGTACTCGTGTGAGGACCTTGCTGAAGTAAGGAAAAACATCTCTCTTGAGGACAAAAGATGGGCAATCAAGAGATAGCCAGACGAGAAAAGTGCAGTTGATCCATGAGAAGTGTGAGCAACACCATGTAGAAAGTTTGATAGACATGGTACAAGGGTGTGGGAGCTCTTCGAGATGATATATTGACCATATTAAGGCAAGTAAATGATGTTCTGACCGCACAAAGGTGAGTAAATGATGTACTGACCGTACTAAGGTGAGAAAAGGGTAAGAAAAAGTTCAATAAAGATGTGGGAACTCTTTGAGATAACAAAGGTGCTCAAAGGGGTGCTCTGAGGGCGATATGTGTCATACATAGAGACTCATACTCCATAAGAGATCTTACATCTGGAGTGAACCTGTGGAAAAAAAATTATGGACGAATTCAAAGATATGGTCCAACACCACATGAGAGACCTTTATTATGGGAAAGGACTGAGGAATTGGACCCAAGGCAAACGGCAAGGATGTGTATGCCTTGTCCCCATCAATCTCTACCATCTTTCAAGGTTTCTCTTTAAAGCATATCTAGAGTTAGATGGACACCAGAACTAAGACTGACAATCCCACAATTATAAGGTATTAGACAAAAACTAAAATATCAATTTCGATACTACAAAGTATTTACCCTTACCTCCAATGAGAGTCTTTAGGAAATCAAGTGACTTCAAGGTATGCAATGGAAGGATAAACACTGACACTACTTTATTTAGTATTGTAGGTTAGCTTCTACGACCATATTGAGAATGTGGGATAACTGTTTGTGAGGATGTTGAAAGTTCAAGATTCTCATATTATATAACTCAGATCCTTCTTATATGAAAGCATATTTTATTCATTATAATTATTATTTAGATTTACATTGTGTATTAAGATAATGAGTTTGAATGATGCGAATTAACGATTATGATTTTCTAGTATTGAGTATTTTCATGTGTCATTAATCATGGACAAGTTGAGGAGTCCCTACGTCATTTTATAACACGTTGCTATGAGTTTCATATGGATAGAATGATTCGACATGATGATTTGGGATGGAACATCTCCATATTGGTATCACTTGATAACATAGGTAGAGAGAATCTCCAGATTGATCATGCATGGTTTTTTTATATGTGTTGATTGGGTTGAGTGATTCTCTTAGTTGGATGGCTTGGATTTGGTGAATTAGCTCACACATTGGCTAGGTAAAGTGACTTATTGGTGTTGAACAGATAGAGCAATTTTCCATTAGTACTTATATGATGAGAAATTGTAGATTTTATATGGATTGAGGTGGTTCCTCCCTTTAATAATGACTATGAATATATGAGATCTGGTCAAATGGTAATTCATCACCATGCTTATTGGTTAAGATTTATTCTAAGGTAGATTTATTGCTCGGACGAACATTTGAAGCATCAGAATATGCAATACAAGGTTACATATCCAATTTATGACAATAAAGATGCAATGTTCCTAATATGCATTTAGCATTATGCAATACTTGTAGGGAATAATTTTTTTCTTGAGAAATATTATACACCAAACTAATGACATCCCAAATATTTAAAATACAATCCATAATCATTAAAGTGGTAAACCTTCTTGATTACATCATGAGTCAAAAAGGTCAATAATTATAAAAGTACTAGAGATAGAACTTCTTAAATACAAGTTGAAACTAAAACAACTACTAAGCTGATCCATTGAGTAGTTCACAACTCAGTCAAAGATGTCATAATACCAAAGATAAATTAGAGCATTAAGACTATGAGCTCTGTGTCGTGTTACCGTCATCTAATCGACTGTCTCTAGTCGATCATCCTCCAATATAGATTTTGATTTTGATACATGGTCTGTTCTGGGGGATGGTAGTTGAGACTACAACAATGAGACTTGAATTCAAATCTCAACAAATTAACAAAAAAACTTTGCATAGATTAATGATGCAATTATGGCAATAAAGGCACGAATTCATAATCAGACTCATAAGCAAGCATAAAACATTTTGATGTGTAAAATGGCATAGACGGACATGACGTAAACTGAAATATGAACTTGAACTTGAAACTCTACATGACATGAATTTGATCTGAATAACATGAAGTTGAACTTGAAGTATGACTAGATATGAACTTGAGCATTGCATGAACGTAAACTTGAAACATAATCGAATAAGAACTTAAATATAGCATGAACGTGGCTTGAAACATAAATCAAGTGAGTCCTAAAGTAGATCCAAGCATTAAACTTAAATCATGTGACTAAAAATAATTCAAAACATGGATCTAGCTAAAAACATCAAACTTTTGATCCAACCATATAATTTCTAGCATGAAAATTCAAATGCTAAAAACCAACAAAAAAATCTTCAAACTAACATCCTAAATTGTAGATAAAAGGCCTAGGATCATCAAATAAAAATATGAAAGTCATTAGACTAAGCGTAAACCACAAAGAAATTATTTTTCCTCTTCCAATATCTAAGTTTTTAGATCTAAGAAAATCTTCAATCAAAAATTTTAATCATGCAACTAATCTCCAACAAACATTCATATAAACATGTTAAAAACACCTCCCAAAAATATCAAACCAAGATTTGTCCATTAATTGGGTCAAAGACTCCAAAAAACAACACACTATCCAAATTATCACCAGATTGACGTTTATACAATTAAGATAATTTTTCCCGATCTAACAACCATGAAATCAAATAAACAAGATATATGCGGCAACTAGACTTAAAGAAAAACAACTTTCATGAATGACTCATTGTGAGACAATACTTAAAAAGGTTTGAATAATGGCAAGCAAATATCCTCTGGAATCTACTTGAGAGAGCTCCCAAGGGTCTCTCTCCAAAAATGGGGGTGAAAATTGATAAAGTGAGAGAAGTGGTGACCTGCATGCCTAAAGAACTTTTGAACAAGGAAGTATGATCTTGAATGATACCTTAATGGGTGGTGTTTAGGTCACAAAAATGTAAAAAATAGTGAGGGGCAATGGACGGCTACTTCTACCTTCCAGAATGGGGTAGTAATGAGGTGGATTTTTTCCTCACACCAAGGGACTATTTGGGATAGTTAAGGGTAAGATTGATATGCCATATGTGAGTCAAAACTTTCTCTAGAAATTTTTCCAAAGCGGCCAAAATTCGTGTGCGTTAATAGGCCTTAAACAAGTAGCCTTCATTTAGGATTTCAAGAAGGTTTGGTTAGGTTTGACGTGTTATCAAACCTAACTCTAGTTTTTTTCTGATTCAATCAAGTTTCTAAGATTTAAAGGATTGGATAATGATATCATAACATGAATTTTAAGAATTAATAGTATGTAGAAGTGATTTTAAAAAATGATTAAATACAATGTTAGAGAAACCATTTAGAGTTTCGTTTTCAATCAAATTTTTAGCGTTTCAATTAGATTCCAACTATTTAAGATTTTGCTAGTGTTGAACTCTCTTTGGTTCACTACAATTTGGATGGTTGGACGGAATAGGATTTTTCTGGTGGCATGATTTCAAACATTGATTTCTTCACATTCTATCTCATGATTTCTCTTGGTGTCAAGTGTCCAATACGATTCACGAAGTATGTCTAAGATCTTGCCAAGTGTCTAAATAAAACTTCTCTTAACTGATTTGGGCATCCCAAAGCGTAATTCTGAAAATACTGCACTAGGTGTTACTATTGAGATTACTATTTATTTTGAGAGAGGAAAATAACTTTCCACTGTAAATTCTAAATATTAACACTAAGCTAATTTTGTAATTCATTTATCAAAATTCAACTCTAAAGTACCTCAAAAGAACAAAAACTCGTTTTCGAATAAGCATTTCGTCCGAAAGCTGAAAATGAATTATTGCGCTATAAAATATTAAATAATCAACTCAGTTTGATGGTGCAAATCATATCGCATTTTGGATTTTTAACTATCTCAAATAAATAAAATCGCACTTTTGGCACCATAATAAGGATAACATTGATTATGTTAAGAGACTAAAACCTACGCGATTAGAAAATTTGTGAAAACTTTTAAAATTTTCACAAAATTTCGAAAGTCTATAGAAATTTTACTATTGAATTTTTAAAGGACTGTTACAATTCCTCACCATGCATAAATATATATGTCCACATAAATAATGCATGCATATTCATTTCCATTGTCTCTCATTAATATCAGTCATGAGTTTTTAACCTATTGGAATGTTTTAGAAGTCTCCTTATTGTGGTTTCACTTGTGGTTTCATTTATTGTAGCCGTAGGTGTTGATGCAAATTTAACCTAGACAAAGTTTCCTAAAGAAGAAGGACTAGCCCCACCCAAGGTGTAGACACGGAGGCCTATCTCCAATTAGTAGTTATTTTTATAGGTTAAGATGTTATTTTGGTTAGATCATGGTTCATTGTATTTTGAGATGTTGTTGGTTTGAAGTTTTTATCAATATATGTCTCAGATCAAGTGTTTGATCAAATCAAAGTTAAGAAAAAATTGAATTTTTGTCTAAGTGTTGGAATCAAGTACGTCAAGAGAGATTTTGTATTTTTTATCACTTTTATATATTGATTCAAATAGAGGTGTCAAAACGTGTTAACAGGTCGTGTTCGTGTCGTGTCAGGACGTGTATATAATGCTTAAAGGGTCAACACGAACACAACCCGTTAAGGATTTCGTGTCAAAAATTTTAACCCTAACACGACCCGTTAAGATAACGGGTTGACACGACACGACCCGTTAAGACTTTTGACACTATATGACACGCTATGACACGACACGATACAACACGATTTGTAGTGACACGTTTGAGTTTAACCTAATTGATTTTATACAAATATTAAAACTTAAACAATAGTTATAAAACATAAAAATTTAATTATAAATTATAATTCAATAAGTAGTACACCATAAAATATGATAAATACACAAATATGATCCACACATTGTAAAATATTAAAATTATAACTCAAACATATTAAATAACAATGAATTAACTCGTTAATGATTTTTTAATAAGTCCTTAAATGGGATAACTAAGTGTCTAAGAGTATAAATCTAATTTTAAATTAGAATTTTTTAAAGTTTAGTTCAATGGTATAAAAGTAAATTCAAATTTCTTAACGTGTCTTAACGGGTCATAACGGGTCATAACGGATTTGACCCGTTATGACCCGTTATCAAATCGTGTCTTAATGAGTTAATACGATTTGACCCGAAACCCGTTAAGGCTAAACACTAACCCGCTTTTATCGTGTCGTGTTCGTTTCGTGTTAACATATCGTGTTACATATTGCCACCCCTAGATTCAAAGCATGTTAGTTATTAGGAATGTGTTATGAACTTGTTAGAAAAAAGATCTGAATTTTTTGAAATTTTTAGAAATGTTTTGAAAAATGTCAAAACCTTGAAATTCAAGGGTTTGTATTTGGTTACGAGTTTGGATCTTTTGCTTAAAAAAATTCGGTATTTTGTGAAGTATATTTTTCTAGATGTTTTAAGCATGTTTTTAAGCTTAGAATATGTGGGTCTTTTTTTGCAATATTTTTGGTCTGATTATGAATTTTGAAGTTGGATGAAACTACAACAAAATCGAGAGATATGCTCTTTGAAAGATTCGACCTTAATATTGTTTTCCATAATTGTGATTGGTTTTAAATTTTTCTAAGTTGATATTTAAAGTTAGGACAAAATTTACCATAAGGAATGTAAATTTTTGTATTTTTGAAGTTAAGATGTAAAATTTTAACATTAAAGATAAATGATCACTTTCTTGGTAAAATGATAATTTTATTATAAGTTTTAACATTAATCATTTTACTAAATTGTTAGTGCTAAAAATTTTAACATTTAAAACTCTTGATTACAATTTCTTGTACTTCCTACTTTTCCTCATAAAACGCGACGATCATGAAGCCAACTTATAATCGGATTAATGTTAATGTGTATTGGTTAAAGAACTATTGGCTATGTACTTTTATTATCATACGCCCTCATGGTAGCTATTATTTTAAGCAAGCTTTATTTGTGGGGGGAAAGTCGTACCATCTTCTAGAATTCGAATGGCCCTCTCACTCTGACCTTTCGTATGTGGGTGGAAGGTGGATTCATTCAGTTACCAACCCCTTTTATACACACTCCTTAAGTTTGAAATAAACAGGTTGTCACTATCAGATACTACCTTGGTCAGCAAACTCTATAATATGAAAACATTTAGATGTACAACTCGGCCAAGTATTAAACTTTTAAGATCTCACTCCATAATAGATCTGAATTCGTTTATAAAAATTAAATTTAAAAAAAGACCGTAAACTTATTTTTTATAACCGAAATTATTTTTGTTTAAAAATGGAAGTAGCAAATCAATTTAAGTTCAACATCCAATGTTCAATACTTGTATGGTCAGTAATATACAATGGTTCTAGATTAGATCATGCTTTGGCAGAAAGCTTAAAATAAAAAATAAAAAACACTCACACACGCCCTAATTACACCACAACAACCAGTAAATACATGGTTCCGGAGTCTTAACAGTGTGTAATTTGTTCAGGGTATTCTCAGCGCATCTTACAAGAAAACCGTCAACTAAGCTACTTGTAAAATATTCAACCCCTCCTTTTCTTCTTTTTCTCAGTCTTGTCAACGGAATTCTTCAGCTGCAACACAAATAAAGTCATATGTGTGAGTATCATCATATATTCATAAGCAGGTAGCAAATAAATGTGATTGAAACAGTGCATTTTTACTAAACTGACCATAATAGTGAGAATTCGGACAAAGACAGCAACAAAATCAGTGAAAAGTAGTAATGCATGATTCACATAATCCAAGTCACCCCGATGTGCTTTCTCAATTATATCCTGAGTGTCCACAACTGTGAAGCCTACAAACACCAGAAGCCCAAAGTAGAGCTGCAAAAGGAATCAAGAAAGCAGGGTAAGAAAAGCTGCTGCTAGTAGCCACACATTCAAATCGCCAAAACAGAAGATAACAACACCATCAAATAGGAATATTTCTAGTTATAATCTTGTTACCTCAAACTTGAAGATGGCTGCAGAACCTCCAAAGATTGCAGAAGCAAAGTGCAGCCACAACAGAATGCTGAGGCCAGAAGAAAGCAAGCCACCAAGGTATAGGTACTCTCTTCGCCGTGCCAACATGGCTGCTAGGGAGAAACACCCAAAGGCCACTGCCGTCCCCACAAAGGCGCTAACCAAAATACTGCAAGTGGAAGTAGATAACAAATTTTATAAAACCATTAAGAAGCAAGCACATATATGAATGGTAGACATGATTTATCACACTAGGATGCATAAAAACATCCACACATCGTTATCAGAGCTATAGATATCATGGCTAGATTAAACAGTTTTAACCGAAATTTATAAGCATCAGATATATGTGGAAAAACATCAATGAAATGATCCCATGGAAGAAGTAGCATGGACGTACCATCCGGTTCATGATTTATACTTTAAACAAAGAATATGATATGAAAAATATGATATATGTTCACACACCTTGGGTCAATCTCAATCGCTAAATCAATTAGAGGACCAACTGAAGCCCCTTCAAAGAGAGCAGCTGCCATCAACAGAGCAACCCTTTTTTGCTGCTTACCAAGAAAATGCAATTCAAAGAAACACCAAAGTAAGCAACAAGAAACCCAAAAAAGTGACTGCTACACGAAAAAACAGAAGCTAAAGCTAAAAAACATATGATAGACGATACCTCTTGATGGCGAGGTGTGGAGAGTAGCCAAATCATGCTTCCCATGCATGCCAACGTTGTAAGAAGGCCGCCAATGTTCCAGAGAAGATGCAGGTAAGCCCCCACAGCGGAAGCAATCAAAGCACAGCATAAAGACAGGTAGACCTGCAAAGTATCAGTTCTTTTATGAAATTTTTAAGAAAAATTAACAGTAGTTTAAGCTTCAAATGTTTCTTAAGTATGATAACTGAACACCAAAACAAATCACAAAATCCTGAATAAATCAAGAATTCAGACAATAGAATTCAAACAAAATCATTGAACGAAACCAAGAAAAAGAGAGCTCAATGCGTTAGGAGCTTCAGGGGTGAAGGACAATGAGAGGAAATCCAGTCGAGTTAGCATCTGGTGTCTGGATGAAGGCAAATATGGGTGTCGTATTAAATAAGGCCCGCAACACGGCTTCTTGGGCTGGAATCTCATTGTGATGGGCTGGAATCTCATTGAGTCCGCATCGCACTTTTGTACCCCACTTTTATTTTTTGTTTTTTTTTTTTTTCTTAATAGTTAAAAAAATATTATTTAATAATTTTTTTATTTTTTATTTTTAAAAATATTTAAAATGTTTAAAAATTAATGTAAAAATAAATAAATAAAATACACTAAGATCTCGTTTGTTTTTAAAAATAAAATGAGATAAAATAAAAATAAAAATAAAATAAAACATTATTATAAAATATTTTTTTAATACTAATTTTATATGAAAATTTTAAAAAATAGTATAAGAATTTTAAAAAGTTAAATTTTTTATTACATTTTATATAAAAATTTAAAAATATATAATAATGAATTTGAGATATATTTTAAATTTTTTATCCCATTTTTTAAAACAAGCAAGACCTAAATAGACGCAAAAAGTGAACCCTCTTTTGAACTTCCTAACATCTCCTTTAGTAAAATAAAAGCATGTTAAAAAAATATTAAAAAAATGAATAAATATATTAGGAGTGATAAATAAGTGGTAAAATGGTGGTACGCCTGTCATTATCCGAGGAGTAAGGGAAATCAGGGGCGAAAGAAGGGATTATTGGGAATCTGTAAGTACAATTGAGTATTTGGCAGTTACGTTTGCCTCAAACAACTCTTATGTATTTTCCTCATTATCATTTCAACTCCACAAGTTTATAGTTACAATTCCTGTCCTTCCATTTTACACATTTATTTCTGCAATCCAAGAATCATTACACAATGAGAACCAAGACTAGTAAAACCTAACAGAACTAAACTTCGAAATTCAACTAGATAATCAAATTATCCACAAAGAAATTAAAAAAGAAAGAAGAGAAAAACACTGCCAAGAAACTTCAAATTTCAATAGTATAAACACATATTTGCAGACAAAAATGTTTTCATATATTTCACTCGCTTCTTTATCCGACTTTTCTTAACAACGAACAGTTCCAAGAAACCGATGACTCGTTCTCACTTTTACAGGAAAAAGAAAGCTCACACATTAATACCAGCGGTTCTCCCAATCTCTCAGATTTTTCCGCAATCAAACAACGGTTATTATTAACCTCCATAGGTGAACAAATTTGTAACCATGACAATCACACAAAACCCAAAAGATTTTCCCCTCTCATCTTTTCTTTCCTTTCTTCCTTCCTATTTTCCCAGTATCAAATAAATCAAGATTCGGCCCAACTATTGTAAGGAGAAAACACAGTTAATAGAGTATAAGATCATAGAAAAAGCTGCACCTAACGCGAATTCGTCTCATCCATATCAAAAGAAAATTCCTATAACATGAGATAAATTTATTCTTCTGTCTCTTCTGGTTTTTCATCAGTTTTCGCGCAAATAAAAGAAAATTTGTTCGAGAACATGTCACATAAAAAATTAAAAATTCTAGAATATAAGCACGATCATATTATCTAGCTAAAGCTTCCCCATGAATTTTCCATGTTATAAAAAAAGGCCTAACAAAGAGAACGAACAGGAGAAAACCAGCACCTGCTTGAGGTGAGCCTGGACGATCGGGGAGATCTGGCCAAAACTCTTGAGAGAATCGTAGCCCCAGCGGTTTCGTGTAGACGACTGAGAATCGAAGAAGGATGAGAACGCGTCCATTGCTTTCCGAACAGAGAGAGAGAGAGCGCGAGAAACTGAAAGATCGATTTGGATTCGAAACGTCGTCGATAAAGTATACGCAGACCAAATTGCTTGGAACCGACGGATACCTCTCTTTATAGAGAGGAAGGGGTTGGGGGTCCGGGGGGGATGTTGTCAATGTCAATCTTCAAGTTTATAGTAAGGTTACAATAATACCCTCAAACGTGTTTCTTTTTTCAGATCCGGTTTTTGGTCCGCACCCGTGATCCTGCCAATAATAGACTTCAGGTATTTTAACCGCTGAACGTTGACTAGAAATTTAGGCTCTAAAAACGATTTTATTTTATTTTATCTTATTATTATAATTTTTTAAAATCTTTATATAAAAATATAATAAATAATTTAAAATTTTTAAATCTTAAAATAATAATGATAATATTAAAAATTAATATCTTAATAATTTTTATTAAATCTTTAATCTAAAATTATCTTAATTTATCTTACTATCTAAACAGATCTTAAAAATAGAGAAGTATTACAACAATACATAGTATTAGAATTACAAAACTATTATAATAGTTGTAAAAGAATTTCATAAAAATAAATTTATAAATTAACATAATTTTTTATAATATATTAAATCTAATTTATAATAAAAATAATTTTATAATATAACATATCACAATAAATTATATCAACTTGTAAATTTATTTTTATGAGTGTTTTTATCATTAAAATATTTCTTTTAGAATTAATAATGAGGAGATGACTATTGCTGCTTTTTTTAGCTATATTTATTGTGTAATATATTTAAATAAATTTATATGTCTATAGTTTTAATAGTGAGTTGTTGAAAATACGCCCCATTGTAACTTGGGTCTCGTTTATATTCGAAGACGAAACAAGCTCGTCTCAACTTATTTCAAATTCATCATTATATTTTTTCATATTTTCATATAAAATACAAATTCCAATACAATTTTTTTAAATCCTTATACGATTTTTTTAATTCATAAGTTAACTTTTTTGAATTTTAAAATAATAATAATATCAAAAAAATAAATTCAATTCAATTCAATTCATTTCGTCTCATTTCCAAATCCAAATGAGACTTTGATGAACTCCCTAATATTGCATGCATCACACACATTAAGGAGGCACTTTTTAACTATGAATTCTTTTAATTCTATGTTATTCTATGTTTGAACGAATAATTTTCAATCGCACCAATGATAATGTTCCATTTTAATGTTTTCCTTTTTTTTTTAATATTTTGGAAAGCACTTTAATGTTTTCTGAATTGTAGATTAAAAATATGAGAATATTACATGCATTTATAATTTTATGTATAAAACTCATTTTTATCAATTTTCTCTTACAATTCAAATTTTATAATCTTTAAATTATCAATACGTTATATGTAAAAGATTAATTTTTTTTGTAAATTGTTCTTGAATACAGTTAACATATCTCAAAATATAAAATATACCCTTTTTATTTATAATTATCTTTTTTTTTTAATAAAAAATAATGTTAAGGAGACCAAAAGTGGTATCACTATTGTATCCTTCAAACTTTAGTGAAGTATTATTTTTTAAAATGTTTTTTAAACACTTTTAAAATCTTGAAAAATACATATAAATTTACTAACATTTATCTTTTTAACTATTAAAAAATAAAATAAAATACAGAATCAATAAAATACAGAATGGATCAATTTTCCTTTAATAAAATTGGACTTTTAAGTTAGTGAACAGTGGTGTGCTGGTTCCGTCGGTGGGTATCGGGTTAGAGATCCGAATGAAGTTGGACGGGGGCAATAAGGGAAATTCATCAAGAAAAGGTCGTTCTAGAAAATTCGAGGTTTGAGGGCATTAATAAGATATATTTAAATGAAATTTCAACTTCGGTTTGAGTTTGAATTTCCTTTCTCTTCGTGTTTATGGGTATCAATTCGTTTTCTCGTTGTTTCTGGAATCATCTGAAGGAATTTCTGGAATCAATTTATGTATTTATTTTTAAGATCTAAATATTCAATCTAACATATTGAATTGAGAAGAAAAACTAAAAGAAATCATACCCCCCGTGTGATGTCGAAACTCAGAAGCTAAAAACAAGCAAAAGTATCGAAGGTATTTGGAGAAACACAGGACACTGAAAATACTAGATACTGTTTAATTATTTTAAAAAAATTGGAGTTTATGCTTAAAAAATTAATATTCACATTTATTTTTAATATAATATTCTATATTTTGTTTAATAATTAAATTTATTTTCAAATAAATTAATTAATAAATAAATAAGTTTATTTACATTAATATATATATATATATTCATAGAAGGTAAAGGTGTCAAATTCTATCTATCGCAGTTATGTCGTGTTAAGATATGTATATTATATTATATAAGTTAATCTTAATCCAATTCGTTAAATTTATGAGTCAAAATTTTAAATTCTAATATGACTCATTAACATAACGTGTCAAGTCGTGTCAACCTGTTTTGACTCATTAATGTATATTATGAAATAGGTTAACATGACACAATATAATCTGTTTCAGCCTATTTATATAAATTAATTCGTTTGACTTGATTAAATCTAATATAATTTTATATACCTGCTAAAATCACAGTATCTATAAAAACTATAACATTAATTACAAGTCTGAAATTACAATTTAAGTAATAGAAATATCAAAGTTAAAATTCTAATAATTTTACTTTTAAGTATAATTATAATTTTAACTTTTTTAACTTGTTGTATTAAAACAAATTGACTCGTTATCAATCCGTTAGGCAATTGTGAATTAATGTATCAACTCATTTTGACTCAAACCAGTTAAAAATAAATCTTAATTCGTTATTATCGTATCGTATTTGTGTTGGATTAACGAAATAATTATTAGTGAAATTATTGTAAGAAATTATATGTTTTTTAATAATTAATTGTTTCAAAAATAGAAAAAATAAGAATTTCAAATACATTATAAAACAGTAAAAAATTAATTAATTAATTACAGTGCACTCTAACATTATAAATAAAGAGTGATTTCTATTAAAAAAAAAACAAAACAAAACATTATATTAAGAGCGCGACCCCTTTAAAAAAACTAATAAACGAGAATATCCCGTAAGTTTCCTCATTCCTCGACGACGGCTCGGAAACACGTCGTCTATCCAATAGGATCTTGACATATCGATTTACGTACATCCTAAGTTTAGTTTTTGCGCCCTTTAAGGAGAAGAATATGGGACGTAAAGTAACCTGTATTATTTAATTTAAGAAATAATTTTTAAAAGATTTAAATTTCCAAATTTAATTTAATTTATCAACAGTCCAAGAGTTAAGAGGGATCTGAAAAATCTGCTCAGCCACATAGGTGCATATCAAATATGCATTCCAACTTCTTGAAGATGGATTCATCAAAGTATTCACAGTAGAATGAAATGAGACTAAGGCCTCGTTTGGAACACAAATTTTATTTAGTTCATCTCATTTTAAATTAATTTTATCATACAAATACACAAATATAACTCAACTCTAAACATTGTAGCAACATTATAGCATACTGTAGATGACAAAAACTACTTTATGATTTTCAGACTAATTAAGTTATTGACAATTTTATTTTTTTTTTTTTTTTACTGCTCTCTCTCTCTCTCTCTCACACTCACTCTCTCTCTCTCTCTCACACACTCTCTCTCTCCACTTTGCACGCATGTAGGAGACACGTTTTACAATCATTACACAATCCCACCAATTTTACAACTTCTTATAAATATATCTAAACTCATTATAGCATCTAAACATATTTTAAATTCATTTAAATGAGTCTCACAAAATTCACAAAATTCACTCAATTACTCACAAAATTCACTCAACTATTTCAACTCACTATTATTCAAAATAACTCAGTTCAATTCAATTTATTTCGACATCCAAACACAGCCTGATTGTGAAGAGTCATTAACAAAAAGTGCTAAACAAGAGTCAACCCATTTGTCTTGCCAAACATTAACATACTCATCACTGCCAACCCTCCATATACATCCTTTTGAGAGTATGTCCTTAATAGCAAAGATATTTCCCCACACATAGGAAGGATTATAGCCAAGTGTTGATTGCAAAAAAGAAGTATGTGGAAAATATTTAGTCTTAAACACCGTATAAAATAAGTACTTGTGATTGGTGAGCAGCCTCCAACCTTATTTAGCATGTAATGATAAATTAAATATTTCCAAGTCTCGAAAATCCATGCCTTTTAAATTACACATTGTAGCTCAACTCAATGTATCTTACATTCAGATCCTTGTTGTCACCACCAAAATTATGCACTAGATTCCAATTCCTTACACAATGACTTTAGATGTTTAAAACAATTTATAATTTATATCGATAGCGCTTGAGCCACAACCTTAATTAAGATTTACCTTCCTACTCGTGATAGGAGTTTCTCTTTACAACTTTGCAATTTATGTCAAACCTTCGATTTCATCTCTTGAAAAGTCAGATTTGTCATGCCCAACAAAAAACAGTATTCCTAAATATCTATCATGATGGTGAATAGGATCCAAAATCCACATTCCACAATGCTTTAATAGCATTTGCATTAACCTCTTTCACATTTTTACTAAATAATAACTCAGTTTTATCAAATTTTAACTATTGTTTAGAAGCATCCCCATAAATCTGTAACACATGGCTCATAGCAGAATTTTATCATTTGTGTGATTTAGATGGTATGCTTTACACACAGACTTAATAATATAATAAATCTAATTTGAAACCCAAGAAACTTGACTAACAATGAGAATATGTATTTATAACGTCCCAAACCCTTGCTTGGGATGTAACAGAGACTTGGAGCGTCGAGACATGCAATACAAATTTACATACCCCAATTCAAGTTTAAGGAGTTTTCTTAATACAAAATACTTGATCCAAGTTTCATGGTTAGATCAACTCTTCCATACACTCTGAAAAAAAAAAAAAAAAAAGAGTCAATGCTTATGAGTATCAAAATTATATCTAGTACTCACTCAAGGTTCGAATCCTCTTCAACCATCTATATCTAGCGGTCCAACTTGTTCGTCCTCTACCAATCCCGACACAGCTATTATCATTCGAAAAGAATGATAATGAGTCTATAAGAGTAAGATTTACATAAAATCTCAGTAAGTTAAACAATCAATTTGCACAAAGATATGATATGATTGATTAATGATAAACAAGATGCATGCAATGATATGCAAAAGATAAAAAAAAGCAGTTCCTCAACATTTTCAGAAAACTTTAATGCACATTTCTTTCAGAGAACATTTTTCACGTTCTCATTCCAAAAACATGATACTTTGAAAGACAACATTTCATAACTCATTGCATTAAAAAACATAACATTTCAGTGTTATTAAAGCCATATTAACATACGTATGGTAGCAACATGATTCCCCATATGCAGCGTGAGTACCTGCCTGTAACTATAACAAAGCTCATGTACATCTTTGTCTATAGTCCTCGTTCTCAATGCATTGGTATCATAGCATTTCATCATAACATATCATCAAATGTGATGCTCCAATTTCTGCTTGGGATGGAATTGAGATTTAAAGTATCGGGACATACAACAAAATGTTACATACTCCCGTTCATAATAGTTAATATTCAATGCATCATAGTATCCAACTAGCAGTGTGTAATAGTCGTAGCGAAAAATAGGATAACTTATAAAAATTTGTGCCAGAATGATTAAACATCCCAATAGTACTAAAAATTTCTGTTTCCCATCCAAATTCCTCAACAAATGATGCACTTTTTCTTTCGGAAAACATTCACTTTCTCATTTCAAAACATGACATTTCAAAAGAGAACATTTCATGCCTCATTGCTTTAAAAATTTATCATTTCATCATTATTAAAGCCATCATTAATATAAGTATGATAGCAACATTGTTCCCTATATGCACCGTGCGCACCTGCTAGTGATCAGAAAATTGCAATGACGCAAGTAAAAAGACCACGACGTGACCATGGCTTTGAGCAAAGAACCACAACCACAACCACGAACTCTGAAAACCCATGGTCATTCGTGGCCTCAAACCCACGACTTGGCCCATGGATGTCTCACAGTATTCAATAAGAAAAAGTGAAGGGGAAGAGAAGACGAAGAAGAAAAGATGGAGGAGAAGAAGACAATCTACCTATTGCAAGATTGGGGTAGTGGCGAAAGAGGAGAAGAAGAACAAAAGAAGAGAGAAGGGGAAGTAAAAGTCGAATGACAAAAGTAAAGAGAGAAGAGAGGATAAATAATTAGGATTTTGTGATTTTTCTATCCCTAAAATCCACAGAGTCATCATCAAACAACAAATACACAAACACAACACCAAAAAATATCCTAAAAAATTGCACAACAAAATTGAAAAACCACAGCGTGGCCATCGGTTTGAGCAAAGAATCACAATCACGACTAGTTGTGGGTCTCTTTGCAAAACCATGGCTGTTAGAAGCCTCAGACCTATGTTATGTCGTTGCATGTAAGTAGGGGTGTCAATATATGATATGACCCATGAATTTAATACGAACATGACACAAAATCAGTGCGTTTGTATTTAATGTTACGTGTTTAGATCAAAACGAGTTAACCCATTAAGACACGACTTATAAATAAGTCAATAAAGAGTTAATCCACTTCACACGAAGTCAACTCATTTTAATTTGTTTAGAATTTATTTAATAATTAAAATCTTATTATTATTAAGTTGTAATATTGATATTTATCAGTTACTTATGTCTTTATCTTTTTATTATTGATATTATAATTTTAGACCTATACTCATAGTTGTTATTATATGGTTTGTAATGTTGATTTTATTATATGTTAAAATTTGAAAAATATTGGTATATTGTTTAAGATGTTGTGGTTATTAATGAATATAAATTTTAACTTTTATGTGAAATTATGATAATCAGGTCAATTTAGTTATACATTTTAATGCAACCAATTTATATGAAACAAATGAGTTTAAATTAGTCATGTTATGTTAACATATTTCTAATTAATTATTAAACCGTTTAAAATGAGTGACACAACACGACCTGTTATCTAAATGGGTTAGATTAGGATTTAGAAATACGTTTAGTTTAACGGGTTGAATTCGAATTGACCCATATAGTTGAATGTTCATGCTTGACACGATATAAACACAATTTGCCACCTCTACAGGCCATGCGTGTTTCATACCTTCAAGAAGAAAAACTGAAGAGGAGAAGAGGAAGAGAAGCAAAGGAGGACGTTGTTGGGGTGACAATGGAAAAGGAGATGAACAAAAGGAGAGAAGTGGGAGGTAGGACAGAAGTAGAGACAGAATGATGAAAAGTGCCACAATTATAAAGTGGGTTAGGAATATATTATATAGCAATGCATAGATTAGACATCTCTAATCTCAAATTATACAATAGCTTAGCACTTAGTAGCTTTTCATGCCATTCTAATTGGAATTCATATCATTGGAAGAGATACAAAACTACAAAAAGGAAACTATACAAGGTGATAAAGGAATCTAGCTAAATGGAAAAAGCATGGCTGATATTTTACAGCATTACAAGAATGGAAATTTATATCATAAACCTAAGGGCTGAGAGCCAAAATACATGGCTTAAAAAAGCGGAAACCCTCCATGACGCTGATCAAGCTTGGTGCCCGAAGATTTTCACAGGTTCAATGCTGCTTTGTGTATGTAATGATTGGCTAGTTCCAGAATTCAGGCTAAAACAGTGCCTCTGCTGCCTCTGCCTTCTCAGACCTTCACGGCATGGAGCAAAGAATTCGTGCTGGAGAGCTTCCTGTGCGCCAATCCTCACTCGAGGGTTCACCGCTAAACACTTCTCCACAAGATCAAAAAGGGATTTTGGGATCTCCTCCAGAAAATCTGGTCTTTTTGTGTTTGTTTCACACCAGTCTTGCAGCTTTATGGATGGCAAACTTTGTGTACTATAGAGATCCTGCATAGAAAATGATCCTTTTCAATACAAGGTATCTTCAAATTAATATATAAGTTATAACTGACCAAATGGCTCTTATGAATGATGAATACCACTGGGAATGAGGATTCACGGTTGTGTAGCTTGGCAACTTCCCATAATTCTTCACTGCCCCTCAACTTTGCTATGTCTTTTATGTTCCTGAAAATAGCAGTTGCGCTATGGTTGGCAAATGGGTTATGAAGATGAAATACCAAGAACACAAAAAGCCCTCCGAATAACGATTCTTACTGTTCAGGATCACCAAAAAAAGGCATTCTTCCAATAATCAGGTACAGTAAGGTGACCCCAGCAGACCAGATATCAAGCTTGGGGCCTTGATGTAAAGACTTGAATAAGACCTGATTGATCACTAAAAACATCAGCTCAACCTTTCCAGTTGAAAACAACAATCGAGGAAACAACAGGGTTTATATTTGAGAAACTAGACAATTTTAATGATAGAAGAGCTTGAAGCTCACTCAACTAGCATCTTAATTTTCAAGACTAGGCAGCATGATGCTGCAACAGGACAGACCGTTTCTGAAGCGAATTAATCAGTTATTAAGGTTCACCTCAGGAGCCCGGAAGCCTTTGGTTCCAACACAAGGGCCTTCTCTCTTGTGCTTTCCATCCCCTAACAACAAATGAAACATAATCAATGGGAAGAATACAGCTTGTTCAGTCCAGTGTCCCCAATACTACAAGAAACATACCTTTTTTCTTTGTTGAGCCAGCACCAGTAACATCAATTACAGTTGTATGCAGGGGCATGGGAGTAATACATACAAGCTTGCTATCCACTTCTCTAGGAGAGGCAGAAACTCTCTTTCTCATAGGAGCTGGAACGCTTTTTGCTTCACAATTTGGGCTTTGCATTGCCTCCTGCAACAGGCTGATGAGCTCCTTCCTACCTTGGCATGGCATAGGTTCCCTCAACCTTTCTGCTGGAGGAGTCCTGGTGCTTGTCACATCCTTGGCTGAGGTTATGCCTGACCCATCTGCTTCTTGACTTTTGATTGCATTCCAACTACCCAAGTCATTATAAACCTTTGCTTGCCCGTACACCTTTCTTTTCAGATCCTTTGGATCTAAAGTTGACTTTGAACCTCTTGTTCTCTCCAGATTGACTGCTTGTGAAGTTTTAGCAGTTGGGAACTTCCCATTTTTGGTTGGAGAAACAGATTTGGAATTGGAAACCATAACATGATTTATGCTAACATCACGTCCCATCCTTGACTTGCCTACAAAAGTATATAGATGAACAGAAAGTTTGAATTCTCTAATCATGTGAAAGTAGACCAGAAGGCATCAGATGAAACAATTATATATATATATATATATATTTGGGGTGGTATCAATGGATATGAGTAGGGCAGGGATAGGGTTTAGAAAGCAAAGGCCAGCTTAGTTATTTTTCTTTCTTTTGAATAAATCTACATACAATAGTAGAGTGTATAAACGCCGCGTAATCACTAGTCAATCATGTGGATCCCGTGTTTTACTTACTTTTTTCAAAAAAATTACACAGCGCTTGCACAATTCACGACTGAAATATCATTTTCTTACAATATTTCCCGGATACATTAGATTAAAACACGAAGTGGAGAGAAAGCATGGCTTACTAGTGTTCCCATACTTGTAATGCAAGTCCTATAAAAAAAAAAACATTAAAGAAACACAATCATGAACCAATAAGATTAAATTATATTGGAGAACTGAGGAAATATCTGTAAAAAAAACTAGATATTGGAGAATTGAGGAAATATCTGTATAACAGGAAAACTGTTACTAACCATGGCAAGGTTAAAATCAATAAGATAACCTTTATTGGCCTTGCGAGAGAAAAGGAAATTGCCAGGTTTAACATCTCTATGAACTATTCCCTGTGTAGAAAAAAAACTCAGAACATGTGAGAAGTAAGTGCATCCATGCAAAACATACATGTAAACTATATTTACCTGCTTGTGGAGACTTGCAAGCGCTCTAAACATGCAATAGCCATACCACCGGAGCTGAAATACATCTATTTCTTTCTTTAACACCTGAAATAGGGCACAGTCAGCATTTTTTTATAAGTGGATGAGTAGGCACAGTCTTCATCAAACACAAAACAAACAAAAGAAAAATGGAAAAGAATAGATGAGAGCATCCAATAATTACCTCAGGCCTATCATGCTCAACATGCTCTAGAACAAAGCAATCAAAATTTCCATTCTTGAGACAACACTCATATTTTATAATGAAGTTTTTACCCCTGAATTAAAATAATTCAATTGCATATCAGACCACAAGTTCTTGGCTTCAGAACACAATGCAGTAATCTCAAATGAACTTAAATGAAATCCTTACCCAAATCGCTCCAGCATCTTCAGTTCATTGCTAACATGGTGTTTATGAGCATTTGCATGAGGGCCTGCAGAACCATTAGATAAAACCGGACCAATACATGAGCACGTTTGGGTAATGAGATGAGATAAGAATTACGTGAATAGTAATAAAATGATTTGAGTTAGAATGTTTTATTGGGTTTAGGAAAGGAGAAAGAAAAGGTTGAATAAAAATAGTATATAATTAAAAAATTGTTTGAATATAATTTTTTAATCTTATTTTTGTTTTGAAATTTAAAAAAAAAATTATTTTGTTTGGAAGTTTGGAGAAGTTGTAATAATGAGATGAAAAAGTTCATGATTTGTAATTGAAAATTATTTTGTATTTGAGTGACGTTTGGAAAGGAAATTATGAGAAGTTTTGAGATGAGATGATAATTTCTCGTCTTATCTAACTTCCCAAACAACCCTGATTCTTCATTAAGTGTCTTGCACTTTTAGTACCTCACTATTACACCAGAACACAAAATGTAGTGGAATTTTTGTTATGTCATTGGCTACACCATGCAGATTTGGGGTTGAGTGCTGGGTGCAAATACGCATCTAGAGGTGTCAAACTCTTCTGGTTTGGACACAGGGATGTGGCTAAAGATCCAACTATACATTAAGTTCAATATAAGGAAAAAATGAGGTACACAAGCATCTTATAAAGGCCTCGTTTGGAAAGTCGATATAAGGCAACTCCATCCACCCATTCTGAATGGCTGGGGTTTAAGGCCTCATTTAGATAGTCAAATGAGATGAGAAATCTGTGAATGCTAGTGAAATGATTTGTGCATAGCAGTGAACTAATTGGAGTTAAGATTTTTATTGGGTTTTGGAAAATGAGAGAAAAAGTTGAATAAAAATATTATAAAGTTAAAATATTGTTCTAATATAACTTTTTAGTTTAATTTTTGTTTTGAGATTTAAAAATGTTGAATAATTTTTTGCATTTTATATGAAGATTTGGAATTGTTGTAATGATTAATAATAATTAGATGAAAAAGTATGAAAGAGAAATTGCAAAGTGTTGGAGTAGTGTTTGGATGTTGAGATGAAATGAGATGCGATTGGATGAGATAAGACCAACTGCTTATCCAAACGGAGCCTAAGTGTATTACAGCATAAGGTTGTCATTTCTAAAGAGTTAAACATTTGTGACCCACAGGAGCTGGTTAAAGTGGATTATAGCATGGAGTGACAGATCAAATGAGAATAATTCAAGCATGAATAAGTGTCTGTTATGTTGTTCATGTTATAAGGGAGTCATTTATGATGGATTAGAAATATATGTAGTATCGCCATGATGTTCGAGAGAAAAAAATGTTACTTTTTTCTCAAACGAATTCTTACGCAACATGTTATGTTACAAGCCTTTTCTTGTAGAACCTTTTCTATGCATTTGTTGAATGATGTGATAGTAAAGTTTTGTAAATGCTTTAATGAGATCCATGTGCAATGAATATGTTTATGTTATCAAAGCTATGCAAATGTTTATGAAAGTTATGATTTTTCTCATGATATAAAATTATGAGAAAGAATGAAAGTATGGTGGTGAATTAATATCTCTTTTTATGAATGTTTTTTTTTTTATAAGTATTTATGAGTTCTCTTATGGAACAAAGAGTTATAACATCATGTAGTAAATATTTTTTATGATGTGTTGGTGATGTTAAATGCATTATAGAGCTGTTTTCAGATAAATCAAGGTTGATAACGTTCTTAGGCTCTGTTTGGATATAGAAATCATTTCTTCTCATCATAACAACTTCCTCAAATTCTCGTACTAGATATAGTAAAAAATTCAACTTTTTCAAATTTCAAAACAATAATAATATTAAAAAATAATATTTTAACAATATTTTATTCAATTTTCATCTAAAACTATCACATCTCATCTTACTATTTAAACAGGCCCTTAATGTATGATGTACACACCTGAGTATTTGACTTTTTTTAATTTCTTAGGTCATGATAAGAACAAGTCTGCAGACCATAGATAATAGATTGAGTTGTTTATCACATAGACTATTAGGATTTAGGCTTGTTCTACAACATTATAGTTTCCCTTAAGTTTTGATATTTAAGTTTTATTACATGCATTACTTTGGGCGGGTTTTAAAAGGGATGGGCATTGTTTGTTTGAAGTTTATCATGTTTATAGAACTCTTGTTGGGTGATGTTATGAAAAGTGTGAAGTAACAATCCTAGCTTTGACGGGAAGGTACTTCTTGGTTGAACAGTATCAAAGACTTAATTTGGAATGTTACATAACTTATCAAAGTGAAAAATTTACAAGTCCCATAATTTGAGAGACAGGCTAAACTCTTTTTTTCACCATGCAAGATATTGCTCTTGGTACGTTGAAAGGCCAAGATTATAAGAAAATTATTATAATGCTGACTATCAGATATACATATTCAAATATGAAGTAAAATGTCATCACTTACATTTAATTGCAACGGTAATTCCGTCACTTTTCCTCCGTGCCCTGTAAACAGTACCATAACCCCCTGCAAGTTTGGGTGTAGTGAAAACAATCAATAATCATCATATCAATGAATGGTTTACCAAAGATGTAGTCGATATAAAAGTGTAATTGAAGTTTTAATACCTGAACCTTCTACTTCTACTACTGTATAAGATTCAAAATTTGGAATCACTTTTGTCTCTTTTTCATCCTACAAAGTAAGCATCTATAGTTATTAAAACTAACAACAGTGGTTAAGCTCACTTTTCAATTTGGCTCAGAAATTTAATGAAACTGACATGTATTCTTGCTCCCAATATTCTTTCATAGATTGGACTAAAGACCCAATTGTAAGGTCACAGATGAAGGCAATCATATACAACATGGGATACAGATATTCCAGATGTGAACTTACCCTGGTAGGAACATTAGAGTTTTCCCTTTTCTCCTTAATGTCAACATGATCACGCTTTAGTTTCTGCACCATGCTGATTGACGGCCGATTTCTTCTACACTGCCGCTTCTCTTTGGGAGAACCAACTGCTTTATTCCGTTCCAAAAACTTGGAGGAAACATGCAGTGTTGAAGACATCCAATCCTTGTGTTTTGTCTTCATTTTCGCAGAGGATTTCAATGACTGCTTCTGAGCTACAGAAAGATCAGCTCCTGGAGAGACAGCCCAAGTTTCCACATGTGTAGCCTGTTGCTCTCTTTCTAAAGAAGAACTCATATCAAAAGAATTCACCTTCATCTTTTTCGAGTCATTGTCGGGTAAAATGTCCAAAAGGAAAGTATTAATTGGCAGTAAGAGACTTTCTGTTTCCCTCTGAAAGCTTTCAGAATCAATAAACTGTTGATTCTTCCTGCCTTCCCGAACTCTTTCATTTTCAACAATCTTAGCTTGTGGAGCTCTAAAACCATCATCAACATATCCAGCCTCTAAAGGAGATATATCTCTATAGTGAATATCTTCTCGGCAACATATTTTACTGAAATTTGTCATACTTTCAAGATCACTTTCATTATTTCCAGCATCTTCGCAAACAACTGCATTATCCAAAATGATATTTGGAAGAGTTGGCCCTGGATCAGGTTTAAAAATTATTGGCATGTTAGTCTTCCATTGTAGAAGCATGCTTGTATTATTGTCACCTTCTAAACGTTCAAGGTTCTTCACTTTATATGTTGATTGACCTCTACTGGAATCAGGATACATGAGGGGAGTGGCCATCAATTTATTAACAATTACTTCCATGTCAGCTGGCGGCACATTTATGCTCCTACACATATTGTCAGTCATATGAAACGGTACCTGCATGAACAATATGATTCAGAGGCTGTTGGGAAGAATGATTTGATTGGTTGCACCCATTAAATGGAAAAAATTATGTTTCTGAAAACTGATATGATGAAAAACCTTTAATAAATTTTGTTTTAGATTACATGAAAACCATTCACTTGCTATCGGATGAGATTGAGATGTCACCTAAACAGAGTCAATAATTAAAGGCCATTACAATACTCTGTTTTATAAGGTGAATATTTAAATACTATAGAAATATACAACTGTAGACTTTTTGCTACAACGCTAACAATAAAATGCAAAAGCCGCTTGCAATTGGATAAATCCTTTCTTTTTATGCCAATAGGGCAACACTACCCAATGGGATGACAATAGCAAGTGTGATTCTGCTACCACAATGGGCACAACAGACCTTCACCATTTTAAAGATGTGTAAAAATTAAAATGATGAAAGAAAAGTTCCACATCCAGTGCTGCAAGAACGATGGAATTGTGGTCAACTGTAAACATTTGACTTAGGTTATCAATATCTGGGCAAAAAAAAAGGTCCGCTGGAGCTTCACATAATACCCCAAAAATTCTAAATTAACAAAAGCAATAAATCCAAACCTAATCATATTTAAAAAAAGCAAGCAAACGAATTAGAACTTTACTTGAATTTATTTAACATAACCTATAAAAAAGAAGAATCGAATAACTTTGATTCAAGTGTACCTCTGGAGAAACATATTGAATTGTTTTCCGTAAACACAAGCGCGCTGGTTCCTCTTCTTCCGCTGGGATTAATAACCAGAATTACCAATGAAACAAATTGACACCAAAATTAAAAACAAAACAAAACAAAAGACCAAAGAGTCTCTAAATGGGATAAAAAAGAGAATACAACGAAATCCTACTTACCAGTTCCGGAATTCAAGATCACTTTTCGTTTCGACATTGAGTCTAGCTCACAAACCGACGAGGAAATGGGCTTGCGCTTCCTAGAGTACATTCTTAAAGAGTGCATTTTATCCCAAGGCCTATTGGCCCCGCCCACTCCCATCCGGATCCGCGGCGTGAAGTCAAATATCAAATTCGAATTCGACGTGAGCCCCTCGAGAGCAGTAAGGGCGACCGGAGAGAGAGTAACGTAGAAATTGCGGGTGAAGAAGAGCGGCGAGCCAGGGATTGAGCAAAGGGACTCGATGAGCTCAGGGGAGACGGAGAACAAGGCACATCGGGAAGCGAGCTCGGTGGGGCGAGCCGTGCGGCCAAGCGAAAGGAGGAGGGCGAGGAGGTGCCACGACTTTTCAGAGTCGGTAGCAGAGGTGGTTAGGCTGAGTTCGGAGTCGGTGATGCGAGTATCCATGGAACTCCAGATCTGAGAAATTTTGGGTTTGGGCCACGCTTGGTAGAGAGATCGAGAGGGGCGGGAATGTTGCACAAGTAGGGTTGGACAATTGGCACCTACCAAGTTCCCGCCAACAATATTTTCGAAAAAAAGAAAAAGAGCGTTTAATGACGGAATAGTTGTTTGGTGCTACGCGATATTGAACGATTTCCTAGTTTGGATATGTCAATTAGAGGAAAGATGCTCATCATTTCAATTTTCACATCACATATTTTATTTATATTAAAATTATTTTTTAGGTATGTTAAAACTAATATTTTTAGATATTTTTAATATTTTTTATTTTTATTTTATTTTTTTGGGACCTTGAACATTTGCCAACTACCTCCAAACTTTGCCTCACAACAGCCGACAAAAAAATCACAAAGAGCTTCAAACCCAAAGCCATTTTTGGAGAAAAGGGAGAGTTTGAAAAGATCGAGAAGATGGGGAGGGAGAGAGATTCGAAGGGAAAAAAAAAAGAGATTGAGTATATGCGGGTACATTATCTTGTTAGAAAGGGTTACGTGTCAGTCTTAGAATGATTTTATTTGAAAACTTCTTTTACACGTATTCGGACTCAAGGTTTTCCTTATTTGCAAATAAACAGTCTCCCAATACTCATCTGTAATATACACATCACATTACAATTTTCCGACACCTCACTACACACAATCGTTAGGCTTCACTACTCTCCCTCTTCCCCCGGAAAAATCTCGCGATCAAGATAGAAACTCGAATCCTAAAACTTCCACCTTCAGCCCCAATCTTGACCCCTCTCAAAAGTTCTCCTATCACAAAAACATTGTCGATACCAACAACGACAGGCTAGGCTAAACTCATGACGATAATGGGCTAAACTCGCAATGATGACGCACCTAAACTCACAACATTGTTGATCCATGAATCATTGATTGTAGTTGTGTTTTTTCTTGGTTCTTTTAAACTCTGTTTGGTTGCAGGGCAAGTGAAAGAGGATGAAAATGAACGAGATCTAGGTTAGTTGCCGATTGGGGTGGTAAAAAATTTGTGTGGCTGATGATGGTTTCGAATTAAAAGCAGTGAAAAGAGATTGGAGAACAACAATTTCTATCTTTTGTGTTTTGAATTTTTCACCATAAAGAAATGTCATAAATAGTTCTATCATAAAAGAATATCGAGTATCAATACTACTATTTTTTACATTTTTATATTTTGGATTCCTAGGATTTTTCACTCAAAATGGGCATTTTTTGAACTTCTTTGAGTTTCGGATTTTTTATCGAAAAGAGCTTGGAGAGCACAATTTTTTTTAAAAATATATTTCTCCTTATTTATTTGGGCTATTAAGATATGGGAATGCTATGAAATAATTAATTTGTGTACAACTTTGGTTGTTGATTTCATATTTTGAAGTTGTTTTTATGATCTGTTTGATTATTGAGAGTGTGAAAAAAATTAAACAACAACAAAGAAAAAATCGCAAACTTAAATTAGTTTCCCAAATTTGGGTCTGAGATTTTTTCTTCTTGGATGTAGTTTCTCTTATTATTTTTGTTTGTTTCTCAAAAAAGAGAAAGAAGATTTTTTTGCCAAACTAGTCGCGAACGCTTTTTCTCTTTTCAAGAGAATGAATCTGTGAAACTAGAAACCTGGAAAGGAAGAAAATCAGAAGAATTCCATGCGCATGAGTCTATTGCAAGAGAAGAAATTTACTTATGTGTCGGCATCTAATTAGAGGGTTATTTATCCGATAAAAGCGGTATGATCACTTGGCAGTATTTCATATGATAATTTTGTAAGGAAAATATTTCCATGATCTACTAAGTTTATCTCTTCATTTTGATCATATTAAATTTTGAAAACCAAATTTATTTAATAATTAAGAAAATGATTTTTAGTATATTGGTATATGTTTTTCATTTTTTTAAAATATTTAAAAAATATGAAAAAGGAGAGAAGTTAAGATGTAATATTTGTTCTATTAGCCACGCCTAATGGTCAAACTGAGTGCACTCTTAATACTACTCATTTTAGAAATAGTAATGAAATAAGTTTTGATAAATAAAAAAGTGTTATGAATTATTGAATGCGGTTTCCAGCCCTTAATTATTTTTGTAAATGATCCCACCATCATTATTTTAAGTCTTGCACAGTAACTTGTAGGGGTGTAAATGGTCCGGTCCGGTCCTATCTGGGAAATTTGTGGACCGATGTCATTCGGTCCAAGAATTCTCTCATCCTGGACCGGACCGAACAGGAGTTTGGTCCATACCGTGCCGGTCCAATTCGGTCCGGTTCGGTCTAGGGGTGCCCCATATGATTTAATGGGCTAAATTTAATATAAAATTCTACAATAATCAAATATTTTTTTGACCCAAATTTAACTACTATAAATTATAATATGTTAATATTATAAAAGTATATATTATATATTTATATGTTAGTATATATTATATATTAAGTATGTTAGTAAATTATAACTAATAGTCTAATAATCTAATAACACTTTCACATTAGTATATGTTAATAAACTATAACTAATAAGTAATAACACTATTACAATTTACATTAGTATATTATATATTTATATGTTAGTAAATAATGATAAATTAGTAATAATATATTAAATAATAATAGTACACTTATTATTTATATGTTAATATATAAGAGTATATATTATATATTAATATGTTAGTTAATATTAAATATGAAGTATGTTAGTAAACTATAACTAATAATCTTACAGTCTAATAATACTATTACATTAGTATATGTTAATAAACTATAACTAATAAGTAATAGCACTATTACAATTTACATTAGTATATTATATATTTATATGTTAGTAAATAGTGATAAATTATTAATAATATATTAAATAATAATAATACACTTATTATTTATATGTTAATGTTATAAGAGTATATATTATATATTAATATATTAATATATATTAATATTAATATTAAAATTTATATATTATTATTTATATATACATATATTTAAAAAAAAAAAAAAAAAAACTCTAGGGATTCGGTCCGGTCTGGTCCAGGGGGATGAATTCTCGGGACCGGAACTGGACCAGAATTTTCCAATCCATATATTTTTTGCACCGGACCGGACCGGACTCCAACCGGTCCAGTCCGGTCCCGGTCCGGGACAACCGGTCCGCCGGTCCAGTTCGGTCTTTTTACAGCCCCAGTAACTTGCATAGTAATTTCAACGCCTATAAATATGAGTTTCATTCGTTCTGAAATTCATAAGAAAAATTTATATAAAGAATAAAGTTTCAGCTCTTAAGAGTTTTTTTTATATTTCTCTTGCAGTAGTGGTAGTTTTTTTTTTTAGTTTTATAACACGTTATCAGCACGAGATTCTACCGATACTGAAACTAGTGGTTTTCTACTTCAAGTAAGTTTTTCAATATATTATTTGCAGTGTTCAAGATAAATATTAAAGGTAATATTGCTGAATATTATTTGATAAAATTCTACTTTTATTCTCATGATTATGTGAATATAATTCTTAAATTCACAGATTTATTTTTGTGATTTATATATATATATATAATGTCAAATATTGAGATGTATTATTATTGACATTTCTGAAAAAAGTTATTTATCTAGGATCCTTGATGAGATCTATTTAGATATGATAAAATTGGGAGATACAATCAAAGAAGAAAATCATTTGTCCATGCAAGACCATGCTGTGTATCTCACGGTGAAAAATATTTTTATTTTATGAAATGATTTAAGGGAGAGATATGAGTACCAAAAGATGTAATTCTCCCAAAAGTTTATTATAACTTATTGCACTTGAAGTTGCAAGATTTTAAGAGTGGTATTAAATATTATGCACTCTTTAAAATCAACTCAATATTAAAATTATGCAGTGAGAAGGTCACTGATGATGATATGTTAAAAAAAACATATACTATTTTTCATACTTCGAATGTGCTCCTGCAGTAGCAGTTTCGAGAGTGAAAGTTCAACAAATATTCTGAACTTTTATTTTGTCTTCCAGTGATTGAGCTAAATAATGAGTTTTTGTTAATAAATTACCAGTTATATCTTATTAATAATATTAGATTTATACCATTCCCAGAAGTGAACGGTGCATCCTTTCAAAGGAATCAATGTCGTAGACGTGGTAGAAAAACTATAGAAGTATTGGTCCCAAAAGCAACAATACTAAAGATGATAAAAATATACCGTATCACGAGAAATGATCCAACTCGGAAAATGGTAAAGACTCTCAGAATAATTTTTCATAGAAAGATAAATATATTTGTCATAGATGTGATATGACTGAATATTGGTCACGTATTTATTGTACGACCAAACACTTGATTCACTTATACTAAACTTTTATATACAAGCTTATTAATATTTCATCATATTTTGAAATAATGAAATATCGGTGCCTGAAGTACGACAAGAAATTATTTGGGATAATAAAACCTTGTCTAAATTTGATCGTCCTACAAATGAATATAAACTAGAAATTCAGATAATTACATATTTGCAAAGTGTTATAAATCAATTTCTGGATATATTTACTAATACTAAAATTGTTATAAAATCATATATTATTGCTGTTAATGCTTAAGCAAGAATTGAAGTCCCTGAGGACAAGTTATTAAAACAGCAATAGATAAATTTAAGACACACCTGAAGTGTTAAAAACTTATTGATGCAAAAGAAAAGAAATCGGTGCTCCTGTAAAAACCGTACCCACAAAACAAGCAATAAGATTTATACAAACTTTCTGTACAAAAAAAGAAACTCCTGAAGAGAAAACATTCTGAAGAGGTAACTCCTGAATAAGTAACTCCTGAGTAGTACAAACCTCTAAAAAATGTAACTCCTGAATAGAAAACCTTCTGAAGAGGTAACTTCTGAAGAGTATAACTCTTGAAGAGGTAACTCCTGAAGAGAAAACTCCTAAAGAGGTGTTTCGTGAAATGTTTTCCGCTAGAGAGAAACAATGAGATCTCAATACATTTCATGAGTACTGGAAAAATTATGAATAGAAATAAAACTGTTGTCAACAACATATTTTCATATAAAATGGCCCTTGATATTACTAGAAGTAATGAAGAAAATGAGCCAAGAATCGTTGAAGAATGTCGACGTAGAAATGATTGGCCAAAATGAAAAGCAGCTATTGAAACTGAATTAAACTCACTAGCAAAGCAAGAGGTATTTGGACCTGTTGTCCAAACAGCAAAGGGTGTAATGCCTAGATATAAGTGAGTATTTATACGAAAACGTAATGAAAAATAAAATTGTGCGGTACAATTTGTCGCACAAAGTTTCCTGTAGAAATTCGAGATTAGTTATGAGGAAACATATTTCCTTATTATGAATGTAATCACTTTCAAATTTTTAATCGGCTTGATTATTACAAAAGGATTAGATATGCGGTTGATGGATGTGATCACTGCATATTTATAAATATTATTAGATCATGATATACAATGCTTGAATCCAAGTACATTTAGGAGTATGTACTTTATAAATCTTCAAAAATCTTTATTTAAGTTAAAACAATCCGAACTCATGTGGTATAATTGAATCAATGAGTATCTATTAAAAGAAGGATTTGAGAATAATCCTATATGCCCATGTATTTTTATCAGAACCCGGATTATCATTATTGTAGTTTACGTTGATAATTTACCTTGTTAGAACTCCTAAAGAGATCACAAGGGCTGCTATAAATTCAAAAAATGCATTTGAAAAGGAAAGATCTTATTATTCAAATGTTAGATGAGTTACAAAAATTTGAGACTTCTAGTCTCATCTCTCAAATGCATTTGCTCTTTATAAAACAATATATCATCCTTATCTAAAGAATTAGGCAATCGAAATGAAGAGGCAAGTAAGGATTTTAAATTCTTATTCTCTTGCTTTAAGTCTACAATTTTTCTGTCAGACTCTTGAACGAGTCGTTGAAGTACGGAAACATTCTCGTTAAGTTCCTCAATCTCACGATTTTTGAATTGTAACCAGTTGGAAAATCCAACAATAGAGGAGGAGTATTGAGTGCTGAGAGTCACCAGCTCATAAACGGCTTCACGATCTGACCTATTAACCAAATCATTCGCTTGTTGCAACAAGGCACCTGCGAAAGATGCAGAAACAACTTGTAACTGAGGTGAAAGATACCTCATATGTTGATCATGAGAAATATTGAAAGGAAATTAATGAGCCATTGAAAATTTGTAGAATAAGAATACAAATATAGATGAATTATATATATGAAGAAGATTTGATGCGTACTAAATGAAATTAAAGATGGTTTTTATAGAAATGGAAATAAGAACAAGACAAACCACCATCTCTTCAAATTTCACTTAGTCAAAATTACAAGATATGTTTAATGCATAATTTCAAAAGTCAGCGAGATTATTTGCAGTTATCCCGATTTTCTTGTAAACAATGAACCTCTGCCGTTAGCTGCTGTTGTTGACTTCGTATTTGAGCTCTCTCTTGTTCCAGCTTTTCTATTCGTATTTTGAGGTCACGAGAATATCAGTTTACAAAATTCTTCAGCTCATTGTTTTCTTATCTTAAATTTTTATTTTTTCTATCTTTAGTTGCAAGCGTTTGATGCAATTCAGATATTTGATTTTTAAAATGATCAACCTCACTCGTTTTCGCCAGTAGCCTCTGAGACATGGTTGTAAGAGAGACAGCATATTGAGCACTGAGGATTCTTGATGCTGCAACAATTTCAGGATCAGTTTTATTAGAAAGATATATCTCTACTCCTATCATTGTGTTTACATCCTCAAGAAAAAATATAAGTAGTTGAGGTATAAAATGTTTATGGTTCAAATCTGGGACATTAACAAAAGAATTTCTATCAGATATAATATCGTTCTGGATAAACAACAACTGAATCTATAAAGAATGTGAGATCTTTTTGCTGGAGTAAATCAATGGTAAAATTGGTTATATTTAAACAGCAATTCCAAACCTTTAAATCTTTTCAAGATCTCGTATGTCAACAATATCAAGCGAATTTGATTTTCTGCCGAATTGATATATAGACGGTTTCTAATGTCATTTTCGCCGTACATAAACAAATTTTTCCTAATAACGTCGAATAATGGAGAGAAAATTTTAGATGAAAATATTATCGTGTTCTCTCTAATGCATTATTTAGATGAAAATTATGTTTGAATTCTTAACTTGTTATATATGCTGAAATCATGTTTGCTTATTACTTGAAACATTAACGCATATTATCAGGGAGTGTTTAAGTATTACTGTAGGTATCAGATTTCTACTAAGTATGTCAACCACATCTTCTACATCTTCAAATCACTCAGAGATTATTGTAGTTCATAAAGCAAATCGAGAGTGTATTTAGTTGAGATCAGTGATTCAACATATCCAAGAAAAGTGTAGTCTCCCCATGATCAATTATAGCCCAACAATTTTATATGAAGATAATACTGCTTATATCATTTAAATTAGAGGAGGATATATCAAAGGTGACAGAACCGAACATATTTCACCTAAATTCTTTTATACTCATGAATTTCAAGAGAAATGTGAAATTAATGTCAAACAGATACGATCTAGTGATAATCTGGCAGATTTATTCATAAAGGTATTACCAATTGTGACATTCAAGAAGATTGTGCATAACATTAGAATGTGAAAATTCAAATATCTATCGCCATGCACTTTTCAGGGGGAGTAAATGTCCTGAAGACTTGTGCTGATTGTACTCTTTTTCCTTCGCTAAGGTTTTATTTCACTGAATTTTCCTTTGCAAGGTTTTAATGAGGCAATCTTAAAGTACTTGGCGATACATAAGAATACTGTACTCTCTTTCCTTCACCATTGATTTTTCTTCCCACTAGATTTTTCATTGGCAAGGTTTTAACGAGGCAGATTCTTTATAAGTGGTCATTCAAGGGGGAGTATTATGAATTATTGGGGGCAGCTCCTGCCCCCTTAATTATTTTTGTGAATGATCTCACCACCATTATTTTAAATCTTGTACAGTAACTTGTATTGTAATTTTAACACATATAAATATGAGTTTCATTCGTTCTGAAATTCATAAGAAAATTTATAGAAATAATAAAGTTTTAGTTTTTAAGAGTTTCTTTTATATTTCTCTTGCAATAGTAGTAGTTTTTTTTTTTTTTAGTTTTATAACAGAAATAAAATTTTTGAATAAAAATATAATTTCAATACTTAAAATAAAAATATTTTTTTAGGATAATTTTTGTTTCTAAAATTTATAAAATTTATATTGATTTTTATATTTTGTTTTAAAATTTGTAACAGTTGTATTGATTTGGTATTTGAATAATGATTAAATAAAAATTTTAAAAAATCAAAAATTAAAAATATTTTTATGTTTAAGTGATGTTTAGGAATAAAACTTTGAAGATTATCCTGTATACCAAACATCTTCAAAAGGTTGCTTGTGAATTAAATGCAAACTCTTTAAGACTTTTTGTTAAGGGTACTATCCGCATCGTACGGACGTGGTTATCTCTTTTTTGTATCTTGTCCCTGCATGAGAAGGAGGGCGGTTTTTGCTCGGACCTCCCCGTGCCCACAATTGAAGTAGTACAAAATTAAACAAGAAATTGAATAACACAACAATAAAAAAAAATCACATATACAATCTACAAGAATAATTTCTATCCACAACATAAGTTCTATGCACAGCAATAATTTCGGGCTCACCCCATGTTTCCCCTGTGCAAGTAGGTTGATGGTCGGCGAGGGGCCAGTGCCCCTGTTCCCAGCTCTACTTTTTGCAAGAAGCTTATAAAGTCAATTACTTTTTCAGTTTAGAATTTCTAACAATAATATCAATCTATCTTTTGCTAAACTAATTAACAGTACCAATCAAATTCAATGCAAAGAATTTTGAATGCCACGTCAGCAATTTTACTAAGAAATTAGAAATATTAAAAAAGAGATTAAAAGGTTAAAAACTTAAGATAAATATTTGGAAAAAAGGTTGAATGTTAATTTTTGTAAAAAATACAGAGTTTTAAATATTTGAGAAAAATTATTCAAAAAGTAATCAAAAGATAAAAATATTGAAAGAGCATGTCTTCTTGTAAGAGATTTAAAGATGGCTTACATGTACACCATTTTAAATATATTAAATATATTTATTTATTTTAATAGTTTTATATTTATATTAAAACTATAAGTAATTAGAAATAACGATACTACTCATTTAAAACCAAATGTTACATTCCTTAATAGAAGAAAGCAACATTTAGTGGAAATTGATCTTGGTCTATTTATAAATAAGGCATGTGATTCTTCATCAGACATATCCATCAACGTAAAGAAAGATAGACTGAAAACCCTTCTCCAATATTCTCCATATTTCAATTTGTGAGGGTTCACAATCAAGAAGCAATCGATTCCTATGCATATTTGATCAATAATGACCAGAAGTAAGTATTCTAATGATTCTTTTATTATGAGTTGTTCTCCCAAATTCTGACAAATATGTCTTCATCTGTGGGTGATACCCAACTCTCCATCGTCTAATAGAGTGGCTTCAGCCACCCAACACTGTCCGGTCTCCCTCCTCACCTTTTGTATTTTTCAGTTGAATACTTCTTATCATTTTTTATATTTTTAGACTTATTTTTTTATTTTCAAATGTTTTTAACTTTTTTTTTTTCTATAAAATAAGTTTTATTTATCTTATTTTTAAAAAAAATGTTCTCTTTCAAATTATTATTATTTGAGTAATGCTAAATATGGTCATGGATTGTACAAGCATCACACTCCTTGTTAAAAATAGTGGAATCATCATTAAAAATAATTTTTTCATGTTTTAAAAATGGGTGCTCCATGCTTGTGCAGTATATGATTGCTAACATAATATCTTCCCTTGACCCAAACCCATCCCGAGGTGATTTTTGAAGCATTATTCTAAGGGATGATCAAGGTTGTTGGTTTGAAGGTTCGGCCAACTCTCGAGGTGGTGGCAACCACCTAGATGGCCAATTGGAGTGGCTTGCCGATGGTGGATGGTGATGCTGAAGGAATTAGTGTTTGAGGTTTTTTAGATTTCAGAATTCTTAAAAGAATTAGAATGTGAAAATAATCTTATATGATGTGATTATATAAAACTAGAGGAGGTCCTTAACGTGACAGTTTGAGATTGGAGGATATAAAACCAAACCAAATTTTACATTACATCATGTCAGAAATGGTGCACTTGAGACAAGCCAATCCATGATCAATCTCTCCTACTCAAATTGTTGACTCGCATTAAGCCCCACAACACGATACGACACCTTTGAATTAAATGAACTTATGTTCATTCTGATATCATCTATCTTGATCTCTAATTGTATCTCTGAAAGTACTAATCATAATCGGACTATTGGAGCTCTAATACTTTATTATAAAATGGCAAATAGAATCCAATTCGGTCAGAATTATTCCAACACGAGATTATGTTTACTTGTTCTTTTTTGTATTCAATAGTAGTCAAAGGTTTAAGAGACTGCTTTCAAGGCCACATTCTTACCTTTATTTTATCAGTTGGGAAGCAGAGCTACAAAAACTAGAAAGACCAAAAGGTTCAATGAAAGTAGCATTATTACATAACAAAAAAGATAAAAAATAGGAGGAAAAAAATGGGGATGGTGGGGTTATTAACATTTGGGATAAAACAGATTTCACTATCACATTGGGAGTAACCTGTTGATGGAAAAGGAACATCTTTTGAGAACCAACTGATCACAACAGATTTACTATGACCAATATACAAAATAGGCAAATTCCCATCCAACCAAGCTTTGGAATTATACAGTGCACAGATAAGAAAAGGGATCTCATGAATCATGGAAAGTATTGAGTCATTCTGCAGATGATGAGAACAATGAAAGGTTCATGAGGAAGCCAACCATAATGCCAATGAGTGCCGCAAATATTGCAAAGGTGAGTGAGAAGCCTTGGTCACTTTTTCGAGATCTTCGTCTCTTCAGCATGTCCTGTTGCAGAGACAAGATAAATTAGCCAATAGTCACAATTATCAGTCAGCAGCAGTATGTAATTAAAAAGCTGATCTTATAAAAGCTAGATTATCCGGTGGACCAAATAATTTCCACTATACATTCAAAGCTCCAATCAATAGGTGAAAGGGATAGTTGAAAGGTAAAACTGGTCCAGGGTATTGATATGCAAATTGAAAGATCATGGAATAAGATATGTGTTGGTTCCAGACGCAACAACTTTTCTTTCCATCTTAATTATCCAAAAAACCTTTCCTTTCTTCATTTTCTAAGACAAGTTATCACTTACCACCTAATGAAACGTCCCATTCTCCTGGTTTGATTTTTTCTGCTACATTTAAACTTAATTCATCGATTCCAACTCTGTTACACACTACATCTTTATTCATAATGGCAAAGATGCTTATTTTTGGACTGTTAATAAATGTCAAACATCCATTTAACCACTTAAATAACACAAGTTTCTGACTTTCCGTAGTCATCATGTAAGTAGGACTTTCTGAGAAGGTGGTGTTTTGTTAAGTGTGCTCCTGTAAATTCATGCATATACGGGCTTCTCTGGTGGAGTTTGAGAGATTAATTTTGTTATTATCAACATCAAAACAATAAATGGAAACAAACTGATCCAAGGAAAAACGGAGCACAATTACCAGTTCTTGTTGTAGCTGCTGTGTTTGTCGAACTGCTGCATCTCTTTCAGCCTTCAGCAACTGCAAAGCTTGATTCTACATATAAAAGATTTTTTTTTTTTTTTTTATAGGTAATAAGAAGTTTATTCATGTAAAAAGGCCAATCCAAGTAAGTATACAAGAGAAAAAACCTAGTTACAAGCTAGAAGAAAAACTAAGACAGGACATTACAAGAAATCCCTTCGCTTACAAGATTATGACCCAAAAACCAAGAGTACTAAGGAAAAAGACCCTAAAATTCCCCAAGGAATGTTCACAATTGTCAAAACACCTTCTATTTCTCTCAGACCATAAACACCAAAACAAACACAAAGGGACAACTCTCCAAAAATCAGCATTGTCTCCATGAACCAAAGAGATGTTCCAGCTTGTCAGGAAGTCCACAACTCTCAGAGGCATAACCCAAGCAATACCAGCCTTATTGAGAATTTCATTCCACAAGGCGGCCACCACTTCACAGTGCAGGAAAAGATGGTTTACAGGTTCACCAGCTTTCTTACACATGAAACACAAATTGGTTATGAACAATCCCCTTTTCCTCAAATTATTAGTGGTTAAAACTTTCTCAAGACAAACCAACCAACTTAAGAAAGCAGCTTTACTTGGAACTTTAGATTTCTAGATACATTTCCAAGGAAAAGTATTATCACCCTTGCAGTTCAACACTTTGTAGTGGGATTTTACAGAAAATTTGTATTTAGGATCATGAAACCAAAGGAGCTTGTCCACTTTAGAATAGTCAAGTTGTAGAGCTTTGCAAAGAAATCAGAAACTTCACAAAACTCCCAATCCTGTAAATCTCTAATAAACTCCACTTTCCAATGAAGCAAGTTGTTTAAAATCCAAACAAATCAGCCACAACTGCCCTTTTATTTCTAGCTATCCGAAAAAGATTTGATAAATATCTTTAAGAGTAGAATCATCACACAAAAGGTCATGCAAAAAACGAGTGTTTCTCCCATCCCCCACTTTGTATCTAATGTTGTTGACAAAGTCCCCCCAACCCAAACGAATGGATTTCCATAAACTCATTCCAAAAGCCCCCTTGGCATCATTAGTGCACCAATTCCCCCACATACTTCCATATTTGGCATCCACAATCTTTCTCCATAAAGCATCTCTCTCAAAAGCATATCTCCAAAGCCACTTTCCAAGAAGTGCAGTATTGAAAGGTTTTAAATTTCTGATGCCCAAGCTCTCACAAGATACCGGAGCACAAACTTTATTCCAACTAACTAAGCGAAATTTTCTTTCATCACCAATCCCATCCCATAAAAAATTCCTGAAAATTTTTTCAATCCTCTGGCAACCCCCGCAGGAAGGGGAAAGAGAGCAAGGAAGTAAGAGGGGGAGATTGGTCAAAGTGCTTTGGATCAAAGTAATTCGGCCACCTTTTGAAAGATATATCTTCTTCCAATTGGCAAGTCTTTTTTCAATCTTTTCAATCACCCCATCCCAAATAGTAATGGGTAAGGAAGAAATTCTGCAACCCAAAATATTGGCAAGATCATGAGGATTGCTGAGACAACCCACAGGCACAAGTTCTGATTTGGAAAAGTTGATTCTAAGTCCCATAACAGCCTCAAAGCACAGCAATAAAGCTCTTAAAGTACGAAGATGTTCATGATTAGGGTCGCTGAAAATGAGAGTATTATCAGCAAAAAGCAAGTAAGAAATAGTAAAACAATCCCGAGATGCGTCTCCAACCATGATGCCCGACATGAAGCTACCAGAGACTGCCACATCAATCAGCAAAGCCCATACTCCCAAGTAAATAAAGGAGGAAGTCCCAATTGACAAGATCAAAAGCCTTTTCCATGTCTAATTTCACAAGAATGCCAGTAACACCTCATTTCGATCTACTATCCAAACACTCATGAGCAATTAAGATAGAATCAAGAATTTGACGGCCCTGAACAAAGTCATTTTGGGAATTCGAGATAATCTTATACATAACCATACTAAGGCGATTGGCAAGCACCTTAGAAATGATCTTATACATCCCATTGACCAAGCTAATTGGACGGAAGTCACGTATTTCAACAACACCAGATTTTTTGGGGATAAGAGCAATGAAAGTGTGTTAAAACTCTTTTCAAATCTCATGAAAGAGTGAAATTCAGCAAAGACTATCAATATATCATGCTTAACAATGTCCCAACAACTTTAAAAGAAAGCCATAGAAAAACTATCTGGACCCAGAGCCTTATCCTTAGACATATTCTTTACCACATGAAGAACTTCCTCTTCTTCAAAGGGTCTTTCTAACCAACAAGCTGAAAAATGGTCAATAGAGTCAAAATGTAGACCATCTAAATTGGGCCTCCAAGAAAAATATTCTCGAAAAAGCTTCTCATAATAATTCATAATATGGTCTTCAATCTCATCCTTGTTACAAACCATATTGTCACCAATATGGAGAACTTTGATAAGATTGTTCCGGCGATGCGAATTAGCCATCTTATGAAAAAAATTTGTGCATTTGTCCCCTTTTTTTGGTCAAAAGATTCTGGATTTTTGACGCCAAAAGATTTCTTCCAAGAGAGATTTTTTCGATTTCAAACAAAATGTCTTTCTTTTTTTCCAAATCCTCCATGGAAAGAGGACTCGACAACTCCAAAGCCTCTAAGACTTTCAGCTGGCCCATAAGGGTCATCATGTTACTTTGAACATTACCAAATGTCTCTGCATTCCATTTCTTTTAGTCCTTTTTAAATTCTCTAAACTTTCCAGCCAAGATAAAACTGGGGGTGCCAATAAATTGGTAGGAATCCCATAAACTTCTTACTCTCTCAACGAAACCTGCATCCTTCAGCCATATGTTTTCAAATTTAAAGTATCGTTTACCACTAAGAAAGCCTCCACAGTTCAACAAAATTGGGAAATGATCGGAACCAACACGCTGCAACCTTAATGAATTTGCATATGGAAAGAGTGTTTCCCAAGAGGCAAAAACCAAAAATTTGTCAATGTGAGGCCGGGAGCTGCCGTTAGACCATGTGAAAGTACTGCCCGTTGTAGGCAAGTCAATCAGCTGTAAATCAGAAATGATTTCTAAAAAATCAGACATAGCTTTAGAAAAAGAGGAAGAAGAAGTGCCAACTCTTTCGTAAGGAAATCTGGTAATATTAAAATCCCCTCCAAAACACAAAGGAATGTCCCACCAGATACAATTGGCTGTCATTTCATCCCACAAAAAGCCTCTACTAGAATCAGAATTTGGCCTATAAACACCAACAAAAGCCCATTCAACATTATCATCAACATTCTTAAAATGACAGGCCACTATAAAATCCTTCACAAAATGCTCAACAATCTCAACCACTCTCCTATCACACATCACAATAATCCCTCCCGAAGCACCACAAGAAACAAGCTCAATCCAACCTACATAATTACAACTCCAAAGGTTATGAATAATAGAATGATTCACAACCTTTAATTTAGTCTCCTAGAAACAAATTATATTAGTCTTCCATTGTCTTAGCAAATTTTTCACACGTAAATGCTTTCTAAAATCATTTAGCCCCTTGACATTCCAAGAAAGGATCTTGGGTTTCATTTGGAAACACTTACATCCCTCTCCTTGCCTTTCTTACGAAGCGAGGAGTTCCCTTTACTGGTTCCATAGTTGATGGAACACTCCAGCCTTTTTAGTTCCCTCTTTTTTTTTATCAGATCTAACCATCATGGGATGATTAGCTTGTATGATTGCTGTGAACAAGGCTCTCATCTGCTCCTCGAAACCTTCACAAGAAATCCCCACATCATCCCTTATATCGCCCACTTTCCTAATCACCCAGTCTGAAGCACGATTAGGCCAATCAATACCTGGATTAATATAGCGAATTGGGCTAATATTAGGATCAACATCCTCATCTGAGTTAGCAACACCACCCAACACCAACTGGGAAGGAACTACTGAAAACAAGTGTCGTCTCCCATCAATCCCTCATAAATAGCTTGATTTTCCTCATCCAAAAACCCAGCCTTATGAGAAAAAATAGGGCTTGAATCCAAAGAAATCCCTAAATTGTCGGAATCTGAAGGGTCCTCATCCCTAGCAAGATCGCCCATGATCTCTAGGAGACTGAATGACCACTTGCTCACCAACAGGGGGTTCAATATCCACCATTAGAAGTTTCTGTGAAAGAGAGACTTCCGTCAACATCAACCCTGAAGATGGATGAGGGATGTTGTTCGATGCGAAGGGAGTGGGTGCAGATTTCGAAGAAATAGGGCCACTGGGCTTTGTCGGAATACTCCCAGAGGGTTCTCCATTCACCATTGGCAGTTTATGGAAGAAAATATGTACTCGACTTAGTGAGCTTGTTAAAAGTCGAATCTTACGGTGGGTGCTTCAGTATATGTTACATTATAACCATAATTAAACAGAATACCCATTTGCAAGCATAACAAGATGAGCTGCATAAATCATTCAATCCTATCAATCAAACTAAGAAATCTAAAAGAAATGACCAAGAAATACAATTACAATTAGTAACTGACAGGCCAACAACATGTAACTGCAAATACAAGAATGAAAGAATTCAACACAATTATCATCATTTATCAAAGAAGATCCATGGGAATCAGTCACATAGACAGGCATAATTAATTACCAATACAAAACTGATAACACAAATAAACCATCTGCTGAGGGAGGGAGAGATCAGTACTTTCAATTGCTAACTTCAGTGGTAAGGAACTAATGATAGGGCAACTCTGGTGCATGTTGATACAAGAATGACAATGTTTCTGGCAATTCTAGTGTGGGAAACAGGATGTAAGTTGTCTTTTCTATGTCGCAATCATTCTAAGTAGCTCTTTTGCCCCTTCCATGCGATTTCTCAACTTCCTCCCTTTTGCTGTTACCAAGGACCTCATGCACTAATAAAAAACAACCGACCTCATGCACTGATCATGAGGCTAATCACACACAAACCCCAATTTGCAATAGAGATATGCTCCCAACTAAAGCCTCATTTCATTCTCCCACTTTTCCGTGATAAGATGCTTAGGAGCTAAGTTTCCAATAAGGAGGTACATTAGTGCTTGTAAGTAATTCCAATGAAAGAGCTTTCATTTTGAAGTGATGAAAAATATAGTGCAGCTGGAGATGTAACTTGTAAGACTATCTGTCCCGGAAAAATTGACCAAACCTAACGGCATGGTCTAGACAGATAGTCTTATTGGTCAATCTTGAGGGGCGGTTTTTTTGGACCGGACCAAGACCGACTGTATATATGTATATATATTTTTAAATATATATTATTATTTTATATAGTAGTTGTATAAGTTAATTATGTAATTTTCATCCAAGGGTTCACCATTGACCATATATACAATGAAATGATTAGATATTCATTAATCATATATAAAATGTTAAAAAGAGATCAATTAATATTAATTTTACTAATTTCATTAATTTTTTGTATTAATTTTTCAGTTAAAAAAGAAAAAAGACAAAAAAAAAAGTTCATAGACCGATCAGACCAAAAGCTAATAGTTCGGTTTGGCACAAAAGATGAACCAGAAATTTTGGTTCGTGACCTCCCCCTGGCCTGGCCGTTTACACCCCTAAGTGAAACTAATTCCTGGTTTTGTCACTGTTAGAGAACATGGTTGTAATTAGTGTAACTTGGAAGAGTATAATTATCAATTGTATGTAGTATATATATTGTTGAACATCAATGAATAATAATAGCAAGTATTCTCTCTATGTTCAACTACATAGTATTAGAGAGTTGAGTAGTCAGTTGATGGTGGTTGTGTGACGGGGGGCATTTTACATAATCTACTCACTTCTTTTCTTCATTTCGTAAGGTGGACCCTTTCGAGAGTAACGGGTCCTTGCGTGTTGGTGGTGGTTAGTAGTATAGTGGTTAAACTAGTGGTGGTCAATGGTGCATAGGTTGTTAGTGGTTCGGCTATTGGACCTGAGTTCACAATCATTGTATGTGCACTCCGGTGGTTTTTCTCCAAGTCGTTGGTGCCTGGTAGGATTTTCAAGGTGTTTCCGATGCTTTTCCAGTGTCGTCTTCGGTGCTAGGCACTAGAGTCAAGCTAGGCATCATTCTCTATGCACCCCGACGAGTTTCCCGTTGTCATTGGCTACCGGAAGAACTATTTGTCACCAAAAACGTTGAAGTCCCAAAGTGTTTGGGTGTAGGTCTAAACTATCCCATCCTCAAGTCCAATTGTCCCCAACCTAGAGTAACATCTTATTCCTATCCAGAATGACACCTGTTTGATAACCAAAATACAGTAAACCCAACTACACTTATCCTTGTTTAGGATAACCTAATACTTGGTTAAGGATAGTTGAAGTCAATACCGGTAATACCTGATTCATACCAGATACAACCCGATATAGGTCGATTATGAGCCGACATGTGCCTATTTCAATTGATATAGAGTCGAAACTAGGATACTTAAGCTGGGTTTCTATTTTTCTAGATTGTGTTTCCCAAATTTTCATCCATGTTTCATATTGTGTGGATTTTCTATCTCCAAGTTGAATTGTGATATTTTCTATGTCCATGGCAGCTAAATTTGAGTCACCGTCTCTTGCACTAACCTTTAATATGCCCATGACTTTGATGAAATTGAATGGAAAGAACTATATGCTATGGTCAAAATTTGTTGAAATTTTTTTGAAAGACAAGGGTCTTCGTCCCACTTGGTTGATCCAATGCTTGACTCAACTAGTTCTACATTCGCAAGTTTGATGCTCAAATCTTGTCCTTGATGTTGACTAATATTGAGCCTAATATTTACACAAGTTTGATACATTTTGACACCACTCAAGAGGTGTGGAAATATATGTATTTGGATGCTAGGAACATAAGCTGTATTTATGAGTGGTGTAAGCAATTCTTTGGGTTGGAAAAAGGGTACTTTGCACCTAGAAGAGTTTTATTTTCAAGTGATGATCATAAGTGAAGAACTCAAAATGTATCAACCTACCACTTTTGATGTTTCACATATGCAACAACAACGTGAAGAGTTAAATGTTGTTCGGTTTCTAGTTTGCTTAAAACCTAAGTATGAGTCGGTGCATTCTCAAAATTTTGTTAAGTCCATAGCTTCCCTCGTTTCCTGATGTGTTCTCCTAACTTAACGTGACATGTTATCTGGACAAGGTTCTCAACTCTCTTATGATCAGATTAACGAGGGATCCGCTTTGGTTGTCTCTATGTTGCTCCTGGTGGGCATGGAGGCCAAGGTGGTAGAGGTGCATTTGGGGAACATGATGCCAAAGGTAATCGCACTCGAGGTCATGAATCTCGTAAGTGCACCCATTGTGGTTGCACTAACCACTAGGTGGACTATTGTTGAGATCTACATGGTTTACGCTCAGGTCATTTGCCAAGATACTACATCATCGTCAACGAGCTCCAACCTGACTCCAGATATGATTAGCATATCGAAGGATGAGTATGATAAGCTTTTGGGTCGCGTATGAGCTTCATCTTCCATAACTACTCTCGCCCATTTAGGTACAACATCCGCATGTCTTGTCTCATCTACGCAAGATCTACTCAAGATTCACAAATCATCGATTCAAGAGTTAATGAACATCTGACCTGTTTGTCTTATTCCTTATCTAAGTTAGATACTCTTGCTAAAGTTACATGCATTGGATCCCCTACTCTTACTAATTCTATATCCTTGTCATATGTTCTATACGCTCCTAGTTTTCCCTTTAGTTTGCTGTTCATTAGTAAAATTACTCAAAATCTTCAAGATTCTGTGACCTTTTGTCCTCAGTATGTATATTTCAGGATCTCAAGATGAGGGAGAAGATTGGTATGAAGCATGAAGATGGTAGTCTGGATGACCTTGATGTCCACAGTCACCAACTTGAGCCCTCACATCCTCATCAATTGTTCATATGCTTTTGAATGGCATTGCCGCCTTAGACACCCCCTCTCTCTTTTGAAACGTTAAGTTAGGAATCTTGGAGATGTGTCTTCCTTACCTTGTGAAGCATGTCAACTTAGCAAACATCATCATGGCTTTTGTACCTTGAGTTGATAATCGGGCTTTTGTACCTTGAGTTGATAATCGAGTATCTAGTCCTTTTAAATTGGTTCGCTCTAATATATGAGGACCTATCAACATTGTATCAAAAAAGTTACAGTATTTTGTTACATTTGTTGATGACTATTCTCGTATGACATGATTGTTTATGATTAAGGCACAATCTGAACTTCTTTCCATATTCAAAGTCTTTCGGGTAGAAACTAGAACTCAATTTAGACAAAAAGTTCAAATTTTGCATTCTGACCATGCTAAACAATATCGATCTAGTGCATTGCTACTTAAGTAATAAATGAATTATTTATCAAACTTCATTTTCTCATACAACCCAACAGAATGGAGTGACTGAACGCAAAAATCGACATTTGTTAGATGTAACCTAAGCACTTTTATTACACATGTATGTTCCTAAATGTTTTTGGAGTGGTGTTCTTACTACATGTCACATTATTAACCTTATGCCTTCATCAGTCATCGATGTTTCCTCTCCCTTCTCCATCTTGCTCCCTTCCTCTCCATCATTTTCTGTCCAAAAATCATTGGCCCAAGCTTTGAAAAGCTTGATCCACGTGCTACCAAGTATTTTTTGTTGGTTATTCCTAGACTAAAATAGGATATCGCTGCTATAGTCCTGTTCTTAGACGCTACTTCAAGTGTTGATGTCACATTCTTTGAGTTCATACCCTATTTCTCCTTCACACTCACCCACTTTTACCCAACCCTCCCTCCTCGATGCCTTCCCTTTCCCATTACTAGTATACTCGCGTCGCTTGTGGCCCCCGACTCTCATGCCTCCACCAACCTTATCTCCATCTTCAGATATTGAGTTACCTAATACTATGACTCCCCACCTATTGCTCTCCGAAAAGATAATTGTTCTGTGTTACTCAACATCCGATTAGCCAATATATCTCATCATGCCTTATCTTCTTCATTCTCGTATTTTACTTCTCAACTTTCAAAACTTTCTATTCCTAAGACAGTTTAGAATGCTTTATGTGATCCGGGATGGAGGATAACTATGAAAAGTGAAATGTAAGCTCTTTACCATAATGGGACATTGGATCTTGTTCCCCTGCCACCTGGTAAACAACCTGTTGTCTATAGATGAATATATATAATCAAACTCCATGCTTGCTTAGTTGCTAAAAGTTACACTCAAACTTATGGCATCGATTACTACGAGACTTTCTGAATATTGATATCTGTTACTGCTAATTTGGATTGACCCTTATTTCAATTGAATGTTAAAAGTGCCTTCCTACATGGCGACTTAAATGAGAAAATTTATATGGAGCAACCACCTGAATTTAGTGCTCAGGAGGAGTATCGAGGCACTGTGTGCAAGTTAAAAGGCATTATATGATTTAAAACAATCTCCTCGAGCATGGTTTGAAAGTTTCTTTAACGCGGTATTGGCATTTGTTTTCATAGATGCCAAACGAACCATTTGGTATTCGCCTACATAGGCAAGTCGCATCTTGTTGGTTTTGTATGTGGATGAAATTATAATTACTGGGAGTGACTCAACTGGAATTGATAGGCTGAAACAATGTTTACATTATCAGTTTTAGACAAAAGACTTAGGCAAGCTTAGATACTTTCTTGGAATTGAAGTTAGTAGATCTAAAAAAGGTATTAACTTATCTCAGAGAAAATATGTACTTGACCTTCTTGAAGAAACTGACATGTTAGGTGCACGGCCTGTTATCTATGGACCCAAATCGTAAACACTTGAAAGAGGAAAGAGAGGTGTTTGGAGATCCAGGTACGTATCAAAATCTTGTTGGGAAATTGAATTATCATACTATCACTAGACCTGATATCTCTTATGCAATGAGTGTAATGAGTCAATTTCTACAAACGCACAGGGTCTCACATTGGGATGTTGTAAGTCATACTCTTTGTCATTTTAAGCAAGCTCTTGACCTTAGATTGTTGTATAAATCAAATGGACATATTAGAGTTGAAGTTTTTTTAGATACTGATTGGGAAGGATGTCTTTCAGCTAGAAGATCTACTACTGAATATTGTACCTATGTGGGAGGTAACTTGGTTACATGAAAAAGTAGGAAGCAAACAGTAGTAACTCGATCTAATGCAGAAGATGAATACAGAGCAAGGGCTCACACTACTAGCGAGCTTATATGGTTGCAACACTTTCTTCAAGAGATTGGGTTTCTAGCTCCTGTCCCTCTACTTATTTAGTGATAATCAAGCTGCAGTGCATATTCCCTCTAATCTTGTATTCCATGAGAAGACTAAATACATTGAGATTGATTGTCTTTTTATTCGACATAAAACACTAAGTGGTGACATTGCTACACCATTTGTGAAGTTTACTGATCAACTTGCAGATATGTTTACTAAGTCATTGTGTTATAGTTGGTTAAAACTTTATTTGTTCCAAGCTGGGTCTATATGATATATATGCCCCGACTTGAAGGGGAGTGTTAAGAGGACACGTTTGTAATTAGTGTAACTTATGAGGGTATAATTGTTAATTGTATGTAGTGTGTGTGTATATATATATATATCTATATGGTTGAACATCAATGAATAATAGCAAGTATTATCTCTATGTTTGACTATAGTCCCATTGTCAAATGGGGGTCACTATGCACCAACAAACTACATGCATGCACAAACACAAGGCTGCACGCAATGAAAAAAAAGTGCATGGAAACTCCCAAGCAAGACAAATAACAAAAATAAAAAACAAAAACAAAAACAAAACAGCACGAGTTCAAGAAAACTTACAGAATTGGTATTAGGACTTTGTGCAGAACCCATTAATGCTTGATCTTCTGAGTTTGTTTGAGATGAAGCAGGAGAGATGTACACAACTTTAAGTTTGCATTCCTCTATTGCCCTTCCACTGTCCTTGTTAAACTGAATTCAAAATTAAACATTGATGTCCCAACATGATATACTTTCAAAGGGATATAATCAAGCTGGTAAAACACAGTTACACAGATGTGGATTTCAACGCCAATTTCTTACAGTATCCTGCGGAAGTTCATCAACATCACTATGTGGAGGCACTATTGTACTCTGCAAGAGAAATTTATCTTTGCAATACATATCTGGAGGACATTCTCTCTGTGCTTGGAGGGTGACTGCAGATCAAGAATATAGTTAAAGGCATTAGAAGAAATACGAAATCATAATGGATCATTGGAAAATATTTTAAACACAAATATTTTGCATTGTGCTGGTAAAAGCAAGTGACTAAAGGCCCATTATCTCTAGCTTAGGACTGACTGTTCCATTCATAACAATGTGATGATTCAGGATATTGTTTATTCGCAGACATCTATAATGCCTTTCTTGTGAAGGTGGGCTGGATGGTGGTGTCAAATAGGGTAGACTGTAGGAGCAAATTCTTAGAAGCAACTATGTTAGCAATAAAATATTTCTAGCAAGACCATGCTAAGTCAATGCCTCAAGGATTTGGAAAGGCAGCTCATCCAACTATGAGAGATCAAGCATGCTCATATCTATACATGATTTCATTGCCCAAGGCCTTTCCTCCATCTGTATATAAGATTCATACTTGATGGCTGTAATTATTTACTTCTAGTTAGTATATAATTTTCTTCACCAGCAACTTAAAAAGAGGGAATGGTAACAGTGTGTGATTAAGTGGCATATGAGTGGTCAATGCCAGCAGGTACATTCTTCAATCAAAAGCTACTTGAGTTTATGATCTTGCCGGACAGGTGTATATTTATTGGCTAATCACTACTTTGATCGTGTCTATCGTTAGGCAATTTACACTAATTTTTTTTTTTATATCATTAAAGAGGGTGCATTAGTTGGGACTTGAACCCAGGCCAACTCCTTATAATGGGCGCTCTGTAACCATCTAGCCAAGTCACTAACCATATGTACATGTATTACTTTTGATAAGTTATAATTCATCCTTTATTAAAAGGTGCAAAAGGCAAAACTCATGTACACAAAAATTATACCAAAGAAATGTCTAGCTAAACTCTCCATATATTATCAAAAGGTCATTACTTGAAGGAGGAAAATAAAACAACAAAAAATGAATAAGTTCTTTACGAGGTATTGTAAAGCACCTCTTATGAGACATGAGTCCCAAGGCTGTATAACACCCGTGTTGGGCCGCACAAAGTACTTTTTCGGTGAAGTGGTTTTAACCTAGCAAAAAATAGGGGAACATTCAAATTGAACTTGGTCAGTATCGATTTAACATGGCTTGATAGATATCAAAATATGTATACAACAAGAAATAAAGATGGTTATATTTGTAGGGTACAAAGATAGTACCTTAAAAGCAACATAATGTTCCGTGTTGTTTGCAACTTTAAGATCACAGTAGCTTTGCTTTTCCAGTTCAACTGGTCACATGTATCCCAAAATTATAAGTTTGTTAAGAACTTTCTTCTTGAAAAAAAAAAAAACAATTCTATAAAATAAATTAAAAATAAAAATGGAAGACAAAACTCACAAGTATATTACAGAAACCAAATTAGCAGCTAGGAAAAAGGCCCATATTCTATCCATATCAATTTTCAGTTTTTAATTCAATTTCACACACAGGGTCAGTATTCATTTTACTTCATCTATTTAGAGGACCAACCCAGTTGAATCTATCACTAGTTGAGTTGACCACATCCTTCATGTCTTTGGATTCATTTACTCAAATTGCAGATCCCTTTCTAGACAAACCTTTGCTCATTTTAAATTTCACCCTCCCATGGAATCCCTAGGTTGTTCTTCCCCCGTGACTTCAACTTGTTTGCAGATATTACTACAAAGCAAAGAATCTGCAAACAGTAATGAGGATATTTGGATTGAATAACATCTACTTAGAGACAAACTAAGATTGAAAACTATTCCTGCCCTGCTTGCCCACATTCCTGATCCTCTAACTAATCATAGGCATCTTTCATAATTCCACTTACACTTCCACAAACTGAAACTATAGAGATTATGTTTCTTTATAAATAAAAAAAATATTTTATTAAAAAGAGAAATAAATTCAAGAGATAGAGTGCATAACCCCCATCATCATACATTGAAACTTTGAAAATCACTTCCAAATTAAGAGAAGCGAAAACCAAACAAAGCTAAAAACACAGAAATTTCTCAATAGAAAACCAATTAATAAACATAAATGTGAACACGGGGACAGGAAATTCCTAGCGATGTTCCCCAGCTCATAGAATGTTGTCATATCAACTGAAAAACAGTGGAAAATGAGCAAACCAAATGTTTGAGAATCAATAATACTTGGAGTTCAAACAAGAGAATCGGATGAAAACAAAAAAAGTGATGGCACGCTGTCTATTCCAGAGTCTAAGCATACAACACTAGCATATCAGCTAAATCCTTGGATATTTTTCCAATTGCATTTACCTTTTTCCCATAGGCAATCACGTCTTATCTTATTGTTCCTCTTGTCTTGCACCCATCCTTAGTCCTAAAATCTCCATATCAGCCATACATCAAACCTTAAGGTCTACGAAACATATTTCTTGCCACACAGCATCAGAAAATCTAGGGTATATTTGGTTTAAAAAGATTTCATATTTGTTTTTTTTAATAATTTCAACTTCAATACAAAGGTTTTTTGACACCAAAAATAATTTCAATTTCATTTTTTAAATAATTTAATTACTTACTTAAGGTTCAAAAAGAAACAAAAACCAAAACAAATTTCTTTTATTTTTAGGCAAGTAAAAACAAAACAACTTTTACAAAAACAGAAAAAAAAAAAATACAACTTTTCAACTCTACCTATCCATTTTCAAAATCCCAATACAAAATACATTTCAACAATTGTTTTGCTGGAATTCAAAACTGCAGAAATTTTTTTGCCATAAATGCTTGAATTTCTGCTAAATCTTATGGTAAAAAATCATCACGCTTCCCCTTCTCATTTCAAAATACATGAGGTCATAGCATCAAACCATAATTATTAGGGAAATAAAGCCATAACTTCGAATAAAATTTTGAATATGAGAAACATAATTGGAGTCTTGCCTGATCAACACAAGATACGACTGCAGAATATAACCAAGAAATACATCACCGCAAAGAAAATTGTCACATTTCCAATCTCTCGACCTAACGTGATACATAGATTTCAACAAGTTTCAGGCGCATGCAAAAGAAACAGAACTTTGATTTAAAAAACAATGACAACCATAATTGAGAACCATAATAACTATCAAAGATAATCCACAGAGAGAGAGAGAGGGAGAGAGGGAGAGAGGTAAATATACATGGAAACTTGAGCTCATCGGGATGAACAGAGATCAAATGATTGCCACCACCACCACCGTCGCTCATGATGGTCCTACCAGATCAATGATCCCTACCACCGCCACCACAAACTCACTCGATCAATCTATCAAAGCCAATAATAGTTGCACGCTAACACAATCCCGGGACCTCCAGAGACAGACACAGAGAGAGAGAGAGAGAGAGAGAGAGAGAGAGAGAGAGGGTGAATTGATTGGGGACTCACACGTGGTGGGAAAGAATAGCAGGGGCGCTACGGATGGCCCGGTCCACACTGCATTCAGCACCCAGTGGGGTGGTTCCGAGTTTTCTGGCCACCGAGATCGGACCCGCTCGCGAGGTAAGTCCGAACCAGCCTAAAAAAGAGCGCGAGTTTTGGTGTGCTGGTTACGGGCTACCTTCCGAGGGGGACGACACAGCTTCAACAAAGAGAGAAGGAAGGAGATTGTGGCGGCACGTGTCGTGTCATAGGAACTGCGACGTCCGGTTCAAAAGTATGAGCGCGACCCACCTACGTTCGCCCGAGCTCTTTTTTTTTTTTTTTTCTTTCAATAAAACATATTGGTTGTAAAATATAAGTTTTGAGTTATTTTACTAATAATTTAAAAGTACAAAAGATACAGATTACTGTCAACCACTACGAGACATAACATTATTAAAGATTGATAATCATATAATTTTAATAATATGACATGAGATTTCGTGAATTGTGATTCAAGGTTTTCAATTAATTTGGATCGGTTGGATGAAATTTTGAATGATAGATGTTCTATATCTTGTTGGTCCTTTAAAATATATATATATATATATATATATATCTATATATCTTGTTGGTGGATATGTTCCCTCAACGACCCAATGCAAGTTTAGTGACCTGCACGAAACCATTGTTTGGCCTCATTTGATTAATGAGATAATATAATTTTAGATAAAAATTAAAAATAAAATAAAATATTTAATTAAAATTCTAAAAGATTGAATTATTTATTATATATAGTGTAAAAATTTAAAAAAATTATAATATTAAAATAAGACAAGTTAAAATGGTTTCTCAATTAACACATCTTTATCAAATATTTATTTTAAAATATGGGATTGATAGTGTGTAATTTAGGCCTCGTTTATTTTGAGAGTTAAAATTAAAAATTTTAAACTCTTTTTTAATTTCAAAACATCTTTTTTAAATCTTAAAATAAAATTAATATTAAAAAAATATATTACAATAATTTATTATTATTTTTTAATTTTTATTTTATTTCATCTTATTTTATGTTATTTTTAAAAACAAATCAAACCTTAATTTAAAACGATTTGGGTAAGTGTCTCTGTACCTTGAAGTAATAGGTAACCGATCAATTAAAATAGAAAGGGGGTCTCTATTCCTTGAAGTGTTAGGTAATCCAATCAGACAGCCACACCCATCCGCTTTGATTATTAGGGCAGTTTTTTTTTTTTTTTTTGACCTTTTTTGATAAAAGGTTCTTTCAAACTTTATTTGCTTTCAATCCAATCATTCGCAATTAAATATATTTTATTTATACTTTAAAAAATCTTAAAAATTTGTAAGAAAATCTTATATGGATTTTCCTCATAGTATCATTAAATATATACTAAGCCAGGAATAACGTGTGAAACATATTACTTAGTTAGTTAAGTAAAACAACTTTTTTTTATAAAAATAATATAAAAATCCATGTAGCACGAACTTGTATTAATGAAATTTTGATCCATCTCCTATTTTTGTATAAAGTTTAGAAGTAATTGATTGGCTATTAATAGTAACTTCCAATATTTTAATATTATTTGGCTAAAATTTTTGTGAAAATTATTTATTATAATTAGTAAGTTGCTGCAATATGAAGTTATGTTAACTTAAAACTATAATTTATTGGTAAGAAATAGCAACATAAGTTTGATTATAAAACTATTCTAGAATAAGTAGAGGTATTTTTAAGTTGTTATATGCGATTGAACAGACGTTCCAAAAAATGAATAAATAATTTATTCTTATAAATGTAAAGCAATATAGAAAAGATTGTATAATTTATTTTATAAATTTAATTGGTCAAAAATTGGTTCTAGAATATATTAATTTTCTATCATTATAATTTTCATATTGTATCAGTGAGGTCTATTCACTTTCTCCCTTATACAAAGAGTAGATATACAAAGTATACAAATCCTAATTTATATTTGATTAGATGATTCGGTAAGGAAGAAGATAAATATATAGTATTAAATATTTAAATATTATAGAACTTATATCTCACCATATTAAAAAATTATACAACAATATTAAATATTAAAGTATATATGGTAGAAGTCACAACTTAATTATCTCTTTAAATTGAATTATTCAAATTTATTTGAAAATCGTAACAATCTATACACAAGTTAAAGAGACAATTTATATAAAGACAAAAAAAATGGAATAATTTATTCAAATTTATAATTTATAACTTATCTAATTTAAACAAACGAAATCATTTATATTATCTAAATAATATATGTATAAATTTATAATTTAGATATAATTTAAAATTATAGATCTAACTAATTTTGTCTATATTTTAAATTATATATCTAACTAATCTCATCTAAATTAAATCATATTTAGTGTTTTAAATATCTAGTATTAAGTGGTCATTAAATTTAACAAAAAAAATGAAAGTTAACAAAAAACCAAAAAATTTAGTAAGTAGCCGTTAGATAGAAATAAAAATATATAATACGAATAATTAAATCACAAGATGGATAAAATTAATATTTTTATATAATATGTATGTGAAAGTACAAAAATATTATATAAACAATATTTTTATTATTAAATAATGATAGTTTTTATTAGCAAACATTATAATTTGTGAGATGTTAATATGCTATATATATCTAATGTCCGAAGTAAGTAAAAATATAAAAAATGTTTTTATACACTGCAAACACAGAAAAATATATGTATAGGATATTTTAAATTTTGAAATAATATTGGATATTTTACTATTTTTTAGTTTTAAATTTTAAAAAATTGAAATGATATTAGATATTTCACTACTTTTTAATTTAAAATTAAAAAAAATATATGTTAAATTTAACGATCACTTAATAAAAAAATTCGTTAAATAATCGTTAAATAGTCACTTATAATAAAATAGATATATATATATATAAGACATTTTTCGGCATCTGCATAGAGAAGGGCGCTAAGGAAAAGAACGAAATTAATAAAAAGAACATGACAGGTAGGCCTAGAAGAATGAAACGACGAGGTTAAATTTTGTCCCATATGCCTGTAACACCCCGCTCACATGGTTAATACTATGTCACTTTTAAAAACTCTCGAGAGTCGGAATGTTATTATTAAATCTTAACTTAAAAATATATATATTTTTATTTTAAAGAAAGAGTACAATAAAAACATGCCTTAAACAAATTTAATATTGAATTTAAAAATAGGATCTAACAGCCACTAAAATTGCTTAGGAAACTTCAATCAATAATTATTTTTAGCTAAAATAAATTTCTAATTATCGATTCTTAAATTCAAAAAATATAAAATTAACTCGTTTAATAAATAATAAATAGAATTTAACTTAATAATTGAGTCTAATTAACATTAATAATCAACCTCAATAATATATTTCTAGTAAGCTTATCTAATATGACTCATTAACTAAAATTTAGGTCTAATAAAAATTATTAATATCTCGACCCTAGAATTATTACGCTGGATCGTTACGAGTTCCTCTCCCTAAAAACTTCCATCACCAAAATTTGCTAGATCTCAAACAACCTACATTCTTCCATGTCTCTTTTGTTAATTAGTTTAGTCGAACTTCATATTACAACAATTATAATCGTCCCCTATTTTGATATGACACTTTACTAAACCTTTAAGCATACAAGTTGGTATGCTACGTGTCAACTATTAGGCCTGTTCATTCAAGGGTCGGTTTAAAATTTTATTTATTTCTTAATATTTTTGATTTTTTTTAAAATAGTTAAGGAAATTTTAAATCCGAGTTTCGGATTTGAGAATCCAGAATCCGAATGAATACCCCTATCAACTATCGTACATTCTGAATACAACTCAAACCTAAACAAGTATCTGCCTTAACAATATGATTGATTAAAAGCCTAAAAATAAATTAACCCAACAATTATCTTTAACTCCATAATAACTAACGATCTCCACATAAATAAAACTCTCTACATGATACAGTAATAAAATTCTCCACCTAAATAATAACCTTAATAAATTATTACCTGAAACTCTCTATAGTTGGAATTCTAAGATTGTGTTTGACAATTAAAAATATCTCAAATATTCTCAAAATATTTCACAATTATTTATTATTTTTTATTATTTTTTATTATTATTTACAACTATTCTTAACACTCAAATTTACTATAAATCTTACACCTCGATCTTGGTGATAAGATCGTATTACTTATAAAATATAAGATATTTTTCACTAATCATCATGGAATATCATACACTATCAATAATTTTACATCATAACTCCAAAATTTACTAAATTCATTCCTAATTTTCTCGGAACAAAATCCAAAAATATAAGATTATTTTCTCGTGAACAAGATGCTTAATCAATCTTACAACCAAAGGTTCCTAACCTCACATTTAGAATTTTTCTTCCCTTATGTGCTAAAACCCTTTCATGGTGCACTTTGACATGCATGTATCCAAAAACACTTCATTCTTAATTTTCATTAAAATAATAAAAAATTAAAAAATACTTACGACAGAGCAGAACATGCCTTGAGGAGATATTGGCCATTTTTTTTTTGTGCTTTCAACTTACAAAATTTCTTTATCCTTGTAAAAGAGTTTTGTGTTTTTTTTTAAAAAAGTCTACCAATTATTTGAACCTAGCTCAGATACCAACTATAACACTTCACTCTCCACGATTAATGATAAAGTCACTTTTAAAAATTATCAGGAGTGAATGCTATTACTAAATTTTGGCTTTGAAGTATTTTTTCTTTATTCTAAAAAAAGTTTCAGGTACAAAAATTCTATAAATAAATAATTACTTATTAAAATATTGACTACATAAAAGATAATACGTGAAAGCATTTATTACAATTTCTCAAAACCGCGCCATAAAAATCAGAACTTAAAATTCTTTACATGATCTAGGCCACTATCACACATTCTTGGACAAACTCTCTTTCTATAGCTCTATTGTCATAAGTAATCTGGTTTGGGATAGTTTGAAAACATAAAAATAAATTAAAATGAGTCGATGATTTAGTAAAAAATCCATCATAATATAAAAATACTTAACATAAGATTTTCATAAAATATCTCATGCTGAGAATTAAAATCATAATCATTGCTTATGTATTGCATGACTTATCTTGAACTTATTTAAATAATTTTTATTTTTTATCAAAACCTATTTTTTATAAATTTGTAAAAAACCCAATTAAATCTATTTTATTTATATTAAAAAAATCTTAAAAATATTTAAAAAACCTTATATGGATTATCCTCATAAAGTAAATATACATGAGACATTTTTCGGCATATACATAGCATAGGGCTCCGAGGAAAAGAATGAAATTAATAAAAAGAAAATAAAATAAAAGACAATTTGTCCCCACATGTGACACCCGTTCACCACGGTTAATATTAAAGCCTGGTTTATTTTTATATTTAAATAAGTTAAAATAAAAAATAAAAATAAAAATAAAATATATTTTTAATATTATATTTTTTAAAATTTAAAATATTTGAATTATTTATTTTATTTTATAAAAATATAAAAAAAATAATAATTAGATAAGATGAGATTAATAAAATTATTTATGAAAATGAACAAAATCGAAATCATTTTTAAAAATTCTTAAGAGTTGGAGTGCTACTACTAAATCTTAATTTAAATATATATATATATATATATATATATATTCTAAAGGAAGCACTAGCTATAAAGAATCTATAAATAAATAATTTTTAATTAAAATAAGGAGATCATAAATAAGAATAAGCAGAAGCATTTATCAAAATCTTGTCAAAGCCCATGCCATTAAAGTCTCTACTTAAAATCTCTTTATATGATTTAAACAACTGTCACGTCTCTAAACTAAATCTCATCCCGAAACTTTATTGTCATAATTAACCTGAGTTTAGGATGGTTTAAAACATAAAAATAAAATAAAATGAGTTGATGATTCAATAAAAAACGTAAATATCATTACAAAAAATACTACTATTTCCGGCGATATATAGTCATCGAAAAGTGCTATAATCGCCACAACAACTCATTTCCGGCTAAAACAGCAGCGCCGGAAGTGAGCCGCAATAGTCAAGCCTGAAAAAGAAATTTCTGGCTCACTTTCGACTAAGCCGGCAGAATACTTACGGCAATATTTGGTCGTCGCAAATAGTCTTAACTCGCCGGAAATGCGTCATGCCTGCTCAATAAACTACTCTTTGAATGTTAGTATTTGCGGCTCAATAAGCATCATTTGCGGCGGTCATCCGTCGCCGCAAATAGTTTCATTTTAAAGCCTTCTGCCAGGATGAATGATTTGATTTTTTTTTAACCTGCTTTCAACCAGTTGCTTTCGACATCAATTTAATCTAAAAAATATCTAATCAATTATAATTCCTAAAAAACATTATAAATACAACCATAATCATCAAAACAAAAAATATATATATATATATATACATATTTAAGGATTAACATCCTAGACATCATACATTAATGAAAATATCAGTTCAAATTAAAATTCATGACAAAGCGAACATCCCCCAATATATCAAATATTGTTTTATAGGTGTCCTCCCATCTTCAATATAGGGTAACTAAGGTTTCCTAAATATGTCGTGATCATCTTCCACGAAGCTGTCTTCTTCATCTCAAAACTGTGCACCTTCTTCATTGATCTCAACTACTGCAAACATATATGTACATTTTTTTTAGTTGTCAAAGTTAACCACAATGTACACTTTTTAGTAGAATATTCACTGGAATTTTCTTTTCAAATAATGTATCAATGGGAAAAAAAACCATTTTTTCTTAGAAGACACCAAGAAACTTACCAAATGGAGGAGCTCGTTTCATAAGTATGATTTTATCCCAATGTAAGCTGTTGTTTTCTCCTCCTCTTCCATTGAAGTAAATCATTATGAAAACTAGAACATTAACTGTGGTAAATAATTGAAGGAGTATAAAAATTTATCGCAAACTACATTTTTTACATTTATGATTTTCATTACAGTTTTGTCAATGCAAGAATGTTATACATTTTTAAATTCAAATACATTGAGACGAGGTCGACCTTTAATCTCTAAATTACATAGGCATATTTGTATGAGTTTAACATATTCCTCTAAAGTCTAAACACAGTACTTTTGGATCTAAACAGGTAGGGCAACAAAGATCAGCAAATGACATGCAAATCAAAGGCTAACATACATGGCATACTAATCAAAGACTGACGTAGCAATTTAACAGAATATTGAATAAGGTATTTAATTACAAATTCTTTTAAGTTTATTATAAATTTTACGAATAATTAAAAATCCAGAGATCAATCTATTTTAGTCATCAAGTTTCACTACATGCATGAGATGATAAGAAGCACATGCAGTAGAAAGTGAACAACACCAAAGCAAAAAGTACAAAAAAAAACCTACTTCGTACACTTATAAAAATGCATGATCTGGAGCAATTTCTGGGAAAGATAATGCAGAGGACTCCAAGATAATGCAGAAGGAGATATTTGGGCCTTTAATGCCCATTAAATTAAAGTATTTCCTTTTAGTTCCTCCCTCCCTTGCTAATCTTGTCAAAACCAATAAAAAAGTTTTGACATAAGAGCTGTATAATTTGCATTAAAGCAGTAGTATTTGAATTCTGTATGCTTTTTAATTTGCATTTGAGGTGTATAATGATTCTCAACAGCATTTAAATTCTACATGCACAAAAGTTTGCATTGATTCCGAGTTATATTCTCTGAGTAGTTTTATGGAATGAAGGTTGTATTTTAACGGATTGGGAGTTGCAAATGCCTGAACATTATGAGCATAAATCATACAATGTGACACCATGGTAGGACACAAACAAAACACATGTTAACGTAATTGATACAAAAACTGAAATTTCCATACCTCTATCGAGGCATCCCAGCAGCTTTCGGGATACATTGACTTTCTACACCATACATCGAGCAACATCCAAATGTCCATTGAGCTTTTACTAGTGAAGGTCGTTATGTGAGCAGCTCCAATCAATGGAAACCCTTCAAAAGATATGTTTTACCCCATAAAAAATCTCAAAAAATGTGTTTCCAAAAGCCTATGCAAAACTCGGAGTCTCTCCATGAGACTCTCCTTGGGCTTGCCTCTGCGATTCCATGAATTGGCTCATAAACTTATCATACTATGCTTGCTTCTCCAACAATAGCGTCACATTCTGTTCCATGGCCTCAAATTTATTCTTGTAATACTCAGCATCTTTCTCAGATTTATCTACACGTTGAGTTAATTCTACAAACTTTTCATCAGTGTTTCGACGAGATGACTCGGGTATTACCATATGGGATGAGGCCATATGGGATTGAGTTGTGTGAGCAATTTAATGCTCTAATACCAAGTCAAAATTAGAAAGGAAACAAAGTGTAGCTCACTAGGTACCAATTCTCGTGTGTATTCTATATATATATATATATATATATATATGAGTACAAAGTATTCCACCTTACAATTTCTAGTTCAGTATGGATAACTACAAGTGTTTGATGTTTAAAAATCTAACTAGTATCTACAGAGGATCCAAATAATTAATAGAATACAAAAATAAAATCTAAAAAGATCAACTAAGTAACAGCGGCAACAGAGGCAGATTTGCATATTTCTTTATCTTGATAAAGTACTGATTTCTTGGGATTGATATCTCTAATAGAATCAACTAACGTATGTTTCTGTAATTTTGGACCATCAATTGACTGGTTCTCCATCGATTTTGGTCAATTTCAATCGGTGAACATTCATGAACATTATCGGGTATTACATACAAAGTAAAATGGGAGTGTCGATATAGATATGCTAAATCTATATTAATCCTATATATATATGTATATATATTCTTTCTCACATTTGCCATTGAAGTATGGTTGGCTAACAAGATTTGTTCTAAAAATAGGAAGAAGAAGACCAAGAAAGTGTTTTCTTTCGATAAGGAATTATCCAAAAACACGGAGTTGAAGTCTGATAAAAATAAGAGGAGAAGCTTGATGGCACAGAAGAAATCAGGCGCGCAAAGGGTTAGGAGGGAAGATGAAAATAAAAAGCACGATCTGAATTTGCCGATCTGAATTTGCAGGCCTATTCTCGTGACTTATAGTGTCGCCGCAACATGGTTAAATGAAAATTAGATACACGGGTTTCCTTTTTGCGGCGGAGAAAAAAGTGAATAATTATATTAGCTCTATCGTCATAAAAATTAAAATTTTTTAAAATGCATGCCATAAAAATTTTTAACTTACAATTAAAATTTTTAAATGTGAAAAACGTGAAAATTAAAATTTTTAAAAATGCGTGCCATAAAAATCATAACTTAAAATCTCTGTATATGATCTAGGCTATTGTCATACCTCCCTAGACTAAATCCCGTCTAGTAGCTCTATCGTCATATCTAACCTGACTTGGGGTGTTTTAAAAATATATTAAAAAAAATTAAAACGAGTCGATGGCCTAATAAAAAACTTATCATAACATAAACATACTTAATATATGATTTTCATAAAATATCTTGTGCTAAGAACCAAAATATTGATCATTCATACGTATGCTTATGTCATGCATGACTTATTTTGACTTATCTGACTTATTTTACTTATCATACTGGTCCACACACTTAACTCTGTCAACAAGATTTTGATTGGGTCTCACATCTCATAGTCCCAAGGGGAGTCGCTAATAATATTCTAGCATACAATGGTGGACCATACTTTGGTCTGTGACTTGCACGTCCCAACTATAAATTCGCATTGGTACCACACATCCAGATGACCATTTGATTAACTGTTCTGAGTTTACTTTACACTTAATCTTATGAAAGCTTACATAACTTATACAATGTGAGAGGCGGGAGATGTATAATACATACATAACTATAATATTCAAAACGAAAAATGATGAATGATGTGATTACAAATATCATGATATGCATGGTACATAAACACTATCTTCCAAACAACTGACATTAATAATAATATATATAACTAGCTAAAGTATGCTAATCCCAGTTTATGACCAAGCTACTTAAATTGTGGTGTTTCTTCCTATTTTTTTTTTTAATACAAAATTGATCATGTTGCTGATTTTTTGTCCAAATAACATGCAGAAGGAAGATATTTATAGAGAGATTAGAGAAAGAATAATGACAAGTTTGAATTAGACTCAGTTTAAAAAGTTTTAAAGTAAAGATAACTTATAAAGTTGTATCCTTGTTGGAATGGATGTTGACAAGTTCGAGTTCAAGTTGGATTCAGTCACGATCAATGATTATTTTAAATTGAAATAATAATAAGTTGAATTTAAAAATATGATCTAGTAGTGACTAAAATTGCTTAAAAAATTTCAATCAGTGATTATTTTAATTTCAAATAAATTTCTAATGGTCAATCCTTAAATTCCAAAAGGAGTTTAACTCGTTTAATAAATAATAGATGGGATTTAACCTAGGAATTGAGTCTAATTAACATTCATAATCAACCTCAATAATGTATCTCTGATGGACTTATCCAAAATGATTGATGAAATATAATTTAGCCCAAATAAAAACTATTTATATCTCGACCTTGGAATTATTGTGCTAGGTCGTTCCAAACTCCCCTCCTTACAAAATTTCATCCTCAAAATTTTTAGACCTCCTCTTTCTATGTCACCTAGACTCCTCAATAGTTTAATCGAACTCAATAGTTTACTAAACCTTTAAGCGAACACATTGGCACGCTACGTGTGAACTATCATACACTCCAAATTCAACTCAAACCTAAACAAGTCTACCTTAACAATGGAATTGATTAAAAGCCTAATAATAAACTCACCCAACAATTATCTTAACTCCACATACAATAGTACCTAATGATCTCCACGGAAATAAAACTCTTCACTACAATAATAATAAAATTATGTACCTAAAATAATTACCTCAATAAATTGTTACCTAAAACTCTTCAAAGTTCGGATCTTAAATCTTACACCTCATTCTTGGTGGTGATAGAATCGTGTTACTTATAGAACATCTGAGTCGACTAAGAATCGCCAATGGATCCCCAATGGATCCTTGTGAAAAGGATACCAGAGTTGGATAGCATCTAAAGCTAGTGGATACAAAGACATGAAAAATAATACGGTGAAAGCGAAATATGTGAACTGTCGTATTATATTGAAAATATGATAAAGGCAAAATATGTGAACTATCATATCCTATTGAAATATGATGAAGGCAAAATATACAAAATGCCATATCATATTGGAAATATGGTGAAGTCAAAATATGCGAACTCTCGTATCATATTGAAAATACGATGAAGGCAAAATATGTGAACTACCGTATAACATTTTACTTATTCATGGAGGTACCCTAAGCATTTGGCCTAGAGACCCATGTAAAAAGAATAAGTGATTGTGCTTCTTCAACCTTGGTTAGGTCTTGGACATGTGAGTGTGTGCATAGCATAAGCATGACCTGCATATTGTGTGGAATGGCCTTTGTTCCTTGAAAATGTGATGAGGACTTTGGTCCTCTAGATTTTGGCCTCCCCCTTGGGAAACCCTAACTTTTTTCCAAGAAATTTCTAAAGGTGAAACAAAATTTTGTGCATGTGTGTTGGTGTTCCCTTTAATCTCGAGCCCTTGAGATCTCATCACCCTTGTATTTGGTCGTATGTGTGTATATTGGCTTGCAATAATTAGGACTATATTGTGTGGCTTCCTTCTTGAAGATGTGGTTCCTTGCTTTGAGCTTGGTGAGAAAGGAAAAATGGTGTTTGCTTGCAAGGAAAGTGTGAAAAAAATGACAAGTTCTTTAATGTGGGCATGTAGGAAAAGATGAAGAGAGACTGAGATGCAAGTGAAATCTGAAAATGGCAACCAAAAAGCCTTTGGGCATTGACCTTCTCCCCCTTTTATAGCTCTCTTCAACTCCCACCCAAATCCCTCATTGGATGTTACACAACCTATGCATGTGGGCCATGTGGCATGTCCTTCTTCCCTTGGTCGAAACTCTCCCACTTTCTTATGAATCATTGCCTTACTTTGGGAAGATCAAGAGTTCCTTAGGATAAGTGGCGTGTGCATTGCCCAAACGGAAACCTTGATTTCCTTTTGAGTCCCTCTAATGTGTCTAAGTTTAATGAACCTTGGGTGCAAGTATTTCTTTTCACCAAAAACCGTACATCTTTCTAGAGAGTGGGGTTCATGCATGCCAAATGGCATAGGCATGTGGAGAGTGTGTGTGCTGCCCTTCTCTTTTTTCCAACAAGGATCCTTCATCTTCTTGTGTGGCCTATTCTCTAGGTGACCCTTCCACTATCCAAGGCCTCCTTGAAACCCTAGAGGTGGTGACAAGTGGTGTGAAAGGGTGTGTGTTGTGGCCGATAACCCTAGGGTCTAGGGCTGCATCAACCTAGGCTCCTCCTCCACTTTCAAAATCATTGCACTTTTCTAGAATGGAGATCCCATTCAATGCATGAGTGATACTTGACAAAACCTAGTTAGGTGTAACTTATGAGTGTAAGTTCCCTAGGCATGTGACACGTGGCATGTGGGTCATTACCTAGTTGTCCGCCTCTTCCTATTCCATTCACAATACTCCTAGAATCTAGGTACTTGTGTGGAAGTGCAAATCCTCATGTGCCTCTTCCATTTTCCAAGTAACCTTATTGTAGAATCCTTTATGCACTCATTACATGCATGATAAGTGGCAAAAAGTGGGTTGGATTCTTATGATGGACATGCAAGTCCCTATGGCCTAAACCCTAGATGTCTCTTGGAGACTTGTGTGTTTGATTTGTAGCCTTCCCATGTGTCTCTTTTTCTTCTTCAAATCATTGCAAAGCTTTAGAACTTAACACAATTCTAAGGTGGCGTGTGGGGCTTTTCATGTTACAAAATCTTAAGGTCTCTCACCACCTTTCCCCATATTGCGTACAGATTCATGGTGCTCTCTTGATAAAGTGCATGTATGACAAGTGTCAAGGAAGAATGGGCTTGGAGTGTGCCCTAAGCCTCACTAGGTTCCAAATTCTCATTTCAAAAGGCTTGGCTGAATTCTATGGCCTTTGTGGGCTTCTCTTATGGGTTTTGGATGAAAAATTATTGAGAAATTAATTTAATAAATTAAAAAAACCCAATGAATTTAAATCTTAGGCAAGGCCCAACTTGATGACATATGATAGGCGAATACTTGACTAAGTCTGAGTTATCACAATTATGGTTTACCTTTGGGAGATCCCTAATGTTTTTGGGTGATTTCATAACACTGCTTATTTTGTGATGTTCAAACAAAGAAATCTTTTTGGCATATTTAGTTTTTCTGGTACCATGATATTTTGCAAATTGCTCTAAATCTTACTTAGATTTACATAATTTTGCTTCGATTTATTGCATAATACTAGAATACAATAGCTGCCTTGTATCTTAACTATAATGTACGGGGCATATAGTTTACAAGTTCCGACGCTTCAAACACCTTTCAATCTCAACTAGGGTTTGAGGTATCATAGCACGTAACAATATATTAGTGTAAATTGGAGAGATAAGGGGACAGAGAAAGAGAGCCACATATTACAAGCCCTAGATTGAGCAAACATGTCTCGGCCAACCCCAAACCGAGCATGATGTAAGCCTCTAGTTTGAGCACGTAACGAGCTCTAGCCCCAAGTATGTCATAAAAAAACAAAGCCATGCATGTCACAAGTCATAAGCCCTACACTGAGTAGGATAAAAGCATAGAACAGAGCAAGCCATAGCATAACATAAAGTATCTATAGTGATGGCAAGGAATAGAGCCATGCATGAAGTATAACATGCATATTAATTAAGGATTTAAAAAGTTTACATGATTACCTAATTATAGGTACGGTTGAAAGGTTTGGAGAAAAGAACTATTAGCTTAAATTGTATAAGGATCGATGTAAGTAACTATGATTATGTTATTTACACATCGCTTTATAGTAAACTATGGAAGTCTTTTTTTCAAAAGTATACATATAGTAAATGTTTTCAAAAGTATATTTATGTATGTATGTATACATAGGTAGGGAAAATGAGCCGTGGGGTGCTATAGGGGCAAAGGAGGAGAAGAAGGGAGCAACGTTCGTGATTGACTGCGCGAAGCTGGTGGAGGATAAGATGATGGACATCGCCTCACTAGAGAAATTCCTTCAAAAGTGGATCAAGGTTGGAGAAAAGACCGGCGCTCTCGGCGAATCAGTATCCGTCACCCGCGAAAAAAGCAAGATTTTTGTCACCTCTGTTTCTATGCATTTCTGTTTCAATCTTTGTTCTCGATTTTTCTTTTTCTTGTCATTTTGTTTTCTGGGTGGTTGTGTCGGCGATGTTGTGGAGGTGTTTGACAAATTTTTCTGGAAAATGGCAAAATTGTTTCACAGGTATTAAGGGAAAATTACTAGGGGTGTAACCAGTCCGGTTTGGTCCGGTTTTGAACAAAATTAAGAACCAAACCGCTACCACTGGTTTTACATTTCTTAAAACCAGGTACGCCCCAATTGTCTCCCAAAACCAGTAGTATCGATTTTACCGGTTCGGTCTGGTTTTAATAAAATGTCAATTTATAAAAACTGATTAAAAAAAAAAAACTGATTTGAAAATTCTGTTTTATTAAAAAGATTGTAATTCATTACAAAAATCTATTCTAGTAAAAAAAAATATGTTATATAAAAAAGACTACATAAAAAAAACTGCTATAAAATAAAAACTGCTCTATAAAAAAATTTGTTTTAGCAAAATTTGTTGTAAAAAATAAATATGTTCCGATCCAAAACTAGCATTTTCGGTCCGGTCTGGTTTGGTGTGGGCCGATTCTCCGATTTTCCGATTTAAATTTACAACCCTAAAAATCACTTTTTAGCCAGTTGCCTGAATCCTTCCTAGAATTTGAAGTCTTCAAGTTTGATATCTACGTGAGACAGTCTTGGCAAGATCATGACAAATGGGTTGTGATCGGAAAGGTAATTTGGCACCAGTATATTTTAATTTGCACTTTCTTCTCCAATATTCCAGTTGAATGCATTTAACAGTTTGGTGTGTTCTTCAAGTTTATTCAGTATAAGCTGGGTGCCGGATTTCATCGACTTGGTTTTTTGGGTTCTCATTTTGCTTTTTTCTCGGTTCATGGACTGGGTTAAAGTTTTTTTTTTGTTAGTGTTCACACTTTTATATACGATTTTGGTTTCTATTTCTTTGAATAAAGTAGATGATTTTTTTTTTTGGATTGTTGATTCGTATTAGAGCATACACGTCTGTTACAAAGGATATCTCCTCACAAGAACCTGCCAGTATGGACTCACACCAAAATGCAAGGATAAATTCTGATCAATAGCATTAGAGTAGGATATTCTGATATTCTAGATTGTTCTAGTATAACCGTCTTCATCTTCTATATATACTGTAAAGCATTGTGTGCTATGTATGAAGAAAAACCTGTTGTAATACTCACTTTTGAATATATGAAATGTTTGAGGAATTCCATCAAACACCTAGTGGTTACTCTGTTTATGCTTGCTTTATCATGGTATTCAGAGCCCACTCGGACAAACGTCCTCACTGTCTTTGCTGATCATCATGGCACCATCTAAATCCAACTCCCCAAATCCTTCCATCACAAATTTCGCTATCAACTCATCACCATCAAGCTCTCCACCGATAACTACCTTATATGGGAAACCCAAATTCTTTCCTTCCTCAAGGGCAACCAGTTATATGGGTATGTCGATGGATCTATACCCTATCCTCCACCCACCATTGATAACTCTCCCAACCCCTTGCATACAGCTTGGATCCTCCAAGATCAACTCCTTATGTCTGCCATTTATTCTACCCTCACAGACACTGTCCTAGCTTAGGTACTTGGTTGCTCATCTTCTCGTGCTATCTATATTAAACTTCGGAATCCCTATTTTGCCCAGACCACTGCTAACCTTATGCACAAAAAACTTCAACTCACTACTTTCAAAAAAGGTTCCGATTCTATTCCCACCTATTTTCACAGAGCCACAGCTCTCTCTGCCACACTCCATGCTGCTGGCCATCCCCTTCCTGATTCTGAATTCATCATTTATCTTCTTGCTGGGTTAGGGACTGACTATGAGTCGGTGGTCACCTCTATTGCCACCTGTCTCGAATCTCTCATCACATCTCAAGTTTACAGCTACCTTCTAAATCAAGAGACACGTCTTTCTCACTAAACCCAATCTCTGCTTTTAGCTAATCCTCTCTCTACAAACTCCATTGCTACTCGTCCCTTCTCGTCCTCCACTCCACCAAACCGAGGTCATGGTCGTGGCTATCGGCGAGGTCGTGGTGGCCGAAACCCAAACACTTCAAAATTCTTTACGTCTCAATAGTCCAACCGTCCCACTTGCCAACTCTGTCAACGCATGGGTCACACGGATCTCTCCTGTTACTATATATTTGACCATGCTTTTCAACCCCCTCCACCCCTTCTCTCTCGGCAAATCATACAAATATTTCATCACAATCATCATCTACTTCCAGCTGGTTTCCCGACACTGTTGCCTCTACCCATTTCACCAATGACTTCTCTAACCTTAATCTGACCTCCACTTCCTATCAGGGACCTGATTAAGTAACCGTTGGTGATGGGTCTTCTCTTGCCATTCAGCACTTTGGTTCCGGCATACTTCCCACACCCTCTGGCAATTTTCTATTTCATCAACTACTTCACGTTCCTCTTATTAATTGAAATTTACTTTCTGTCTATCAATTCTGTTTAGATAATTCGATCTTCTTTGAATTTAACTCTTCTGGTTTTTTTGTGAAGGATTTACACTCTCAGGAGGGCCCTGTTAAGAATGGCCTTTATGTTCTTCCATCGCATGAAGAGGCTCTGTCTATCAGCAATCGGCATGCCCTCATTGGCGAAAGAACCTCACCACACATTTGGCATTCCCGTATCGGTCATCCCTCTCCCCGCATTACTTCTTACACCATCAAGCAATTCAAGCTTCCAGTTCACTCATCATCTACCTTACCCTCCTGTCCAGCATGTCTTCAAGCCAAGACTCACGCACTTCCTCACCCAATTTCACCATCTCATTCTCAAGTTCCTTTTCAGTTGTTATTCTTATATGTTTGGGGTCCAGCGCCTGTGCTGTCATCCTGAGGTTTTAGTTATTTATCTATTGTGGATGATTTTACTAAAAATATTTGGCCTTTTCCCTTTTCTTGCAAATATGATGTCTCCTGTATCTTTTTATCTTTTCTTAACTATGGGTGCAACTTCTTTTCAAAAAATATTATTGCCATTCAATCTGACTGGGGCGGCGAGTTTTGTCCCTTTCATAATATTTTACGACAATTTGACATCTCACATCGCATTTCTTGTCCTTATTCACATGCCCAAAATGGTAGTGTTGAGAGACATCATCGCCATATTATTGAGACTAGACTCTCTCTGTTAGCACAGTCCTCTATTCCTACTAAATATTGGGATCATGCTTTTCAAACTGCTGTTTTTCTTATTAATCGAATGCCAACTCCCACTTTACATCATATATATCCTTTTCAAGCTCTTTTTTCATTCTACTCCTGATTATAATTTTTTACTTGTTTTTGGTTCAGCTTGTTGGCCTAACCTCCGCCCTTTTAATCGACGCAAGTTAGATTTTTGTTGTAAACTATGTGTTTTTTTAGGATATACATCTGATCATAAAGGCTAAAATTGTTTACATATTCCTTCTAATAGGATTTATATTTCTCGTGATGTTTATTTTAATGAAAACTCTTTTCCCTTTGCCTCTACTTGTCCCCTATCGACAGCTCCTACTGGGTCCCATATGATTCCTCAACCCATCCATACACCCATTCTCTCCCAGATTTCACTCTTTCGGCCTCCATCTACTTCTCTGTCTAGCTCATTATCTCCCACCATCTCAGAGGGAAACCCCGCATCTTACACTTCCTCACCTCAGCCCAATACCTCCCCTTCAGCCCATGAACCTCACACCTCTCCTTCATCTCACAACCCGGTCTATGAACCCCACACTACTTTGCCTACCTCCTTTTCTCATTCTCCTGATAACATCTCTTCTATGTCTTTTATTACAAATCCTAGTCCTTCTTTGTGTCCTCCAGTTCACCATATGGTAACTCGTTCTAAAGCTAGCATTCATCGACCCTTTTTCGTCATGATGGCACTGTTCCTTGGCCATTCCCCAAACACCATGCCTCTTTCACCAATATCTCCTCCATTCTTGATGAGCTTGTCAGTTACACTAAGGCTTCGAAATTCCCTACCTGGCGCGCTGCCATGGCCAGTGAATTCGAAGCACTCCTTCGAAATCATACCTGGGTCTTGGTTCCTCCTAGCCCTACCCAAAATCTTCTCAGCTCCAAATGGGTCCTAAAGACCAAACGGCTTGCTGATGGGTCTATCAAATGGCGCAAGGCTCACCTTGTTGCCAAAGGCTTCCATCAACAAGCTGGGCTTGACTATTCCGAGACCTTTAGTCCGGTGGTCAAGTTGGTGACCATTCGTCTTCTGGTTTCCATAGTCATGACTCGACAATGGCCTCTTCATCAACTGGATATCCAAAATGTCTTTTTACACGAGGACTTGGAGGAGGATATCTTCATGCAACAACCTGTTAGGTTGTAAATTCTGATTTCGCTCATTATGATTGTAAATTACGGAAATCTATCTATGGACTGAAACAAGCCCCACGGGCTTGGTTCTCGAAGCTTAGTGCGAAATTAATTTCTCTTGGGTTTCATGCTTCAATTTCTGATTCCTCTTTATTTATTTTCACATCTGCTCATGCCTCTGTCTATGTGTTGGTTTATGTTGATGATATAGTTGTCACTGCCTTTGATCAATCTCTTATTTCTGACTTTATTTCCTCTCTATCTCTTTTCTGGTTAAAGATCTTGGTCCCTTACACTTTTTCTTAGGCATTCATGTCTCACGTACTGCTAGTGGTCTCTTTTTGTCTCAATCTCGGTACATTTCTGACTTGCTAGCCCGAACCAATATGCATAATTCTAAACCTGTCTCTAGTCCCATGTCTACCTCGGTCAACCTTTCTGCCCTTGATGGTCCCTCTTTTGAGGACCCTTAGCTTTACATGAGCATTGTAGGTAGTCTCCAATACCTCTCATTTACTCGTCCCGATATTTCCTTTGCCGTTAATAAAGTCTGTCAATATATGCATTGTCCTCGTAATTTCCATTGGCAAGCTGTTAAATGTATTCTCCATTATCTTCACCTCACTACCTCTCTTCATTTCTTTTTCTCTTCTGCCAATACCTTCAAAATCATTGCCTTCTCATTTGCGGATTGGGCAGGTTGCCCAGATGATCAGAAATCGACAAGTGGTTACTGTGTTTATTTTGGCTCCCACTTAGTGTCCTGGGGTTCCAAGAAATAGCCCACTATAGCTAGGTCCTCCACTGAAACTGAATATAAACTTGTTGCAAACACATCTTGTGAAATTTTATGGATTCAATCTTTGTTAAAAGAATTAGGCATCTCTCATTCTACTGCACCACAATTGTTCTGTGATAATATTGGTACTACTTACCTTTTGGTTAATCCTGTTTTTCACTCCCTGATAAAAGATGTTAATCTTGATTATCATTTTGTTCGGGACCGAGTTGCTAAAAAAACACTCACTGTTTCTTTTGTTGCAAGTAAGGATCAAATTGCAGATATTTTTACCAAGCCATTGTCCACAGTTCGCTTCACCCTTCTATGATCAAGCCTTACACTTTCACCAGCACTGCTTGAATGAGGGGAGTTATTAGAGCATACACGTCTGTTACAGAGGATACCTCCTCATAGGAATTTGCCAGCATGGACTCACACTAAAATGCAAGGATAAATTCTGACCAATAGCATTAAAGTAGGATATCCTGATATTCTAGATTGTTCTGGTATAACCGTCTTCATCTTCTATATATACTGTAAAGCACTGTGTGTTATGTATGAAGAAAAACCTGCTGTAATACTCACTTTTAAATATACTAAATGTCTGAGGATTTCCATCAAACACCTAGTGGTTACTCTGTTTATGCTTGCTTTATCAATGTGGGGATCTTTTGTGTTATTTTCTCCGTTCTCTCGACGATGACGGTACAGGAACACACTAGGAATGAGAAGTCGTGTGTGTGGCACGCAGCTAATTACGCAGATGGTGAACTGAAGGACGAGCTTTTCTGCATTAGATTTGCTTCCATTGACAGTGAGTCTTAATCTTCTTAATAGAGTCGCAGTATATTTGCATTTTAATTGGTAAATCATGATAGTGCTTTTAGATGCTAGCCAAGTATTGTAGTTTTTTTTAACAGTCGATTAGTTTTAATAATCTGAGTGATCAATAATATTGGGTAGAGTCCTTTTATGTAAAGAAAAAAGATCTGAATCCAGTTCACATGGTTTTCTTATTCCCATATAATAATATATGCAGGCATCATGTAAAGATTTTGCTGCATTATTCTCTTCATCTTTGCAAATGCATCAATTTTCAGATGTATTTCAGCAAGTGAGGATGGATTTAGAACTAAGAATTGTTAAAGATATTTTGTATTTGATTTTTTGTGAAATCCATTTTTGAATTACTAGAAACAAAGTGATGTCATTCAATATTCTGTTCAACTAATGCAGCGGTTTCTTTCCACGAGATGTCAAAAATGCCATCATAGAGTCATGTAAAGTAAAAGGGCTGAGTCCCTATGTTTTTTTATCCATTTATTTAGAGTATGATTGTCTTCTCCGAAGAAAATAGTCATGTAGTTCTAAGATCTGTTTTCCCAAAAAGTTTAATGTAATCTGGTGTTCCGTAGAGTAATAATAAATTCCAAGTACGTTTACGGGAAAAAAGAAAGAAAGTTCAATTAAATATTTCCATAATGCTTCAATAATTCAAAATAGTTAATGTTGCTGGATCCAGTTACCAGGTCACTCAAATGAGTTAGATTCAAGTGCTTTACAAGATATTCTTCCTGAAATTTCATTCTGGGTGAAGAATCCCGATTATGATCGAGTTAGTACTGCCATACAGCCATCTTAGAACTTTTATTCCTCTTTCTGGGGTGGCCCTTAAAATTAATTAACTTTCAGTAGCATGTTGATCATTTTCACAATTGCACAAGAATCAAGAATTGTGATTGGTCACTATCACACCTGATTTTCCATTAGTTTAGCCACAATGATCTTAATTGAAGTGATCTCAAATGATTGTAGTACTTATTTATGTAATCTTAGAAATTTCATTCATTAATTTTGATTGGCTTGTGGGTTCTGGAAAGAGAGACCTCAATTCTTAGATAATATCTGTGCTGAGTCAATAGAGGGTTCTATAATCAAAACAAAGAACTAACTATACAGTGTAAATTTTTGCTCTTAGTTGGGATCTTAATTTCTTTACATTGTAAAGCATGAAAGCCAATCCACTTTATTAGAGAGCTCACTAAGTCTGTGAATGTGAGGAAATAAGAAACAATGAATGCACAATCTTGCTCATTATTTTGAGATCGAACCCATATTTCCCGTTGTCTGGTCACGTACTCTGGTCCATTCTTTTGATTTTCTTAATATGCTATTTTGCAGGTGGGCCTTCTCCATATATGTGGTTCGTGTCTCATGCAATTTTCCATCGCCTCAATAGATATTTTCAATCTTATAATCCGAAATAAAAATATTGTAGTGTATTTTTATTAAAAATAGTCCTTGAGTTCCAAATGCGTTGGTCGGTAAGGATAATAACCTGGTGACAAGTATTATGGGCCATCAAGTGAGTCTGACAAATATTTTAAAAATAAATTTATAATTAGATATACACTTTTTTTAATAGTTGTAGTAGTGATTATGTATAATAAATTATTTAGAATTGTAAAATCTAATATAAATAACAGTCCACACAATGCGCAGACCATAGGCTCGTGGCTATAACGATGAGGTTAAGGTAACATATGATTAATAATGTAACGAGATTAAGGAAGATAAATGTTTTTGCTTAAAGTTGAGGTAAAAGAATGTTTTTAATGCTTTATGCATGTTAATATTTAAATTATACTTGAAGGTAAGTATTCTAAAGAAAGATGAGTTTTAAATGAAAACTTAATGTTTATATTATGTTTATTGCATGATGTGGTTTTACATAGTATTTGACTCATTTAGTTGTTTTAAAATATTTTCCCACCCAAGGAGAGGAAGAGTTGGAGAATGTTGCGGGTGAGGATGGTGTCCATGAGGTTAGCATTGGCAATAAGGCTTGAGGATTAGTGAGGGAATTTAGATTCTTATCTTTACTATTAAATTATTTACGTTTCCGCAATGCGTAGCACAAGTTAGACAATTATATTTTAATTAATGTTGTTGAACAAGATGTTTATTTTGAGAGATTTATTTAATTAAAAGATTTAGTGAGAAATTTATTTATTGGATCTTTTATGCCTGATAAAAAAAAAAAAACATATGTTTTAATGATAGTAACATATGGTTCTTCTAGCTTTACCAAGTACCTTAGAATGATGTGATTTTCATCTTTCTTTGCTCGTAATGGTTGTTCCTTGCCTTATCTTCATTCTCTCGTCCTTATCAACATGTCGTCCGCATAACAAATTCATCTATTCTTTCCATAAATTCCTGCAATGTCATTGGCATCTTTCTTGCCAAGTTTGCCATAAAGAGACTTCTAGGTGAAATCCTTCCTAAGAGTGCCTTCAATGTTATTTCCTCGTCATGTTTGTCCGCCATCAAACATTCGTTGTTGAACTGATTAAGGCACACCTTCATGATTTTGTCCTTTTGTTGTTTAACGACGAGGAGGTATGCGACCGACCTTCTCCTGCATCTATTGGCTACAAACTATGTTAAGGAATTTCCTACATAGCTCCTCAAAGTTGGTGATAGAGGCCGGCCCTAAATTTCTAAACCACTCTCTTGCCATGCTCTTGAGGGTTAATGAGAAGGCTTAGCATGCAAAATCTCATAGAAATTAGTGTAATGTTGTTGGCATCCCAACTCCCGCTTGGGATTTGATAATTATTGAGCACGCTGAAGACATTAATATAATATAAGACTACATATCCTTTGTATATGATAAATAGGATGCAATGCACCTAACTTGTTAGCAGTTTGCAATAAAATCTTAACGAAAAAAATTCTTTGTAAAAATCTAAGGCAATTATGAAATAATATAATATCGCATGGTACTATAATAATACAAATATCCCAAAAAGCTTATAATAGCAAACGCCCTCAAAAGATTAAGTGTCTAGTACTTCAAAATAAGCACAAACCATTTTCCAAAATATAACAAACCATCAAAATAAACTCAGTCATAATCCTCACAAAAGATAGTACTAATGGTCCTGCTATCTTCCCTTCATGCTTCTAACGTCCTTCATCAAAAGCGTTTGGGCTTCACCCACTTCTCCAAATTTTTGTTCTTGTCCCTATTATGTACTCAACGAAACTCCTCAATGGATTAGAGGATCTTTGAGATCTCCAAGTCTATATTCTTTAGGTCTTGTTTATTTTTAAAAATGAGATGAGATGAGATAAAAATTAAAAAAAAAGAATAAAAGAATATTATAATATATATTTTTATATTAATTTTATTTTGGGATTTGAAAAAATTGTGTTAGGATTTGAAAAAAGTGAATTGTTCATTTTATTTTATATAGAAATTTGAAAATGTATAATGATGAGTTTGAAATAAGATGAAATGAAATGAGATAAGTTAGAAAAATAAACAAGACCAAAGTGCTCCAAAATGGAGATCTCAGGCTGGATCTTTACTGGGCACACTCTCCTCCGGAGGAGGTGTCGTCCTCTTACGTTTTCCTATCTAAATGCACTCTCATTGGATTGATCATTGTTAAAGTATAGTTTTAGCCAATGTAACATCCATTTTGGCTTTTATCCATTCCATTCATAAAAATCCTCATATTGGAATAGCTATTTTTTCAAAATATATCAATAAAATAATATAACTAACTTTTGGCTTTGACTATTCACATCAAATCTTCACATTGAATTATCCATTTACGAAGATACATAATAATGAGTAATTAAAAATTAAATTTTTTTAAATTATTTACAATTATTAAATTAATTAGTTTTATCATATTTGACTATTTTATCTAATATATGTTAATTAATAATTATATTTTAATTAAATTATGAGTTTTAAAAAATAATTAGTAATCATATTATATTTCAATTAAATTACTATTTTTGACTATTTTATCTATTTTTTATTTATATTTTATAACAGTTTGTATATGATTGTAGAAGATTTGCAGTCAACTCATTGAATCAATGTGATAATTTTAGGCAGAAGAGAGAGTAGAGTAAGAAAGAAAAAGAAAAAAAAAAAAAGAATAAAATAAAGATTTGATTATTGTATTTGACTGACTATATTTGGCTTTTCATTTGGCTTTACTGTTCATTTTAGCTAATATATTTGACTTTTGGCCTATTCAATGTGGGCTGAAAATAAAGTTTATTGTTCAAACTTTCATCGAATTTGACTTTTAACCAATCCAATGAGAATGTTCTAAACCTATAACAATTTCTACCATTCTGAGAGGGAAATATAGTGAAAACTACTATCTACTATAGTGAGATCTCAAAAAATCTCAACAAGTAAATAGGCAATATACCAAAGCTATCACAGACATATAAAGGTAAATACAAACAAATGCATAGACATATACATAAAACTTGAAATTTTAACTGATGCATTGTGGACTTTCTTGTGAAAATGATATTTTTCTTCTTTTAACTTTTAACACATGTTCATATCACTTGAATTTGGATTCTTTTCATATCATCACTTATCATGCCAACTTATATCATATCATGACATATCACATGGAGACCAAATCTCATAATTTTATGTCAAAATTTGTAATGTCCCGGTCCCAGATGGGTCGGAGAGTCACTACTTCTCGCTCAAAAACATGTCTCAATCATATAATCATCGACTCCAAAGTCTTCAATGACACATATAACTCAATGTTTCAAATCAACTATTGCAATATGATTAACTAAGCACCACCAAATGTCAAAATGAATACCAATCTTCCTAAGTACTATGCTGACTAAGTAAAAATAAAACTATCGAATAAAACTCTCAGATAATTAAGGTACCCTCTTTGTACATATTCCATTATGATCACGTGGCCTTACACGGGCTTTCTACTCTCAATCTTTAGTTGAAACATTCAAACTATCTGCAAAATATTTGAAGATATGGGAGGTGAGTTATCCACAACCCAGTAAGCGAATGATATATACCAGAGTGTAAATATGAGTATTTACAAAGTATAGTATGCAGAGCAAAAATATTTTTCAAAATTATCATGCAAAACAAAACATATTTTCAAACGTAACAAAGTGATGATTTTTAAATCATATAAAATACAGAGTACTTTAGCACAACAAAACTGAACATCATCATTATATCAAAATAGAGCATCTTACAAAGTAGAGACCATGTTTAACTCTCGTGGTAAGGTTTTGCTAATCCAGAGGGCCAACCAGGTAGAGATAAATGTGGACATTTCTCTTAATCATTCTCGAAACCCCGAGTGTGTATACAGGAAAGTCCACGTTAACCACTTTATTTTCAAAATGGGTACACTCAAAGACAGATAAGTTGGTTTCAACCCAAATAGAGTAGAAAACAAAGTTAGACATAAAACCAATATACCATGCCAAAGATTTTTAAAGCCATACCAAAATAACACCAAGTTCTAAAACATTTTTAGATCATTCCCACAAAAATAAAACAGAGTCAGAGCATCTTTTATAAACTAATGCACAACTTTTCAAATTCTCAATATCACTTTTTTCCATATTTTAGAAATAACATGACAAAATAAAACTCATATCTACACAATGTATGTCAAAAAATACTTTCTCTCTTTCATACAGATTTCATGAATAATGAAAATAATTGATCGAAGTTATTTTTTTCAAGTTTTCATTTCATAACAAAACATGCAAAATTTTCAAAAAATCAACCTCGATTTTATAGTTAGTGTAAAGTTAAACATAGAAGTTTCGCTTACTTAAACTTCTTAACCTTTCAGAAATTTCCTTAACATTGCTGAACACAAATTATTCGTCACCTATAAGATGATCACGTAATTTCCATAACTTTTCAATCAACACGTATTTCAATATTTAAAACCTAACCCGCTAAAATAATCTATTGTAATTCCACGAAAATCTAAAATTTTCATAACTCTAAAAATATCATCACTTTCCAAAATTCATCAGCATCCACTCAATATCAGTGACTAAAACATTAAGTTCTAAAATATTTACTCTTGGAATCTAACTTTAAGAAATTTAATACAAGAGTATAAAATTTTATCAAAAATCGATTAAAGTAGAAAAAGAAAAATATCCTCTAATGAAAATAGACTAACTTGTTTTAAAGTTATTAAAATAAGAATACAATTCTTATTATTCACTACTGGAGTTGGTTGGAAAAATACTAAAACAAGTTGCTTTAAAAAAATATAAATATTTTCTAGATGCATTCTTACACCTCAATTAAAACCTTGCAAAGCGAATTTTATATAACTTATGCCCATTGAACTATCCTGATAAAAGGGGTATTTCAGGAAAAATGAAAACATAAGTTTGGGTTGTTCTAGGAAAACATAAACATAGAAGAATAAAAACTGAGACCAACCGTGCAATGGAGACGTCATACTCACCAAGAGAGGAGAAGCAGCGAACAGAAGAGAACAGAGCTAAGCGGCGATTGTGGGTGATCAACAATATGAAGTAACACAGAGAGAGAGAGAGAGAGAGAGAGACTAATGAGAGAGAAGGATTACAGTGAGGGTAATCGACGTGAGAAACGGAAAGTTTCGGCAAGGCTTACCGTGATGATGCTAAACGTGCGACTGATCAGGGCTGTCAGAGAGTCTCGAGCAGCAGCTTGTGGTTGGCTGGGTGGTTCCCGGTGCCAATAATGGTGGGGTAACGAGCTTACGTGTAAGGGTCCTCTTATGCGGCTCACAGCGTACACGATGTCATGGGGTGGAGGATGACGATTCTGGACGTCGACCAGGCTATGGTGGCTTGTTCTCAGGCAACTTCTATGGCTGATGGAGGTGGCTCTGTGGCCCTAATGGTGGCAAAGAAAAGCTTGCCATTCGGAGTAAGAGGGGCTCTGTTTCGGGATTTAAAAACAGAGGCCCCTTTCGGTGATGCACATCGGTGATTTGACGTAGGTTTACGGCTGGGCCATAACGTGACAGGCCGCCTCAATATATTTTATAGTTTTAGGTGGCGATGGTTAAATATATTATATTTTAATTTAAAAATATAATAGTATTATTTAAATATTAAATAATAAAATATTATTTGAAAATTTTGATATGCAAATATGAAAATAATAAAATATTATTTTAAAATATATTATATTTTAATTTAAAAATATACTTCTTTATAAATTAAATACTTACTTTTATTTTAAGTAATATATATATTTCTTTTAATACTTAATTTTGAAAATAAATATGGTCATCAACATTAAAATACACATTATTTTATTACTTTTATTATATTTTTACCATTGTTTAAAAATTTTGTATATTTTAAATAAAATCTTTTTAAATAAAAATTTTATATTAATTTTTTTAATTAAATTCTTCATTATTTAGACAAAATTTGGGGGCCAATTTAAGATGGGGGCTTTAGGCGATAGCCTAATTGGCTACCCCTTTAAGTTGGCCCTAGATGGTGATGTAGGAAGGCGAAGGTGACTGTGTACATGACCTGGTTTACCGTGGGTGAAGCAGGTTCTTAAAGATCATGGAGATGGACTGATAGTTTGTAATGAACGAGATAGAATCTAAGAGGGAAAATCGAGAGCATGAGAGATATGGGTAGAAAGAGTTTGTTGGGAGAGAATTTAAAAAGGGAGAACTAGTTTGTAGAGGCGTGGGGAAGCTAGAAATCTGGTAGAGTATTAGTTGGAGATAGAAAAAATTGAAATATGAAACTACCTGGGGAAGAAAATCATGTGTAAAAGAAGGAGATTCACACAAAATGGATTCATTCCGCGTCTTTGGTTGGCTGAAATGGGGTCTAGGCTAGTGCTGTCAATTGGGTTCTGGGCCTGGATATTACAAAATCCATATCAAACATATTGTATTATGGCATGTCATATCATATCATTTCACATCATGGCAGATCATTCATATCATGCCATGGAGGTCAAATGTCTTGTTCATATCATGTCATATTATTAATATGTATGGATACCTCATGGCTCTCCTAAGTACTGTGTATTTCCTGTTAGTTACTGTATCAACCTATGATCCACTTAGTCGAGGTGGCTACATCTTACATCTTATTAACCCTTACACGGTAGTTCGCATATCTCACATTCATCGTGAATTGCATCCACTAGTTTTAGGCATAACCACGCCCTAGTCTCCTTCCATAGGAACTAGTTGAGGTCTGTCGACTATACTTCATCGATCTAGGGATTCCACTTGACTTTAAACACTTCTGAGTGGACATGAAGTTCCATTAGAGCATTTTTCCGTTCTAACATTTGGGGTCATTATAAATCTTTTTGACTATTTCTTTTTCAAACATGAACCCAAATGCATATGACGTGAGACATGGACTCATATGCAAACATTGACACATCTATGCAAGGTATAGAATCTGAATCATATAGCCCATTTCCATATCATGCATTGCAAAATAGGGCTTGAAAATATTATGCATCCACTTAAGTACTTATTCAAACAATATGCTAAGTCACTTTTCAATATGTAACCAAAACCACATAGTCTACTAACACACTCTTCCTTATCAAATCTTCACAATGCATGTCCTACTTCTACTTTTTCTTAGAGCCAAATATATATGTCATGTGAGTTTATAAGTTTATATCATTAACATGTGAAAACTAGTGTAGGCCAAAACATACAAGTCACAAAAGCAGCATATTCTCATCAAATGTTCAACAAGCAACTCCAATGCATAGAGCCAAATCATACATCTTCATGGTATAGCACATATGCATTCAAATTTCCAATTAAAAGCATAGCATTTCCCATGGCCAAATCATATAGGTCATCAAACATTATAGTTCTCATCAAATAATCAACAAACACATTCTCAATCACATAGACCGAATCATATAAGTCATATAAACACTTTATTTTCATCAAATGGTCAATAACCATTCTTCAAAGCACATAGGCCGAAACATACATATATAATTTGAGACAACATTTGAGCAAACAAGCAAACAAAGTTTACACTTCATGTACAAATAATATCTAAGATAGGTTACGAGTTTACTTACAAAAATTCAAGAAAACACATCAAAATTTAAACATGCAAACCCTAAATCTAAAATCTCTAGTGAGGGTGAGTGCTTGGTGATTTAGAAAACCATCTTTTCATTCCAAAAAAATCTCTTCAAACCCTAGTTTTCCTTTTTCTTGTGAAATTTGAAACTCTCCCCTCTAAACTTGTTTTCCTACGTCCAAAACATTAAGAACTCCTAGGGTTTCAATTCTAAGTAGAGAAAACCCTAATTTCTAGAGTGAAAATGGGTGTTGGTGTGAGAAAAGCCCTATATTCGAAAATACCAAGGGTGGTTTTTGCTCTAGGTCATGCATGGTGTTTTAAAACAAGTGAAGAATTTTCTTACCTTTGTGTAGTGACCTCCCACTCAAAAAACAACGTCGAAATCTTGGTTAGTGAGAAAGTGAAAGAAAATGACAACATAGTGAGAAACTTGAGTTGGCTGAAACTCTAGGATAGAGGGAGATAAAAAAAACCATATAAAAAAGCCCCTCTCATTTTTGGCTCTAGCTATTTATAGGATCACATACATTTTTCCATCCAATGCATGTTTCCCACTTGTCCCTTTATTCCACATTTTTTCTCATGATGGGATGTCATGGGGAAGACCAAAGGGATGGGGGTTTGGCTAGGCTTCTCCCCTCAAAATCTGAAACCTACTTCTCCCATCTTTTCCATTTTGCCTTTCATCTTGTGTCTAAGTTCAAAGCACCAAAAAGGACCTTCAAGTCATTTCCTCAAACCCTAACCCTCCTTTCTACATGATTGACACATGGCGTGTGTGGAGTGTGCGAGGGAATCGAGTATGACAAGTGAGATAACCCCTTGTCATTCCTTAGGTCACTTTTCCACTTCCACACTCTTCCTCTCTCTCATGTGCTGACATTGCCTCTTTTTTCCTCCACAAAATCTTTAAAAATCACATTTTTCTCTTCCCAAATATGACACCTTTTAGGAAAAGTAAAAGTAGGTTGTGTTTTGGCTTGACATGTGTCCAAGTGGAGTTCAAAATCCAAAAGTGGTGCCTAACACCATGGCCGAATCCTCATGGGACTTTTTGGGCCTTCTTCCACTTTTCCTCTATCTTTCCATGAGATGTGAGAAGCGCCCATTATTCCATTTTCCAGCAATGTCCATCACGTCTTTTCTTTTTGCCAAGTGGCGCATCTTTGTTCTTGCAAGGCCTATCTTGGGCTCTCATAGTGATAGGCCTCATGAGCTCACTCATTTGGGACTAATTCTTTCTATGTCTTAACAAAATGGAAAGTCTTGCAAAAAGGGGTTCAAACCAAATAAGAGTTGAGATTTAATCAAAAGGACTCTTTCTCTTATGCCAATCCAACTATCCAAATAAAATATTATTGTTATTATTCATTTCAAACATGAATAAGGTTCCTTAAGAAAAATTCGAGATGTCACAAATGTCATGTGGGATTTAAAAGTCTACAGATGCTCGACAAGGTCCTTAGAGCATTGGCATGTGCATCTTTAGAGTTTAAAGAAATGTAGATAAAATGATCTACATTGACTTGTTCAAGGGTAGGTACTTGAAATATAAACTACAGCAGTTTTAAGTATTTCTTCAAATTTGAAGATGCATTGTTCATCTTCAAAAGTGTTATTTCATTTTAAAAATAGATCTAACTGCTTTATGAAAGAAAATCTATAGGGCATTATTCTAAAAATCATATCCAACCACTATTCATAAATCCAATGGTTAGTGTAATATTATTAGTAATTAACATATAGTTTTTTTTTATAAGAAAATATTCGTATATTGCGCCAACGATTACAAGAATTCTTATTAGCCTAAATGACTTGGGGATAGAATTAGGTACATAAACCCCAATACAACTTTCCAAGCTAGTCTTACATTTTGTGAGCAACACCATTACCTAATCAATTAATAAACTGACAAGAGCAAACATCAAACTAATCTTTTAACCTCAAAAACCAAATTTCCTAATCTTAAAGAAGAAACAACTGGTTCTTGTTGTAGATCATCTACTAACAACTTGCAGTTTGACTCCACTATTAGATTAGTGATACCAATTTGAAGGCACAACTTTAAACCTCTGAGCATAGCCGCTAGTTCAATTGTTTCTGGATCTTTAATATGATGTTCCACCTTGCTTGTTGCAAAAATTACATCTCTCCTCTCATCTCGAAGAATAACTCCAATGCCAGATTTCATATGACCAAAGAATAAAGCCCCATCAACATTAAGTTTAAGAAAACCCACTTGTGCAGGTCTCCCACTGAATAAGAAGTTCATTTAATTTGTTCATTTCTATTGTGACAAAACTTTGTGACAATTCTGCAATGAGATAGCACGATTAATAGATCAACAACCTGTTTAGGAGTTAGTGAAATAGATTCTTCAATCTTTTTATTTCTCCAAAACCAAAAGCGCCAAGCTATCAAGAAAATTCTGTGTAACTCATTTGCTGAATAGTTTTTTTTCAAATGTTGTATCAGATCTATAAAATATAATGGCTTTGGAATGTCGAACAGAATAGGCAAATGGCACTTCCATGTTTCAGTTAACTCAGAGCAGTACACAATAGATTGTGCCAAATTTTCATTTTGCTATGTACACAAACTGTATTTAGGATCAATCTCAACCTATTTATTAATCATATTTTAGCAAGTTGGTAAACAATCTTTACACTTTCTCTATGCAAAAATATTTAATTTCTATGGTAACTTCATCTTCCGAATTGCTTTTTATAGCTTTTAAGATTACTTTGAATGCTGAATTCACCCATTTTTTTTGCAGACCAAATCTACTTGTCTTCATAACCCACTGGTCATATGAAAATTTTAAAAATTTTTGAAGTTATCCTTGGATTAAAGGGAGCCCTTACTTTATGAATATCCCACCATCTCATTTCCAAATTGATGAGAGAATCCATTGTTTCTAGTATTTAATTTTGCAACTCCATAGTAAGATCTAGAAACAAATTTCTGTAACCTGGAACACATTGGTCATATGCCAAATACTAATTGTCTTCCCATCCCCCACTCGTTTTTGACAATCCTGCTTCATATGAATAAGCACTTGTTTCCCAAATCTCTCTTCAAGCATATGAGGGATTATAACCAAGCTTAGACTCAAACAAATTTGTTTTTTAAAAATATCTTGCTTTAAAAACCTGATGCAACAAAGATTCTTTTTCTTGAATAAGTCTCCACTCTGTTTAGCAAGAAGGGCTATATTGAAAAACTTTAAGATCTTTAAAACCCAAACACCATATAAACTTTGAACAACACATCTCTTCCAACTAATCGAATGAATTTTCTTATTACTCTTAGTTCTAGCCCCACCAAAATTGAGCCATCAAACCTTCCAACCCTTTATATAGATAATCAGGTAATCTGAAACAACTCATTGCATATGTTGGTATGGCAAGGGCCACTGCTTTAAGCAAAACTTCATTCCTTCCTTGTGATAGTTGGCTTTCCTTCTAACATTGTAGTTTCTTCCAAACTCTAGCCTTGATATAAAAAACATAAGACTTTTTCTTTCCTATTAAAGGAGGCAATCCCAAATACTTCTGATTTTGTTGCACAACACTACCCCCCCCCCCAAAATTTCGTATCTCATTTGGCACATCCTCACACCCATTTCTACTTAAAACCATACTAGTCTTATCCATGTCTAGTTTTTGTCCAGAGTCCAACTCATACCTTTTTAATAGATTTTGGATTCCAATATTTGTGTTCAAGTAAGCTTTGCAAAATATGACACTGTCATCAGCAAATAACAAATGGTTTAAAGCAGGAACCCCTCTACAGATTTTTATACCAGGTGCCACTGATCTAGTTGCTGCTTGTTTTAATAGATGAATATGACCCTCATTACATAGAAGAAAGAGCTAAGGGGATAATGGATCCCTTTATCTCAACCCTCTAATTGGTTTAATACATCCTTTTGATACCCCATTCAACAAAACAGAAAATGAGATAGAAGAAACACATAGCATAATCAGTTTAATCCATCTTTCTTCAAAATCCAAATTCAACCCTATCATAGGTCTTGCCCATGTCTAATTTAATAAACATATAACCTTTATTTCCTATTCTTTTTGTCTTAAGAAATGTATAATCTCATATGCTACTAATACATTGTCAGTGATTAATCTACCTGGCATAAATGTAATCTATGTCTCAGAGATTATACTAAGAAGAATAAGATTCAATCTATTAGCCACACCTTAGAAATTAGCTTATAAAGAACATTACACAAATTGATAGGACAAAAATTTGCCACTTTTGAAGGAGATTGCTTCATAGGAATAAGGCAGATGAATGTATGATTACGATCCTTAGGAAAAACCCTATTATTAAGAGCCCCTAAAATCTCCTCAATAACAAAATTGCCAATAATGTTCCAATGCTTTTGATAGAAGATAGATGACATACCATCAAGGCGTGGAGTTTTGTGTGATGCATTTGCTGAAGTGTAGTGAAGAACTCCTCAGTCATGTAAGGCTTTAAAAGCTCTTCATTCATTTGAGTAGTCACTTTGGATCAAGCATTTGCAACAGAATGCACACTACCTTTCCTATCAAAACTTGTAAAAATTTGTTGAAAATAACTCACAATCAGATCCTCCATGTCCTCTCCCTCTTTCCAACAGCCTTGATATCTTGCAATCTCTTAATGGTATTCTTTATTTTTTTTTTCCTGTGAGATGCCTTAGAATGGAAGTACCTTTGATCCCCTATCTGAATCTACATTTCTTTGGATCTCTGATGCCACATGCTCTCTTCCCTCTCCAACCATTTGTGCACTTTCTCCCTTGCTTGTAAATTAGCTTGGACATTCATACTTGTGGGATCCTTTCTTGCGACAATTGTAATCTCTTATTTGCTTCATTAATATTAAATCTCACATTTCCAAAACTGATTTTATTCCATTTCTTTAGTCTCTCCCCACGACCTTCAAGCAGCTTCATCATTTGTTGTAAACCACCATCTCCTCCCCTATTTCTCCAAGCATCTTTAATTATTCTGGTACAACCTTCCTCCCCCACGTATATGGACTCAAACCTAAATGGTTTGTGACCCATCCAACCTGAATGTGACCTAGCTGTGTCAACCCACAAGGGAGTGTGATTAGAGTAACCAATACTACCATGAACCACAATTGCCATAGGATGCTACAAACACTAGTTTTCATTTGCCAAAGGCTTGTCCAGCATTGCACTAATGCAGGCTAATCCTTCCCTACGATTGGACCACGTATAATGTATACCTTGAAAACCCAAGTCCCTTACTCCACAATCATTTATAATTTGTCTAAAATGTTTATCTTCCATTCTTGCCTATCACCACCTCCCCACTTCTCAGATTGAGTAATTATTTCATTAAAGTCGCCTATTAACAGCCATCCTAAACCAAAGTTAATTTCAAAGATCTCAATAAAGTCTAAGTGTGATGCCCATGAGTCACCTCTGGATGACCATAAACACCTGTCAAGTACCACTGATTCTCACACTGATCATTATTCACAACTAATGCATGAATGTGATTTTTGGAGTAATTCAATATAGATAAATTAATAATATTCTTCCAGAATAAAGCCAATCAACCGCTACGCTCCTCACAACTAACAATCAAGCAATTAGAAAAGCCAATTTGAAACTTACACTTATTCATCTCAAAATCTTTTAGTTTTGTTTCTTGAATGAATAGTAGATTGGGATCTTCCTTCAAAATAAGGTCACAAAGGGTTCGAATTCCACATGGGTTCCCAAGCTCATGAGAATTCTAGCTCAAGGTTCTCATTGTGCCTAGCGGGGCTATGAAACAACCTCCATTGATAACAAGATTTTGTCTTCCACCATTTCTGATGAAGGTTTAGTTTTTCTCTTCTGAACCCTTGCCTCTTCTTCTTCATCCTCCAAGACATCTTGACTTCTTCTTCCTTTGCTACTCCCTTCACTCGTCTGCACTCGAGTAATTTTAATTTTAAAATATGAAAAATAAAAATAAAAATAAAAATATTATTTATTTAAAAAATAATATTATCTTATTATTTTGACTAATCCCATCCGGGGTTATGGCTAGAGAGGTTTTGGATTTATGGAAATATGTATTTTTCATCAAATCTTGAAGATTTTTTTGATAAAGCTAATGCTAATACTTTTAGACCCATCATTAGGTGGATCTAAGAGACTTTAAATTTTGGGGGAAGGGGCATTGCTATAATTGGCGCACTGTATGACAAATTAGTGCTTTGACCAAGTTATTAACTAAGGATGATGTTCCCACTCGCTTTGTCATCTCTTTATACTTGTCTATGAGGTCGCGCAAGCTGTCATGCATCCTCTTATTTTCCTCTTGGTCGTTTGAAGTCGGCCTTTTCACTTTGGGACTCCGAGTTGAGTTATTTGTCGTGGTCTTAGTCTACATCTTCTTTAGATCCCGTGTCCCACCATTTTAAGGCTTTGTTCTCTTTTTGAAAGGCTTCACTCTCTAGAGTCATCTTCTCCAATTTTCCTCCAACTTCGTGAATCCGCTTTCCATTATGTCGCTCGCTTGCTCTTCCATTGCAATTTCTTCTAGGCCGTAATTATATGAGAGGTATAGTTGCAGGCATCATGAACATATTTAAGAACAAGCTAATAATGTTACAGATCGTCCCAACTCTTGATGCAATTTTTAGGTATGTCTTTGACATGTTCTAATGACCTACAACCTGAAAGGAAGTCTTGAGATACCTAATGGGGATTGCCTTTGATGACTGTGTTAAAGAAAAGTTGTGCTCTTATAATAACCAATGAGTATGTGTACCTATGGTACGTACTTGGTGGGCTGTTTATAAAGATTAAGATGACGCAATGAGATACCTAATGGGGATTGCCTCGGATCAAAGAGAGAGAAGCTCTATATTTTCAGAGAGAAAATCCTAGCGAGAACCCCTGGGGGGTGTGAGCTACGGCTCCCCCTCTCATTCCCTTCTCATCCATCCTTTCCCCCTTCCCCTTCCCCCCTCCCCTTTTCCTCGTCGTTAGTTTTAGCAGTTGCACTGCTGACTTTTCCTTTGTTTTCCTGCTTTCAGCATCCAGCCATGGTGGGTGGCCCGCGGCTTCTGGTGGCCTGCCACCAACACATGCCCCACCAAAAGGCTCTATTATTGCCGATCCTCTTGCTGGTCGAAGCTCCATTCAGAAGAGATGACGAGTGTCTTACATGTGCAGGTTGCCAATCTCGCATGGACTTCCACATGCCACAAATGGAGAAGCCTACTGCAACCACGCGTGGTGGCTCTAGGCTCAGGGTCCTCAGCAGTGACGAGATCGACAGTCCGGACGTCCCTAGGTGGTGCATGTTCGCCACGCGCCTACTCCGCCATACTGTTGCGCCTCTTTTGTCCCGAGCTCTCTTTCTCTTGATCTGGGTTTCGGCTTTTGTGTTGTTATTTTTTTTCATTTTTTACTTTGTTGTTCTGTTTGTAATAATAAATAGGAATAGGTGTATTCCTTGCTTGGCTCCTCGCTCATTTGGAGGATGAGGGTTGTCTCTTCTTCTTCTCCTTTGGAGAATGAAGATATCTCCTCCCCTCTTTGGAGGGGGGATGTTTGGTTACCTTTATGCCCTCTCAAACAAACCATACTTCAGTGTTGGTTTATCTCGTGAGAGAGAAGTTTAGACAAAATCCATCACTGTTGTGTGCGAGGATTTTATAGATCAGTATATTAGTTAGGATTGTGTTATGAGTTTTCTCATACTTATTGGTCTTACCTGTAAACTTCGTTTAATGAAATGAACTACGATCATTTCTACACAAAAAATGACCTAATGAGGTAAGACATCATCATAGGTATGACTCTTAGTGCCTAGTTTGGTTTGTTACCTTCTCTAGCATGATTTTGACTGTTAATTGCGACCATCCAATACCAATATCTCCCTATGGCTTACTTTTCACACACACACACATACATATATATATATATATATATTTATATATTTAAGATATTTAGGTTTCCATATTAGTTTCACTCTTTTACTGCTTATCTTTATTAACGGGTAATTCTATAGGGCCTCGAGGCCCATTTGTGCCCCCGACTGATGTGGCACGTCAGCCAGCTTATTTTAAAATTAAAAAACAAAAAACAAAAAAAAAACCCAAATCAACGGGATTTTGAAATCCCAAATCAGAAAACTAGTAAATCATGAAAACGGAAGAACAAAAACGTGAGAGAGGGATTCCGTTGTCGTCAGCCCGTTCCGTTGGAAGTTGTCATCGCCTGCTCGAAGCCCTACGAAATGGTTTGAAAATCTAGAACAAAAACCCACGCCCGCCGTCGCCGTCATCGTCGCCTAAGCCCAGGCCATTCCGTTCCTCGTCACCCTCAGCCCATTCCCTCTGTCTTCGAGGTTGAATCCCCTTTGTGTGCTTCAATGGTTTTGTCAGAATTTTTTCCTTGGAGGCTGAGGGTGAATCTAAAGAACAAAACATGGGGATAATTCAACAATGTTTCAATTTATTTTTGTAACCTGTTTAACAAATTTACCTTCTAATTGCATGCAAATTGCAATCAAACATTATTTTTTTATTGTCTAATATTAAAAGTAGTCCTTTTAAAATTATTTTGTTCATGCAGCTAAGTCTTAATTTTCACTCGTGTTGAGATTGCTCCTTGTATATGGGTAAATTTTAGTAATGCTATGCTACCATGACTTTTAAAATTTTGGTATGCATTATGGAATATTGTTTATGATTCCTATTATTAAGTCTGCCTTTCCTCAAGATAGTTTCTCATAGTACTATTTATACATTTTCCATTAGTTTGGAAGCATTTTTTTCAAGGGTTGGATGTACTTGGGCTATGCCCTTTTCATTTACTTTAATTATCTCTTACTTATATATATATATATATTCAAGGATTGGAGAAGTTTATGTTATTTTTTTGAATGCATACTAGATTAGTTAGAGTTTTTCATTTGAGTGCTCAAAGTTGGCTTGTTGATATGCTCTGCTCATTCTCTTTTATAGTTTCTGATATATATTTTTTTTGTAAGTAAAAGTTTTTAGTTTTTGATCTGCATATTGCTTATTGTTGACTACTGCTGATGGCTTTCCTTGGTTATTTATGCTTGCAACTTATTACATATGTGAACATTGCCGTTGTAGTTGACGCCATACAACCTATTTGCAATCTTGCTAGTGGTTTAAGAACGCACTTTTCTAGGAGTTCACACTTCTTATTGCCAGTTTTACTTGTAAGTACAATGATGTTGTTTACATGTGAGAAAAAGAATTGATATGAATGCATAATTATTTTTTGCTATCTTCTTGCTATTTTCAAAATACATAAATATATATTTTTTTTTGTGTTTTTTGCAGATTGCAGGTTACCCATTTTCACATGACATGGAATCTCCAACCCTTGTCATCAATACAAGCTCTAGTACGAGCAAAATAATTGGTTTAGAGGGTAATAGACCCAATGGTGGGGAAACTAAATCGCCATGTACATCCTCTAGAGTTGAAGAAATTAATGAGGATAGACCAAATCCACTAGAAACTAAGGCTTGCAATGTCGGGACATCTCAAAATTTTTAAATTGATGGTGATGATATGTTTGAGGAGTCAACGAAGGGGATGGACTTTAACTCCCTTGAAGATTTATTGAGTTATTATAAGAGTTATGGCAAGTAGTGTGGGTTTGGGGTAATGACAAAAATGACTGATAAAGAAGACGATGGAACTGTTAGGTATGTCACTCTTGCTTGTGCTCGTTATGGAAAGCCTCTTGATAGGACTTTGAATGTCGCCAACCCACGTTCGACAGGAAAGATGTTTTGTAAGGCAAAGAATAATGTCTTAAGATCTAATGGGAAGCTTCGGTTGACGACAATATATAACATTCATAACCATGGCCTAAGTCCAAAAAAATCCCGCTTCTTTTGATGTAATAGAAAGGTCAATGATTTAGTAAAAAGGATCCTGGACATAAATGATGAGGCATCAATATGGGCGTGCAAGAGCTATGGAGCACTTGTTGTTGGCACGGGTGGGTACGAGAATCTCCCATTTATAGAAAAAGGATTATCGTAATTATATAGCCAATGCAAGAATTCTACGACTCAATGCAGGTGGTGCTGGAGCATTGAAAGAGTATTTTATACGAATACAGTATAGAAATCCTGAGTTTTTATATATGATGGATCTAGATGATGAGCTATGGCTAAAGAATGTCTTCTGGGCAGACCCTCGTAATAGAGCTGCCTACAAATATTTCGGTGATGTGATGACATTCGACACCACCTACCTGATGAATAGATATTGGATGTCGTTTGCTCTATTTGTAGGTGTTAACCACCAAGGACAGTCAATTTTATTGGGAGTGGGCTTGATTTCTAGTGAAGATAGTGATTTTGTGTGGTTATTCGAGACTTAGTTATAGTGTATGGATGGAGTTGCTCCTAAAGCTATTATCACTGACCAAGATAGAGCGATGAAAGAAACAATTGTTATTGTTTTCCCAGAGACCAGACATAGATTTTGCATATGGCATATACTGAAAAAAGTCTCCGAGAAGCTTGGTTCCTACAAAACAGGGATGAAAAATGCATTGATGAAATGTGTATATGATAGCCATAGTGTTGAAGAGTTTGAGACAGGTTGGGATCAGTTAATTACCACGTACAGTCTACATGAGAATGCGTGGTTGCAAAGTGTATATGCTGAACGTGAGCATTGAGTTCCAACATACCTAAAAGACTACTTTTGTGTTGGAATGAGATCAACACAATGGAGTGAGATCATGAATGCCTTTTTTGATGGGTATATTAATTCTAAGACGAACCTAAAAGAGTTTGTTAACCAGTTTGATAACGCACTAAAAAAAGGATTGAGAATGTAACTGCCACAGACTTTCAATCATTTAGTCTTATAATCCCTTGCATATCAAGATCTCAAATTGAAAAGAGGTTTCAAGAGTGTACGTCGTTAGAGTGAGTGTGCTTTACTAATATAATCAAAAGACAGTTGTCACTATGGGACGACGAAATGGATTTTTGAATTTATTAATATTCTTAAAAAAGGATATGGTTAATAATCCTGCAGGTACTGAAACCATTAAAAGAACACCCAATAACTTATTGGGCATTGTACGAAGTATTTGAAATACGGGAAAGATCTTCACTTTTTCGGTATACCCTAAAGACACCCTTGGTACACTATTGACGATCTCACAAAGATTTCATTTCAGTGAATTCCCATTTACTGATCTCATCTTTTACGGAATTGATCCCATTTTCTTTTGACTGTACAAAAATATGGAGTTTATCTGGTAGATGATGAAGTTCATGTAAGAAGAGTTCACTCTAAGTTGGTTACGTTTTATGTGGACTTTAGTGAGGAAGATTCAGTGGCAAAGTGTTCTTGTGGATGATTCCAGATGAGTGGAATAGTGTGTAGGCATATTTTGGCTGTATTCAAAAGTAACGAGATTAAAGTTTTACCAGATATGTACATTTTAGATCGATGGCGGAAGGATATCAAAAGGCGATGCACGTTGTTTCACAATGGCTATGATGTAGGGTGCATATTCTAATAGATATTCAGAGTTGTTGAACATTTGTTATCAAATGATTAATCTTGCAGTGGGTTCGAGAGAGCATACCCAGGATGCAAAAAAAAAAAAAAATTGTATGAGATGATTGAGTTGTATCGTGCCAACCAAGAACCACCATCGATGACTGAAATGGGTTCCAACGTTGTTGGTACTACTGGGGACACAACTACTATCAGTGGTTCTGTGCAAGTACGCAGTCCACATGCGGTGCATGAGAAAGGGAGACCTCCATCAATGAGGAGAGCATCCAGGATGGAGATAGACATGCAAAAAGTTAAAGCAAAAGTGAAAAAAGCACCAGAAAAGGGGAACGCAAAGAGGTGTATATATTTAATGACTTTTTTTATTTATTTAAAATTTACAATTTCAACGTAATATAATTTTGTTGAAGAATGGTCACTTGATTATTAGCGATTTTGTGTTCTTATTTGTTACTTAATTATTAGGGCGATGAAGGAGATACACAAGTCATGGATACAAGGAGACGTTTATTTCGTGGTTCAGAGATGGATATGGCCAATGTTGATGGTGGACACATGCAGGTATATTAATAAGTATGTATTTATATTTGAAATAAAATATATGGGTAGGTTTTTATGAATATTTCTCACTAGGTCGTTCCAGAAAGCACAACTTTTGACATTGGTGGAACCCAGGTCTGCGGAACAGTAATTCAAAGTCAAGAAAGTGTAAGTGAAAGTGTATTCCATTTGATATTTTAATGCTAATTAGTGAAATGATAATAATATTTGGGTTTTTTGTTTACAGATGCAAATTGGGTTAGATGGATCATAACTAGTGGACTTTGGGTTGGATGGAACACAGCCGCATGAATGACATGTATTTAATGACTTTTTGTGTATTACTCATGAACATAGCTTCAACACACTTTTATGATGGATGTTGAGTTAAATTTTTATTTTTATTCAGGAATTTATTTAATGTTAGTCTCTGGTGTGAGGTTTGATAAATTTTACTTGTGGGCATATGAGTGATTGGTTATTGTCTATTTTCAGTATTGAGACTTGTGTACTGTGTTTTATGTATTTACTGTATTTGTTGTGGACATAGCTTGAAGATCTTGTTTAAAGCTCATGGACATAGCTTGAAGATCTCTGGCAAGATTGTGTATTGCTCACGGAAATAACTACTTTTTGTGTATCTATGAATTTCTTAGTCTTGATCAGGTGTTGTGTTGAATAATGAGAAGTTCAATCTTAGTTTAATTTAGTTCAAAATTCATCTCGTATGCTGACAATATAAAGTGATGTATGTATTTAATTTCAATTAAGTTGTTTAAGCTTGCATGCATGGATTGTGCGAAGCTGATTATCAGCTTGATGTATGTATTAAATTTCAATAAAGTGAAACTTGATTGATTATCAGGTGGTGATCTTGTGCAATAAATTGCAATTTCGTACCAATCGACCTGCAACATACATTTGAGCTAAGACAAACAATTAAATTCAGCTCTAAATATTAATCCGAGCACAAACGTGCAACATACAATAATTGTTTCTCAAATAATCACCTGATCTCAAGTGCGGAGACAAATACACACACTACACACACATGCGTGTCCTATAACTAAGGATTCATCAAAGTATCTCCATCTCCAAAGTTGATCAAAGTATCTGCATCTCCAAAGATCAACAAAGTATCTATGACCATACAAATCATTTAAGATAATCTCCTTCAATCAAAGTATCCAAATGTATGGGTTAAAAACATCATCATTTAAGTTCAAACATAAAAAATAAAAATAAAATAAAATAATTACAATGACTCCAAATACATGGGTCCAAACAATTAAATTTCACTACAAACGTTAAAAGTATCACAACAAAATTTTAGATCTTTAACAGCTCCAAACGTGCATTTGAGTCCACTCTAACAAGCCTTTATTTTCACTCTCATTACTTGTAACATAATAAAAACAAATAAAAAGAAAGAAAAACAAATAATAAAGGTAAACATATCCATACAATCTAAATATCAAGTTTTGTGATGTGTTATCGTTTATGTTGCCCAAATGACTAACACAATAAGGGGTGAATTGAGTTTTTTTAAAACAAATTAGCACTTATAACCAAATATACAATATACAATATAAACAAAATACGAAGTAGCAGAAATATAAAGAGTAAGGGCAAGAAGAAGCAAACTCAGTATTTTAACAAGGTTCAGCTCCACTGCCTACGTTCTCGCCTCAAGCTACCTCTTGAGGATCCCAAATTCACTATTCAATCTCGTTCAAGTAGAGATAGAAACTTATTACACCTTTGAGCAACACCGCTACAAAGAATTCGTGTAGAACATCCTCTACACTTGCAATTACCTCACACTTGGTGATTCAACTATTCCCTATGTAGAACATCTTCTATACACACAAGGGTTATACGCACCCTCTTACAAATACAATAGCTAATAGTTGGTAGATTATCAGAGTACACTCCTCAATGAGTGAAATAAGAACAATACAACGCAACCTATATCTCTCTTAAAATGAACAAGGATTAAGATACAAAATTTAGAGAAGAAAGAATGAGGGCTTTGAAAGAATAATGCAAAACTTAGCAATTGATGTGTAAGCTCTTATTGTGATTTTTGTAAAATTCAAGTGAGCTATTTATAAGCAAATGAATCTTCATATTCAAATTTAAAAATGTTCACATGTCAAATAAGAGTATTATTCACTTTTCAAAATTCAAATAAAAACATCTCTTTTTTATATTTTTCAAAGACAATTCCATTCATTTTTTAAAGAAATCAAACCTAATATATTACTTTTTATACATGACAAAATAAGCATGATTTATTTTTCAAACCAAATTATCTTCTTTTTGCATATGTCAAAAAAACACAATCACCCTTCAAGATTTTCAAACAAAATCATTTATTTTTTGTATTTTTTAAAAGAATACACAACCACCCTTCAATATTTTCAAACAATACATGCACATGTCAAAAATGATAATCAATTATCATACAAATTCAAATCCTTATGCTTATGCAGAAAAAAAAAATTTGAAATTAAGTATTTTAATAAATTTATACAAATGTAAAAAATGCAATTTGATCATTTATGAGAAAATATTAATTTTGAGCTTTAATCCAATTTCAAATTTTAAGAGATGTACAAAATTACTTTATGAGTTTCATTTGTAGACTTGTTCTTCTTCTTATTCATACTTGATTTCTTGATGTGCTTAGCTCTCTTCATGCGTATACAATTTGAGTTTGAGTCTTTGAATTTATTTGTTATCATCAAAATCTATACGTAGATACGAGACTTGAAACTTTGGGTTCTACAATCTCCCCATTTTTGATGATGACAAATACTTAGTAGAAATCTGCGACCTGGAGTAATACTTAAGCTCCCTCTAAAAATATGCGTTAATTTTTCAAGTAAAATATAAATATGATTTTAGCACATATAACATGGTAGTATAATATTAGTATAAGACTTCTCCCCCTTTTGGCATCATTAAAAAGGAACTGTAATTGGTTTCAATAAAATTTCTTCCCCCGTTCGTGTCTGACAAAAGTTGTAAAGGCTGATGCCTAACTTTATCGTCTCTTTACAGAGATCCGCTTGATGTTGTTGACAAATGAAATATTATCGAGATTTGGTGCGGAAGGAGATTTCTTCTCGTGTCCGTGTCCAACAAAACCTGCAAAGGCTGGAGGCCTAGCTCTGAAAATTTGGTGCAGAAGGAGATTCAAATGCGCTTGACGTTGTTCACAAACGAGATTTTGTGGAGATTTGAAAACTTTCGATTTCTGTTTGAATGACTATTTTCACCCATCGAATACTCACAAGAAAATTATTATATTTCTCATTGATCCAGTAGCTGTTTATTCAGAACGATAGAATAACGAAAAAAATTTCTTTTGATAATCTTCCAGATTTGAACCAAGCACCGTCTCAATCAGTCATCTCATCTGTCTCATCCAACATATCTTGTAAGTTTGACTAAGTAAGATTTGAAGAGATGATAGTGTGTCTTGTTCTTATTTCCGTCTCTATAAGATCAATCCTTAGATTTATCTAATTCGTATCAAATCTTCTTCTCATCTTTGCAATTCGCCTGCATTATCATTCTACAAATTTTTAATGGCTCGTCAATTTCCCTTCAATACTTCTCGTGATCAATCTATTTCTGCATCTGACATAGGTATCATAAAGTAACAAGAGACTGATTTGGCTAATAAATCAGATCATGACGCTATTTATGAGCTTGTGGGTCTCGAAACTCGATACTCATCATCCATTGTTGCCTTTTCCACTCGGTTGCAGTCCAAAACTCGCGAAATTGAGAAGTTTAGTGAAACGGTCTCTGTACTTCAACGACTTGTTTATAAGTCCAACAGAAAAATAGTAGAGTTAAAACAACATAATAAGGATTTAAAATCCTTACTTGCCTTTTCATTTCGACTGCCTAATCCTTTAGACGAGAATAATAGGTCGATCTATAAATAGCAAATGCAGTTGAAAGATGAGGCTAAAAGTCTCAAAATTTTGTAAGTCATTTGAGATAATGGAATGAAAATATTCAACATATATTCATGGCATGCATCATTCCTATTTCTTTTCTAATCATGCATAATTTATCTTCTGGTAGGGGTTTTGTAAAAATGTCCGTCAATTGATTGTGTGTGCTTGTGAATTCTAGTACAATATTACCTTTCTGCACATGATCTCTAAGAAAATGATATTTAATTTCAATATGCTTGGTCCTAGAATGTTGTATTGGGTTCTTTGAAAGATGTATAACACTTGTATTATCACATTTGATTGAAATGTGATTGTACATAAGTTTAAAATCTTCAAGCTGTTGCTTTATATAGAGAACTTGAGCACAACAACTACCTGCAGCAACATACTCTGCCTAGCAGTAGATAATGCAACAGAATTTTACTTTTTACTAAATTATGAAACAAGTGCATGACCTAAAAAATAACATGGTCTACTAGTACTTTTTCGATCAACTTTGCAACTAGCATAGTCTGCATCTGAATAACTGATAAGATCGAAAGAAGTGTGCTTAGGATACCATAATCCTAGGTCAATGGTACCGGCAAGATATCTAAAAATACGCTTGACTGCAATCAAATGAGATTACTTTGGAGATGACTGAAAACGTGTACATAAACACACACTGAACATAATATCAGGTTTACTAGCTGTCAAATATAATAAACTACCAATCATACCTCGATATACCTTTGAGTCAACTGGCTTACCGCTTTCATTTTTATCGAGTTTGGTGGTTGGACTCATTGGTGTTCCAATTACTTTCGCACCTTCCATCTCAAACTTTTTGAGTAACTCTTTGATATATTTTGACTGATTAATTAATGTTCTACTTTTTGCTTGCTTGATTTATAATCCAAGAAAGAAGTTAAGTTCTCCCATCGTGCTCATTTCAAATTCTTCCTGCATATTCTTGGCAAAATTTTGGCACATATTTTCATTAGTAACACCAAATATTATATCATCCTATTCATATTTGATGAAAAGAGTTGTATCGATCTTTACTCTTGAAAACTTTTTTTCAATAAAAAAACTACTAAGCCTTCCATACCAAGCTTTAGGAGCTTGTTTGAGTCCATATAATGCTTTTGTGAGCTTAAAAACATGATTAGGAGAAATATGATTTTTAAAATCTGGAGATTGCTCAACATATACCTCTTCATTTATAAAATCATTTAAGAAAACACTTTTAACATCCATTTGAAAAAGTTTGAAATTCTTATAACATGCATATGCAAGTAACATTTGAATATCTTTTAATCTTGTGACAGGTGCGTACGTTTCATCATAATCGATTCCTTCTCCTTGATTGAAACCTTGGGCTACAAGTCGAGTTTTATTTCTAATGATAATTCCAGACTCATCTTTCTTATTTGTAAAAATCAATTTTGTTCCAATAATAACATGATTTTTGAGTTTAGGAACAAGTGTCCATACATCATTTCTTTTAAATTGATTTAGCTCTTCTTGCATAGCTAGAATCCATGATTCATCAATAAGTGCTTCATCAATATTTTTGGGTTCAATTTGAGATAGAAAAGCAGTGTGATTACAAATATTTCTAAGAGATGATCAAGTACTTACACCTCATGAAGGTTCTCCTAGAATTTGTTCCACTGGATGATCTTTCACATGTTTCCACTGTTTGGTTGTATCGTGTACTAAGTCTTGATGATCTTTTTTGATGTCTCCATGTTGGACTTCTTCCATTGTATTCTCTTTGTTGAGATTGAGACTATTTGTATTATTTGTACCTTCTGATTCTTCATCAATAGATTTCTTTGAGAGTAGAGGGTTAGATTCATCAAATACTATATGCATAGATTCTTGTACAGTCAGTCTTTTTATTGAATACTCTATAAATTTTACTATTTGTGGAATACCCAAGAAAGATACCTTCATCAGATTTTTCATCAAACTTTCCTAAATTATCTCTGTCATTGAGTATAAAATATTTGCATCTAAATACATGAAAGTAATTAATATTGGGCTTTTTCTCATTCCAAAGCTCATAAGGAGTTTTATCTAATTTAGATCTTAATATAACTCTATTTATAACATAACATGCAGTACTTTCCGCTTCGGCTAAAAATAACTAGGTAAATTATTCTCATTAAGTATTGTTCTTGTCATTTCTTAAAAAGATCTATTCTTCCTCTTTACTACCCCATTTTGTTGAGGAGTTCGAGGAGCAAAAAAATTATGCACAAAACCATTTTCATCACAAAAAGATTCAATATCTTTATTGATAAACTCTTTCCCCTGTCATTTCAGATGTTTAAAATAGTATAACCCTTTTCATTTTGAATTCTCTTGCATAGTTTAGTAAAGACATTATGTACCTCATCTTTATGAGCGAGAAAGATGACCCAAGTATATCTAGAGAAATTATCAACAATAAAAAATGCATAATATTTTCCTCACAGACTTGCAACTTTGTTTGGTCTAAAAAGTCAATGTATATTAGTTGCAATGATCTAGTAGTGGAAATATGTTTTTTGGTTTTGAAAAAAGTTTTTATTATTTACCAAACTGGCATGCATCACAAATTTTGTTTTTAAAAAAACTTGGTTTTGGCAAACATCTCACAAAATCATTTTTTGAAAGTTTGGAAATAAGTTCCATGTTTGCATGACCTAACATTCTATGCCATAACCAACTATTTTCATGTTGGGCTGATAAACAAATAACATCTTGTGAGACAATTTCTTCAAATTTGATTGTATAAACATTATTGTTTTTAAGAGTAATAAAACAAATATTGCAATCATGATTATTCAATATAATGCACTTATTCTTTTTTAAAATAACTGTAAATCATTTATCATATAATTGATTTATACTCAAAAGATTATGTTTTAGACTATCAACAAGTAAAACATCTTCAATTATGAGAGAAGACTCCTTATTAACTTTACTTATTCTCATGATCTTCCCTTTTGAATTGTTTCTAAATGTCACGTGTCCTTCTTCTTTAGAAGTGAGGTCAATGAACTTAGTTTTGTTTCCTGTCATGTGTCTTGAGCATCCGCTGTCTAAAAACCATTTACTTTTACCTATAGATGACTTCATGCATACCTACAAAAGCAATTAAAATAAATTTTCTTGGTACCTAAGTTCTTTGGGTCATTTATTTATTAGTATTAGAAGAAACAAGATTCTTTAGTACCCATATGACCCTAATAGTCATTGTATGTCTTCTTCTAATAGGACAAGTATGATAATTATGACCATTTCTATTGTAAAAATTACAAATAACATGTGACATATTTGAAAACCTTGAGTGATTATAATAATATTTTTCTTTAAAAAATTTACTTTTATGAAAATAATTTTGAAAATCTGATTTTGATTTAGTCGGTTTATCAAAAAAAAATTATAGGTTTTGAGTTTTTATTTTGGCCTATATCCCAAGCGTACTTGTCAAAAACACATGTTTAACTACCAAGAAGTTTTTCAAAGTTTTTTTTTTTCTATTTGTAAAGTTTTCGACAATCTTTTCTAAAACAATCATTTTCTTTTTCAACTCATGATTTTCATCTTTCAAAACAACATTTTCTTTTCTTAAAACATCGTTTTCATTTATTAAAAAAGAATTTTTATTTTTCAAAGCGGTATATTTGATACTTAATTTTTCAAATTCCTCATATACCTCTTCCAAAGCATTTTGCAATTCTTCATAAGAAGGATTTTCAAAATTTTCAGAATTTGTTACCTCAAGATCATCTTTAGCCATGAGACAAAGATTTACAGATTTTCATTGTTTGCGTCACTGTCTAAGCTACTTGAATCATCATCCCATGTAGTTTTCATTGCTTTCTTGCCTTTGTATAGATCTTTTTTTAGCATGAGACAATCTGCCTTAATATGTCCTAGTTTTTTGCATTTATAACAAGTTAATGAGTCGTTTTTATCTGTATCTTTGTTGGAAAACTTTTTGAAAAATTTTCTTGGAGGAGCTTTATTTTTCTTTAAGAATCTCTGAAATCTTCTTGTGATCATTGTAATTTCTTCATCTTTGTTATCGCTTTCCTCATTTTCATCGCTTTCACTTTCATGGGAAGCAGCTTTGAGTGCCAAGCTCTTCTTTTGCTTTCTTTCTTCTTCTCCTATTTTTAATGTGTACTCATGAGTAATAAGTGACCCAATGAATTCATTTACTTCGAGTTTTTTGAGATCTTTAGCTTCAAAAATCGTCGTCACTTTTGATTCCCAATATTTTGGCAAAGAGTTAAAGAATTTTTCTTATTATCTCCAAACTAGAATAATCTTTTCCAAGAACTGTCATACTATTTATAATGTTAGTAAAACGAGTATATATAGAGGAAATAGATTCATCATCAATCATTTTAAACATTTCATATTCATACGTAAGAATATAAATTTTTTATTCTTTGACTCGCGAAGTTCCTTCATAAATTACTTTCAAGTTATCCCAGATTTCTTTTGTTGTCCTGCAAGTCATTATTCTGTTAAATTCATTACCATTGAGAGCATTATATAGAAGATTCATAGTCATTACATTCACTGTATAAAGTCTATCATTTTCACGATCAAATTCTTCTTCTTTCTTGTTGACATTTTCTCTATCAATAATTTTTGTTGGAATATAAGGCTCATTTACAATACATTTCTAGATTTCTCGAACTTGAGACTGAAGAAATATTCTCATTTTAGCTTTCCAGAAAGTATAATTGTCTCTACAAAATAGAGGAGGCCGACTACTGGATTGACATTCAATGAATGTAGCTGCAATGTTAGCCATATGATTTTAACTCAGTAGATAATTAATCTTATAATAGAGTCCTTACTCTGATACCAATTATTGTCCAGATGACTAACACAAGAGAGGGAGTGAATTGTGTTATATTAAAAAAATTAGCACCTATAACCAAATACACAATATAAAAAAAAAAAAACGAAGTAGTAGAAAATATAAAGAGTAAGGGCAGAAGAAGAAAACTCAGTATTTTAACGAGGTTTAGCCCTATTGCCTACGTCCTCGCCTCAAGCTACCAATTGAGGATCCCAAATTCACTATTCAATCTTCTTCAGGTGGAGATAGAAACCTATTACACCTTTGAGTAACACCGCTACAAATGAATCTGTATAGAACACCCTCTACACTTGCAATCACCTCACACTCGGTGATTCAACTATTCCCTGTATAGAACACCTTTTACACACACAAGAGTTATACACACCCTCTTGCAAATATAAGAGCAGATAGTGGGTAGATTATCAGAGTACACTCCTTAATGAGTGAAATAAGAATAATACAGTGCAACATATATCTCTCTCAAAATGAACAAGGATTGAGGCACAAAACTTAGAGAAGATAGAATGAGGGCTTTGAAAGAATAATACAAAACTTAAGAATTGATGTGTAAGCTCTTATTGTAATTTTTGCAAAACTCAAGTGAGCTATTTATAGGCAAATGAGTTTTCATATTCAAATTTGAAAAGATTCACATGTCAAATAAGAGCACTATTTACTTTTTAAAAGATTCAAATAAAAACATCTCCTTTTTATATTTTTCAAAGACAATTCTATTCATTTTTCAAAGAAATTAAACCTAATATTTTACTTTTCATACATGACAAAATGAGCATGATTTATTTTTCAAATCAAATCATTTTCTTTTTGCATATGTCAAAAAAACATACAACCACTCTTTCAAGATTTTCAAACAAAATCATCTATATTTTTCATTTGTCAAAAAAACACACAATCATCCTTCAAGATTTTCAAACAACACATGCACATATCAAAGATGACAATCAATCATCTTACAAATTTAAATATTTATGCTTATGTGGGAAAAGAAAATAATTTTTGAAATTAAATATTTTAATAAAGTTATGCAAATGTAAAAAAATGCAATTTGATGGTTTATGAGAAAATATTAATTTTGAACTTTAATCCAATTTCAAATTTTAAGAGATGTACAAAATTACTCTATGAGCTTCATTTGTAGACTTGTTCTTCTTCTTACTCATGCTTGATTTATTGATGTGCTTAGCTTTCTTCATACGTAGACAACTTGAGTTTGAGTCTTGAATTTATTTGTTATCATCAAAATCTATATGTAGATACGATACTTGCAATCTTGGGTTCTACAGTTTATATTTCCAAGATCTCTATAATAATAAATTTTATTATTTTTTATTATTTCTATTTATTTAATTATTTTTTAATTTTATTTTCATAATCCTCAATAAAAATTACTTTTTTTTGTTTTTCTTATCTTCAATGAATTAATCAGGTTGGTCATTGTTTGATATCACAAAGGATCATAATGCAATGTCGCAAAGGATCCTAATGCACAAACCTGAACAAATCATGACTGAAATGCAAACTTTGACATATATTAAAAGGAAAAATAACATCTTCATTCCATTCATAAACAAGTGACACGTACAAGGCCTTATTTACAACATATATATGCACATAAAGCAACTTGAGATTCATGCCAAGCTTCACACCATCTAAAACAGTACTTAATTAAATATTGAGATTGTTTGCAATGAATAAGAAGCACCTCTTCTAACCTTAATGGTGAAAAATACTTGATTAAATATTAGAAAATACTTAATTTTCCCAATTAAATATCCATTCTTGCATAGCATCTCCTTATTCATAAAGATTAACTAATTAGAGAAGGCAACAATCCAACAATTCATAAAAAATGAAAGTTACAGTTTGCCCTTTGAAGCAACTAAGTAGTCTAATGTAAAAATCTGATATAATGTTTGAACATGGCACTCTAAATTCATTTGAACCCCAACAAACTGAAACCAGCGTCAACTACACTAAAGAGTTGCAAAAACCAAAAATCACTTGAAGATATTAAGAAGAAAAATCAAAATAGCACCAAAGCGTAGATTTCATTTACACCCAACAGTTATTCAATAATGGAGACTCGTGTAAAATCTAAAAAATAAAATAACAAAAAATCAAAGCCCACATCAAACACACTACGGTTTAACAAACAGCACACTAAGTACTAGCCAATTTAAACTTATCAAACAAAAAAAAAAGTAATAGCCAATTTGAGGCACAACCACTTTTGTAGCCTAGCCTTCTTTCATTTGCCCAACCAAAGCTTTATCCAGACATATAAACCCATATGAAATCCACAAATAAATCGCATCTATCAACATTACCACAACAAATAACAAATCTAATGTTCAACTCATAGCAGAACCGTAGAACCCCATGAAAAATCACATAAATGCAGACCATTTCAAATTCTAGAAATGTTTTCCAAAAATCACATAACCCCCATTCCATTCGCACCAACAAAATAGTATGCAAATATAAACCCTATCTAAAACCCCGAATAAGTAAAATCCACTACCAATATAAACTCAAAACGGGTTTGAATGTGTTCAGAAGCTAACAGAACAATCAAAACCCAGAAATGGAATCAAATGGAATTGAAGGGGTTTCCTCCCTCCTGTCCCATTAGCTGATTCGAAACAAACCAAGCAAAATAAATGATAAAAATGAAGTAAGGGTTTCAGATTTTACGGTGACGGAATGGCCGTCTCTCTTCTTCCCCTCTCTCCTAAACCCTAACTCGCGTTTTCCCTCACTGCTGGGTTCTTCACGATTTCAATCCCTCTCATGGCGATGACGGCAAGTATGGCCTGGACTCAGGTGACGACGACGGTGATTTTTCCTCTCGGATTCACTTGTTTTCCTATCTCTCGCATTCTCGTTCTCCCATTTTTGGCCAGGTGAAGGCGACTTCCGACAGAATGGGCTGATAATGAAGGAACAGGCTGACGGTAACGGAACCCTGTCTCTTGCGTTTTCGTTCTCCCGTTTTCATGCTTCAATAGTTTTCTTATTTGGGATTCCGCCTAGGTTAAAAGTTTTTTTTTGGTTTTTTTTATCATTTTTTTAAATTTAAAAATATTTAAAAAATTAAAAAATTATTTTAAAATATATTATCAACCATTTAGTTAAAAAAATAAAAAAATTTAAAATAAAAAATTTAAAACTACATTCAAAATTTCAAGTCGAGAAATCCCGTACGTGGATTTGACATTGTCCTTAGATAAAAGGGTTTCATTAACCAATGCTAAGCCCCATTTGGATGATGAAAATATTTTTTCTTATTTTATGTAATCATTTTATAATTATATTTTTTTTCAAATTTTCATATAAATTATAATAAAAAATTCAACTTTTCAAATATCAAAATAATAATATATTAAAAAATAATATTTTATTTAACTTTTATAAAAAAATAATTTTATTTTATCTTATTATTCAAACTGCATTTAAGACTAATCTATCGAAGAAGCCAATCACCTAAATGATTATATTAATACTTAATATATACATACATATATATATACATAATATATACATACATATATATATACATAATATATATATATACATATGGAAAGTCGCCTGGATCTTTCTGTAGATACTACTACAAGTATTTGATGCTGATGTTGTCATTATGATTCTCGTGATTGAGTCATCAACCGCAAGTTCAGTGGGACAAACCATTTACGTGCGGGCCGGAGATCTGTCCATAATGGAGCTAAAATAAGGGATTAAACTTGCTTTGCATAAAGAGACGGTCAATTAGGAAAAAGTGGGACAAATCAACATCACCATCCCCTGGCCTTTGCTAAGATGGCCTCCATTGTCTCTTATCTTTATTCCTTATTTTTGCTGAGGAATCATTCTGCCCACTACATTATATAATGCCATTAAAGTTGAAATTAAGAGACTTCTCAATCAGCAGATTGAGAATACAGGTAGATCATAGATCAATGAAAACATATTCTAAAACGATTCTGAACTCTAAACTCCCTAGAGCCATTGGGAAATCAATAACGGTTGTTCCCCACCTGTGGGTCAAGGGTCATCAATAATCCCATTCAAAATTTTTGAGGCGGTACTTGGAATCTATTTACAAGGGAATTTATGATTGTTGATCTTTAATGATACAGGAAAATGTGAAGTGGGGCATAGAGTTGTGTTTTGGTTTGAGTATAGGCTTACGGTTTCGAATGTTGAATTGAAATAATTTTTTTTTTTTTTCATGAATGATAGTGAATTAAGATGGTATAGTGAGTTATATAAGATTCACTTAAGATGGATTTAGAATTTTTGATGTATTTAAATATTAAGATGAGTTTATATATATTTTTAAGAGATAGTAAAAAAAATTATAGATCTTATATGTAAAAAAGTATTGAGTTAAAATAATTATAAATTCTATGTGTAAAAATGTTTTAAGTTTAATAATATTTAATAATAGGGTGTTCATTCGAATTTTAGATTTGGAAATCCGGAATTCAGATTTAAAATTTTCTTAAACTTTAAAAAAAAATCAAAACTATTAAGAAATAAATAAAATTTTAAACCGGTCCGGATACAATCCAACCCAGATGAATGGGCCTATTTAATAATTTAAGAATGGTGTATTTATACCTTAGAATGAGCTTAAAATTAGAGTCAAACGAGTTCATCTCAATGTTTTCCAACCTAATTAAGCACATTTTACGTGTCAATCAGTGTGTCGGTTGCGTGAAATCTACATAAATTAATCTGTAAAGAAACCAAGATATAGGCGGGTTTGGATTCGGAGACAAGCACCTTAATTTATTATTATATTTTTTAAAATTTTTATATAAAATATAAATTTTAATATAATTTATTTATATTTTAATATAATTTATTTATATTTTAATATAATTTTTTAAAATTTCAAAATAATAATAATATTAAAAAAATAATATTTTATTTAATTTTTAAAATTTAATTTTAATTCATCTCTTCTCAACCCATCTTTCAATTTTAATCCGGCCATGATCTACCGAACAAGTCGTTCTTTCCTTTCCAGTACTATATATCAAACTCGCCTGTGTCTCATCCACTCCTCACAAAATTGCATCCCCCAAGTTTCTCTCCCTTTCCCACTATTCTAACCCAAATTTTCTCTACTCAATTACTCTACACATATACATTTATAGAGCAATGGCTCTCCCACGCGCCATGCACTTGTTAACCATTTCACTCGCCCTCATAGCATCCTCCATTAATGCTCAAGCTCCCTCATCTGCACCCACAGCCTCCACCGCCCCACCACCAACGACAACTTCTACTCCGCCGCCGACGACCACAGCCAACCCACCAAGCGTTTCGCCAGCCATCCCACCAACAGTCTCCACACCTCCGGCAGCATCCACTCCGGTTACAGCTCCAGCGAGTCCTCCGACATCCGGTCCAACAAGCCCAGAGAGCCCAAGCCCAAGCCCATCTACTGGCCCATCATCTTCACCCTCTGCCCCAGAACCAGCGCCATTATTGCCTTCGTCTCCTCCTTCCCCAGGACCAGAAGCAGAGACTCCATCCATAGGGCAGACACCAGCAACGGCTCCGGGCTCGGCAACCGAAGAGTCAAGTGCTTTTATTCATGGAAACAGCATGGCTTTGCTAGCATTGTTTGGAGGGTTTGCACTCCTTGCTTAATAACATGCATCTTACTCATTATTGCTTAGATGTAGATTGTGATATTATTGTGTATTCTTTTTTTTTTCCCCTGGTCACTTTTGCTGCTTTCGTTTTCTCTTGTGGATGGTTCTTTGGGTGTTTGAAGATTTATCAGATGTATAACTTGTAGCATTTTGACCTGAATAAGAGGGACATTATGATTCTTGCTTGTTTGGATATTGGTATATTTCAATTTAGTTTTTAGTAAAGAAATTGACTTTTTTCATTTCTCAACGAAGAGAGAGCCACATTGTTGGCTTTAGAAAGAAAAGCATCCGCTTTTGATGTGGGATGACCGATAAATGCACCAGCTCGCAGTAGGATTTTGTAGCTAAAGTTTCTATAGCCTCTGGTTGTTGATTATTTAAACTTAAACATGCATTTTGGAAAACATGATCATTGCTGCAAAATGTTTTACTTCGAAAATGCATCTTAATTTATTCCAAATTCCCAAACACTTAAATTCTTTTACAAACTATAGATGCATAGAAAAAATAAATAAATGAAGAGCTTGAAGCAGTTCCATTCCTAAACAAGAAAGGTAGGTGGCTGATAGAGAGAGTTGTAGATGGAGATTTGATGAATATGCGTAAATGATGTCATTGGTGGTGGGGAAGGAAAGGGGGAAGAAAAAGTGAGGTGCTAGCTGTTTAGAGAATTATTTGGATCAAAGTAGGGGAGGTGAATTGCTTTTATGGAGATCATGGGAAATTCTCCTTTGGACTTTATTGTGCACCATTAAGGATAGAGGGGAGGAATGGGCAATTTTTTTTATTTTTTATTTCGTGGTGGCAGCCTAAGCAAAGGGTTTTGTGGGGCTCGATCCTGACAAATGAACAAGGCCAGAAATGAGAAAAGTGAAGTTCACATGGGTTCTTTTTAACTCCGCAAACATGTGAGTGTGGAAGAGACAATAGAGGATTTTGTAATTAAATTCTTACAGTGGTGTAAAGAAAAGTTGCCACTATCCTGAGAGCTAGACACAGTGATGAATCTAGTTTCATTCCAAGAAAATCCTATCTTTTTCAGGTCCCGATTAAATAGGGAGATAAAATAAAGATAATTTTAAAGAAAAATTAAATAAAATATTATTTTTTAATAATATTATTATTATTTTAGAATTAAAAAAATAAAATTATTTATTATATTTTATATAAAAATTTAAAAAAAATTATAATAATAAGATGAGACATATTGAGAATTTGTTTACAAGAATGAGACTAAAAATTCAAACACATTTCAAATTCATTATTACATTTTTTCAAATCTTTATACAAAATATAATAAAAAATTTAACTTTTTCAAATTCTAATACCACTTTTTCAAATCCTCATACAAAATTAATATTAAAAAAATATTTTACAACAATATTTTATTCTTTTCTTAACTTTTGTCTCATCTCATCTCTAAAAACAAACAAGACATTGTGTTAGTAAATGCACCAATGTGAGACACATCATAAGGGAGATACCACCTCCCTCTTGATGTTTGCACCATTTCTCTTTCCGTAGATAATAATATTCAGTCAGCAAACTTTTGCGTTAATATATTGAGATGAGTCGAGTTGAATTTTGAATAATAATACTTTGTGAATTATATTTAGATAGATTTAACTTTTTAGGTTGAAATAAATTTAACTTTTATGTTGAAATATATGTAATAAGTTGGGATGAGTTAAACTTTTTTTGAGAAATTGAAAAAGTAGTCGGTCCTATCAACAATTTGTTTAAAATGATTAGAGATTAGTTGAGATGAGTTCAACAACCAAACATGAACTTAATATTTAAATTTGTGTATGTTAATTGAACTTAATATTTTCTTTAGAAGGAATGGATAAGTATTATCTGTATAGGAATATTTAAGAAGGAATGGATAGTATCCACTCTTTAAGAAGGAATGTATAGTATTAATAAACCTAGGAGGTCTAGAATATTATATATAAGTAAGCAATATGGCTTTATATCAGTTTTTACATCCTGTTTACAACATAGATAATAAATTAACAATTATTTTATCCGTACTTTTTATTTCTTTTTTAAATGACGGATAGAAATATTTGTTCACAAGAATTGCAGATATAATCAGAAGTAAAACTAGGAAAATAAAGCATTAATCTTATGAACTGTAAAGAATAGATTGTCTATTTTAAAACGTTCCATTTATTTTTGCCTTCTTATTCTCTTTCCTGTGATATGCACTTGCGAAAGATATGTAGAAAATAATTAGATGCAATTTGCGCAAAAAGATTGTGTGTGTATATATATACCAAAATATATATATACACAATATTACGGGTCCAAACGTTCATAAAAGCATTGGATCCTTTTTAAAAAATCCAAATTAAGTATGTTATTATTGAAATTGTGACTTAAGATGAATATAAGATGAATATCAAGTGCTCGGTCAAATGCTCTTAAGAGATTTTGTATTAAACTGTTGTTTTTCCCACACCATTGTGCCGTATGTTTATAAGGTATTTATAGACAATATACAAGGTTTAGTAGGTGTCTAGAGATTCAAGGATAAATGGACATATGTCCTACAAGATAGGTTTTGTTGTTTTGTGAAGATTTCTTGTTGATCCTCTGTCCAGGTTTGCTGTCATCTGTTGCATTCGGCAGAATTGCCTTTGCAATGTATGCTATGGGAACAACTTCTGAGTTGGCTAGATGTTGATCTGCTTTTGACCATTTGTGGGTTGGCGTGAACCTGGTGGAACTTGTTTCCTCTTTAGGTAAGTTAGGTGCAGCTTTCACCTCCTGGCTATTATCCTTAACAGCCCCTCTCGATCTAAGCGACACTTGTGAAACAGTGAGACTTGATCAAAGAAGGAGAAACTGTGAAGCTAATAATGGTTTGGTGAAAATATCTACCACTTGATCTTTGCTTGGCACAAAGGAAACAGTGAGAGTCTTGGCAGCAACACGATCCCTTATGTCGACGCCCCCCGTTTACGCTAGGAATCGAACGCAAATCGAGGCATCGAAAATAAACATCACAAGGACATTTGCCCCTCGTTCTTAACTTAATTCAGGTATTCATTGAAATAAAAACTAGGGACTTCAAAAGTTCACAGCGGAATAGGTCAAGCCGTTCTAAATTTGGCAAGAACTTAATTTTTTTTTAAAGTTTTCCACATGTCACATGGTATATTAAACTAACATTCCCAAAATCATATTCACAATGATGCCAATTGTTTTAAATTCCATAAAGTAGCATCTTCCCAAAACATGGGAACCAATCAAAAGATAAATACATAAGTAAATCAGATAACATAAAACATGTGTTGATCTTGCCACCATCCACTAACTCAGGGGCTCTTCCTTTACCACCCTAATCCCTAGCCAAAAAGAAATCGCCCTAAGTCCAATCGATCTCCGCAGCTCAGGACACAGTTTTCCTTCTCTAAGAAGTAGACGCGATCCATGAACAAGGACCCGTCAGACCTCAGAGTAAGACAGCTCCCTACATATTGATGGCTGGCGGACTCCATGAATGCCATATCACAAATGTCAAAAATGAGTCACTCATACAACTCGGGGGTCACCACATCAAAAGGAGAAGATGTCACTAACCCGTCAGTGGGCTGGAGACTCTCCAGGGTCAGTCTCATAGACGTCATCTCCTGTAACCACTTCTATCGCCCCAATACGAAACGATAGTGAAAAATATAAAGGAATGAGATTTCGAGAAATCTCAATAAGTATACATGCATATTAACTTAAACATTTCAAGCATACAGATAAGCGAACAACAAACAATTTATACTTAATGCATATGCAACAAATGACTTAACACATGCACATGCTCATCAAGACTCTCATAAAAATGTAACTTCTTTCAATCTTGATTTACATGCTTGCTTTACATGAAAGGTTTCATTGTATAACGAAATTCTTTTGACTCATGCTTTAAAAACCTTTTTCTTAAAACTTTTCATGCCTTTCATTCTTTTTTATTTTAGGCGCCATTTACGTATACATATCATTCTTGGGGCTCGAAAGCCGATCTTGTCATGACTTCATCTTATTGGACACCTCACGGCTCTCCAATACACCGTGTGTTCCTTGCTAGTTACCGTAGCACCCGGCGACCACTCAAACTTAAGTAACTACGTTACGCGTTACCACAACACCCGCAAACTACCCGAGTTGGGGTGACTACGTTATCCGCTCTTCATCACTTGGTGACTACTCAAACTGAGCGACTACAACCTTATTCTTATAATAGTAAGGCAAAAGCCAACATCGTCCATGAGCACCTACTAGCTTTAGGTGCGACCACGCTTTGGACACCTTTTGGAGCCATACATGGTCTATCGACTGTTCTTCATCGACCTAGAGACTTTCACTCGACTTTATCCACTCCTGAGTGAACATGGAATTTTACTGGGACACTTTCTCGTCCTAGCTTTTGGGGTTCTTATAAAACTTTAATTATTTTCTTTTGAAAACATGTTTAACTCAAAAATACGGTTTTCATGCCTTATGTATGGAACATGCAAACCCTTAACGCTAATCATGCAAAAACCCGAGATGAATCCGAGTGTACACTTAACCATCTTCTTTCACAAGTCAAACATCACATCATTCAACTTACCACTCATGCATAAGCACATAATTGGGTCTAATGGGTTGAGTGGGGTGCTCGACCTCCACCACTATGGTTTTGCCAAGACCCTTTTTGGTTCTACATAGGGTTTTCTTCCTTCTATTCCCTTCCGCATACTTACCAAGCCTTAATTAATTTATTAATATATATATATATATATATATTCTTTTAGCTTCACTAAAAAGGGTTGACCAAAATCCTATAGCCTTTTAGATGAGTGTTTTGCCCACTTTTCTCTCAACTAAAGTTAATATATCCAATCCTATAATTAAAATTTTGTCATTAGCTCCTTGAAATTTTCATACCGCCAATCCTTTCCAAAAGCCTAAGACTAAGTTATTATATAAAGAAAAGAAATATAACTTAATTATTAACTCAACCTTGGGTACCATAGAACCCGAAAATCCTATGTCATCATCCGTCCATTTTCCAACTTTAAAACTTATGTTAATAAGCATGCATTTGTCACCACAAAATATATATTATTCATACTTCCATCATTATTTGCAACAAATGAATAAATCTACCGATTTAATAAAAACATTAACCCTAGAATAATACATTAATCAAGCAAGGATTTTTGAGCTTAATATGCAAGGTATTTCCTCAAGTAATCTACCCTAGCATCACCAATATCCGACAATATCATCTTAGTCATGCATGCCTTACCATCATAACCATATATATATATATATATATCGTATCCTCATGCTTTCATTTTTCTTTACTACTACTTAGCTAAATCCATCAATCAAAATAGAATTTCAAGCCTAAGGTAACACATGTTTCAAGCATGGATTTTTTTATTTAAAAACACAAAGCATTCTCATCAAGCAAACCTAATCTAGCATTTTTATACACCCAACAACCAATACAAGCACATTCACTCAAATATATACATGAAATGCTAAAGAGAAGATGAAAATACACTTACGATATTCCAAGTAGAGAAAGATGTTATGAAAATATATAAAAATACTCCATTAAAATATTTTATAAGCATGAAGTTGGAAAGAAAATCTCAAAGATATAAGTTTTGGTGTGTGTATGTAATTTAACCTAGAATATCTACACTTGAAATGGCTTAAAACTTATTTTACCTCTTCAAAGGTGTTCCCACTCAAGGATGCTTGTTGTAGCTCCATTAGACTTAGGATAATCTTGTGTTTAGAAGGTAAAATAAGGTGAAGAAAAATGAGAGTGGAGTGGCCGAGAAGTATGGGTGTGTGTGTACTTGTGAGAAAGTGAAACAAGCAAGGCAAGGGAGATAGGGCACGCATAAGGTCATTCGGCCATGGGTTTCCTTGGTGCCTTAGGCACTCATTTCCTTAAACTTGGAGTGACATTTGATGGGTTGACAGACCCTTAGATTGACTTCTATCAATAGGGTATGATCAATCCTAACACTAGGTTACACTTTGAGTTGAAACTCTTCCCTTCTTCCTTCCTATGGCCAGCGCCCCCTTTGGTTTCTAACCACTCTTGCTCTTTCACATCACTCTTCACACCATCACCACTCACATCACATGTCAATTCACTAGGATCTAGAGATGCTCCTTAGGAGAATGAACCATGGAGTAGTTGGCCAAGGCCTCCCCTCGCTTCCACTGAATACCCTTCTTTTCTCCTATAGTTTTCTCTCATTTCAAACATCTATCAATCAATTTGTCATGTTACCACTCATTCCTACACTCTTACACACATGTCTTTTACACTCTTACACAAATCCCCTATGTTCCTTCACCTAGATTTGTCAAAACTCTAGGAAGACCAAAAATAAGGCCAGCGACAATGCTTACCCGAATCCCCTTTGTTTTCTTTTCATCTATTTTTCCTCTTTCCAATGATACCACATCCTTCCATCACTTGTCAATCTCTTTGTCAACTCTTATTTACGAGATCTATCAATGGTCATTCATCTAGACTTAGAAGAGCTTGCATGGAAAAATCAATTGAAGGGTTCGGCCAAGGCTTCCACCGAAGCTCTCCTTCCTCCTCACTTCTATTTCTCATCACATGCAACATGTGTCACCCTTCTAGATATGGTATGTTCCTAGGAAGACTAAAATGGAATATCTCTTCTTTCTTCACACTTCCCAAGTTATTCAAATGGTGAGAAAATCCCACCTTGATTTTCACACTTCATCTTTCAAGAAAACCACCAGTCAACTCTTCAACTACTAGCATTTTTCTCTTCTTATCGTCTTTAAAAACTCACTAAAGTTTTTCTAAGGATGACATCTGCCTCTCATGTGGGCTTGGTAGACTATGGGTCAATCCTATGGGCTTGTGGGCTTGTTATTCTTTTCTTGGCCTACTAACTTAGGTTATACTCTCAAAGTTTCAATTCTAAACCCAACCTCAAGGGCTTACTAAATTAGACCACTAAGCTTACCCTTTTTAATAATCAATTAATCAATTAAATTAAGGTAAGAAATTTTGGGTCGTCACACCTTACAAAGTAATAATCTAGTTTTATATGCTTGGCCCGTGCATGTAAAACTGGATTTATAGATAAATATATAGCCCCTAAGTTGTCACATGACAAGATTGGTGGATCGTTCAAAAAAATTTCAAGTTCCTTTAAAAGAGATTGTAGCCACAAAACTTCACAAGTGGTATTAGCTAAAGCCTTATACTCAACTTCAGTAGAAGATCTAGCAATGGTGGGTTGCTTTTTGGAACCCCTCAGGAGATAAGGTGTGAGCCAAAGAAGATACAAAACCCGTCTGTAGATTTTCTACCATCAGGGTAACCGGCCCAGTCAGCATCGGAGAAGGCAGAGAGAGATGGTTTTGAGGATCGGGGGTAGAAAGACCAAGATAAGGAGTATGTCTAAGGTACCTAAGGATGCGTTTGACAGCTTGCCAATGGGAAACATGTGGATTACGCATGTACTGACAAACTTTATTTATAGGAAACGATATGTCAGGACGAGTAAACGATAAGTATTGCAAGCTGCCAACTACACTACGATACAAATGGAGATTTTCAAAAGAATTTCCCTTTAATGCCGAGAGTTTTATGGAAGATGACATGGGGGTTGAAACGGGTTTTACATTGTGCATATTTGTGCAATGAAGGAGATTTGAAATGTATTTGGATTGACTTAAGTACAATCATTTTTCATCCCGACAAATTTCAATGCCTAGAAAAAAAAATGTAACGATCCCAAGTCCTTCACAGGGAAGGACAACCCCAGTGCTAAAATGAAGTTAGTTAGTAATGTAGAATTAGACCCAGTAACAATAATGTCATCTACATAAATAAGTACAAACATGAGATGAGATGCATTATGATACACAAACAAGGAAGGGTCCGATTGTGATTCTTGAAAACCTAGAGATAGAAGTTTGTTATTGAGCTTCGAGAATCAGGCCCGAGGGGCCTGTTTAAGACCATAGATGACCTTCTTTAATTCACACACATGATGAGGAAATTCTGGATGCACAAAACCAGGGGGTTGCCTTATATAAACCACCTCCTCCATATCACTATGTAAAAATGCATTTAGTATGTCTAACTGTTGAAGTGGCCAATTAAAGGTGATAGCAAGTGATAGTATGGTGCGAATGGTGGTATGTTTAACTACAGGTGAAAATGTTTCTGTGTAGTCAATGCCGGCTTGTTGATGAAAGCATTTGGCAACAAGACGTGCCTTACGTCTTTCCAAGGAACCATCAGCTTTGCTTTTCATTTTAAGGATCCACTTGGGGCTTAAAATATTACGAAAAGCTGAGGCAGGGACCAAATCCCATATTTGGTTGTGTAAAAGGGCTTGAAAATTCAGTTTTCATGGCCTCACGCCATTCAAGATATTTTGAGGCCTCTGTGTATGAAGTGGGTTATTCTGGAACCGTGTGTGTGGTGACTGAGAGTGCCATGGAAGGTTTTCGGATGGGCCATGGAATGGTACCATTGGTGCATGTGAGGGGATGATGAGAGTTTACCTTTGTTCGTGTGACTATTGGATGAGAGTTTGATGGAGGTGTCAGAGCGGAGATTGGTGGAGTCAAGAGCATGTGTGAGACAGGTAGAGGGGATTCGACATTTTGGGAATTTAGGGATTGAATGGGAGAGGATGAGTCTGAGCATGCATCAGGAGAGGGGGCCGAAGGCTGGGTATTTGAGTAAATGGGTAAAGGTCGAACGGGAGTTTGTCGGTTTTTTGCGTGGGCCATATGGGAGAGATGGCCAGTGTCCGAGTGAGATGGGGTTGGCAGAGGGTTTGGTGGGCCAAAGTTGTAAGGTTGGGCTGGTAAGGGTATTGGTCGAAAGTGGAAGGTAGGGGAAAAATATGGACTGGGCTCATGCTGGTGGGGAGTAAAGTTTTGAGTTTTCAAGGGAAAATTATCTTCATTGAAAGCTACATTTCTAGAAATGTAGATCTGGATCGATGGAAGATGAAGACATCGATACCCTTTATGATCTGGGTTATTGCCCATAAATACACAAAGGGTTGAACAAAAGTCCATTTTATGACGATTGTAAGGACATAAATTTGGCCAACAAGCTGCACCAAAGGTCTGAAGAAACTTGTAATCCAGAATCTTTTTTAAAAGAATTTGGAAAGGGGACTTATTTTTCAAAATTGGTATGGGCATCCTATTTATAAGAAAAACTGAAGTGAGGAATGCCTCAGACCAATATTTAGTAGGCATAGATGCTTGTGACAAAAGGGAGAGTCCCGTTTCAACAATGTGATGATGATGACGTTCAACCGTCCGTTTTAAGCATGTGAATAGGAACAAGTGAGATAGTAAATAATGCCAAAGGACTGAAGCATTTTTGTAAATGGTTGAAATTCACTGCCACGGTCCGTTTGAGGAGACATACGATTTGAATTGAATTGGAAAACACCAAATATATTTAGAGTAATCATCAACAACAACAAAATAAAAACGACAACCATTAGAAGATAAAATGGGGGTTGGACCCCAAACGTCTAGAAAAAGTAACTCAAAAGTATGTGTGGACCTAGATGGTGATAGAGGGTGTGATAAAGCATGGGCTTTGCCTTGATAGCAAGCTAAACAATGTGAGACCTTAATGTGATTGTTTGTTGGAAGATTAAATTGACTGATTACAAAAGAAGTGATTTTCGGAGATGGATGTCCAAGTCTGAGGTGCCATTGATGTGATGAAGTGCGTTCACCCATGTTTGCTTGAGGTGAGGTCGTGGGTGATGGAGGGATGGTGGCACCTGCAGGTAAGACATACAAGCCATTTTTAACGGGTCCCTGAAGTAGAACTCCTTGGGTTTGCAAATCATTCACAAGAAAATAATTGGAATGAAACTCAAAATAAACGGAGTTATCATGGCAAAATTGACGAACTATTAACAAATTTTTTGTAATGTAAGGAATATGAAGAAGTTGAGAGAGAAGAAAGTTGCCAGAGGAGGTGTACATTTGAGCAGAACCCGTGTGAAGGATAGGCATTGTAGAACCATCTCTGATGCTGACTTGATTCGTACCCTGATAAGGGGAAACATCCAAATTAAGGTTTCTAAACTCAGAGGTAAAGTGATTTGTAGCTGCAGTGTTAGGAATCCATGAGTTAACAAGTTGTGAAGTGGGAGGCACAATAGTAACATTTGCTGACAGCAAAGAGGGCGGAGGAGCTTGGTATCCATGATCAAAGCGATAGTAGCAAGCCAAGGCAATGTGGCCTGGCTTGTTACACACTTGACAGTGAGGCCTATTTTCAGGCTGAGAGGAGAATGAGTCATTATTGGGCCTCCCTCCCCCACGACGCCCACGATGAGGTCTAGAGCCTCTGCCCCGATTTGTGTTCAAAGAGTTTGGTGGCTTCGCATAAGTGTTGTGAGCAGCTAGGAAGTGTGTGGCGAGCATAGTTTGAGATTGAAGAGATAAACGAGATTCATGTGCTAGCAAGAAGCTATAGATTTGCTGTGGAGAAAGAGGGTCTACTCAAGTTGTTAAAGAGGTGACTAAGGAATCATAGTCTGTTCCTAGTCCTGCTAGCAAATAGATAACAAATTCGGATGGAGAGAGAGGTTGGCCAGTTGCGCCTAGGGAGGCAGACAAGCCTTTGGCCCTATGGAAATAATCAGTAATGGACTCAGTGCCCTTCTTGAAAGTGGCCAGTTGATATTGAGTCTGCATTACAATGGCCAAAGATTGAGATGAGTAGAGGGTCTGAAGTGTGGTCTAGGTTTCATGAGCAGTGTTGTAGTCAAGAACCTAGGCTAACACTTGAGGAGAGAGGGACGGATTTATTGCTGATATGATGAGTTGATCACGCAACACCCATAGTGAATGAGCCGGATGTGGAGCCTCGTTGAGCATGAGGGGAGGCATTGTGGAAATGCTATCTACATGCTCATAGAGTTGATGACCCTTAAGATAAGATACCATTTGCGCCTTCCAGAGTAAAAAACTTTCATTTGTAAGTTTTATAGTGACAAAATGATTTACTGAGTGAAGAGATGGAGAAGAGGCTACAGGTTGAGTTGGGGGAAGAATCACTGGTGGCCATTCGATGAGGTGAAGTCTAGAGGAAGCAGCATAAGTAACAAAGAAACAAATGAGGAAGGAAGATAACAAAAAAAATATCAGGAAGGAGAGGAGTCGACATTGGTCAGATGTGGCTCTGTGATACCATATTGAGTTTGTGACTTAAGATGAATATCAAGTGCTCGGTCAAATGCTCTTAAGAGATTATGTATTAAACTGTTGTTTTTCCCACACCATTGTGCCATGTCTTTACAAGGTATTTATAGACAATATACAAGGTTTGTAGGTGTCTAGAGATTCAAGGATAAATGGACACCTGTCCTACAAGATAGGTTTTGTTGTTTTCTGAAGATTTCTTGTCTGTCCAGGTTTGCTATCCTCTGTTGCATTTGGCGGAATTGCCTATGCAATGTATGCTGTGGGAACAACTTCTGAGTTGGCTGGATGTTGATCTGCTTTTGACCATTTGTGGGTTGGCGTGAACTTGGTGGAACTTGTTTCCTCTTTAGGTAAGTCAGGTGCAGCTTTCACCTCCTGGCTATTATCCTTAACATTTATGATCTTCTTTTTATCCTTATGGATCTTTGTCTTGCAAGACATGATATGAAAGCAATATTTGTAAGATCCATACACAAGACTGCACAAAAAACCCAAGAACTCGACCCGAATAGTTTCACTGAAATATTCCGACCCAAAAAACTGACTTGATTTCAGCTAAAATCGGAAACGTTACCCGATTTAACCTTCTTCTGGCTTTTCTATTTCATTTCAATTTTTGTCTCTCGATTTAAACCTCTTCTGGCTTCTCGTTGTTCTCAATTTCATTTTCAATCCCATCTCTCTCTCTCTCTCTCTCTCTCCGCCCTTGCACCACCTCAAATCTACAGCTTTTCCAACCTTACCAATTCTAGAGCCTCGTTTGCATCTTCACATGTTGAATACGCATGATGAATCGACCACTCAAAATTCGTTTGCAGCCGTAGAAGCCATTTTTGATTGACTAAAGTCTAAAAGCTACATTGCCTTAGAGCCCCCTAATTTTAATTTATCATATGATTTTTTATCCACCCTCACCTTGAACTAGGGAACGGGGTTAGTGAGATTCGGAATCTCATGAAAAAAAAAATCGAGAATAAAGAAATTGGGTAATCGGCTATTCAAGTTATAGGTTAAAAATATGTGAAAACTTTGGGTCGGGTCGAAAATGAGATTTTTCGACTTGGGTCGGTCGGAAAACACCCATATCCATACATATATCTTAGATTTAGCTAAATCTCCATGCAGGTGTATTAAATGAGTATTGTTGCACTTTGAGTTCTGATTAATCCAACCAAAATATTCATGGAGCACGGATCCAATTTCCTAATTTATTAATTACAAGATAGTTTTAGAAATAGGAGTCCTTCCAAAACTTCTAAGTTGTAGAAGCTCTACGATTATTATAGATGTTGGATATGAAATAAATTAGGATTCAACCCATTGGAAGCCCATTACTAGGAATAAATGGAAAAGATAAAAGACAAAAAAAAAAATTAATTGATGAAAGTGACACAAGGTAAGCATGACTGAACTATTCCAGAAAACGAAATAGGCCTTTATAAAATGGAGAATCTCTACAAATCAAGAGATTATTGTCTCTCTCTCTCTCTTTAGAATTTTACAACGATGACATCTTTTTCAACTGTTGCTCAACCATATTGTCTATAGTATTTTTCAACTCGTGGATTGTTTTCCCTAAACGACCCATTGATATAAGTTTTATATTGTTTCTTTATTTACGGTTTATTGTTTATATGCTTGATTACCATTTATCAATGCCCTAACCATCATCATCGACCACTAAATTGTGTTTTTGGGCTTCAGCACCATCGAAAAATGCATCAACAATTTGACTCTATCTATGGGATCTAATCGATCACTCTTAGAACAACGAGTCCCATGGCCCAACAAAAACTACCTCAATGCAAAGAAGGCATTGTTAAATATTTTAACATGACATTAATAAACGGATCTTTGATTTTCCATTATCCATAATAATAATAATAATTATATGAGAAACATACATTTCTTCATCTGATCGATGAAGAATTGATCTGACTATGAGAGAAGAATCGCCCTAGCAACTTTGCCTCACAAGTGTCTCCCGATAGTTAGAGGCACTCTAATATTGTAGGTGAGAACCCTTGAACCTCTCAGTGTTGTATAGACTTCCGACCATCAAGAAATCTAAGAGTTTATGTCTGACTATAATTAGAGATACAGACATTTAATCTTATCTCTTAGGAGTAATTCTTATTCCTTTATAACTCAAATATTAACTGATAAGATTTTGAACTATTTAAACTGATAAGATGTGTGGGACATAAAGTTTAAATAAAAACTCTTACATTCTCCCACTTGGCTATACGCCCATAAAATAATACTTTTTGCTTATAGGCTTATCACAGGAAATTAACCATACTGCGCAAATTTATTTCCTGAACCTTTCATAGCTCAAAACACATTTCATGAGTTCCATAATATCAATGTCAAATTAACTACCAATACGAGTCATGGCGGTCCTTATTATATAATCAACAGATTCCGTTCTATGTACCACAACACCAGTAATTATATTTAACACACGATCTTTAATTGAAATAATTAAGGTTAATACTGTAATGCCTTTGGGTTCCAATTTATGTCTATTGTAGACATTAGCTTGTCATCATTCATCTACGCCTTTCAATGTAAATATTAAGTATAAATACAAGAAAATAGAAGCAACTATAATAGAATAACTAAATACTTATTGTATCAATTATCACTTCATCATGTTCACATTATGGGTATAAACATATAACCCATCTTTTCAACATGTCATTTTAAAGTGTAATCAATAATATACAAGTGTTATGAACATATTTGTTTCTGTACTTTGTCCTTAACACTTAGGTATTTAAAATTTCATTAAATACTTATCATTCAGAAAAAAAAAAATATACTCTGAGGACATGCATTCTTAGCGGCTTGGCTATAAGTCGACAATTCCAAGTCCTAAGATAAATTTCCTCAGCCATAAACCATATAATGTGGCCTCAAAACATGCCACAAACTCAGAGTCTGAGTATCTAGTTACCCCCAAACTATCAGTTCTCTTGAAAGTAAGCTAATAATCTTTAATTCCTTACAGGTATCATCTCTACTGTTTTTCTAGCGATGAACAAATTTTCATACCAAATTTCACAAGAACTCTTTCTATATAACTTTTCTGAGACAATTCTGACAATCTTTGTTTTCGATCCCAGAGGATTTCTATTCCGATCACAAAGAATGCCTCATACATATCTTTCATTTCAAAGTTCTTAAAGAGAAAACCCTTGGTTTCATAAAGTAAGCTAAGATCACTACTAGCCAACAAGATATCATCAACATACAGGATCAAAATTATGAACTTACTCCCACTAACCTTTAGGTATATACACCGATCAACAATGTTTTCTTTAAAAACAAAGGCAGTAATGCTATCGTTGAACTTTAAGTACCATTGTTGGGAAGCTTTCTTATGCCTACATACTAGATGATCTTTGTCCCTTTCTGAGAAGCCCTCTGGCTGCTCTATGCAGACCACTTCATCCATACTTCTATTTAAAAAAGTTGTTTTTATATCCATCTGATATAACTCTAAATCATAATGAGCCACCAATGCCATAATAATTCTAAACGAGTTATTTTTAGATACTGGAGAAAATGTCTCTTTGTAATCAATACCTTCTTTCTGAGTAAAACCTTTAGCAACAAGTCTAGCCTTATATCGTTCAATGTTGCCTTTTGAGTCGTGTTTGGTCTTAAAGACCCATTTACACCCAACTCTTTTACTTACTTCAGGCAACTCAACGAGATCCCAGACTTGATTTTGATCCATGATCCATGGATTTCAACTTTTCTTTCATAGCATCGATCCATTTACTAGAATTACTTCCCTCTATGGCTTGTGAAAACGTTAGTGGATCTTTACTTGTCCCAATGTCAAATTCAAATTCTTGGATATACACCACATAATCTGTCGAAATAACAGGTCTCCGATCTCTCTGAGATCTACACAAGACAATTTATTTAGGTGACTCTAAACTTGATTCATCAATGGTATTATCATTCTGAGATGGGTGATTATTTACTTGTTCCACAGTATCATCGTGATGATCGATTAAAGGAACCATTATCTTTTCTGAGGATGTAGGTACAAGGACATCTACCCATATTTCCTCAATGATCACATCTCTAAGTTCAATTCTCCCATTGATCTTGCCAAGTTCAATGAATTTGGCATTTCCAGTTTCCACCATTCTCGGACTGTGATTAGGACAGTAAAACCTATACCCTTTGGACCTCTCTAGGTAACTAATGAAGTACCCGCTTACTGTTTTAGGATCCAATTTATTTTCATATGGATTGTAAAGTCTCACTTCGGCTGGGCAACCCCAACCATGCATATGTCTCAAACTTGGTTTTTAGCCAATCTATAACTCGAAAGGAGTTTTTGGAACTGCTTTACTAGAAACTCGGTTTAAGATATACATTACCGTCTTAATAACTTCACCCCACAATAATTTGGGTAAGTTAGAATTACTTACTATACTTCTGACCATATCCAATAAGGTCCGATTATGCCTTTCAGCAATTCCGTTCTGTTGTGGCATTCCGGGCATCGTGTATTGTGCAACAATGTCACGCTGTTCAAGAAGTTTGGCGAATGGGTCCGGATTACGGCCCGATCTATCATACTTTCTATAGTATTCACCACCTGTATCCGACCTGATGATTTTCACATTTCTATCTAACTATCTTTCCCCCTTCATGAGAAATGCTCAAGCACCAATACAGCTTGAGATTTCTCATGTAACAGATAGATTTCTCCAAAATGTGAAAAAATCATCTATAAGGGTGATAAAATACTTTTCTCCACCAAGACATTCTGTAGAGAATGGTCCACATATATATGTGTGATTTATTTCAAGAAACTCTTTACTTCTTATGGCATCTTTCTTAGTATATTTGGTTTGCTTTCCTTTCATGCAATCCACACACACTTTAAGATTAGTAAGATCAAGATGCGGAAGAGTTCATTCTTTTACTAATCTATGTACCCTTTCTTTGGAGATGTACTCCAATCTTTTGTGCCACAAGTCATCAAATTTCTTTTAGTTCAAAAAAAAAAAGTTTCATGGTGTTAAGTCTAAGAATTTTAATGAACGTACTATCGAGAAAGAATCGACAAAAACCATCAGAGAAAAACTTAGAACCAAAAAAAAGTTTAAAATAAACTTAGACTACTATCATGGAACGAAAATGAATAACCATCGGTTCTAGTCTGAATCAAACCATGCCTCACTAAAAGCACATTTATGAAGGTTTAAGATTGACCGGTACTCAAAAGTAAATGAAAATCTCCAATGGCTAAAACTTCAACCTTATTTTTATTTTCTATAAAGATAAATGCTCATTGGAGTTTAGTGTTTGGCTTGTAAAGTATCTTTCATGGTTATGAAAATATGAACATTAGTAGCTGAATCTAGCTACCAAGAATTAGTGGGAACATTTACAATGTTTGATTCAAAACTTACATAGGTAAGTGGCTTACCCTTCTTTTCAAATCAAGCCTTACATTTTTGATAATCAGCTTTCATGTGTCCAATAGTTCCCACAAATTTATCATTTGCTACTATTATGCTGAACTTGATTGACTTTCACAGGTTTCTTTCCTTTCAATAGTCTAGTTCGTTTCTTTTTACCATAATGGTGGATTTTCTTTTCAGCTTCTTTATTCACACAATTAACAGATTAATGTTCTTGTTGTTTCAACTTAGTCTTCCCTAAACTACATTACTTGCCAACTCATTCACATTCCAAAAATCTTTAATAGCATTGTAATGCATCTGGAATGGACCATACTGAGGTGGCAATGAGTTCAGAATAAATTAAATAACGAAAGACTTCTCTACTTTCATTTCCAAGGTTTGTAATCTGGCAATAATATTTATCATATAATGCTTTGAGTTAGACATTTATATACTGTAATCAGAATTTAAACAATTATGGATGAACCAGTAATATCATCAAAACCCTCATTTGGGAGTAGATCTTAATACACTAAGTGTTCCCTCCAGTATTAAATTCTATGGATGAACTAGCTGTATCATCATAATTCTCCTTTGGAAGTAAACTTTGATATACAAAGTATTCCCTCCAACCATGCTTTTGTGGATGAACTTGTAGTGTCATCAAGACCCTCCTTTGGGAGTAGATCTTGACACACAAGATGTTCCCTCCAATATTAAATTATGTGGATGAATTAACTGTATTATCAGAATTCTCCTTTGGGAGTAAACTCTGACATACAAAGTTTCCCTCCAACCTTACTTTGATGGATAAACTAGTAGTGTCATCAAAACCCTTCTTTGGGAATAAATCTTGACACAATAGGTATTCCCTCCATCATATCCACCTTATTATGGGTTTAACGATTTGTCAACAAAATTAAGAAAATTTTATACCTTTAGGCAACCAATTTTTTCTTGGTTTTGTGTAAATCATTTGTCCCACATTGGATATATATGACATGACAATAAGAGCCAAAATAGACAGTTCACAATAATAATATATATACAAATATGGATAACAATAATATGCATGAAATAAAAGGTTTGATGAATTTTACTACAAGTATGAATAATACTTACTAAGTAAGTTCCCAGGAAATATTATTCTTTCCTAAACAGAATTTCAAGGTTTCCAGGAAAGATTGGAGGGTCACAACGAACACACTTAAAATTTTCGATCTTCTTGACAGAATCGCCTTAGTTTGCACACATTCACACTCCCACAGCAAAATTCATAAAGAAAAAATAATTTTCATGTTTAACCAAAGTTGATTTTACAAGAAAATCACAATAATAACATGTATTTAAATAAACATTTCATACATACATGTAGATGATTGTAATAACATGTACATATTTAAATGCATGCATATAACATTAAGGTATGTATATAATAAAACTTTACTATATATATATATATATATTGGAAATAATATTATAATAATAAATTAATATTATGTAATCTGGTCTGGGTCGGGTTAGGAAACCGGGTCAAGACTCGGATCATAATTGGTCAACCCTTAGTTGAACCGGGTCGGGCCTTAAGTCCAAACCCTGGCCAAAGCCCACAGCCCGTTCATTCTTATGTCTTTTCTTTCTTATATTGGGCCAAAGCCCACGGCCCATCCGCGTTAATAAGAACCATAAGGTTCCTTCTTCAACATTTGGACATTAAGCAGCCGCCGATCCTCACTTTCCAGATATCAGCGTGGCTACGAGCTTCGCTGGAGATGAGAAGATGTCGATCTCCTTCTGCGGATGACCTTCAACTCACCTTTTCGATTTCTTTTTTTTTTTTAATTTTATTTCCAAAACAGCCGCTGCCAGTGGGCTTAACAATCCACTGCCGTCATTACAGAGATGCCGAAGAGAAGGTCTATTCCTCCTCCCAGCACCAACCTCACAATACGAAGCTGATGAGAACCATGCATAGGCAACAACAGCACCCATTCAGGCTTTATAGCCCCTTTGCGCCACGCCTCAAAACCACCCTTTTACACTGCCACAGTTGAGCTGCCGTCCACCATTCACATGGCGCTCTGCCCAGAGCCAGTGGCTTTCTCAATACATAGGCACACAAACACGCAGCAGTTGATCACATGGTTTTTCCCGTTCTCCCATCGCAACACAGTGCAAAGGGAACTTTAAATTAAAACAATTGCATAACACAACAAAGGCAAGTGAAAATAAAATCCAAGTATTATTTGCTTCGAAAAGATGTTTATGTGTTTGATGGAATCAGTGAACAATTTTCAAAGACTTTATCTTCCTCTTTCACAAACACAATGCAGCAAACACATAATGGATGTAAAGGAAAACACCATTATAATTATAAGAGTTTTTTTTTTCTTCTCAAATCGTAAAATAATATGTCCAGTCTTTCACGATATTAGTTGCACGGACTGTACATCTACCCATGTAAAGGAGAAATTAATTGAAAAAATAAAATGCATTGAATGAATGTCAATGCATTAAATATATATGTCAATCCGTAAGACATATTTTTCATTCTTTTGCAATATAAAATCATACGTACACGCAAAACATAAACATACAAATTCCAGTACTAACAAAATAATCATTTATTCATATTTTATTGAGATCATAAAAAATCTACAACCTAACGCTCTGATACCACATATTAAATATTTTAACATGGTATTAATAAACAGATCTTTGATTTTCTATGATCCACAATAATAATAATAATTATATGAGAAACATACATTTCTCTATCTGATCGATGAAGAATTGATCTGACTATGAGAGAAGAATCGCCCTAGCAACTTTACCTCATAAGTGTCTCCCGATGGTAGAGACACTCTATTGTTGTAGGTGAGAACCCTTGAACCTCCCAGTATTATTTATAGACTTCTGACCATTAAGAAATTTAAGAGTTTGTGTCTGACTATAGTTAGAGATACAGACTTTTAATCTTATCTCTTAAGAGTAATTATTATCCTTTTATAACTCAAATATTAATCGGTAAGGTTTTGAACTATTCAAACTGATAAAATGGGTGTGTGAGACACAGAATTTAAATAAAACTCTTACAAGCACTGCACTTAATGGAGCTTTACAATAGGAGTGGACGAATACAGAACCTACCGCTTGCTAGATCATCCTCTGGAGACTACTCCACACACAGCCAAGAGCTAGAGACACTGCTCATCGTCGGGAGTCAAAGATCGATGGGAATCAACTACTCATAGTGGATACATAGAAACACTTTTGCCCCCACGATGGGCAGACAGGCAGAGACGATTGGAAGCACTTGGCACGGAAGCTTGGCCTGCCACCTTGAGTTTGCTCACCACGATCAGTACGTATCGATTAAAGCTAAATGAGTCACTCACCCCGTTGTGATGGGCAACAAGTTCCTTGACCCATTATGTGTCTAGTAAGCTAGCTCACCACTCTGGTGAGGAAACAAATTTGGGCAAACTGCATGCACGAAAAGCCAGTTCGCAGCCTTCGTGGTGGGCTATGAATTCCTTGCGATGGGAAGACCATGAGTTCCTCACCCGATCACTAGAATCTGAGTGGCTACACACTCAGGGAATATATTTCGCAGAAAATTGCTAGTGTGATACAAAACACTAAGTCACTAACTACGAAGCCCATCTTGGACATTGCTCGGATATCTCAGTTTGGTGTCAACAGAATATATAGACCGTTTGATACTGCGAGCATCCTAGGCCTTCATCAATGCCAAAGCATGTTGCCCACGAACACCGCTTGTGTATCACTACTAGCCTTCACCACTCTTTAGCAGAATGACTCAAGTTTAGAAATCTCAAATTTGTAATTTGTATTACATCAACCTATTTGGTTTCTGGTGAAATACTTTCAGCCCTATGATGTCTTACATAGTTGTGTTTGTTTTTAAATTTCTCTAAGTTGATATTTGAGTTTAGAGCAAAATTTATTTGAGGAATGTAAATTTTAGTGATTTTTATAATTAGAATTCAAAATGGTCATTTTTCCATATGCAGAGCATAAAATGATAATTTTTCTCTAAGTAAGCATTTTTTATGTTTTTAATTATTAGTGTTAAAGTTTTTAATTTTTAGAATTTCTAATTACAGTTTTTAGTATTTCTTATTTAATTCTTGTAATGCGAGAATCACTACAAGTTAACTATTAACTTATTATCAGATTACTGTATATGTATGATGGATAAGAGAACTACAGTTTATATATGTATATTATCATATATACCATGTCGCTACATGCTTATCTGTTACACATATTATATTCTATCACGGAATACTTCGCTATTATATAATTTATTTTCTTAGTCATGTCAAGCTTATTTGTGATCTTATATACATTCATGCTTTTACTACATCCATGCGGCTTTCACCTCTATGCTAAGTAATATGTTAACTGGTTGATATTTGTAATCAAATCTCATCGTGGTAGTCTCAACTACCATTCTTTTCAAAATGGTAGACCATGTGTCAGAATCAAGAGGAACACCAGAGATTGATTGAATGGAGATGGTCGAATAGGCGACGACGACGCGACGTAGAGTTGATAGCCTCAATGCTCCGATTTATCTTTAATATTATGGATCCTTGACTGAGTTGGGCAGGCTACTCAATAGATTAGCCTAGTAGTTGTTTTAGTTTCTGCTTGTACTAAAGGCGCTTGGTTTCCAATACTCTTCTGGTTATGAACACGTGTTGTAATCATTGATGTTTAACATTTCAATATGTATAGATTATGTTTGAAATATTTGGGATATCTTTAGTTTAGTGCATAGTATTGCTCAAGGAAAAATTTTCCACTGTCAATATTACATATTGTTAGATGCATGCTAAGTGCATTGGATCTTTATCTGTCATGAAAGAGTGCAGATAACCTTGTATTATATGTCCAGACACTTCAGATATTTGTTCGATTCCAATTAAAAATTTGGAGGCATCACACCAACCTACATCTTCTCCAACAAACGCTAAGTGTTTTGACTCGTGCCACAATCACATTGCGCGCTTCCCTTTGGGAATGAGTCAACGAGCTCGTCAACAATCTAAGATAGACTCAGGGAGTCAACAGGCTTCTTGACCACTTGAGTGTGGATTACTACAACAAACTCTAAGATCAAGCCCGAAATGGAAACATGCAATCTTCATTGACAATAAACAATCTTTGAAGCAAACATCCACACAAATAAACAAACTCAAGCTGAGCTTCGTGCTTGCTTTTAATGCAGTCGTGTACATCTCCCACCCAAGCCGAGTTTCGCATTTGCCACTACCATGGTTAAGTACATCTCCTATCTAAGCAGAACTCCATGCTCACATCTAATGCAGTCAAGTACATCCCTTACCAAAGAAGAGCTCTATGCTCTCTCCTGCCTATCTCTCCATGCCAATCTCTCCAAGTTGAGCTCTTCACCGCTTCACACTAAACCAACAGAAAACCAAGAATTAGTTCTCAAAATTTATTCGGAAGATTATTAATTTGAAGATTCTCAAAGCCTTCTTATTGAGAAAATCGACTTTAAGAATCGTAGGCAATTGTTGAGATAGAATTGATAGAGTCCAACCCATTGGTAAAAACAAGGGAAGAGATAAAATCAAGAATCTAAACCAGAGATAAAGTCAATGTAGGAAAAAGGAAAAAGAACCAGACTCCTAAATGGAAAGAGATTCAGACTCCTAAAAAGAAAGAGACCCAGACTTCTAAAAGAAAATGGACTCTTAAAGCAAGTTATATTCAATCACTCTAAGAAAACAAGTTTTTATATAAGAAGGAAATCCCCCACAAATCTGACGGACTCCATAAAAGCTCCTTACCCCAAACTCCATCACACATAACGACTCCAAAGGATCTTCATAAATTTTTTCAATATATTGTGAGATATGTGGGGCCATGAAAAATTGTAAAATCGTCCATTATAATAGATTTCGTTCCCAAACAACTTGTGGACAGCACAATATCAAAGTTTAAATTACCATCGTGAGTCGGGAGAATTCTTTCATCCATTCCGATCTGTTGTACAAGTTGAGGCATTAACAATATGAATATTGAAAATTATACTAATCATTTTTATACCGCACACATGTTTTTATTTTTTATCTTTTTATTTTTTTCTTATTAGGTATGTAATGTAGGGATGATCAGTAGAAGAATTGTGACATATGTCCTCTTACCATTTGCTATGACTTGTTAGATACGTTACGTTGATTTTTTTTTGTCATAGAACTAACGCAAGGCCTGGACGGATGAACCTTTCTGAATAAGGCGCCTAACTTTTGAATTAATTTCAAGCTATTTAAACAATGGGTACAGAAATGAATAAATTCAAATTCAAGCATGAGGGGAATCTCAAGTTGTTTGTTTAATGATATTGGTTTAAAAAAAAAACATCAATAAATCAACCATGCACCAAAAAAAAAAAAAACAAACAAACAAACAAAAAGTTTACCAACGAAGTGTAGGAATTTTTTTGTGTACAGTTCTTTTTAATTTCAAAAACTTCTAAAGCTCAAACATATTTCTAAACTCATGATAATCTTATTTGCATGACTTACATTTTGAAAAATGGAAGAAACTTCTTGATATTTGCATGATAAATTAAAAAAATGAAATATGCTTTATTTCTTTACATATGCAGAAAGGAAGAATAATATTAGGGATATACGACTTTGCGTACTTTTTGTAAAATCGGTGATGTGACATTATTGCCACATCAGCCGAAATATTAAAAAAAAGATAAAAACATAATAATAAAAATAAAAATAAAAAACATGAATAGTTAGATTAAAATTTACATAAAAATAATATTTTTGTACGATATATACGTAAAAAAATAAACAAATCGTATACAAATAGTATTTTTGAAAATGAATAAGGTTTTTGGCATTTGCATGATAAATTTTGAAAATGAAAGAGTAATATTTTCAGAAAGGAATGAAACCTTTCTACATTTACATGAAAATTTTGAAGAACGAAATATCCTTTCTGAAATTTACATTGGTTAAAAAGAAAGGAGTTTTTCACATTAAAATTGAAAACTTGAAAATGAATCTTATAAAACTGGAAACAAGCTTTCTCATATCTGTATAAATAACCCATTTGAAATTTTCTTAAATACAACAATTACAAGCTCTTTAAAAAACATTCATCAAAAGCTCTTAATCTTTCTTTTTTAGTATTGAGCCTTTTAACTTATTCTGTTTTATAAAGATATAATTTACATTATATTGTTTCATTTTATTCATCTATGAGTGTATTATGATAACAAGGCAAACTAATGCCACGTGTTAGTCTTTAGTTTTGTTTCGAGAATTTGTTCCAAATTGAAGAGGTTTTGCCATTTTTTTTAGAAGAACATACTTTCATTCATCTTCAACTTATCAAAATGATGGATACAAGGAGGAATTTCCTCCAACACTATGCTCTCCTCAGAGAGTTTGAGTGCTTCCTTAACTAATACATGAGCAATGGCATTAACATTTCTTAGGACATGTTTCACAGACCAGGATTGCAAGTGATTTAGCATTTCCTTTGGGTCTTGCAACAATAATCCTGGTGTGCTCCAATTCTCCGAATTACCTTTAATCCCGTTCACAACGTTCATCGCATCACCTTCCAGCATAATCGACTGCAGATCAAGATGTTTGCATAGTAACATTGCTTTCATGACAGTGATAGACTCGGCCAAGAAAGCATCTGGAAATGCATCTCTCTGCGACATCATCGAAGCTTTCACATTTCCTCTCCAATCTTTGATTACTACTCTGATTCCCACTCGGCAGTTCACTGAATCTACAGCTGCGTCCTAGTTAACTTTGAGCTTATTCCGGGGAGGCGGGCTCCATAGCTGAAGAGTTGAAACTTCTCTGTTCCTTCTCTGTTTCGGCTTACAGTTCTCATCTTTATACGCAGTTGCACGCAGTGTAACTGCCTTTGATATAGCCTTAGGACCATCGAATTTATTTTCAAACACAAATAGATTCCTCCTCTTCCAAATCAGGTACACAGTGGCTGTAAACACCTCCATTTCTTCCTCAGATAGTTCCTTAAACATATGGCATGCCAGCTCTTTGAAACAGGAAGGCATAATTGTTCGTTTCTGTAATTTCCTCAAGCTAGATCCCCATATGTCTTGAGAGGAAACACACGACCACAAGGCATGAATTACAGACTCAGACTCCAGCTGGCATATAGGGCATAAAGGGGACTCCCTTATCTTCCTCCTGTTTAAATCAAAATTAGTAGGTAGTGATTCATGAGTAGCTCTCCATAGTAGCATCTTACTAGCATTCGGTGAATTGATTTTCCAAATTTGGTGCCAAACCTCATTCTGCCGATTGTTTGTTGAGCATTGGCCAAAAGAATCTTGCTTCATCTGGCTGAGTAGATGGTAAGCGCTTTGAACTGTGAATTTTCCATCTTTCATACTTCTCCAAATTAGCTTATTCGAACTGCCACACCAACTAATTTGGATTCTGCTTATAAAGGAAGCTTCAGTTTTCAAAAAAATCTCCGCCAACAAGCTTAAATTCCAGGATTACACAAGAAAATAAGATGGTTGAGGAAGCCATCCTTGCCAATAACAACTGATTCCCCATTTCCAATCCGCCAAAATAAACCTTCTTTCAACACCTCTTTTGCTTCCGAAAAGCTTTTCCATAAATAGGAAACATTGCTGCCATTTTTGCTACTCAAGAAATCTGTTCTGCTATAATATTTAGCTTTAAGGACCCTCGATTCCAGAGAGTGAGGGTTATGGATAAGACGCCACCCCTGCTTTGCCAATAACACTATGCTAAAAAAGCTCAAAATCTCTATATCCGAACCCGCCAACTAATTTTGATGTACCTAAAAAATTCCATGGGAGCCACTGGGTCTTTGTTTTGTCACCTTTATATCCCCACCAAAAATTTTTAACTTGTCTATTTATTGCTTTCAAGATGGCCTTAGGAAGCTTGAATATATTCATGCAATAAGTAGGAACATCTTGGACAATCGACTTGAGAAGAACCTCTTTTCCTTCTTGGAAGATAAAACTTCACTTTCCAGTTGTTCATTCTACTTCTAATCGAGTCTAACACAGGTTTGAAGGTGGCGTGTTTATTTCTTCTTACATAAGCAGGTAGGCCCAAAATATTTTTCAAATGATTTTGCCTCCCTGACGTGAGCTGCAAGAATAATTGCGTGCTTAATTTCAGGTCTGATGTCATGGCTAAAATAAATTGACGTCTTGTCCATGTTCAATATTGGGCCTGAGGCTTGTTCAAAGTAGTGAGCAAATTAGATAATCTCCACCATTTCGGAACATCCGCCTCGCAGAAGATCAAGTTGTCATCCACAAAAAATAAGTGATTAACTAGAAGACTGCCCCTTGCAAACGGGAAGCCAGAAATGAGTTCCTTGGTCTCAGCTTTATCCAACGTGTTTCCAAGAACTTCTAAGAATCGGATGAAAAGGTAGGGGAAAAGAGAATCCCCTTACCTTAACCCTCTTGTTGGTTGAATCTAGCTTTGAGGCTCTCCATTGATAATCAAAGAATATCTCACACTTTGGACACATTGCATAATAAGAGAAATTCACACTTCACCAAAGCCTAGCTTCCTCAAGATCGCTTCTAAGAACCTCCATTTGATATAATCATAAGCCTTGTTAATATCCAGTTTTAATGCCATATAGCCTTCTTTCTTCCCCTTGAGTCGGTGCTTCATAGAAAGCTTTGTCTCATAGGCCACAATAATGTTATAAGAGATTAAATGCCCTGGAACAAAGGTACTTTGAGCTAGAGAAATATGTGAAGACAAAATAGATTTAAGCCTATTAGCCAATACTTTCGATACAACTTTATAAAGAACATTACAAAGACTTATAGGTCTAAAATTAGAAACAGACACGGGACTCTTTTTCTTTGGAATTAAAACAATAAAAGTATCGTTAATCTCTTTGAGCCCCCTCTTTGTTGATAAGAGTTCTTTGACAGCAGCACAAATGCCATTACCAACATCTTTCCAGTTGTCTTGATAAAAGCCAGCAAAGAAAACGTTGAGTCCTGGAGAGCTCATTGGATCCATTTCGAATACAGCTTGCCTCACTTCCTCATCAGTGCATTCTTTCTCTAGCTACTCATTCATGTCTCTTGTAACTTTGGGCTCAACGTCTTGAATTACCTCTTCAATGCCTCTCAGGTTGGATGACATAAAGAGGCGGTGATAAAAGTTTTGAAACAATCAGCTAATGTCTTCCTGTTTAGTAACATATTCGCCCTTGTCACTCAAAATCCTCTTGATGGTGTTCTGTTTCTTCCATTGGGACGCACACTTGTGAAAATAGGATGAATTCTTATCCCCTCCCTTAAGCCAAACCTACTTAGACCGTTGCCTCAATTTAATCTCTTCATCCTTGAGCAAAACATCCACTTGCTTTTGGGGTTCGAAAGAGAACAGTACCACGGCAGGAAGTTGTTCAAAATAGAAATGAAGAATGAGGTCATCATCGAAAGCAAATGTGGTCCCCGCTTTTTTAATAGTATCCTGCAGATGGTCTTCCCAATTCGAGTAGATTAGGAAAAGATCCAGTCTATATCGGATTTCCGTTTCCTTCCCTTTTCTCATGTTAGACCAAGTGAAATAAGCGCCATAGAGTGGGAGGTCAACCAAATCACAATCAACAACGTGATCCGCAAAATCTTCAATACCTCTTCTCTGGCCAGTAAGAACCCCTTTCATATTTGATTGCAGAAGGCATTCATTTGAGTTCCACTAATGCACTAAGGTAGGTTGGAAACAATATGGATGAATCTGAGCTCATTCTATAAGGCATGCTTGTGAGAAACTGATACTGGAGCATAGACTTATGTAGCCATCCATTCCAGAGTGGATTGGGGGTTTGAAGAAAAACAAACACGAAGCAAATCTCCCTATGGTCGAGCTATCATTAAATTCGCCCATATTGGATCTTTGTAACTCTTGTAACAAATCTATCTTAGCTTTGATGATTTTCCTGTTATTTCCTGCATTGGACCTTGCCCATATCTGTAATTTCTCTCGGCAACATGCTAGCCTTGCTTTGAACAGGCCTAAAGAGTTGCTACAATCTCCAGGTACCAGCTAGGCATTTTCAATAATTGCTCTACATTCCTGTCTCGCCGATCAGACAGCTTCGTAACGGAATAATTTTTGAGATTTGGGACAAGCTTCCTCATTATTGTCACATGTTATCAAGAGCGGATTATGATCTAAGTTTAACACTGGCAATACCTGCACTTCACAGTTACTATAGAGTAACGAGAAAAAACATTCCCGCATACCCTATCCAATCTTTCCTTGGTAAAGTTTCTCCCCTCCCAATTATTGTACCAAGTGTATTTAGAACCAAAAAACCCATATCACTGAACTCGCAATCATCTTGTGCCTTTCTAAAGTTGTCCATTTGAGCAAATGATCGTGTGTCTTCGCTGAACTTCTCATCTAGATGGAGGATTTCATTGAAATCCCCCATGATCAACCACAGAGATATACTTTCAGGATTCAACATTCGCATAAGCTGCCAACTCTCATTTCTTCTTTCTGTTACTGGATGGTCGTAAAAACCAGAAAGAACCCACGTTGAACAGCCAAATTCATTGCTAATTTTCAGAGAAATATGGCTTCTTGAGTAATTGATTAATGCTGCATTGACCTCATCAGTCCAAAGCATCACTAAGCCTCCACTTCTGCCAATACAATCTACTAGGAAGCTATTATCAAATCTCAACTTTGATCTCAGCCTCTCCACCTTGTCTCTTCTAAGTTTAGTCTCGAAGAGAAAGATTATATTTGGGGACTTCTCCTTCACCAACAAGTGAAGCTCCCAAACTATCTGAGGGTTTCCAAACCCTCGACAGTTCCAACATAAGAGACTCATGATGCTTGGCAGGACTGCTCAGCAGCCTCTGCCATTTCTAGGTCATCCTTTTCATCTACCAGTTGTTTACCTCTCTTCAAGGGTTCTTCCTTTACAACCCTGTGCCTTGCGTTTACAATATGTACTCTTCAGTCTATTATTTGCATTCTTTGTCGTCCGTTCACTTGTCAAAGATGGGCCTACTCTAGCCCCTTTTTTCCATCTCTTTCCTTAGGTTGGTCTCTTCCTATTACCAGAAGAATTTATACTAGTAAGGCTCTCGATAGTTGGCTCTGTTTGACTATTTACCAAACATGAGAAGTTGAATTCAATTGAGAGCGAGAGTTTTGCATGGCATAGATGGTTTCCTTATTGGTATTAGTCACGTAAACCACCGCGTATTCTGTAGTAACCGTAACATCCACTTGGATATTCAAAATTTCAGATTCTATTTCTTTTACACGATACCTCGAGATCTGCTCCTTATTTTTGGAAACTGATTCTGTAACTACTGTGGATTCTTCTCCACGTGATTACCCTTTCCATTAATGACTGTGTTACTCTGAGCATGGCTGGAAACCTCCTGCCAAACTTTCTTCGATTGATCATCCCGTACATGTTCACTCCCCACATGCTGTGAAACAGTTTCTGATTTCTTTCCATTTGCTTTCAACCAGGCATCATATTGCTGCTCGAATCTATCGCCAATGGCTGTTCCTTGTTCTTTCTTTTCATAATGTCTTGTATGGTGTTTCAGCAGACCCCAATGATACAGAAATTCAGAAGCCTTTCATACTTGAAAAGTATCCAATGTTTAGTGCCCCTAATGGTGAGAATTCCTCCTCTTGCAAGCGGCTTAGTGATATCCATTAATACATCGATTCGTAAGAATTCTCCCCAACATATTCCACTACTGTCTGTGTCTACGTGAAGCACTTCCCCTAGACGCGAGCCAATATTATTCTCCCGTTTTGTGATTCATCCCTGCAAAGGGGAGATCATAGCATTGAACCCAAAAAGCCTCAGTATGGAAAAGAAGTTGTTCAATGGATTCAACACCCTCACAATCTTGCAGACAAAGTAAATGTTTATCAATGGACCAAGGTCTGCCCTTCAGAATTCTTTTCTTGTCATCGATCCTCTTTAGTTCAATGAGGAATTTGTTTCAACCCACTTCTTTGATGATTGCCTTCCCTTCCACTTGCCATACCCTCAACATTGTGCTCTTCAAGGCACCTTTGTTAACTTCACGATCCAAGATTACACAGAAGGCTATACATAGCTTGCTTTTCTCTATCAACAAGAGAATCTCCTCCTTCTCAATAGTCACCTCTTGTTGTTCATCCTCAGTTAGCCTCAACCTTTCACATAGAACGGACAAATCCCCCTCCATCCCAATTGCCTCCATAGACTAGAATTCCAAAGGATGTACTAGGTTTGCAGGAAACCTAGAAAGAAACCTTACCTTCGCTCACGAAAGAAGGATCCTTAATCCAGAGGGTTTGCGATTTGATTTTACAAATTGATGTTGAGTTAGGTTCAACTTCGAAAAAATTGAAATGCTTGAAATTTAGATAATGGTTTCCCACTATTTGTCTTGATATTTTCTATTTTGTTTTCAATTTAGTAATTAAATAAATATTTTTTTGTTGATATTATGAATTTTATTATTTTTTCAAATGTTTAGGAGTATTTTAAAAATATATATAAAAAATTTATAATTATAGGGATCCAAATTCAGTAACTCTACAGTTATTTAGATCGAGATTGACAAACCCAATCTTAATCTGGCCCAAAGGCCAATTCGATCGATTTTTTCGGTCCACACCGACCAAACTTATGCCCTAGTAGAGTCACTCGTCTTGAATATCAAAATCTCACACTCGCATATTTTTGTTTATCTTTCGTTTGAAATGAACAAAAGATTGCACACGAAAGTGTTTGGCCAAAATTCTAAATGCAAAAGTATTTTAAGAATTTGCTTAAAGTGATTAAAGAAAAGATTTATGATATATGAGAATTAAATTTGGCTATTTTGTAAAAAATAATTCTTCGTGCATTCCATATTTATGGACTGCATTACAAGCCTAAGTGAAATATTTCGATTCTATAGATAAATAAATAAATTTTTAGATTTTAAAAATTTTTGATTTGTAAATAAAGATATTTAAATTTAAATTTGAGATTTTTCTATCTATTTATTGCTTGAACTATAAAGGAATCTATAAAAATAGACTATATATAGCATTGTCTTTTTCTTAAAAAAAAAAAAAATAGAGATTTTTTTTTTTTTTAACTTAATGAATTCTTGAAAGTTTGAAATATCTTGTTAATCCGTATTGCCTATATATTCTAAATTTGATTTAGGACTAGCGTGGATAGTGAAATATTCTCATAATATTATTCATTATTGTATTATTATATTTCATATATTTTTCATAATTATTCATAATTATTCGCTATTATTTAATATTCTATCACTATTTCTTTTTTTTTAACTATTATTCAAAAAATATCTGAAATCACTTCATTACCCAAACATAACCTTAAAAATGCACTTGCTTACAATGTTGATGAATGAGTTTACTTCAAATCAATAACAAGTATGCACATTTTTTTTTTATTGCAAATTTAAAGGAACGGCAAATAATAAAATAAACCACCTGGCAAGAAAATTATGATTTAAATAATGATTTGAGATGAGATAAATTAAAATGAAATTTAAATAAAATATTATTATTTTGAAATTTGAAAAAAATTGAATTATTTATTATATTTTATATAAGAATTTTAAAAAGTTATAATAATAAAATAAAATAAGATGAAATGAATTAAAATCATCTCATCCAAACGGAGAATAATTGCCCCGCGCTTTTATCAACAAAAGGAGAAAAGAATGCCCCTGTGATCGGTAGTTCAACTCTTCCAGTACATAATTCTTAAATCTATTTAGTACACTTGTGTGGTAATGTAGATTTCTACTCTGCTGATGAAAAATTAAATTTCTACTTTCTTAGGTCGTCGAAAATGATTCTGCACCGTGCAAAGCCGAACCAAAGTTCAAACCCCAGGGTTAAAGGGTACAAGTTGATTTGTTTATTTTTATTTTTTGATAAGGGTATAAGTTGAAAGTATTAGGTAAACCACTTATATATGGTAAAATAGCATTCAAATCTACTTTTTTCTTTGCTTTCTTCGGCAATCAAAGCAATCAGTGCACAGAGACTTATCTCTAGTTGAATAAGTAGCTTGAAACTTGCTGGCTGGTATTTTCAGATCTTCCTTTAGTATCTGGCGAAGCTTTTCATTTTCCTCCAAGAGCTCCTCAATCACTAGCTGGTGTTTCAGTACCTAGAATGCATGGCAACTCCGTTAATTCGACCGTTTAAACAAGTTCTTCACCAAAACAAAAAAAAAACTACTCAAAACTATGTTCATTATCATTTGATTTATTTTTATGAATGTGTAATTCAAATTTCAAGCATCAACTCCAAAGTAGACACATAAACGGAAATTTCAAGCAACAATTTCCAATGTATTACTCTGGTTTACTAGTGATTTTGCTGCCCAGGAATCAGATAATCCAGAGAACACAGACATGCACCGAGAGCTTGTCCAACTTCCCCATAAAAATCAGCCATCAAAACTGTAATAGTGTATATATGTTGGGTTTAGTAACCAGTCATTTATTTCTATGTATTGGGTGCCTAGATTGTCAAAGAATACTACATCGAAGGTACACCTAGGCTTTATCAAATTAAGAACGAAAATCTCATGCTACTTTATGAGAAACACAATTTTATTACTTAAAATAATCTCTTTCTACATTCCTTAAGATTTGTTAGCAATCCAAAGCAACTTCTAGTTATTGCAGTATAATCTAACATAATCAGGAGGCATCAAAGCATAAATATGTCCTTGGTCTCGCATCAAAAGAGATTGCAATACCAGGATATTAAGTTTCAACTTATGTCATGTACGAAAGACTTGCTGAGTTAGAGGCTTGTTTCTTACAAGGAAGAGGCAGAATTGAATAATTAAAAAGACTATTCGCATCCAATACAATAACCAAAGCCCAAAGGAGCAAAGTATGAAAAAGGAAAGTTCTAATCCCTTCCACCGATCGTTCTCTATTCTCAAAACAGCCCATTCCTCTCATTCTAAATACACCACATAAGACAGAGTTACCATCTTCCAAACAGTTGCTATTTGAAAATTTCCTAGAATGCCGCTCCAACACTCCAAAGAGGTTCACCACCCTCTTGGGAATCACCCAAGCATTACCTTACCAAAGATCTCGTCCCACAAAGCCTTCAACATATCACAATGAAGAAAATATGCTCCGCTGATTCACCACATCTTTTGTACATAAAGCACCAATCCATTGCAATGATACCACACTTTCTTAACTTAACAATAGTGAGAATTTTCTCATGAGAAGCCAACCACCCAAAGAAAGCCACCTTAAGAGGCGCCTTGCATCTCCAAATATTTTTCCAAGGAAAAAAGGCGCAATAGAAAAATGTGATGCCAGACCTTGTATAAAGATCTAACCGAGAATTACTTATTGCCAAACTGATCCCAAAGTAATCTATCCTCCCCTCTCGAGTTTATGTTTAAAGCATAAAGCAAGCCACAAATATCAGAAATGTCCTCCACTTCCCAATTTTGGACATCCCTAATAAAGCTACTGATCACTGCATGTAATTGGCCACGGAAGCACCTTAATTTGAAGCAATTCTGAAGAGGGGAAAACATTCTTCAAGGCCTCATCCCCGCACTACAAGTCATGCCAAAAACTGATCCGATTTCCCCTACCCACCTCAAATATGAAGTTTCTAAAGAACTTCCCCCGTCCATTATGAATGAATTTCCACACTCCCACACCACATGCCCCTCTTACTTTGTTGGAGCACCAACCATCCCAAGAATTCCCATACTTGGCATCAATAACAATCCTCCAAACAGCATCCCCTTCTTCATGATTCCTCCACAACCATTTGATCATTGGTACTAAAGTTTTGACTACAACGCAATCTTTTGTTTTTCATTCCATTCCGGCCAGAATGGCAGGAATTTTTCATGCCAAAACAGTAAGCAGCACAGATGTGTGAGGTGTTTCATTTCCGCGAGAATTCCGGCCTGTTTCGGTGCATTCTGGCCAGATTCCAATATTTTGGTCAGAAATTAGTCATGATGGGTGTCCAACTGCTGTGAGCATTCCGTTGTGGTACGGTTGAACCAAAGTGAGTGATATCACTGATATGACCGTTCTAGTTGTTGGTGACCGTTTCGTTTCGAGAGCCTAGCTCATGGATCATGTGATATGACAAGGTTGTCCTTTTTGGTAAGAGTGATGTCAATGATGAAAAGCTTAGGGGTTCTGTGATATGATAGGAATCTTTTGGTTCATGGAGCCAATTTCAGCAACTACATTTTTATCAATGTATATATATATATATATTCACATTTCAGCAACTATATTACATATATATTCCAATTATAGATATATAATTAATTTATTCATATAACATCTATCCCAAAACGATATACCGAAATATACCGGTACTGAAATATTCCGGTCCCAATCGGAAAAATCATCGGAACAGAATTTTTTTTAAGTATGAAACGGAATGTGAATGACATTTTCACACACCGGTCACCAGACTCAGTCTCCTGCAACACAAGGAAGGTGAGGGCTCAAGGTTGATGAGTCACCTTTGATGCCTAAATTAGTTCGTTGATCCTCAGAGAGAATTTTAGTATGTGAGAGAACGTAAGAATGTATTCTAACATGGGATTTGGCTTTTATACCCCCCGCCGAGGTGGTCCCCCGTTTCTTGTATCAGAGGCACTCATCCTCTGTACAAGGTACCTCGTTGTCACCTTTAATGCGACATGACTCCCCTGATCATGTCCTTTGTGGCAGGTTGGTGAGTGCGGCCACCTTCTATGCATTCTATCCAGGACAGGGGCCTTGCCGTGACCTTTGTCTACGTTTTGTATTTGGCCTTTAATGCGGTTGGCTTTGCTACTACATGCGTGTGCAAGGTCATGTTAAAGAGGTTGTCGTCCCATCATTCCACGTTGACCCTCTTCCTGCACTGGCCTTGGGCCTCCATCCTCTCATCCTAGGCCGACTATGCTTTGGTCATTAGGCCTCCCACAAACGAGTTGGGCTCAACTCGATGGGGGAGTGTGAACACCCCTTCCACAAAATTCAAAATTTTGGAACAGTGGCCTCTTCATGATTGATGGATCTTTGAAAAGACAATGGAAACTTCACCTCAAATGTTATTGACTGGCATATGGGATCTACAAAAGGTGGCTGTGAGTTTTCAAACAAGTTTTTCTTCAAGTCACAACGATCTTGTGGGGAAAAGTTTTTACAACTTTTTACAACTTTGTTTTAAATGGAGAATATTTAAGTAAAATAGAGTTAAGTATCATTATTTTGGGTAAAATTCAAAAGGAAATGCTAACAGAATTAATTATTTGCGTAAAACAAATTAATAATTTCATTAATGGAAAAGCGACCCTATCGAATAGGAGTCAAGTAGTAATGCTTGCTTGGATGTACGTGCTTCAACTCTTTTCTTATACACTATCAGCATTAACATCTAGACAGTGATTCTCTAAGCAAAGTAAGATAATGTTTTTGAAAGGTAAAATCCTTATTTTATTAAATCAAGTAAATATGAGAAGCTCAGTCCAAGTACATAGGAAAAGTGTGTGTGTGTGTAGAGAGAGAGAGAGAGCACCTAATTACAAGTTTGGAGCTGGAGATGGGTACAAGAAAATCATGTAAGCTAGGCCCATTGAGGACAAAAACAGAAGCCCACAAGAATAAAATGTGGAAGAAGAAATGTCTATGATCATCAAAAGAGCATTCTCTATGGGCCTATGCACCACCGGAATTAGTTGAGACTGTCTTAGACAACTGGTGCCAATAAATAAAAATAAAAATAAAAAACATTCTCCATCTTCAAAGTTCCAACCACTTCTTTCTAGCTAAATACACCACATGAGACATAAGAGAATCATATGCCACACTGTAGCAATTTGGTTATTATACTAAAAGCCTCTCCAACTAGTAAGGAAATCTACCACCCTCCTAGGCATTACCCAAGTAAGCCCCTAAAAACCTCACTTTATAAGGCCCCAGCCACCTCAGAGTGAAGTAATACCACAATTTCAACACTTTGTTTTTAGCACATATAGCACCAATTCATAACAAGAAGCCAGATTGTCCATGGTTCAGATTTTCCCAAGTGCAGCATTCCAAACAAAGAAAGCAACCTTGTGAGGCACCTTGCTCCTACATATGCACTTCCAAGGGGATTGAATAGCAAACTTCTACTCCCTGAATGAAACTAAACCATCTTATCCACCTTGTTGCTACCAATTCTCTATGCGTGCATCAAGTTGAAAAGGCTGGAAATAGCCCCATCTTCCCAATCTTTTTTTATCAGTAGCCCCACCTTCCCAATCTTGAGCCACTCAAATAAAACTAGCATTCCATTGTAAGGCTCTTTACTAGAACTATCCAATAGATCTGCCACCAAGGCCTCCAGGCCATGTGCAATAATCCAAAAGAGGGCAAGAAATGCAATCTTGAGAGCCCTTTCGCCACACCAAATATCATGCTAAAATTTGACCCTGGATTCCTTGCCAACCACAAATCTTAAGTGACTTGCATAAACCCCCCATCCATTCCCCACAATCTCACACCAAGGCTCCTCTCATTTTATTCAAGCACCAACCTCCAAGCACCCTCAAACTTAAAATCAATTACAATCCTCCAAAACGTCTCCCTTTCTTGATGATACTGCATAACCACTTCCCAAGAAGAGACTTGTTAAGAATCCTCGACTTGCAAACCCCCAACGCTTTCCTAAGGTTGGGGCATAAACCTTATACCAATTAACAAGACGAAATGTAGCCTTATTGGCAATTCCCACCACAAAAAAGCATGAAAAATCTTTTCGATATGGTTTCCACACCTATAGGTAAAGAAAATAACGATAAAGAGTGTGTAGGTAAGGTTAGAAAGAGTGCAACTGGGGAGATAGATATATCAAAGGAAATTAGGGTTTTCTTTATTATGATGTGGCAGTTTATATTGTCTTGTATTTAAATTAATCTTGTACATATTTAGATAAGATAAGTTAGGTAGTTTGTGGGAGATTCAAATTGAATCTCAACTTTATCTATGTAACCCAAGAACTTGTGTTTATTTAATGAGAAAGAAACACCTCATTTGAGGTACTTCGGCCAAAATCTGACAAGATAGCCAGCTCGAAAGCATCAGTAGAAATATCAATACAGTGTACAGTTACTTGCAATGAGGTTTGGTAATCAGTCTTTAATTCCCATGTTTTAGGAACCTTAAATGCAATTAGTCTGGTCAAAATCATTGTAGTCTTAAGCTTGTATCTATGGAAGTAGCCAATGCCTATCTAGAATGCCTAAGAGCATTAAATTAAGTTAGTCTATTATTCTCTAGACAATGATAATGAAAATCAAAGGCAGGTTGCATTGAGAAAAAACTAGTTTGATTCCCTTTGTACTCTTTAGGTTTTGTTTTCTGCTTCACCGCAACATTTAACAGTTGCAGCAGTATCTAGCTGGATCATGATGTCATGCAAACCGTTCTTTCTAGTGAAAACAAGGAGTTATCTCACTGGATGCCAGTATTTTCTTATGAAATAATCACGACTTGATATATTTGAAAATACCAGTAATTTTAACATTACCATTTGAAGCACGTTGTTTTCTGACCGCAAACGTCCAGCCTACAAAGGTAAATCCAGGAATTAAAATGCAAGTAGGTGAGAAGGCATATATGTGTAGAGGCTATACATAGGGAACAGATTAAAGTCATACATGGTGTAACTCAAATATCTCCCTACTCGATAACCTTTTGTTAAATAAAAATTTTGACGAGTTGACTGTCAGATTATACAGTGTTTTATACCTATTCATGCATCCCAAATTTCACTTGATTATTACTGTCGAATCCAAAACTCATACATTTGGCATATTTTTAAAATTTAAGGAAACTTTTCTTTCAAACATATTGTAGGGGAGAGATATTTTAATGTCCATTCATCTTGATATTGTAAGGATGATGAATGCGTAGAGAAAATGTATCCAGATGTCAGCTTAGAATAATATTGATTGAATAATTAGTTGAGTAAACTAACATTGTTATAGATTACACTAGGTGTAACTTTCTCAATGTATGATAATTCCAAAAATAAATTTAGGATCAAGTTACATTGCATTTTAAACAGTCAACAGGCAGTTAATCAGGTCTGATAATGTTACAATTGGGGCCCTTTTTCTGAACAATTGGGGCCCTTTAACAACTGTTACTTTGGTGGATCCAAGACGCTACTAATTCAAAACAGAGCCTAGTTTGACAGCAAAAAGCCATATCACTTTTCTTCTCTTTTCCTTTTTTGATAAGTAGGATAAAGCTATATCCAAGAAGGTTACAGTGCCTAGGAAAAGGAAAAAAAGGATTGTATTCAAATGTAAAACTAGACAAGTTCCATTGGTGCTTACCATGTTATTCAGTTCAGTATCATCCCCTTTCAAAACGGGGTTCTGCAGAAAGGTGCTGATAACTTCTTCTGTCCGACTGCTGAAAGATGAGTCAGTTGGAGTGCCTTTTGATGCAAAACTCTCGTAAGTTGAACCTGAAACAATATTTTCATATCCCGACAGACCTTGACGTGTGTCTTCAGGTCCCTTGGTTCCCAGCTGCATAATACTTCCTGTTGGGTTTTGACCTAAGGACTGATTGATCATGCTCATGCCACCCTGCAAAGACACTGGAAGGGCACCTTGTCCAATGGGCAAATTCGGAGCAATTCCAAACTTCAGCATCATCTTTGTCATTGCTTGCTAGAAAATCAACAAACTAAAATGTTAGACGGATGAAGCTGGAACAATTTATGCGTTGCAATAGTTATGACGGAAAAATACATACTACAAGAGAAGATTGCATTTTATTCAACACCGATGGTTTGACAGCAAGGCCTGCAATAAAAACTCACTGTTTCAGATATCAAGTATCATGATTGTTAAAACAATTAAGTTTAGCAAATTATAAAATGCAATAAAGGCTTCTATCTCCTAACCATGAGCGGCTCTAATAAATCTCACATTCCACTGGTGGGGGGATTACTAGATATCTTCAATACAGAAGCATCCTTAGTATGCATATTCCCCACAGTCCTCCACTTTCTCCACCACCCTTTTGTCCCACACTAGTAATATTCTACTAGAACCCCCTTGAGGGGGCTAAATAAACCGGTCCATTTGATGGTAAAAAGCTTTGTACACATCTTCTAGTAACTGTTTCCAACAAACATATGGTATCTATCCCTTGCAGAAGGAGATTTTTTATTTCAAGGCATTTGACATTCATAAGAAAGTGCCATTACCCACGAAATTTTTTCCAATTCTCTATTTTTTTCACCTTGCTCGAGGGTAGAAGTCGATCCCTGATAAGAGTGGCCTGCTTCAATAACATAAGCATAGCCATCAGTTAATCTTCACCTCTCTCACGATCAATCCACAAAATGCTTGGATTTCTTTTCGTTTTCATCACCAAACTAGATCTATCCATGCCAAAATTTACTTCAGAATCTCTCAGAAAGCATGTGCTCAAGCAAATTGGCTTATCTACAATAGCCAAGATCTTTAAACCAGATGAATCACTCTACTACTCCCTGAACCAGCTTTTCAATGACAACAATCTCACAATAAATATTGCCCATGCTGCCCCCCACCCTACCCCAGGGGGCCTCCATCTCCAAAGAGATCTACTTCCCAACTCTACCCACAAGGAACTAAGCTAAACTACTATTATAAGGCATACACCGATGCTGCTACACCACTGAACTTACAATGATGCTGCTACACCATTTGAATTTACAACCCAAGGGATGGACCAATTGAATAGACTTGTTATTGGACATGGAGGAGAGAGCAGCCCAAAACTTGCTAAACCAGGTAAGCCACTGATCACAGGCACTTTGCAACCTATCTCCAGCATACATGCTGGCATGATATCAGTCATTTTACCAACATTCATCCCAGAGGTGCCCAATTGTCATTAACGAGACTTGATATATCTCCAATAATTCACACGTCTATAATAATTTATATGAAGGAGATGATGAGGAAATGATGGGGTTGTTGTTGGTGCCTTGTGAGGAGGAAGATTTAGCGTCTAATGTATAGTTTGGAGCTGAGTCTGTGGAAGATGATGTCCTCTTGATATCTCTTCCACCGATCAACAATATAGCTAGTTCATTATCGGATTGGGTTTTGCAAAAGGTTAATGAGACGCAGCACTGCATGGGGATTAGACGTGGAGGATATGAGGATCAATCCACAGCACTACTCACTGCAATTGAGGCAGGTCATTTACTTGGAACAAAATCAAGATCTAAGAAGAGCAAAGAGTCTAAGTGTCTAAATTGAGAAATTAACTACGACTCTTGTGGGAGATAGTCCAAGTCGAGGGAGGACTACAGTGAGGCAGAACCAGTTATATTATGAAGCCCAAGATTTTAAATTGGAATGTTCGGGGATTAAACGAGTTTAACAAATGTTTCCAAATTAAAAACTTGCTCTGTTCATGGAAAGTTGATATTGTGTGTTTTCAAGAAACAAAAAATGGAATGTATTTCTTTTAGGGTCGTTCGGAGTTTGTGCAGTTGCCAATACGTAGAATGGTCCTATTTAGCTTCTAAGGGAGCTTCAGATTGAGTATTAGTTATGTGGGATATAAGGGTGGAGGAGAGCATTGTGTTGGGGAATTTACAATGGCTTGCCTTTTTAAATAAGGTGGAATATGATTTCAAGTGGGCCATTGTAGGAGCTTATGGGCCAAACCTAGATTGGTGGGACATATCTTGGTGCATTGGTGGTGGCTTAACATTACCCGGTTCCCAAATGGGAGATCGGGGGAGGAGCCTCTTTGTCCCAAGCATGAGGTTGGAGGATCATTCACATTGTCATTCAATCAGACTTGGTCTAGATTGAAGAGGTTTCTAATCCATCCCTCTTGGGATTTCTTCAAATCAATTCCCTATAATGGGCTTAATGTTCACAATTTCCTTGTATCTATTTCTGCCTCCTAGCGAGATGTTCTCTTCTATACATCCAGCTTACTAGGCAATGCTTATTGATACTAACAAATTTTTACCTAAATAAAAGATAATAATTTGCTGCTCCAATATCCTCAAATTTTTTATACCGTATAGGGCTGAGAAAAAATCTGAAAATCCAACTCTAAATCCAATTCCACTCTGACTCCAACAAAATAGAGTCAAAGTCGAATTTTTTTTAATTTCAATTGGAGTTGGAGGTGTCACTAGACTGACTCCAACTCTGACATATGTTAATAAAATGTGTATTTATCTATATATTTATCATGTATACTAGTATAGTTATATAACTAGAACTTATATAGTTATAAACAATAATATGCTAGTAATATGTAAATATCATAGTATACTACCATACATAATCAGGTATAGAAATAAGTTAAGACACTAATATTTAATTAAGTCTAGTATAACAAGTTAATAACACAATACTGATCAAAAAAACAAGTTAATAACACATATACTAATTTAAAGTATAATAACATATAATTAGACACTACAAAGTCTAGTATATAACTAAGTTCGAAATAAGTTAGATATTTGTAAAATAACATGCATTACTAACGTATAATAACATGTAATTATAGCAAGTCTTATATAGAAATAAGTTAGAAACTAGCATAGAAATAACTATTAAGTCTAGTATAATAAGTTAATAACACGTAATAATAATTTTCTAAAGTTAAATAACATGGAATTAGACACTAGGTAGTTATAAATAAGTTAAGACACTAGCATAATATAATTAAATGTAATTAGACACTCAAAATAATATGTAATGGGTGGCGCTATGGTCCAATCGGGCTGTGTTGAGTTAAAATACAGCCCTCCAATAATATGAAGACACGTCCCCATTTACCACCAAAAGCCAATGCAACTGTTCACACCGAATCGAAATGCATTTCCCTTCCATCAAACCCTTTCTTCCCACCATGCTTCGGCCCCAAGTCGCGAATCAGCCCTTCCATCAAAACCTTTCACTTCGGCTTCATTTCGGAGAACAATAACATGATCAACAAATCAACTAAAATGACCGAGCATTTCCATATTGAAAATCCCAAACATTTTGTCAAAACTCTTGCAAACAAACTGCAATAAACACCAACTCTATCTCATTGAGTTCAATTGGACAACTAGTTTCGGAGTGTGTGGGAATAAATGAGCTAGTGCGACGGAATGAGTGAGCTGAAACCGTTTCAACTCGCGGGAGAAGTGGGATGCTCAGCGTTGGAATTTGCAGTGGAGAGGCCCGAGTGCGACAGAATGAGGTCTGGGTGTGGTCGAAGGGCTGATTTCACGACTTGGGGCTGAAGCACGATGAGAAAAGAAAGGGTTTGATGGAAGGAAATGCGTTTCGATTTGGTGTGGACGGATACATAGGCTTTTGGTGGTAAATGATGACATGTCTTCATATTATTGGAGGGCTGTATCTTAACTCAATACAGCCCGACCAGACCACAGGTATTTCCATATGTAATACTATAGTATGATAACATATACTTATACACTATAGTACAATTCTAGTATAAAAATAAGTTAGATATTAGTATAGAATTAAAAGCAGTGAATGACTTAGTTTTTAATTTTTTGAAAAAATAGAAATTTGAAAGCCCACAAAAGAATTCCTTTTTAAAATGGGCTAAATATGAAGCTAAGAAAACAAAGCCCAAAGCTGAAAGCCCAAATCCGACTCCGCTCAGACAAGTCGAAGTTGGATCAGAGCCTCACAAGTCTGAGTCGGATTTTAGAACTTCGATTAAGTCGGTGCTCACCCCTACCCTTGTACAATAAAGATATTGGAATACTCATGATCTATTATTTATATGAGACTCTGTTGTGCACGAACTCAATAGGCTCGTTATGTAAAAATAATAGAAGAAGAAAGGAAGTTGATTAAAGAATAAAAAAGAACTAAATTTCTAACGTTATAAAGGGTGAAGGACTATGTTAGCACCAGTTTTTGAAAATTCCACACCAATGAATCTCACATGGTAAGTCCCACATGGGCCCCAATGAACAAGAGTCGTTTGGAAATATCATTTCTATGATAACTTTTTTATAACGTGGGACTTCACCCAAGTAGGCTTCACCCAAGTAGGCCCTTCAAATCTACCACTGGGGCATAAACCCTAGATACACAATTTAACTGCCAAACCCTGATGCTAAATAACAAAACTGCCAATTATGACCTACATTAAGCATTTACGACTAATTTTATCAATAATTCAATTGGATTTGGCATCAATTTTAACACATTTAGCAACATATATTATAAGTTCGACTTGATTGAATATTCACCATTTTATTAAGAGAATTGTTACATACACAAAAAGATTTTACAAAAGTAAACCTACAAATAGATGTAATTTTATAGGATTCATTAGATCTATTTTACAATAAAAGAAACTTTACAATTTGACGAACCACATCAAAACACAATAGTTTATGGGTTTACTTTTGTGTAATCCATTTGCGTCTAAAGTATTTCCCTTTCATTAAATATTCACTTTGTCAGAGAAACTATAATTTTTAAATCTATTTTACCATTATAAAATGCCATAATGTGCATCCCTTGACATAAAGCCACATTTGGACCTCATACATTTCCGTCCACTTACGAAATGTTTGAGTGAATGGTGGCTAGATGAAAAAGGCTCATGGACCATGCCCTTATTTCTTTACAATCTAGTCCTACCCATGCATAGATTAAAAAAACATAGGACCAATATCTTCCCTTGAGAGTTCAGTGTGTCATACCAACTCCAAAACCATGGCCGAAGCCAACACCACAACCGACGCCTGCTTCAATATTCTTAGCTCCCAACTTCCTTAGCTAAAAAAGGAGAGACAGATAAACTCTTGTTATTAAAAAAATGTATTTTGCTATATAACCATGTTAAGTAAATAGTAGAAAACAAATAGAAAGATCAATTTTGACTTACAGAGTCATTCACATGTCTGCTAACACCAGAAAAAGCATCAGTTGCCCCTCTGGTGGCACTCATAACTTGACCCAGCATTGGTAATGCACCTGAGAATAGGTCAAATCAAATTTCCTCAGAAACCAGTATCCCACTAATAAGGTAAATAAACAACCAATAAAGCACCTACTCAAGAGTATTACTATTCAACAATACAAAACGAGTTGTGCCCCCAAAAAAAAAAAATTATTCATTTCGTCACAGATTTTGAAGACCCATTCCTTATCCTACTTTTAAGCAAGATCAAATGAATGTCCATTTAATGAAGTATTACAATGCTGAAGATGACTAACGGGATAGAAAAACTAGCAAACAAGACAGAACTTGGTACGATAATGAAATTGCATGATTAATGAGAAGAAAATTACAAGTTCAAATAATTGAAAGAATTGTAGCTTTTTAGCACGGAAATACCATGTCCAGGAGGAAGCTTTCGGTGGGAAGGGGGTTAAGGAATCAAGGAATAATCAATTCATTTTAATCATCAGTGAGACCACAGTCAAGTTTTTTTTTTTTTTTAAGCACGAGATAATTTTATTAATACGAATGAAAGAGGCATGGCCCGTGTACATAGGGAGTATACAACAAAAACACCTAGTTACATTCTATAGACTGTAAAGACAGACAAGAACTCATGAACATCGTTTCCATTAAATACTCACGGTCAAGTTAGCAGCAAGGAAAGAGTTAACTAACATCCACTAGTTACATTCTATCTCAGATGTTAGACAATTATAACGGTTAATTATGTCCTCCCCTGAAAGAACTATACCCCACCCCCCAAACTTCAACTTGCTGCACCCCTGTAGAATAAAGTTCCAGTTTTTAGTTTTTAGTTACACCCCATGGTAAATATGTATAAATCACCATTAACTTAATGAAAATATGTGCAAATGTACAAAATTAACCTTAATATTAAAATAAAGCCTTTCAATAAGATAAAGGGTAATTTCATCTGACTATATATTTCATTAACGCTGATAATGATTTGAAGGAGGGGGGGACTAACACTAAACTAGAATGAGAGTCCATGTTACACTCGCTCAAAGTTTATCAGGTAAATCACAATGGTGCAGTAGTTTGTGGAGTAGGGGGGAAATGTAACTATCACCAAATTGAATATGACAAGAATTGTGTCTCATTAAACAAGATTCTGATCTTTGAAGTTGAAAATTAATTCCAAATTTCTCAGTTGCAGCATCCCAGAAAATTTAGAGTCATGCTAGATACAATCCAAGAGTGTGCAAGTCCATGCAGTCCCTTTGAAAAAAAAGTGAGGCCACCGTGAAACAAGAGGTTTTTTCATGTGGGTCCCAGGTGTGCCCACCTTTCTTAAGCATGTATCTATTTTGACTGCCACCTTGACAATGAATATGAAGCACAAAGCGAATACCAAGGAATTTTTTTTTTTTATGATAAGTAGAATGCCAAGGAAAAATAGAAGCCCACACCCAGGGTTGCACATCCTTGGGGATATTGGATGCTCACTTGGTTCTTAAGTATTGTTCACATGGCTCTACATTATCTTGTTGCTTATGGTTAATTTGTCCTACTATCATTATTGGTTCAACAAATAATTCAATCCAAACTAAAGCTCAATTATTAAATTTTGTCATGCTGTAAACCCTATAGAACTGCATCATACACCAAGAATGCATTTTTTTCCTTTTTTGTTAAAATAATACCTTATATAATAGACTAGCAGAACTTAAACAGGATCTTTATACATTTTTAAAATTGTTGAGGGTGTATAAATCATCAACTAAAGCCTCGTTTGTTTTCACAACTCCTCTCAACTCATCTCATCTCATCTTGTCTAATTATTACAAATTTCTCAAATTCTCGCACAAAATAAAATAAACAATTCAACTTTTTCAAATTCCAAAACAAAAATAATATTATAAAAATATATTCTAACAATATTTTTTCCACTTGTAAATTTACTTTTAACTTATCTCATCCCATCTATGAAAATAAATGTGTCCTAAAAGATGGTCAATAAAACAAATGCATTGAACTTAATTATAAAGTAAGACTTGGATCCTATAAGGATATCCAATGCAATTTAATCAATGTGAAAGAGTATTTATTGCTAGAGAACAATAATAAAGAATAAGCCCATTACATATTACAAAGAACGATACAATGGGATCACTTTAAAAAAACTGATCACTTCTACGCATCTAGTGTACTTGGGTTGCACCTTTTGTGCTTTTCAATAAAGATTGCTTACTTACAAGAAAAATGCATGACATGACAACATTTTGGGTCTTTGATGAAACAATTATTTACTTTGCATCAGTTTCAATAATAGATTATCGGCAAAAGAAGACTGAGACTTATATAAAGCAATAGTTTTTAATAGAACATTAACCATGCCTCCATAAAAACAAAATTTTACAGAACACATCCACAACAATGCATTCTTCACTCCTTTTTTTTCTCTTCATTGTTGAAGTACTTTCTTCTATTATTTTGATTAGCTCTAAGTAACACACCCAAGAAACAGGAATTAGATTAGCCATTATCATTCTCTCCAACAACAACAAATAAACATCAATAAAAAAGGGGAAAAAAAAAGAAGCAAAATGAGGTAACATAAAATGAACCTACGTGGATTCTTAGACGCTAATAAACGGGTTTCACCATCTTTGGGTTTGAAGAGCTTTCCCAAGTCCATCCTCCAAATAATTTAGAATTTAAGATGCAAAATATCAGGGGGAAAGTGAGGAGGAGTTGGGGGACGTCGGGTGTTACCTAGATTTATGGGGCGGCCAACGCCGATACCAATACCACAGCCGACGCCAAAGCCAGTGAATACTTGACCGACTTTGAAAGTAAACGGATTCTCTACTCGGAATCCCTGAAACTCTTTTGCCTTTCTCTGATTCGGCACTACGCTATTGTTACCATCAATAGTACTGTAAGTGGTACTACTCGAAGCCTCCATTCTTGAACAATCTTCTTCTACCTTTGAGACTTTTTCTATTTCTAAAAGCTAAAGCTACTAGCTATCTTTGTCTGCAACTTTCCTGACTCTCGCTCGCTCTGAGACATTATGTACAGAGGACATTGGAAGAACATACCGGAGATGTCCGTGCTACCATATGGTCGTTGAGGAATCAGTTGTACCTAAGTAGTAAGCTCCTAACAAAATGTCCAAGGCCGTACCATTGAAATCAAATTCCCATGAGTTGTCTCCCACGAGTTGGGTTTGATAGGGTTTTGGTGTTCACAACATTGGCCTCCATTAAATCTTATTTAAATCCATCTAATCTCATATCATTTTACCTTAATATTTAAAAAAAATATCAACGTAAATTTTTTTTTTTTAATTTTTGATTTTTATTTTTTTTTATCTAATTAATAGTTATTATCTAATAATTATAATTTTTCAAACTTCCAAATAAACTATAAAAAATATTTTCAAATTTTCAAATTCATAAATAAAAACTATATTTAAAAAATTATATTATAAAAATATTTTAATTTTATAATATTTTTACTTAACTTCTCTCTTTTTTTTAATATATTAAAAAATATTTTAATTCAAACTATTTCACAATTATTAATAAACTATTTTAATACTATTTAAAATTTTTTATTTTATTTCATTTTATTTTAATATCCAAAAGAGTCAAATGAACTCTAAAATTTACACCTTAAACGTGGAGAATTACAAAGAGGAGAATCTTGAGAAACCTTTTTTGTCTTCCTTTAGTATAAGTTAAGTATTAATTTTCGACCGCTAAGATGATAGCTCAATTAGTATAAATTGGTATTTCATAACCTCGAAATCAGGAGTTTAAATCAAATGTAATTCGAAGTTGCTTACGAAAGTAATGCCAGAATCAAAAGCTCATGAGATGGATTTTAGATCAACTGACATCTTGATAGGGTTGTGGTGAATAACTCGTCATTTGAGCAGAAGTTATATTCAAACTAGACATTTTATAATGGGGAGACTCTTATGGTCACGCTCAAGGAGAATAGCTACATTAATCGCCCTCATCTCCATCTTTGCTGAGAAAAAAAATATATTAATTTTTGATTTTAGAATTTTTTTTTATGTTTAAAATATTGTAAGTCACATTGGTATTACGTGCGTGGCGTTACAATTGGTGCCGTTTCTCAAGAGATCAACGGACTTTATTTTGATTTTAAATCCGCGAACAAAGAGCATGGATTGACCATTCCATCGGTCAAATTTTAAATAATGTCACTCCAAAACCTAATCACAAATCAAATTATTTATCTAAACTCTATTATTTATTTTTAACATTTTCATTATTTTTCTAGAATTTGCATGTCATAGTTTACAAATCTAGGATTTTATTTTGTTTTTAATCAAATCAAAATATATTTATTTTAATTATAATAATATATAATGTACAATTTTTCAATAACTTTTCCTTTTAAATATAATGGTTATATCATTCATCTTAATTAATTTTTTTCTTATATTTTTAATAATTATATTTGCAAGCTAGAATCTGATTTCAATGATTATTATTTGTATTCATCTCAAACGCAATGATTGTATTAATTTCAGATTTACATAGCTATAAATTTTAATAACTTGGGATCCAAAAACACAAGTATTTATAAATAAATAAAAAAATCTACCTATGTTTTTTAAATAGATTAAAATTACAATATTAGAAGTTTACATCAAAATAAAACGATAGTCAACAACAAAACATGATTTTATCCAATCAAATCAAAATTAGTTTAGCATTTGATCTGTTTAAAGACAATAATGCATATCATATATGTTGTATATGGTAGAGAAAAAATAATCGACGATCTCGTTTATTTTTATAGATAAAATTAAATAAGTTGAGATTAAAGTTAAAAATTAAGTAAAATATTGTTAAAATATTTTTTTTAATATTATTTTTATTTTAAACTTTGAAAAAAATAAATTTTATTTTATACGAAAATTTAGAAATATAATAATAATAGATGAAATAAAATAAAATAAGATAAATTAAAAAGAATTGTGAAAACAAACTAGATTGAAGTGCAATATAATCCGATCATTTGGCGTATAAACTGTATAGAATATTAATATAAAATAAAAATGGCTGGTTACTTTTATTTGGTATTTATGTTGAACGACTATTCGTCAAAGCTGCCAGGATGCATTCATGATGGCTAGCTTGATATGCTTTTGCCATGCGAATGTTAATATAGCGTTTGCAATGGTGTAACTAAAATGTAATTGTGAACTTTTTTTTGGCTTTTCGCTCTCACGAAAGCCTTCCTTCTCTTAGGGTTCTGAAAGTTGACGGGCAGGGAAACGAGGCTCCGTTTCCTCATCCGTTCTCATCGTTTTCTTCTTTTCTTTCTCTTCTTCTCCTCTTTCTCGGCCACAATGTTTTGAATAATGGAATTTTGGTGGTTTTTGGGGTGTTTTGTGTCCAGTGGTTTGCTTTTGCAGGTTCACGGGAAGCGGAAGCTCCAAGACCGAAATACGTAATGCCTTCATCGTTTTCGTCAGTCAATCGATTATCTGACGAATTTTTTAGTCGATCGGAGGGGCTCGTCACCTTAACGCTTGGAGTCCATAGCTTTTTGCATCTCCGTCTTGGTGGATCCCGTAGCTGGTGGAGTCGTCAGTTGGTGGATCCGGAGTTTTCTGGCGCCGGTGACCAACAGTGCTTCAAGTTTTGGTTCGATGCGTGGTGTCCATGCGCTACCAACATAAGGCCGCCATTTCTGTTGTTGTTTAGGGTAGTTTTTTGGTGCGTTTTTTCTGGGTTTTTTCTTGTTTTGTTTGTATAGGAAATATTGGAACATGTAGAAATAGTGCCCAGACTTTATCTTCGTAGATTTAAGTATTCTCCTCCTGTAGAGGATGAGTTTTAGTTACTGTCTTTTAAACAGTACTTTGTTTCTACAGATTTTGTCCGTAGAATATGGAAGCTGGGCTCCAATTTGTACCTAGTTGATTTGTTAACTGAGTTTAATCTCAGTTACTGGTCACATTCTATGCTTCGTTCATTGACATTAATGGAACATTGTTTCTTCAAAAAATATATATAATTGTGAAATCATATACTTTGAAGGCTATCTTTGTATTTAAAAAAGATCACATTAAATTATGTATTTTTAATTTAAAATAATTATAAAATATTATTTCATTGTTATTACAATTTTTTTTGAAATTTAATTTGTTTTTATATATGTTGTAATCAAAACCCACTACATAAGTTTCTAAGTAGTGGGTTTTGATTACAAAACCCACTACTTTGAAGCTTGATGATTGTAAATTCGTATCTAGAAGACAAAGTTTCTGTTGAGGACATTTGGGTTGTAATACTTGGGAAGATAATCATGTAAACATTTATAAACAACGTCAATATTTTCTGTTCAAATAAGTATGGCCTGTAATGTAAATATCTTTTGGAGACTATGAAACCTCTTAGGATTGAGATGTATTTTGTTCGGTACAATTGTTATTTTATCTTTCTGCTACAATTATATCATATTGTGAGTAACATGTTATATTCATGCATGTTAACTGTCATGAATACAGGGATGTGTAACCATTGTTGTATGTCTCGATGCCTCAATTCCCTTTAAATCCCAAGTGGAGGACTAATTCGTTACACGATGCGAACCTACCCAACTCCATAACCTTGGCGGCCTATTATTTGACCTTCATATCTCATTGTACCAAGCTACAAACTCCCTCGACTCATGATGTTTCATGATGGAAGGAAAGAATTGATCGTCAAACTCCTTCTTTAGTTGTACTAAATCACAACCTTCAATAATCCCTACTCCATAATTAGCAAATGACACTTCACAACCTCTTCTTACAGTAGATATTTTCTGTATGGCATCTTTTGTTCTTCGATACACCCACAAATCTTGAACATATTTTCAAGATCCATAATCCATTTTGCAACACTTGTGGGTCCTTCACTCTTGTTGAACTTAGGATATCGATACATCAAGAAACACTCGTACAAACATCTTTGCTCAATACGTGGAGCAGCAGCATGCTCCACATATGCTCGTTGTTGTTAAAGTTGTTGCAAGAGTTCTTGTTGTTGCAACAACATGTCCATCATACAAGTTATGGCCTTAGCCATGTTGTAGCTCCCATCACTACGTCAATATTCCTTCTCATGCATATCCTTTAGTTTTTCAGTCTAGGTTAGTCTAGGGAGACCATGATAACTTTCTTGCCATATGATTAAAGTCGATCATTATGCTTACTTCTAAACTTTCAAAAACTAAACATACTACACTAAAATCATAATCTAATGTCTGGTACTAGCTTCTACAGGATTTATGGATTTACCCAGAGTCATAAAACTCTGATACCATTGAATCTATGGTGCCCCTAACTCCTACTTGTGGCTTGACAGAGAATCTTAGTTCCAAGAGTACTCCACTCAGGTCACACTCCTCGCCTTTTATGATGCTGGTATTTGCTCGCATGCCTAACATACGAGTGCGTAATAATACGTAGCATAAAAGTATTAGGTAGGGTGTTGAAATTTACAAACTTAAATATCAAATATTAACACAATTACCAAATTATCATAAATATCCATTAGTTATCATGTTTCTTCATTCTTATAGTTATTAAACCCCAATATGAGTTCACCAAAACTCTTGAAAAAGTAAATAACTAATTTAGCTATAGCATTTTCATCCAAATGAGGACAGATCCTCATATCCTCTATTAAATCCTATATCTTCATCAAAGTCTATGATTCTAAGAAGCAAAAACGTATTTGAAATACCATGGTGAGTGTGGCGCCCTCGCCCACAATATCGTACCCACAAGGATTTGGGTGCCAGGGATGCCAATCGATCGGCAACATCCCAAACCTTAACAGTGGAGAAGTATGTTTTCAGTCAATCAGCAGTATTCAATAGCAGCAGAATATGTAAATGAATTAGTCAGTGACTAATGTTTGCACTAAGAAAATCCTCATTCAATAGTAATATTCACATGTCATTATCACTTCTTCTCAAATAATATTATTGCACCATCATTAGTTCATTACCTAACTAAAATAAACATTTTATAATATATATAATTGCTAATCGGATACAAGACTCCATAACTATTACACCAGCTTGAGTTAGGCCTTCTTCCTTTGGAAAATCTTCTTGAACTAAGTCTACATCAATGTCTAGAATTCTGGTGAACGAAATTGCAGGTGGGACCACCATTTCTAAAGAATCCTAATAGGTTAAAATTAGCATGGCAACGAATCATCCTCTAAGTAAGTTTTATATGTTCATACTCATTATTATGACAAGGTATCACCTTCTTATAAAAACACAAAGCTCATAATAGCTCATCATATAAAAGTATCAGTTGGGACTCCACCTATTTGACATGGAAAAACTCCCTAGTCAATCAATGCATAAACTCATTCACCATAATCGACCTAGCCAACTTGGGAAATCACTCTATCCTATCAAAACACACACACACACACATAGAGGACATTATGCATGGTCAACTCGGGGACTTTCTCTACTCGTGTTATTAAGTGAGGTCAACAAGAACATATTCTGTCTGATCTCGATCATCATGGGGAATCCCTTGACTTGTATGAAACTTGTGGTAACATGTCGTATGAATGGCGCAAGGACTCCTCAACCCATCCATGATGATTAGACATAGTAAGACTTGGAATTCACGTCATCTCAATTCGTATCATTCTAAGTTCATCATCTCAAAACAGTAACGTAAAGATAGCCAATATAGAACATGAGAAACCCTAATCTTATAACATACTCACAAACATTTATCCAACATTTCCAGTATAGCGTAGAAGTTAACCTACATGGAAAATAATCTTAACACTACGATTATGCTGGTAATGATCCTTCTGCTGCAAGTTCTGAAGTCATTTTCTTTGTTGGGAAGTTTGAAAGGAAGAAAGAGTAACCACTTTACAAATTTCAAAAGTGCGATATTGAGTCCCTCCCATATCTTTATATACAATGGGGCTTTCAATCACATCCATGGCATTCTTTTTACTCCTTGTATGCTTGAATGAGATATCTTTGATCTTGACCGTCCATTTTTCCTCTAGACTTGAAGAAATCAAATGACTAATGGAACAAGGTATGTGATAAGGACTTAGCCAAGTCCTTGTCTACTACTTTTATTATGTTTTGTATTAGCCCACTTAGTTATCTATCCAAGATATGGCATGTAGAAAACCTAGAATGCAAGAAGGGCCTTACCTATCTTAGGGAAAAGGCACCCAAGCCCATTAAGGGGCTCAACATGGACTAATGAAAATTGGTCACCAAGGGTCTTAGGTTTAGGAAAAACTCTAACTAAGGTTTCGGCATGGGAGACATTCACCTGGAAAAGGGGAAAGCTTTTAGCCTTCCATAGAATTCTCATCATTAGGAACCTAGGAAAGAAACACATTGGATAGCACAGTGATGCCACGTGGCCAACATGCAAACCAACACTAGGGTACATTGAACCTACACATGGAAGTGGAAGAAGAAGACTATATGCTTGGCTATATACAACCAACAACCACATTCTACTTGTCTCATATGCACAACTCACCTCTAGATTACTTTATATTTGGACGTAAAAAAGTGGGTAAGGGAGTGAGAAAAATTAGAATTTTGAAAAACCCAAAGGATCCCCATGCCACCCATAGAATTTTGGTAAGTTCCAAGGTGCAATGATTTGAGGAAGAGAAGGGCGCATGGGGACACTTCAAATCAGAGACACAAATCTCTAAGAGACTTCTAGGGCTTCGGCCATAGGGTTTGCACACCAACCGTGGAGAAGCCAATCACTCCTTCGATATTTGTCACGCATGGAAGGAAAGTATGAGAGTTTCTAAAAAAGATGCAAGGAAAAAGGAAGAGGTGCATGCGGAAGGCGCACTCCCACACATATATCAAGATTGTATAAGAATCTTTGTGAGAGGAAGAGAAAGAGGTGGATGCTAGGGATAAGCCCACTCACCACATCTCACTTGACTAGGGAACCAACACTACAGTCCACCTAAATCTAGAGAAGAGAAAGAGGTCACACACACACACACCACTTGTCAAGTGGCAAGCATGCACAGGTTCATCCTATATCTCAAGGATGATTTAGGGTTTTATACTTTGACCGTTTTAGCCATCAGATTCATTGAACTTAGATGCATAGGGGGGTATTTTTGAAAACTAGGGTTTCAAATGAAAGGGGTTTCACATGCCACTTGTCGAAGAGACTCTTTGATTTTCTTAAAGCAACACCAAAATGAGAAAGATGAAGGGTTTTGGCCATGATGTCACATAACACCCATGCTTGGGTTTCTTGCATGGGTGCCATGTGTTTGGGGGGAGGGGGGGGGGACCATTTTTGAAAACTAGGATTTTGGGTGATAGGGGGTTTCACATGCCACTTTTCAAAGGGACTCTTTGATTTTCTTAAAGCAACACTAAAATGAGGAAGATGAAGGGTTTCGGCCATTATGCGACATGGCAACCATGCTTGGGTCTCTTGCTTTTCCAATGTTAGAATGTGAGAGAATGAAGAATGTCTATAAAATAGGAAGGGCCGACGAGTGATGGCTCTTATGTATCCTCTCGTGTTGACCAACTCAATCCAAAAGGACACCAACAAGATACAGAAGAATTATGCACCAGATCCAAGTATACATAATTATCCTTGGGTCGGATGTGCACTAATGGAGGACATAATCTGGGTCACCCTTGTTGTCAATTTGTGAGACAATCTATGATAATATCAAATAGGAGTTTATGAACCTAGACTCTAATAGAACAAGATCGGATCAATTAAGTGGGTTTCCCAATACCCAATCAAACAACTAAAGTCTTTCATTATTCAAGGTGAGAATCAACCCCTTAACTTACTCAAATATAAATTACAACAGTATTTTACTAATCACTAAGCATTCACATGAAATTCTGGCCAAATAAAGTTATGGATAGCATAGTTGGACAAAGAATTTTCTTATAAAAATGTATGATGAATATAAATTCTGAAAATAGCAATCGTTTTAAAGTTTAGTATTGGCATTAGGTATGGAGACCAAAATGTTGATTCCATGTGTGGCTTCATTAGGAGATTTTATTGCCATAACCACTCCAATAGGGCAAGTTGACCCCATCCAATACGAAACATGTAGAGGCTTATTCCCATCACGAAATGCTAATTTCTTGGCCCCTAGATCATCCCAATCGACACAAGTTATTTTACTCTTGAGGTTCAATTGTTGCCTAGTAAGTCGACGGTTTGTGCACTTTTCCACTTTGATAACCTCAAAGCTTTCTTTGAGAAACAAATAGAACTCTGAGGCCATTTTGATGGCAAGCCTGCTCTCGCTTTCTTCAACACAAAGCAATGGAAGTGAGTTGTACATTTTTGATCTGTCCAAACTTGCATTTTCGACAGTAACTCTAAAGTTATGCAAAGTTTGTCCACAACATTTTCTGGGGATGGAGTTAATTATGGTGGTCAGGGAAGAAAGATGCATTCTTTTAAGATCTGGGATGTAAAATAAAGGTTTTTTTGATGCATTAATGTTTGAAATAATATTGCGGTGTATGATTGCCCAACTACTGAGGAAGTTCTCCACCACCAACAGGTCTGCCAGAAGAAGGCTACAACTAATCCCAATTGAGTATCCCTGACACTGGAAGTTTGTCACCTGTTAAAATTCCACAATTACTCAGATTTTTCTTAAAAAAACAAAATTTTTAAAATAGAGATCCCCAAATAGTCACACTTCTAATTGCAGGTCGAAGCTCACTTTAACACATGTATTATAAAAAGGAAAGTATTCTAGCTACAAAGGAGTAACAGTAATCGCATAAATTAATATAGTTTGATGCCGTCGTTAGATTATAAAATTACTAGTATATCTAATAGATCGGATAAACTGCCAAAATAATCAAGACATTAATACAACGTATGTAAGCTGCTTTACTTACCTGAATGTAAAACAGTGGAGAGAACTGAGGATTTTGTTGGTCAACATCCTTCCAAGAAACAAGCTGAGCTTCTACTTCTTCCTTTTCCTTTCCCTTCAATTCAAGAAAGCTTGACAAAGTCATAGGAATGCGTGCCTCAATGAGCCTAACGCCACTATCTTTGGACACAATTTCTAGCCCTCCATGATCGCCATCCTCCACACGCCGGAGTCTCCCGGCAAGCAATGGCTGCTGCTCTGACAATGCTCTAGCGAGTGATTCCCTTGACCAACCAGCAAAAAACCAGCCGGAATCATCCTCGTTTGCATTGTTGTAATAAAGAAGTACGTGAAGACGATTATTGAAAATAATTCCGGAGACGAGAGGGTCGGCCTCCACGGCCACCACTTTTCGTGCTCGTCGCTCATCGGTCACCATCATTGGAGACACAGTCTGCACAGCTTCGATATGTAATTTAGGAACATCACTTATACCGTTTGCCATTTTGGAGCATATATGAACTGGTTACTGCTTCATTAATATAATTGCTAAGTTATTTATAGGGCAATATTAATTGAACTATACGTATATATAGTTATACTTTAAGAATAAATATATTCTTTTTTATTAGGGAACTAGAATAGGAACAAGAAATAATAAATGAAGTTGATTTTGGTGTACTCTTAGCTCACAATTAACTAGTCAAAGAACGGTGCACCAGCTCTAGTAAATGAAGAGACGTAAACGGCAGCCGATAACTAACTAGCTACGAGAAATGTTATAGCTATAAAGAATACAAAAAGTAAACTCGTAAATTAATGATCTAGTTTCATAAAATTTATTAGATATATTTAATAATAAAAATAATTTTATAATTTCATATACCACATCAAATTATATTAATTTATAAATTTATTTTTATGTAAGTCTTTTATTATTAAATTATTTTCCATTTTATTATAACAACGAATGAATAGCTCTGATTCTTTGGAGTAATGTCATCCATTCAATCATATTTTAAATAGCTTCATTAACCATTATTTGAATATCAAAATCATCTCAACTTAATTCATCTCACTCATTATTATAATTTTTACAAATTTCTACAAAAAAAATAAATAATTCAATTTTTTCGAATTTCAAAATAATAATAACATTAAAAGATAATACTCTAATATATAATATTTTATTATACTTCTAACTACTTGTATATAAAGTCATCTCATCATCTCACTATCTAAACAAGCTCTAAATCTTTAGCAACATCTTTCTTACCTTAATTGACCATAAATTTGCTTGTTATATGAGTTTTAAACAATTACAAAAATGGATCCAGGCAGTAAAAACTAAATAGTTTTTAAAATTTTAGGGCGCATTATTAATGCACTTGTGTGCGGATTATTGATATAGCTAGGGTACTGAATAAATTAAGGTGGTGTGCTGATCATGTACCTACCACATGCAATTAAGATAGAGAAAATTAAGAATAATGTTAGATGCAGCACTATAGGAAAATATTAGGAATTTTTACTTTTGAGATTCCTACTTGTCCCAATTTTAAGTTTTTCTTTTTCTTTTATTTTTTTTTACGTGATTTTTATATAAGTGACGTTTTTAAATAATATTGTGATTTTTTTTTAAATATTTTAAGATGTTAAAAAAATCATGTATATAAAATATATAAAAAACTAAAAAAAAAACTTAAAATTGGGACAAGTGGAGATCTCTAGCATTGTCCCAACACTTTATATTGTGGAGTACATAGATATTATATAATTCTTTTTAAAAAAATGAAATTTACTGTTAAGAAATTAATTTTTTTTTCTATATAGATTTCGTATTTAATTATTCACTAACTTTTAAAATAATTACGCAATGCTTGTCTACTCCACAAATAAATATCTAGAAAACTAAGCATAGTATTGTATAGTCTAGCCAGAACATGTACGCATGTTTAATTATGTCATAATAACAATTAACTAATTGTCTAAATATGCTACAAAGGAGATAGAAGGACGTTATACAATATAGGCTAAGAAATAAAGATTAATTCGGTGGTTCTTTTCTCTGATCAGCTATAACCTCCACCATAATTTATTGACGTTAGGAAAGAATTGGATATATAGGGCGTGCCGCAATAACTTAATAAGTTTGCATTTGTCTTATTTATTTATATATAAGTGCTAGAATACATGAACTTATTCATAATTCTATAATAAAATAACATGAGTTTCTTTAATTCAACCAGTACATAAAAATCAAAGTAAAAATAAAATAATAAATATCTTATTAAATAGTTGTATAAATGGCGAGCAATAAATGGCGAGCAATCAAATTTTTTTTTTTTTTTATAAGTTGTCTTATGTTTGATGTAATACGTGAGATAAAGAGTATAGTGACAATTGGCGTTGGGGGCCTTTTTGGTGATGTTAGGCCGGCGTTGGATGGCTAGTTGATAGTTGGTGGCTGTATTAGCCACCTTTTCTTTTCCCAATAAATGTATTCTTATTTCTTGGCCTCAACACTTTTTGATAGGTATTTCTTGGCTTCAACACTTTTTATTTGCTGGTAGATGGCATTATATATAACCGATTTTTTTTTTTTTTTAAGATGAGATAATTTTAAATAAAAATTGAATAAAATATTATTAGTATATTAGTTTTTACTATTATTATTGTTTTCGAATTTGAAATAATTAAATTGTTCATTATATTTTATATAAAAATTTATAAAAGTTATATTGATGAAAAGAGATAAGATGAAATCATTTTTATATTCAAAAGGGACCAATGTGGTTTATCTCAAGTATTTCTTTAGTAATTAATTTTCTAATGTACAGAAAAATTAATGGATCTAAGACTTCGACTTGATATGAATTGATTATATATATTATATATTATATATATATACATTAAAGAGGAGTAACGTACAAAAAACTTTTTTTTTAATTTAGTGAAATGGTTATTTTTAAAAAATAATATGATTTTTATAATAAATAAATAAATTTCAATCAATAGTGTAATGTATAGAAAAAAAAAATGTAAGTTCTAACAAATATTTGACAGATAATAAAAAAAATATATCTTAATAATGTAAGAACTATATAAAAGTAAATCATAAACTGATGTGAAATGATGAAAGATAACTATTTAATAATTATTATAATTTTATTTATAAAATATTATTATTTGAATTTAAATGTTTCATAATGAATTTAAATTGAAAAATAAATCATCTTTTATTCAAATAATTATATTCGCAAGTGTAGTTAGCAAATAGATTTAAGCTTAATTATTTTACATTTTTCTTTTTTTTATATATATAAAGAATGAATAGAAATTTTAAATCATATGTATAAATTTATATATATATAATAATGTTATATTATAATTTGTATTTTATATAATTTATTACTAATAAAATATTAGTAATAAGAGATTAGTAATTTATAATTTGCATGTTATATAAATTATATATAATTTGTATAATTTGAGCTGTTTAATCTAAATCTTAAGTGGGTTTTATAGATGATGGAAGAAAGGTAACAACGATTATAAAGAGATTTAATTGAGTTTAAAATTAGGTGTTGGTTTTAATTTTGAAAATCATTCAAATTGTAACTGAAATATAATCTAAATAAATTCGAGTTGAATAAGAGTTTCGGATAATAATTTTTGGAATAATAAGAGTTTTGAATTTGACTATAGTTGTATTTAAAGTATTTTTAAAAGTTTAAATCAGGAGACTAAATCTTAAGAATCATATTAGTTCAGAATTTAGATGGATGAGCGGAGGTAGTTAGTCACTTATTGAAACTATGATTTTATTGCATAAATCTTCTATTCAAGCCATTTGTAATAGAACATAAGCATGAACTTACGTAAAACATGAGAATTTTGTTTTTTCATCATTAATTTTCCTCTACATAGTCTGGTTTGTTTTTACAAATAATTTTATCTCATTTCATCGTATCTTATCTCATCTCATCATTACTACTTTCTCAAATTCTCATACAAAATAAAATAAACAACTCAGTTTTTTCAAATTCCAAAACAATTTTTTGCAAATTTCAAAACAAAATTAATATTAAAAATATATTATAATAATTTTTTATTCAATTTTTAAATTTTATCTCGTCTTATCTATAAAAACAAACCAGTCTAACAAAAGAAAGTTTCTTCTAAAAAAATGTGAAACTAAGAAGATTGAAAAAGACTTATCTTTCGTATTGTGTCCTTCTGAGATCTATCGTTTTACTACTTTTTTTTTATTTTTAATAAAATCGATCTACATTCATTAATAATAGACATTATAACTAGACTTGAAACATATATTACAAGCCTACTACAATGTTTTTAGCTCTCCAGTACACAAACGTGACTGACGTAATCCAGATCTTGTTACGAATCTCTCCAAATCATCGTCTGAGAGACAGTACAATTATGTTCAAGAGAGAGTTAAATCAAACTTTATCATGTTCTAAGACAGAATAGGAGAAACACACTCTTCAGACAAAAAGACTACAAGACTCACTCTACGGACCAAAGGTTTTAGAGACAATGTGTTTATTTTTATTTTATTATACTTAAAGATACAAAACAAAAAATAAAAACACAGAAACACCGAAACACATCATAGGGACATGGATCCAATTTTTAATCTTGAAGGAAATCTAAACAAACACTAAACATCGCGATTGTAAGTGTCATGTGGAGAACACGCGTAGCCCCTAGAGAATAGCGGATGGCCAGGTTCAAAGCGGCTAGTGGCCCTAGTCCCAATAGCACCGCACATGGCAACAAAAAGCCATCCCTGAAGATGGCGTGTGGAAAGCAGGCTCCCGCTTTAGAGCACTAGTGTGGCTCACGCCCTGCTCTGTTCGGCGTGATTTCTCTCCCGACTAAGAGATTGGTGTCCTAAGAGATCTACGGTGAGACGCGTTTGGTGCCCTGGATGTCGAAGAGCTTTGGATCTACCGTTCGTCATTAAAACACCAAAGACCCAAAATCACTACCAATGTTCTTGAAACACAAAAATAATAAAGAAAGACAACAAAAAGAGAAACAACAAAAATAAAGGGGGGGAGATAAAGGGGCTGGGAGAAAGAACAATGAAAAAGAAAAATCAAAACAATAAAAAGAGAAACAACGAAAAACAAAAAATGAAAAAGGAGTGAGGAGGTGAAAAGAAGGGAGCAAAGAAGGGGAGGATAAGGGGTGCAACGCTTCTTCCTTAAGGTTTACTAGGATTTTAGAGAGAGAGAGAGAGGGCTCCTATCGCTTTACTATCAAGGATAGATATTTAGTACTAAATATCTATATAATTTGATACGTACGTACTAAATCCTGAACTTGAATCTGAATTTGTATTTGCTTTAAACTAATAATATTAACCATCCAAAAATTGATTAAATTCTTTAATAACATGGGATATATATTATCTTCAAATTTCAACAATGTTATGGCTGTTCATAAAGCCTTTCCAACAAGCCAATATATCCATCACTCTCTTGGACATCACTTAAGCAATACTGACGTGCTGAGAATCTCATTCCAAAAGGTCTTTGCGACCTCACAATGCAAAATCAAATGATTAACCAGCTTCCCACTTTTTTGTACAAATAACACTAATCCAGATATATTATACCTCGTTTCCTCAAATTATTCGTTGTTAAAATCTTCCCAACTGACACCAAATAGTAGAAGAAAGCAACTTTGATCAGAACCTTGAATTTCCAAAGGAAAATGATTCCCTTACTTATCTTCTACTCTTTAGTATTATTTTTTTTAATTTCTAAGTTTTTACTTAATAATTAAAGAAAATGACTATTAGTAAAATTATATATTTTTTAGATTTTTTCTTAATGATAAAAGATATTAAAAATTACTTAAAAATAATAAAAAAAACCCTATAAATAATAAATTTGTAATGATGAAACTATAAGGGTATCATTACCTATTTCCATATACATTTTAAAAAATATTAGCAATGGTCTTATTAAAGTTAAGTCCAAATTTAAATTCAATTTTGCTCTTTTAGCTATAATCTATATAGTTTAGTCAAGGGTTCTATATTGGTCTAACTAAATCAAAGTCTAAATAATAATATTATATTATATATTTTAATATTATTTTTTTTAAAAAAGAATTTGCAAATATACTTAATATATTAAATATTAATTTTAGTAAAAATAAATTATTTTCTTAATTTTGCAAATGCTTGGAATAAATAAAAATATTAATTATACATAAGAAATAATTTTTTTAAAATTATATATTCTCTCAAACACTAGCACAATTATTGTATCAAATCTTAGATGGATCAAATCAGAATAAAAGAAATGGATGGCAGGTGAACAATATCTTTATGTTTGGAGAGTTTGAGCCGATTACCGTTCATCAAATCTTAGATGGAGGCTCAATAGCCAATATGCCGGTTTAGATTTGTAAACTCGTCTCAATTTATTTTAAATTCATTATTATATTTTTTAAAATTTTCATACAAAACATAAATTTTAATACAACTTTTTCAAAAAATAATGATATTAAAAAAATAATAATACATTTTTATATGAAAATTTAAAATCTTAAAACAATAATATTAAAATCTTAAAACAATAATATCAAAAAATCTTAAATTTCAATACATCTTTTAAAAATCTTAAAATAATAATAATATTAAAAAATAAATTAAATTCATCTCACTTTATCTTAATTTTATAATAAATTATAATCAATCCATTGCTAATACTTTAAGAGAATTGATTGACACAATGACACGTCAACACTTTATAGTAAGAGCTGACATAGAAAATTGAATTTTCAGTATATTTTCACAACATTCTGTCGTCTGCTCCCTACATCACTTTAATCTCATACAGTCTATTGAAAGAATCAGTAATAATCGACGTCTTCCAATCATGAACCTCTTAAAAATCTCAAATTCTAATTGGAAATTATTGTTTGAAAACAAATACGGAATTAGTTATCGGTTTCGCTATTGCTAGCGCTACCGATTACCGGCACATGTATCATGACCTTTTTCAATGAACTCACGACCTAATCGTTTTGAGAAATGCTAATTGCTAGTGTGCTGATACTTTAACCGATCGTTCCTTTTATTGGAAGCGTCAAGGCCTGTTCACTTCGCATGCGCCGGATGCGGGACGGGACATATATTCTCGTAGACAACGACCAATTTATACATCGATTTTGGTTTGAGCAAAAATACTTTCAAAGTAGGCCCGGCTAAACAAAGCACCATCAGATGATGACGGCCTACGTTTTAACTTCTACCGACCAATTACGCAAATTTCTCGACCAGATTGGTGCAAATTACTGAACTGCCCAATTTCCAGCCTACCATGCGCAAGTATTCTAGCAAGGGCTCATTCAGCAATTCGAGATGGTGGGGGAAGACAGAATAGAAACCATTTCCACCACTCAAGTATAGTCAAATTGGATGCAGAAGTAATTTCTTTTTATTTTAAATTATCATCTAAAATATAATAAATTTTTCAAATTTTCAAATTTAAAATTATAATAATTAAAAAATAATATTTTATTCAAATTTCAACTTTTATATAAAACTATCTCATATCACCATCCAACCGGAAACTTAAGTCCAATTTGAATTAAAAAATAAAATAAATTGAGATAAATTTCATTTCATTTTTAATATTATTATTATTTTAAGATTTAAAAAAATTGAATTAAGATTTAAAATAAGTATATTAAAATTTAAAAAAACTATATTAAAATTTATGTTTTATTTAAATTTAAAAAATAATAATAAATTTAAAATAAGTTAAAGACAAATTCAGTTAGTCTATAAATCCAAACCGGCTCTTACTATGTTTTCAAAGGAAAAGAAAGAAAGACCATGATACAATATCAATTATGCCTGGTTCGTTCATCTCAATGCAATTCATCTGATCTAATTATTTAAATTTTTTTAAATTCTCACACAAAATAAATTAAACAATTTCAAACTTTTTAAATCTCAAAACAAAAATAATATTAAAAATATATATTTTAATAATATTTTATTCAATATTAAACTTTTATCTTAACTCAACTAAAAAGAATAAACCGAGCATTAATCTACAATTTATCTACAACTTTATATTAAAAAATTATTATTTTCACTTTAATTCAAGACCATTACCCCCTGAAAATTTAACATACATGAAAAATAATAATCATTTAGATTAGGTTTGGACGGTAGAATAATATCAGAATACTCTATAATTAGTCATTCTTTTATTAATACATTTTTTCTATTTTTTATTATTATTTCTATTTTTTATTAATTCAATATTCTATTATGAAAAATACTCTTAACCACAAAAATAATTCCACAAAAATAATCCTACAAACTAATATAATTTGATATAATTTATCAAATTATAGAATTTTTTTATTATAAAATAAATTTACCGTATCAAATAAAACTAAATCAGTTTGTAAAATTATATTTTTGTAATTTCTTTTTATACGTAACAGTCCTCTTCTATTATTATTTTTTGTTACTTTATTACTAGTATTCTAAAAGAATCTGAAATCACCTACCTATCCATCCCAATCTTAATCATTAATGGTGTAATATCTGAAATCAACTAGAAGGAGATAATATAGTTGTCATTATATCATTTTTCAATAAAAAATTAAAAGGAGGAGCTTGGAGATCAGATTGCCGTGCAAAATTACCATTCAGCAGAGCTGCTGGGGCCGCTGATCAACAGTTTGAATATTGGCATCATTTCCCATGACTCCTCCGCGCTAAACAACAAGGCACCAAAATTAAAGTGAAGTAAAATATATGGAAAGAGACAGATTGGATAAGCACAGCACGTTACACATCCGAAAAAAAACAAAGTCACGACACGTCTCTTTATAGGTACGTGGACTAGTATCTTTCAAAACGAATCTCTGGCCCATTTCAGTCCGAATCTCTTAAAGCGCGTGCACAACAAACAGATTTCCCATCGCTGTCTCAGGACTCATGAACAGAAATGAAACCCGGAAAAAGACATACAGAATCCTTATCTTCCAGATCAAGAAGACCAGAACCAGAACGAGAACGAGAACAATGCCTACAGAGAACCTGGAAATTTGCTAACTCGATAGCTTAGCATTTACTGTTAAAAGTTAGAACAATATGTAGAATCACAAACACAATCCGCGGAAAACAAGTTTTAAAGACCCTTCAAATTTACATGGTCTAAAAATTGGTCAAACGTTAAAGATAGAGAAATGCAAATTAACTGACTACACCAAAAAGCCAACATTGTCATGAGGTGTTTGCTTTGAAAAGAAAATAAGAACGACGAAGAGGAAAAAGTTAAGGAGCCATTGTGAAACCAGTTTTAAGATGTTACCCTCTCCACTTTCTTTGCCTCTACAGGGTTCCATCATGTTCGATCGGTACGGTTTTTGGACTTGATATGCGAGCCCTTACTGCTCCATCCAGTCCCGTTACCATCTCTCTTCTGCGGTGATGAGAATAGTTGACCGAATGCGAACACGGAGACGGACTTGGAGGACCCACGAAGCGAACATACCGGAACATTGAGAACCGGAGTGACCCTCACGTTGGCGGAGTAGGAGCGCTCCATTCCCCTATGCTTGAATGTTCTGTGCCCGCCATTGAAGCTACTAGGACTGCTTGAGCTCCGCTCCAAGCTCTGAAACACTATCTTTCCCGACGAGTTCATTCTCGGGCTCTCCACTGAAACCCCCGTAGAACCCACTCCACCGGATGGCTCTCCTGTTGCCCTTCTCATCGGGCTTCTTCCCACCCTCGTCACTGGAGTCAGATTTGGACTATTATCCGACGATATCTCCCTCGGCTTCACCATTCTCATCCTGGGTGGGTTGTTGGGATTCCGGTGAAGGGATATCGGATTAGGGTTTGCGTTTGGGATCGGTTTGTCCGAATCAAGTGAGAGCCTAGGAAGGTCTTCGTGTTCGTGGCCCGAGGATGAGGACGAGAGAGACAGACGTGAGGATATTGAAACGGACTCGCAGTCCGACTCCTTTAACAATGGGACGCTCAGAGAAGCGTCAGAAGGAGAAGACGTTGATTTTGAGCTTCTATGGAGAAAATGCTTTAGATACTTAGGGTTAGTGCTCGAAGACGTCTTGTTGGTTTCAGTTTTGGTGCTAGTGTTCTGGTAGAGCTTCTTCAGACCCAGAAGCTCCTTCCAACGACTTGAACACCTCGGCGCTTTGGGAGAGAACAGATAAGATTCCGCACAGGATATTTCGGTTATTCGGCCGAACTTAGCCGACTCCGAGATCCTGATATCCGACGAGGTGGTGGGTTCGTCGACCGATTGTTTGACCGATGAGATCTGCAGCGGAACGAGCTTTCCGCCGGAGAAGAGCTCGTCAGCGGGAAGCATGGTGACAGGATTTTCGAGCCTAAACTCGAAATCTCCAGCTGGAATGTCTAGATCTGGCTTTTCCGATGAGTCCTCAGCGGCCGGAGATCGAGGTTTGGTCCCGGTAAGCTTCGACGAATCTTCATCCCGGCTGAAGGAGATGCGAGGACTGAGCCAGCCGTACGCAGGGTACGTTGCCAGGGAGCAGTCGAGGAAGTTCTCCGGCGACATCCCGATACTATTGATGCATGCCGAAGCCATTTCCAATACTTATTAATGTGTTCGCAAACTGAAAACTCCGAGTTTCTTCAGCGTCTCATCGCCGGAAATGCAGAAAGTGCTGGATAGAGAGAGATCCGGAGGGGTTTGGATAGCGCTGTTCTAGGGTTTGGATTCTGGAAGGAAGAAATTATGTGCGAGGCCGTGCAGTGGTGTAATATTTTTGGGCAGATATTTATGTAAATGGGTCTGTGTATTTTGCATTCAAGAGACATGCCAGTGGGCCCACTTGGCTGGCTCCTCTCGGGCATTTTGATTAATTTTCAGTTTTCAGTTGCAACCAATTATTTGTTAATCAAATTTAAGGTAATTAACTCACGAGCTAATTGCTTTTGTTATTTACTTTATTTTCAAACATGTCCAGCGTTCTCAATTATTTCATCTGTTCTTTCTCTTGTAATAACAAATTCGAGAATTAGATTATTGTTATAAAATAAAAAATAAAAATTATTATTATAAAAGAAAATATTTAAATCGGTTTATTTTTTAAAAATTAAATTTTTTCTCTCTTTATTTCTTTATTTCTTTCCTCTTTTTTTTTTTTTCCTTTTCTTCTTACTTTTCTGATACTTGTGTATTTAAACCAAACTTGAGGCATTTGTGACAATCAATTATTGAAATAGATGGTTATTCACACTTATTGGAGAGACAAGAGGAGAAAAGGGGGCACACGTTGCCCCCTTCCTTAATTTTCATAATACTCTCCTTTGAATGACCATCCATAAAAACTCTATCTCGTTAAAATCTTACCAAGGAAAAATCTAATAGGAAGAAAAACTAATGGCGAAAGAAAAAGAGTACATTATTCTTATGTACCTCCAGTGCTTTAAGATTGCCTCATTAAAATCTTGCAAAGGAAAATCCGGTAGGACAAAACCTTAGCGAAAGAAAAAGAGTACAATCAGCACAAATCTTTAAGACATTTACTCTCCCTGAAAAGTACGTGACGATAAATCTTTGAGACTAATGTTCTGCACAATTTTCTTGAATATCACAGTTAATAATGCCTTTGTGAATAAATTTGACAGATTGTCACTTAATCGTATCTTTAATATATCCCCCCTAATATAAGCTGTATTTATCTTCATAAAAAATTGTTGGGCTGTCATTGATGATGGGAAGACCGCACTTTTCTTGAATATGTAGAATCACTAATTTCAGTCAAATTTACTTTAAATTTATTTCATGAATTGCAATTACTTCTGAATAATTTGAATATGTGATAGATGGTGTTTGCTTAATAGACTTAGTAGAAATCTAATACCTGCAGTAATATTTTAAACTCCCATTGAGAATATGCGTTAGTATTCTTTCAATAAACAAACATGATTTCAACATATATAACAGGGTTAAGAATTCAAATATAATTTTTATCTAAATAATATATTAGAGAAAACATGATAATATTCTCATCTAAAATTTTCTCACCCTCATTCGGTATTATTAGGGAGAGTTTGTTTATGTACGGAGGAAAGAGCATTGGAAACCATCCATATATGATAAAAGCTGTAAAAGCTTGAGGTCTAATTTTATCGGTTCGGCGGAAAATTAAATCCGCTTGACAAACGAAATCTTGAAGCGATTTGAAGGTTTCAGATTGCTATTTAAATATAACCATTTTACTATTGGTTTACTTCAACAAAAAAAATTTCACATTTTTCATAAATCTAGTTGTTGTTCATCCAGAACGATATTATGTTTGATAGAAATTCTAATGTCCCAGATTTGAATCATGAACATTTTATTCCTCAACCACTCATATTTTCTCCTGAGGCTGTAAACACCATGATAGGAGCAAAGATATATCTTTCTAGTAAAACTGATCCTGAAATTGTTGCAGCATTAAGAACTCAATATGCTGTCTCTCTTACAACCATATCTTAGAGGCTACTGGCGAGAACGAGTGATGTTGATCATCTTAAAATTAAAATATCTGAGTTGCATCAAACGTTTGCAACTAAAGATAGAAAAAATAAAAATTTAAGACAAAAAAACAGAGAGCTGAAGAAATTTGTAGACTGGTATTCTCGTGACATGAAAACACGAATAGAAGAACTAGAACGAGAGAAAGGTCAAATACAAAGTCAACAACAGAAGCTAACGTCAGAGGTTCAGCGTTTACAAGAAAATAGGGATAACTGCAATTAATCTCGCTGGCTTTTGAAATTATGCATCCAACATATCTTGTAATTTTGACTAAGTGAGATATGCAGAGATGGTGGTTTGTCTTGTTCTTATTTCCATTTCTATAAGAATCATCTTTAGTTTCATTTAGTTCGTATCAAATTTTCTTCTCATATCTATAATTCATCTGCATCTGCATTCTTATTTTACAAATTTTCAATGGCTCATTATTTTCCTTTCAATATTCCTCACGATCAATATGTGATATATCATTTACTTCAGTTACAAGTTGTTCATGCATCTTCCGTAGGTGCCATGTTGCAGCAAGCGAATGATCTGGCTAATAAGTAAGATCGTGAAGTTATTTATGAACTGATAACTCTCGACACTCGATACTTCTCCTCTATTGTTAGATTTTTTGATCGATTACAATCCAAAAATCGTGAGATTGAGGAGTTTAACCAGAAGATTTCCATACTTCAACAACTCATTCAAGAATCTAATAGAAAAATAGCAGATTTAAAGTAAAAGAATAAGGATTTAAAATCCTTGCTTGCCTTTTCATTTCGATTGCCTAATCCTTTAAATAAGGATAACATGTTGCTTTATGAAGAGTAAATGCATTTGAGAGATGAGGCAAGAAGTCTCAAATTTTTATAACTCATCTAGCACTTGAATAATAAGATATTTTTTTTATCAAATGCATTTTTTGAATTTATAGCAGTCATTGTGATTTCTTCAGGAGTTCTAATAAGGTAAATTATCAACATAAACTGCAATAATGGCAAATCCGAGTTCTGATAAAAACAAATGGGCATATATGATTATTCTCAAATCTTTTTTTCAATAGATACTCTTTGAATCAACTATATCATATGTATCCGGATTGATTTAACTCATATAAAGATCTTTGAAACTTTATAAAGTATATACTCCTAAATGTACTTAGATTAGATGATTCAAGCATTGTATGTCATGATTTAATGATCCTTATAAATATGTAGTGACCACATTCATCAACCGCATATCTAATCTTTTTGTAATAACCAATCCAATTAAAAATCTGAATGTGATTACATTCATAACGAAGAAATATGTTTCTTTATAACTAATCTCAGGTTTCTGCATGAAATCTTTTGCAACAAACTGTGTTTTGTACCGCACAATTTTATTTTTCTCATTACGCTTTCGTATAAATACTCACTTATATCTGACAGGTATTACACCCTTTGGTGTTTGGACAATAAGTCCAAATACATCTTGCTTCACTAGCGAATTTAATTCAACTTCAATAGCTGCTTTCTATTTTGGCCAATCATTTCTATGTCGATATTCTTCGACAATTTTTTACTTAATTTTTTTTCATTACTTCTGGTAATGTCAAAGGCCATCATATATGAAAATATGTTATCAACAACAGTTTTATTTCTATCTATAATTTTTTCAGTATTTAAGAAATGTATTGAGATCTCGTTATTTTCAGGTACCTGTTCCTCTCTAGAGAAAAATATTTCATGAAACACTTCTTCGGAAGTTTTCTCTTCAGGATATTCCTCTTCAGGAGGTTCGTACTCTGCAGGAATTTCCTCTTCAATAGGTTTATACTTTTCAGCAGTTTCCTCTTCTGTACAGAAAGTTTGGATAGTTCTTATTGCTTGTTTTGTGGTATGATCACTTCAGGAGCACCGATTTAATTTTCTTTTTGGACCAATAGGTCTTCAACACTTCAAGTGTGTCTTAGACTCATCTATTGCTATTTTAACATTTTGTCATTCAGGGACTTTAATTTTTTCTTAAGCATTAACAATAGTAATATATGATTTTATCACACTTTTAGTGTCGGTAAATACATCCGGTAATTGATTTGCAACACTTTTACAAATAAATAATATTTCGAACTTCTGGTTCACATTTATTTATAAGAGGATCAGATTTAGACAGGATTTTATTAGCCCAAGTAATTTCTTGTCGTGCTTCAGGTATCAACTTTTCATTATTTAACTGAATCACTAGAAGACAAAATAAAAGTTCAAGATATTTGTTGAACTTTCGCTCTCGATATTGCTACTGCAGGAGCACATTCGAGATATGAAAAATAATATATGTCTTCTTTTAAAATAATATCATCGTTGACTTTTTCACTACATAATTTTAATATCGAGCTGATTTTAAATAGTATAGAATTATATCCACTACTACTCTTAAAATCTTGCAACTTCAGGTGTAATAAGTCATAATAATCTTTTGGAATGATTACATATTCTGGTGCTCATATTTTTTTCCTTAAATTATTTTACACAATAAGAAGATTTTTCATCATGAGATACACAGCACGGTCATATAGGGACACGTGATTTTCTTCTTTGATTGTATTTCTCATGTTCATTATATTCAAATGGATCTTATCAAAGATCCTGGATAAATAAATTTTTTCAGAAATGTCAATAATAATAAATCTCAATTTTATAAGATTTGACATTTTCTATATATATGAATTACAAAAATAAATCTATGGATTTAAGAAATATATTCACATAATCATGAGAATAAATGTAGAATTTTATCAAGTAATATTCAGCAATATCACCTTTTATATTCATCTCAAAGACTGCAAATAATATATTGAAAAACCTACTTGAAGTAGAATATCATTAACTTCAGTATCGATATAATTTCGTGCTGATAACGTGTTATAAAATTAAATTAAAAACTATTATTGCAAAAGAAAATATTTAGAACTCTTTATTTTTCAAGAACTGAATTTTCTCTCTCCATTTCTTTCTTTTTTTCTCTCTCATTTCTTTTTTTTTAATTTTATTTTATTTTCTTCTTACTTTTCTGATATTTGTGTATTTAAATGTTCTCAAACTCTCTATTTATAGAGAATTTGAGGTGTCTGTGACCATCCATTACTAAAATGGATGATCATTCACACTTATTGAGGAGACAAGAAAAGAAAGGGGGCACACATTACCCCCCTTCCTTGACTTTCATAACAATTATGACTTATTATATATATTTTATATAACATAAATTTTATGAATAAGCGAAGTCTTACAATAGTTGCTCAAAAAAAGGTCTTACAACAATTTATCAATCCAAAAATACAAAATATGGAGTATCACCGCACCACAAATAACGTGTGGTACTTCGGCTTCATAAGTTTTGCATGGATCTTGTCACTTGTATTAGAGCCTTCTTATTAGATTTTTTAAAATTAAAGGACAACTTTAATTAATGTAAGAGGAATTTAGTTTTTAATTATTTTATTTATATAAGTTTTCATATTAGATTAATTATTTATTATTATATAATAATAAAATAATATAACAATAATTTAGCTTTAACTATTGATATTAAATTTTTATATTAAATTATCCATTTATTCATTATATAATAATGAATAATTAAAATTAAAAAATATTTAATTTTTTTTGTAATTAATAATTTATTTTATTTATCACATTTTATCATTCTACCTATTATATATTAATTAATAATCATATTCTAATTATGGGTTTAAAAAATTAATTAGTAATCATATTCTATTTAAATTAAATTACTAATTTTAAAATAAATATTTGCATGAATATAGATATTTGCTGCATGTACAATGACTATTAAAGAAATTAATAAAATATATATTTGAGAGAGAAGAAATTAATAAAATAAATACTTAGTCAATCTAAAGTAATTGCCAAAGATTGATAAAACTTTGACAATACTGGCCAATCCAATATGGCCTATTTTAAAGCATATTGGCTAAATAACAAATAGATTTTGCATTTAGACAATCTAATGAGAGTGCTATTAGGTTATCCAACTATTGAGCACTCTCATTAGATTGTCTAAAACTTAATGAAACTTTTAACCCCACATCTTTGGGGTGGATAGTTTTCCATTTATAACAATATGCGTACAAGCATGGTACAGTTGGGTATAGAGAATATTTACAGCGAAAAAAGGAAAACAATCATAAGAAATAAAATCACATTTCCTAGAATCAAGGAGAAAAAATATTAGGGAGATTCCGTAAATTTATGACTACTTTATTGGAATGCTCTACACACACCCTCTCCTGCACCCTCCCTTAGGCCTATGCAAAATACCCAATGGGCCAACCAACTCGTTCGACTTGACTGGCTCGACTTGATATAGTCAAGTTCATCGGGTCAAAATAGATTTGTAGAGTCAAAACCAATTCAAAGCTGACAAAACCAATGAACTCACTGCATTTTTCATACCTCTACTATTTCGTCTCTTCTCCTGAGTCCCCTCTGCCAAACCCTAGCTAGTGTCCTTTGCTGTTGCAATTCGCTTTCGTTGCTGCTCCTTAAATCTAAAATCCATTAAGAGTCGCAACCGATTCTCACATCATTCTGCAAGTCTCCCCACGTTTAAAACAATAGCCATCGTAGCATTCCTTCAGCCAACCAGAAGCCACTGTGGCGCCCACGACTCCCCCTTGAGATTTAAAGGTACTTGTGACACCGAGATGATGATCACACGGGTCAATCACCCATCGTTTATTGCTCCAAGAGAGTGTGCAATATGCATAAAGTGTACAATTAAAATAATCGCAACGAAAAATTAAAAAGTCCTCCATTCTAGTACCAGAAATTTAAAGTTTACAAATCAACTGAAAATAATTCTCCATGAGGAGATTATACAGTCATCTAAAAGAAAAAGTGATAAAGATAAATAACAATATTCGGAATCATAATTCCGCTCATTGTCATCACACAAGACTACTCCTCCGGCGGAGCCTACCCCTCAGACTCATCCTCGTCTTCTGCATCAAACACTACGATTACATAATACGGAACCGTAGGTAGACTAGATACACCATATGAAATGTAAATCTTAGTAAGCAACAGCCAGCACACAAACAAATAATTACAACACGACAATATGCATAAAGTTTTCAACCAGGCAATTTAAATTCACACACAAACTTCCTTTCCCAAAAAAGAATCTCACATGTACACATTAACCGTCCTTTTCCAAAAAGGAACTTATCAACAACCCATACTTTCTCAGAATGGAATTCATCAACAGATCGTCCTTTCCCAAAAAGGAACCCATCCACAAATCTGCCAAAAACCCAGTTTCTGGCTCACAACACGATTCTGTTTTACTTATTAACTGTACACTATGGTCTCCCTTAGGGACTATCCGTATATCCCGACTCTCTTCGTCACACCACGGGTACCGATCATGAGTGTGATTTCGTAATGAGTGATGTCCAGCTCCACGCCCAGTGCGTACCATGATTAGGCATCCACTAGCCCCCGCCAACAGAAGAGCCATAGAGTCGGCACAAGAGCGTTACCATCTCCCCCGATCCTATTGTCACCCAGTGACAACTCAGAGGACGTCGCATCAGTATATTCCGCTCCCGAGTGACCAAAGGAGCTCTACCGAGATAATGTCCTCTCTCGACTTGGGGTCGTGATACACACACACCTACAAACTATGACCAGACCAAACCAAGAACCACCCAAAATACCCATCAACATAACACCTCACAAATGACAATCATTGGAACGACAAGAAATAATATATGCATGATAAATAGTTATTGAATGGCATGGCATTATCACGTAACAAGTAAAAATCATTCAATCGAATAATTCTACATCCAACAAATAATTTCCAAAAATTCAATCACATCCTCCATTTAATAGCCTCGGGCCCAACCAACCTACTCACAAATCTTATTATTAAAATTAATTAACTAATTAACACTTCAAGCTACCAAAGAAAGTTCTCACATAAATATTAAATCAAATCAAATCACAAATGACTACTACTTACTACATGTTCAGTAGAAACTCTGGAAGATCGTGAAAATGTCAAAATGTAACTCTGCGCCTCATCCAACAAGCACACCGCTAAACCGCACCCATAGCACCAACGTAAAAAAAATAACAACATAAATAAAACAACACCGTTAATAATAATAAATATTATTAACAAAATAATTAAAACATTAAATGGAAATATAATATAATAAAATGAAAATAATATTTAAATAACCAAAGACTTTTGTTAAATGGCTTACCGAGGGTAACACGAAGCTATGAAAATGGCGACTAACAAGTGAGAAAATAGCAACTAAAAGGGACCATCAAAATTCGGACATTGGAGAATTTCAAGTAAGAAACTAAATTTAAGTTAGGAGGAAGAAGGGAACTTGATTTTGAGATGGGTATACACGATTCTAACACTATGGGAGGTAAAATGCAGTTTTGAGATGATTTTCGAAGTGAAAAGCACAGCCTACTTAGAGCTCGAAAGTAAAGCAATTGGATCACGAAGTGGTGTGAAAATGGATGCCAAGTGTCACTCTAAAACTTGATGAGAATGGAGATGTGCTGCCAAGACCAAGGTTCGATTTTTGAAGACCAAAATAAGGGAAGAAAAACCATGGTCGGCTTACGATTTCGCAGGAAAACAATGAATTTTTAAAGCACGTATCTACAACAAAATCGGAGGGGAAATATTTAGCAATTTACAAGGCATCTGAAAGAGCAATGGGTGGTCAAAGGGAAGAAGAAGTGAGTTGTAAAAATCTGAGCTTGGGTCACAAGTCTGCAATGACGAAACAGGGGAAGAAAAGAAAGAAAGAAGAAGAAGAAGAAAGGAAGAAGGAGAAACGGGTTGGATGCAAGCGAAGAAAAAGGTCAGGTTTCCAACATACTAAACATTGAATGGCATCGTTTGAAGCAAATGAAGGGGCTGGGTTCATGCCTCACGAGCCAGGCTTCCAAGACCAAAACCAACTTAAACAAATACATTTTAAAAAAATCAACTCAACAACAACTTATCTATATATAAAAGCCCAACCGGAAATACAATAAATAAAATAAAATACAAAACAATAAAATAAAGAGATTAAATTCAAGCATTAAAATAAACGTATCATAATAAAATAATAAGAGAAAATAATTTAAGTCACTATTTAAATATAGAAATAATCTAAAAGATAATAATTGCAAACTAACACATAATATCCAATATTTAGATTAACAAGCAATACACATAAAATATTTAAAATACAAAGGAAATAAAATTACGGGACCTCACAGCCACCCTGCCAGAAACCTCATAAAAAATATCAGAGGACATCGTCGGTAAACCCCTTTCTCACCTCCATCGTTTTCCCCCTCCCTTTGCCCTAAATAATCAAATAACACCAAGTATTTCATTCTACCACCATCAACTACCGTAGAAGAAGTCAGAACACATAAATCGCCCCTAGTCACTTCCAACCACCCAGACCCATCATTGTAGTTGGTCCTTCTTCTTTCTCGGTGAGTATTGCACCAATAATGGGATTGATTAATTTGAAAAATTAATCAAGCTACTTTGGGAATAAGGAAAATTCTCTTCCACAAATCCTAATCCCACAAAAGTCCTAGATTTCATTGTAAAAACTTGATGTTGAGATGAGTAGAGCCACTAAAGTCGAAAGATTGATATCCACCAAAAAAGTTATTGTGCATGAGAGGAATGTAGGAGAATAAAGCAAGGAAAAGCACGTCCGATTAGAAAACCCACAAAGTAGCTTGAAGAGCAAATTTTGGAGGTTTTTTTATTCACACGTTCAGGATTTTCAATTTTGTAGTCATGGAAATTGTTAGCTTCGGGATATTTATGTTGAGAATTGAAAAGAGGAAAAATATTTATGTTGTGGAATTAGGTTAGTTTATTTTCTATAGAAAGCAAATGGATTTGTGAGTGTAAAACCCATCAAAAAAATCGTGCTTGAATGAATCTGCGGAAGAGAATCCATTTTTCGTGCTTGGAACTTTCAACTAAGTTGTCTCTGGGGGCTTTAAAAAAAAAAAAAAAACCGACTTGACCCGACTGACCCATGTTGTTCAGGTTGGGTCTGGTCGAGTTCGCGCTGATATCATGGCTAGTCGGGTCGGGTCGAGCCTAGATTGACTGGGTGTTGTCGAGTTGCAGCCCTACCCTTCCCCTTGCACAAGCTAAGGGTGGAATTAACACAAACCCGAAGCTTGGAACGGAAAAAAACATAAAAGGCCCATGAAACACTCTTGGTGAAGATGTCGGCAACACGCAAGTGGGATGGAACATGCTGTGTGCGAAGAATGCCAGCAACAACTGTAATAACTCGAAATTTCTAAGATGAAATTTTACTTGAATTTCTTTTTAAAGGAATTTATTAGAGATATATTTTCTAGAAAAATAGAGTTGGAGACTTAAATTAGAATTATAAGTTAAGACAAGGTGAAATAATGCATTTTAGGAAATATTATGGATGACCTTTGAGACTTGTAACAAGGTATCAACTAGAGAAATTTAATTTTGAACTTAGAAGGAGTTGAATTTTCAAAAATTAGGATATAAAAGTAAGAGGAAGTGATAGAATCAAATATCAAACATTTGGTGTCCGGAATAGGCATTATTGGATTAGTCTGTCGAGTTTTAGTGTAATGAGCATAAATTACTCATATGAGGTCCAAATGAGGTGATTTTAATTCTTATATAATCCTAAGAGACAGCTCTAGAATTGTTATGTTTTAAGTTTTTGAATATTTGTACGGATCAATGATTTATTTGGGAAACAAGTAGACTGTTCTGGATTGAGCTCAAGTGGAATTCGAGTTAGATGAAATAGATTAAATCAAGGCATGTGACAAAATATGTATTTGGTTTTGAAGCTTTCAGGTATCTTGATATGTGTAAGAATAGTTGGCAAGTGATAAGGAGTTGATTTAGAAGTTTAGTTAGCTTATTTTATGATGGGAACACAAGGGAACCAAAATCTGTTAGTAAGGAATAAGGTGAGTCAAAATTTGGTTGTATCCTAACTAAACCAGAAAGGGGTCTTCTAGAATATGTCAAATGGAGTCTTGGGAGGATTATCAAGTAACCAAACAGGTTAGGAGAAGGCGGGGAGGGGGGGGGGGGGCGTTGCACCCAGGAGAAGGCTGGAAAGGATAGGTTCATGCATGGTTAGGTGAAATGCCACCTCATCTCTTATCTAATCAGCACCATTCTCAACCATTGATCAAATTGGCTGCAAAAATATCTCAAATGTTAGTCACTGGATGATCATTTTAGCTGCAAAACCTAAGATCTTAGAGGATTAAGTTAATCATGAGATTTTTTAGGATGGACACCTCATGCACCAATAGGTAGCAGGTTACACACATCCCCTTCATCTCTTCTTTCCTTCATGTGGGTCAACCACTCCCTTATAAATAGGTGTTGGAGACTCTTCTAACTCCCTTTGGAAGGATAACACACGTCCCACTTGAAGAAATCCAAAGGAAAAACTCTCCTTAAGTTCCTAAATTTCCACACATCCCTTAAATGAGCTAAGCGAGTGATCTTGAGAAGAAAACTTGCAAGGATTGGTTTGATCATTTCTAACAAGTTTTGGAGAAATAAGTCCACATTCTAGCTTAACCTTAGCATGGAAATGGTTTATTTTAGTGGTTGAACTATGCATGGATTTTGTTATGGTAAAGTGTTAAATAAAATTAGAAGAACCTAAATTTATGTTTTAACAAGTAAAGATAAGGTTTATGTAAAAGAATGACATGATTTAAGTTGAAAAATCCTATGAACTGTGACCTCGCTCGACTCTCGCTCGACCTATGGATCGAGTGAATAACAACTATAACCCATCGCTTGACACTCGCTCGATATCCTGCTCGAGCGAGTGACAACCTGAGACTTCGCTTGATGTTCGCTCTATATCCTGCTCAAGCGAGATACCCTATTTGTTTAAATTCAGGGCTTTTACTTGCATAAAAGTTGATGTTTTAGTAAAGGAGAATTATACTGGTTATCTAAGCATATAGCTTGTATGATACATGTTGCGGAATTTCAATACATGCATGAGAAATTACGTGATAAGTTTTTTTAACAGAGGCATAACATGTATATATGAGAATAAAAAATATTTATAAGAATAAGAAATGAATAACTAAAAATAAGAACTATGAATAAGTTAGACATGTCGGGACGGGGACGACAAGACATAACGCCCAGATGACCGACGTGCCGACAAGGACGGCGATACGTAACGCTTATCATATGATAAGAATGGTTATTGTCATCACGGGAACAATGATACGTAACGTTTATGAGAATGACATGATTAGCGGAGACGGCGAGACGTAACGCTCGCTATGCTAAATATGTTTCGAGTCAAGACGGGGATGGCAATACGTAACTTCTGGAAGACTGACATGAGACTCATCACAACGGGGACGACGATACATAACGTCCGGATAATTGATGAGTTATATGCGATGGGGACGGCGATACGTTACGCCCATCGAAGATAAGAAATAAATAAGCTTTAATAAGTGAATATTTTTAAGAAATGTGATAAGTTATCATAAGAGTGCATACCTATTTAAGTTAATGATAAGTTATGCATAAGTCATATGAAATATATATATTTTTTAAATTAAGTCTTCTTATAGATTATCTAAGGGTGTTAGTGGTTGCCTTGTCTATGCTCTATTAAATTAATTGTGTACTTACTGAGATTTCTAAGGAAATCTCACTCTTTTATGGTTTTATATTTCTTTCCTGTACATGTAAAATATACATAGGGTTAGATGGCCGAAAATGGGAAAGCCCTGATGATGCAGGAGACTCTAAGGAGTCTTAAGGGACCCTCTAGTTATAGTCCCTATATAGATTTCACTTGTGCTTCCTTGGGACCTCCTATCTATGATCAGTCGATGTGATTTTGGAAGGATGGCGCATCCACTTTTTTTTAGGAGGAGCAACGTACAGAATGCTACTTGACTTTAGGGTTAGATGGTTCCCTGTCCATATGTGAGGTCTACATGACATCACATGGACAATATCTCCAGCGAGACCATTGTCTTAACTTAGATATATTTCGCTATGGGAGAGAATTTTCTGAAGTTAAGAAGGAACCCATGTGGCTATAAGGATGGTCTTCTGAAATGTTATAAGTATTTTGTTAACTCTGATAATAAGTTAGGTTTGTATATATAACAGTACAATATTTAGTAATGAATGAATGGTGTGATGTTATTAGTATACTTTTCTTCATGTGATCTTTAGAAATTTTTATATTTGAGACCTCATCCGCTGCGAATATTATATCATATGTAATACATTCACTAAGTTCTTGATACGTACAAAGATGAGTAGCCTAGTGTTACTTATCCTGACACCTTGATTACGTTAAATCCCGGACGTAAATTGAAGTCGTCACAACAACAAGCTCATATAGAAAATGATAGTCAAGGTTAATGTAGTTAGCACGCTTGTGAGACATTGGATCTGAGCTAAAAAAATGGGACTTTTGTTGTCCCAAAAGAGGAGAGCCTAGTGAGTTAAGGTGACTCGAAGATCACATAGAAGATGACTGAGCCATAGAACTTTAATAGCAGTGAGGGCGAGGGCGCGGTACTCGGATTCATAGTTGTAGCGAGAAATAGTTGGTTGTTTCTTGGCACTCTAGGATACAAGTTTATCGCCAAGATAGGTCAAGTATCCAGAGTTGGAACATCTAGCATCAGGGCACCCAACCCAATATGCATCCAAATAGGCAACTAAGGCCATAGAGGAAGACAAGATGAACCTTAGACCAAAATGAAGTGTGCCTTTGACATAAAAAAGATTCTGCTTAACCGCCTGAAATGATCGTAAGTTGGCGCATGAAAAAATTGACTTACAAAGTTGATAGAATGAGCAATGTCAAAACGGATAAACGTCAAGTACTACAAGGCACCAACCAAGGAGCGATATAGAGTAGGATTTGCAAATGGGCATATGAACCGGTTTGCTCAAGCAATTGAGCTTGTGCCAAGATGTTAGTAGCATACTTGTACTGGCTAAGAAAAATGCTGCCTATGGTGGAAGAAACCTCGAGTCTAAGAAAGTAATTCAGGAAGCTTAAATCTTTGATGGCAAACTTCGAGTGCAACTGATGAATAAGTCGGTTGAAAAGAGAAGAATTATTCCCTATGATATTGATGTCGTCAACATATAGAAGCAAATAGATAAGGTCATCCTTCTGATGAAAGATAAAGAGAGAAGGGTCCGCTTGGCTACAAGAAAAACCAAGTTTTAAGAGAAAAGAACTAAAGCGTTGAAACCAAGCATGTGGGGCTTGTTTCAAACCATAGAGAGCTTTCTTCAATTTGCAAACATTGAGAGGATATCGAGGACCAACATAGCTCGGAGGTTGCTCCATGTAAACATCTTCATCAAGGATGCCATTGAAGAAGACATTTTTCATGTCAAGTTGGCATAACGACCACTTATGAGACACAACTAGGGAGAGAACAACACGAACTATGGAAGCTTTGACCATAGGACTAAAAGTGTCAATGTAGTCAAGGTTGGGAAGTTAAGTGTAGCCATTTGCAACTAGACGTACTTTGAAGTGATCAACGGATCCATCGGAAAGAAATTTGGTCCGAAAATTCCATTTGGAACCAACAATATTAGTGTTGGATGGTTGACGAACAAGATCCTAAGTGTGGTTTGTTTGAAGTGCCTTCATCTCTTCATCCATGGCAACAAGCCAAGCTGGATTTTTTGGCAGTAGATTTGAACCCTTTGGCTTAGAGGTGGCAAGCAAGGCATGAAGCAGTAGTGAAGACTGCACAAAATTAAGATGTGTTGGGTCTTGGGTCATGAAAATACTAGATTTGGTATGAGTAACCATGGGATGAGAGATAGGAGGAGCCATCTGAGCAGGTGCTAGAGAAGAGGCACTTGAGCAGGCCATGGAATCTGTAGCAACAAAATCAGGTTGATGATCAAGAGAAACTGACTTCGTGGCAGAGAAAGGAACCTGCAAGGACTCAACAGCAAGGATCGACACAATAGTGATTACTAGGCTGTGTAATAGTGGAAGATGAGGTGCTATGAGGCAGTTCAAGATAGCATGGCTCCAAAAAAATTGAAAAAACAATGTCAGTGGGAGAAGTAGCACGTTAAGTGCTCAAAAAAGGAAAATAGCTCTCATCAGATGTGTACTATAGACCTAAGAAGTGGCAATGTCAAAACAATGAAATACTTTATGTGAGGAACTATAACAAAGAAAAATGCACGGTAAACTATGGGAAGCAAACTTATGGGGTGCATAATCTTGTAAGCAAGGATAGACATGACAACCAAATGGGTGAAAATTTTCATAATTTGGATACTTACCATGCAAGACCTCAAAGGGCGCAAGACCGCCAAGAATAGGCATAGACAACTGGTTGATAATGTAAGTCGTTGAGCTGAAAGTGTCAACCCAATACTAATGAGGAACATGTGAGTAGAAAAAGAGGGCAAGAACAATTTCAGTCACATGACGTTGTTTGCATTCAGCTATTCCATTTTGGGAAGGAATATAAGGGCAGGACATTTGATAGTAAATGCCAAAATTTTGAAGATGAGATTGGAACTAATTGCTTGTAAATTCGGCACCACCATCACTTTGGAAAATCTTGATCTTTTATGGAGTGTTGGATTTCAACTAATCGCTAAAATTGGAGGAAAATATAAAAAAAAATTAGAACTTCACGGGATAAAGTCAAGTAAAGCGAGAATAATCGCCTATGAATAACACATAGTAGACAAATCCCAAATTATATTTAATGGGAGCGGGTCCCGAAATATCACAATGAATGAGATTAAAACAACGTTAGATCTATTAGCATATGATGAAAATGGCAAGCAATGACTTTTAGCAAGTTGACAAGTAGAGCAAAGAGACGGATTAGGCAAAAAAGAAGTAAGAAATAACAGTCCTTTTCATTCAAGAAAGAAATAACAGAGTGATTGACATGGCCAAGTCATGCATGTCATAATTCAAAAGAAGCATGTAAAGCTTTATTTCTAAGGACAGAAGCAAATGCCGAATTGTCGTGTTCCATAAAGACCACCTTCTCTCGGTTGCCATTGCCTTTCCTATTCCTTGATTCTATACAACAAAAATGATCATTAGAAAAAGTACAGAGAGAGGAAAATTAGAGGTTAATTTGCTGATAGACAACAAATCTTTGGTAAGACGAGGGACAACAAAGACATTTAAAAGTGTCGGTGTGGGTAATAGAAAGAGACGCACCATTCCCCACTATTACGCAGTCCTTACCATGTCAGGGCTCAACCTTATCTATTTGGGAGGAGTCGGGTGTCATGTGAGTGGAAGTATTAATGCAGTGAACCAATCAGACTCCGAGCCATTAGAAAGGGAGCATGCACTGGTGAAGGCTTCAGCAAGCTGAGCAGTAGGTTCAGCACGTTCGTAAGGGCTTCAATAGCTAGGGGTGGGCACTGGGTACCTCCACCCACTACCCCGCCCGCATTCCGCACCGCCCTGCATAGCAGGTGCTGTACACTCTGCCCGACAATAGGTGGGCGGGGGGACCCCGCCCACCTTAAAGGTTGAAAGCGGGGGTAGAGGCGGTAAGGGGCCAACCCCATCTCGCATATACGTCGCCCTGCCCACGCTTATTGAAAAATATATTAAATAATTAAATATATATCAGTTAAATATATTATATAATATATTTAAAAAAATTAATACCTAGAAAATTTGATTTGTCACTATACTCACTCGAGCGAGATGTCAAGCGAGGGTTAGAGCGTGCTTTCTAGGTCAAACTCAATCGAGCGAGAAGTCGAGCGAGTGTCGAACGAAGTCTCTGTATGAATTTCGCTCGAGTAACTATCGAGCAAGATCACTGCTTGAGCGAGATCACCTTGTAGACAAATGGGAGCGATGTCATTCTGACGTTTGGGTTTTTTTTTTTTTTTACGTTACTTATTTCCTGGGGGCGTCGTTTTATATAAGTAACGTAAATCAATTAACCCCCCCCCTCGGAAAAATCGAACTCTCATTGCTCTTGTCTCTCTCGGTGTCTCCGATTCCCCAAATCCCCAATTGAATGAACCCTAGCCCCTAAATTGCACCGCGCCACCCCCTCTCGTTGTCGTCGCAACCCCTCTTTTTCTATTTCTCCCTCTCGCCAAAGGTAAATTCGAGAACCCTAATCTCCTAATTTTTTCATTTTTAAAATATATGGAAATTGAGGATGGGGTGATTAATGGAGATGATTGATGGAGGATGAGTTTGCTGTTTGTAAACTATGTGCTGTGGAGATTGATTGTCATGTGTGTGAAGTTTGAACTGTGATGGATCTTTGGATTGTCCAATTATGTTGAATCTGTTGATTGTATTTACTATTTTCAATAAATTTTTTCCTATGATTAAATTGGTCTCATGTTGATCAATTAATTTAAATTTGATTTTCCTGTGATTAAGTAATTTAAATTGGTCTCAATGTGTGATCCAAGAACCCTAATGGCCTAAATAATAGTAGAGTATATAATATTACTTGTATAATAGTGTAATAGTATAATATTATAGTATTGTATAATAGTATGGTATATAATAAAAAATTTTAGAAAGTATTGAAAGAAAAAATAATAGTCTTGTATAAAATTGGTCTCAATTCTCTTTTTTGATAAGTATCCATCATTTTGATTCTCAAATGCAAGAATCAGCTTACTAGCAAGTAGCAACAACTATCATCATTTTTATGGATACTTAGTAACTTACCAAAAAATGCATCCTCATTTTTATTCTCAATTCTTGTCATAATAGGACAAATGCAAGGAAAAAATTATCTAGCAATAATTTTTATTAACTTTGAATATTGAGATGAGTTGAAATCTGAATTGAGTTTTGAATAATACTAATTTATGAGTAATTGAAATGAATATAACTTTTTTAAGGTGAGGTTAGTTTAACTTTTTAAGTTGAAATGTATGAATTAGTAGGTTGAGAACTTGAGATGAGTTTCACTTTATTTTTTTAATAAAAAAAAAGTGAGTCTCATGCTTATCTTGATTTTAAATTTTGTATGACCATTTGTTTGCATTTTGCAATAATTCCATATTTGTTGTAAATAGAAAGTCTAGAGAATTCTAGTGCGAGCTCCTCAAAAGGGGCCTTGGCTACCTCCGGTCCTAACCCTAGCCCTAACCCTACCCTGACCACTATCACTACCACTACCACTACCACTGCCACTACCCCTAACTCTACTCCCACTCCGGTCGAGGCCCCCAAGCAGGCTAACAAAAAAGACTCATCCATAATTTGGGTTCATGTCACCAAAATAGATAGTGGTGACCCGAATAACCCAAAATCTAAGTGCAACTATTGCGGCAAAGTATATGGGTGCCACTATGAGAGACATGACACTTCTCAAATAAAGTTGCACTTGGAGGAGCGATGCAAGAAATTCCCAATTTTGAAATCTTTGGTAGAGAAGAGCCAATCTAGGCTTGAAAAAATGGGTGAGAGGAGTAGTGGTGCGTTGGCATTAAAGGGGTACACCGAGTACGATCTTGACGAGGTTAGGACACACTTAGCTCGTATGGTAGTTATGGATGAGATGCCCTTCCAAGTGGTAGATGGCAAAGGGTTCCAAACCAATTCTAGGTAATTGGAATCAAGATTCAATCGGTGGCAAGAGATGTTAGAAAACTTTACCACTCATAAAAAGAGAAGTTGAGGGATTTATTGGCAGGGAAGACAGTTTGCCTCACAACTGATTGTTGGACTTCTTGTAATAATATTAATTTTATGTGTATGACTGTGCATTGGGTTAATGGGGGCTGGACATTACATAAAAAATCCTCAAATTTTGTCAAACCACTGATCATAAATGTGAAATAATAGGGAAGGCCTTAGAAGCTGCTATAAAAGAGTAGGGATTGACACGGATTCGAACTTGCACAGTTGATAATGTTGGGGCTAATGATGTTGCAAATGAGACATCTTACAATGCTCATGAATAACGCGATTAGAACGATTTTGAGTAGAAATTATTTGCATGTGCAATGTGCAGCACATATTTTTAATTTGATTATGGGTGATGGCTTGAATAAGTTTAATACTCGGTTGTTCAGGTCAACACTGCTGTGAGATGGGTCAGATCTTCTCCTACTAGATTGGCTAGGTTCAAAGTTATTGTAACTACTGTGGGTATAACATGTAAAAAAGTCTTTGCACTGATTTATCTACAAGGTGGAACTCAACCTTTTTTTACTTTGCAGGTGGCCTAGGAGTATAAGTTGACATTTGATGTATTGTGTAACACCCCGATTTTTTGCCTCGATTAAGACGTAAATCAAGGTGTACGGACAAGTAACACAAGGCTACTTATCCTACATAAACGTAGAGAATAACATGCATGCATCTAAGTTTACTAATTAAATGCAATGCGAAACACAGCAGCAAGAGGTAAATCTCCAGTACATACAAAGAGATCCAACTCTTGCATAAATAGATCACATGGCATGGTAAAACTATAACCTTCATAACTCCACATATACAAAAACATATTGTATCCAAGACCTATATAACCTAGTTAGTTTTCTTCAAACAAAATATCGTATCCCACCTTCATCCAGTAATCTTACTATTTCACTTGATCACGTACATGAGAGATCACTCCAATCGAAGATGAGTATTCTGTAGGACCCTCAGGGTACCTCAGAATCTCCTGTGCTGTCTGAGTCTCATTGCAATTTACCTAATCATGCAACAACATCTATAATTTCTTATAGAATGATAGATAAAATTTAAAAGAGTGAGACTTCTAGGAAGTCTCAGTAAGTACGCAGTTAACGAAATATGGCATAGATAACATCATACATAGCAATGATTAACGACATACAATTTATGAAAATGCTTTATGAGACTTATGCATGAAGATGACCATTTTTCCCATACAACTTAGACCTTACTTGGATCCACCACCTTATACTTAAAACTGATACATTTCATCTTATTTTTTAATCTTGTGGGTCTTACTTATTTCTTATCCTCGATGGACGTTATGTATTGCCATCCCCATCGACTTACTTAGCATGACGCATTAGCTTATCCATACATATAACTCATCAATCGTCCATGTGTTACGTATCATCGTCCCGTCGTGATGAGTCTCGTGTCAGTCTTCCAGACGTTACGTATCGTCGTCTTCATCGTGACACAGAAAAATATTTAACATGGCGGGCATTACGGATCACCGTCTCCGCTAGTGATGTCAGTCATCTAGGCGTTACGTATCGTCGTCCCCGTCGTGACATGACTCTTACTTTTACGATGGACGTTACGTATCACCATCCCTATCGGCATGTCAGTCATACGAGTGTTACGTATCGTCGTCTTCGTCATGACGTGACTTTAGTCTTATCATAATCTTATAGTCTTTTTAACATATTTTCTTAAAACAGACGTCATGACTTATGGCGACATATACATATAACGAAATATAACATACGCATAAATTTAGACTTATGACATGCATGTTTCCTATTTTCATAAATCATATGACATATAAAAGCATATCACAAAAACCTACATGCACATACGTAACCTAATTTCGTAACATCAAAACTTAACAAATAATATGTATGCAACTAAATAAAATATTAAAGTTTTATTTAATTAGGGTTGGCCGAATTTTCATGGAAATTCATTTTTAATTATTTATCTATTTAGTTTATTTAACTCAAGTCAAAATCTTTCATAATCACATAACTTAAGCATTTTTATTGTTTGAACATTTCTCATGTATATACAATTTTATTATTTTATTTTATATTTTTAGCATAATAATTCCTAAAAATCCTCTTAGTATATTGAGATTCCTAAACTTACCATGTTAAAAATGTCAATCAAATAATTCACTAAAAGTTAGAATAAATGAAAAACACCATTTTTAAGTCCTTACCTACTATAGACCATTTCTTCACATTTTGCTACATGTTCCAACCCTCCTAGACACCCTTAGAATATTTTAAAAAAATTCCCTTAAGACTTGGTTAGCTATTGGTTAAGAATAAAGGGGCAACTTGGCTGATTTGGTTAGTTCTACACCAATCAGATTTGTTCCTACTTCTCCCATGGTTATAGACAAATTTTCCTTCTAGAAACTCTTTCACTATAAATTACAAACCTTTTTACACATATCTAAAAGATAGAAATGTAGAGAACCATTAAACACAAGCTTCTAAAGTAGGTCGGTGGTGTGATTCATTTTCGGTTTTCAATTTACACTCAATTCAGATTAGTTCACTTCCAGCCCAAATATCCCATTGATCCACTTTGACTTTCCAAAAACTTAAAATATAAAAGTTTCAGATAATTATCTTAGTGATCCATATGATTTTGAATCACCTTATTCAGAGATCAGATAAGAGAGATATGATTAATTTACCTAAACACGTCAAAACCACTGGAGAACACCCAATTCGAGTTCTCTATTTGTTTTCCTTTGTTTTCCTTTGTTTTCTTAGCCACCAAGGCTTCTAGATAAATTTTTATCAAATTGCCACATGTTCCCACACACTTCAAGACCTCATAAATTTTGGTAGCCAATCACAATTTTTGTCACATGGCCAAACATAAGACAACTCATCTAAGTCGGTTACCAGTTGACTTTTATTCCTATCTGTCCACTTCACTCCAGATTTTATCCTTGATCCATTCCTTATCTTCACAAAACCTAAGCATAAAAGTTCTATATCTCCTTCTTAATATTCTATATGAATTGGAATTATTTCATTCGTAATTTATATGATCAAGTTTTGATTCTTTTACTAAAAGTCAACAGATAAGCCCGAGAACACCAATCCGAGCACACCAAGTGTTTGATTGATGAACCCTCTTGTTTCACACTAAACTTACTAAATAAAATCTTCTCATTTGACATATTTCTATACACTTGTTAAGATTTTAGAAAAATTGAGAAAATATATCAAAGGCTTAATCTTAATCAAAGTCACTAGTCAACTCCAAGTCAGTACCTAATATCCAATTCAGATCTGCCACTTCAATCTCAATTTCATATTTTATTAAATCCATATCTCTCAAAATACAAAACATAATAATTTTATATATTCCTCTTAGATTTCTAAATCATCTTGAATCATCTTAATCCAACATAAAATGAGTAAGTTATGTCCATATTACTAAAGGATGCTGAAACTTTCTAATTTAGCATAATCCGAAAATATCATAAGGTATATCCCTTACTTATACCACTTGACTTCCTTTGTAAGTTTTCTTCAATTTCTATACAATATTTCATTGAATATTCAAAAACTATATCTTTTCATCATATTTAATGTTTCCCATGATTTTTCCTCCAATACCAATAAAATATACATATATTTAAAATTCTAAAAGTTTTCTAAAAGAATCTTAAAGAAACATAATCATGCCAAAAATGAACAATTTAAAATTTTGGGTTATCACATATTGGATAATGAAGACATACAATATGTCAAGAATTTTGATGAAAATTTGGGACACTCTATGTTTGATGATTGAGAGGTTGTATATATTTTTGTAAAGTTTCTGAGAATTTTTTATGATGCTACCAAAGTTATATATGGTTCTTTATATCCCATAGCACATCAATTTTGTTAACAAATTTCCAATGTGAAAGAAAAATTGGATGATATTGTAGCGGGTAGTAACACCACATTTTGGGAGATGTCTAGGATGATGATGAAGAAATTTGACAAGTATTGGGAAGAAGAGTTTGATAAAGTCAATATCTTGTTATATGTTGCATGTGTCCTTGACCCATGGTTTAAGGTGAAATGCATGTTATTTAGGTTGACTGATGCCATTGGCAAGGATTGTGCATCGTCTGTTGCATCTCGACCTCAGGAAACACTTGTTAGATTATTTGATGAGTTCACCATCATGGGAGGTGGTAGTATTGTAGCACCTACAGCCACAGGTACCTCCCCCACCAATTGTAGATGTTGAGCGTGGAAAAAAACGTAAAACAGACTGGGGTGACAAGATGGAGACGACCCCTTTGGCCTTTATGGGTTCCACCACAGATGCCCAGTCAAGGATAAACAAATATTGGCATTGGATCTTCATCCATTTGTACGAGATTTTGATATATTAGCTTGGTGGAAGATGAATATCCCCAAATACTCCGTACTTTTATAGGTTGCCCGCAATATCTTGCCATCTCGATTAGTATAGTAGCCTCAGAGTTGGCCTTCAGCATTGGAAGGTGTGTATTGAATCCCTTCCGAAGCTTATTAGATCCTATCACTGTTAAGTCACTGATTTGCACACAGAATGTGTTAAGTCATATATCATAATTCTTAGATCAGTAGATGGATTCGTCGTCAACTCCAATTGATCTTAATAATGATGAGGGGATGACTAATTTGAAAGAGATCCAAACCCACACGCCTAATTCATTTAATTTTTTTTTTATTATCCAAGTTTATTAACCTTTTTTTTTATAAAGTTGGGAGAACAAACATGCATCACAAGTATTGAAGATTGAGCATTTGGAATCTTGTATTTATCACATCTATGTTGGTTTGTATTTGTAATTTTATGTGTAATTGTAATTTGTATTAAATATTGACTCATCTAGTGGACATTTTTATTATTTACTTAGTAGTTATTAAATTATTAGTTAGTAGTTATCTTTTAAGATAGATGTTGATAATTGACTAATAGAATATTGATAATTATCAATTGATGTTGTGAATAAAATAATATTGATAATTGACTAATAAAGATATTTAAAAAAAAAAAAGGCTAGCGGCTGGCCCAAAAGAGGCCCAAACCGATGGACTGATCCGACCACCCGACCGACGTCGACGCGCCACCAACACTTTGAGGTCGGTGGCGGTCGGCAGATCAGACCAATAAATTGGTCAGTGGGGTGTCGGTCGGTGGCGATTTTGCCACTGACGCCGACACTGTGCAACCCTATCTGACACTGAGGAGTATAGGAGCCACGTTTGCCATGCACATTATCGTGGCTTCCATTGTTGCTGCCTCTAGAATGGCTCTGCTAGGAGTTATCGCCTCCTTGAGAATGAGAGAAAGATCCTTTGGTGGTAGTGAAGGCAGTATATTGAGTAGAAGAGGACTTAAGCAACTTTTGGAAGATTTCAAAACTTTTAGCTTTGGGAACCAAGTCTTTGAAAGTCGACAATGGGGTGAGGGACATTTGGGAAGTAGAGAAATTAGCAGATTTAGTGCCCAAACATCTAAGGTACCAATGAGCCTTGTTTGTGTCATCAACTTATTGGCCCATTGCAGTGAGTTGATCACATAAAGCCTTGAAGGTGTAAGAATATTGGGTGACACTTCGGGTGCCACGTTTGGTGAGCTGCAAGTCATCCTTGATGCAAAGTTCACGACATGGTTGAGAGAATTTTCCAAGACAAGACAGACATCAAGAAAGGTGGTAAGACCAATGACCTCTGACATGGATTCTTCGATCAAAGAAGAGAAAAGGAGGATGAGAAGGTGTTAATCTTGAAGCTGCCATTCTACATACTTAGGATTCGGTTGGGAGGTAGAACCAGAATCTACAGTGGGGGAAGGCATGGCTATGGAGCCATCAACATTACCAAGAAGATTTTGACATTGAAGAAAAGGAAGGAGTTGATTCCTCCCGAGAAGATAATTTGTGGAATAAAGTTTGATGGTGATTATGTGGATCATAGTGTTGAAAAAGAAAGAAGAATCGACCATGAGTGGATCGATGGATGTTAATCTAAAAGGATAATATCATAACAGTGTTTGTGAACCACCACACGTCTTTGGGGTGGAGAGTTTTCCATTTATAATAATGTGTACAAGCATAGTATAGTTGGATACAGAGAGTGTCTATAACAAAAAAAGGAAAACAATCACAAGAAATAAAATCACATCTCCTAGAATCAATGAGGGAAAGATTAAGGGAGATTCCATAAATCAATGGATGATTTACTGGAATCCTCTACACCAGCAAAAGACATTGACTCCTCAACTGCTTGTAATTCTTTCATCAATAAAGAATAACTTTCTAGAATAAGCTCCAAGATTCCCATTTTCACACATAGTCGTAGTCCTCTAAACAAGGATGGCAGTTCAAACACCTCTGATGCATTTACCTCATGTTCTATTTTACTGGCTACCATCACAACTTCTTCACTTTCATCTTTGAGAATAGAATGTCAAGGCTAACTTTATGTTGATCATAGAATATAGCTCCATCTACATTCAATTTCAAGATAACTGGTGGAGGTTTCTCCCAGTAGCAATAAAAGTGAACCTTTTGTATTGGATGGGTCTTAATCTCCTAGTGAGCTTTCTGCAATAATAAAGCATGTTCAACTATCTGCCCCGATTCTAAGCATTTCGTCTTATGCATCATTTTATTTCTTGTAAATCATACGCCCCAACATATCAGAAAGGAAGTTTTCATCTCTGTCTTATTACCAGCTTTTTGCACTTGTCTGGCTATATCCACAGAAGCCTAGGTACCCTTAGATATTATCAAAGAGGAGAGAAGGGATTTCCAACTCTCTTTTATGTTAGGGCAAAGATAAGAGCATGTGTTATGCCATCCATTTCAACTTGGTAGAAGCATCATTTTTTCTCAAAGAGAACCTTTCTTCTTTTCAAATTGTGTTGTGTTGGCAAGTAGTCCTTACATACTCTCTAAGCAAATATTTTGTTTGCAAGGTACCTTAAATTTCCATAACTCTTTCCATAAGGCTTGTTGGCTTGCTTTGAACCCTTCAAAACCATTTCTCTGAATAGTTTTGAAAAACCTATTAGCTCTTAACCCTTAGTTTTCCAACTTTCTCCTATGCCCACATCAACTTATCTTTCTACCCTTGAGGACTTATAACAATATTTAGAATCTCCATAGAAAGTTGTGGGTTGAATAAAGCCCTAACTCTTTCAACATCCCATCACTTTATACTTTTATTAATGAGAATATCCATTGTTAGACTATATTCTCCTTTTTTCAGTGTACACTTCCCAAAGTTCAAGTTGCTATAGATAGGAACCCATCTATCATTTCAAATATTAATTGATATGTCATTCCCTACCCTCCATTTGCATTCTTTAGTGAACTCTTTTCTTGCCTCTCAAATCCCACTCTAGACATATGAAGGTATAACACTCGCCCTTCTTCTATTTAGTGTTGCACAAATTTTGAGGATGGAATTTGTTGTAAGTTGGAGATAATGTGCCAGCCCGCTTCTCCTTCTTTCTAATTGGTACGAGTCTTGATGTACATGTCAAATCCGAATGATGTGTTTTAAAATATAATAGTTGATCTTAAAGTACATCCAGTGTTTTCATGCTCGCGAATATTTTAAATATCCTGAAAATATTTTATAAGGGTATTTCCAGTGTTATTGAACCCAAGACTAATTTTAAGAAAAATACAGTAATAATATTTTGAAGAGTTTTGAAATATTATAATTTTACAAAATCATTTTATTAACGTGATTTTCCTTATTTAAAATATTATGAGATTTACATATGTTTAAATTCTGATTTGAATATATGGCTTTATTCTCTTAAAAATAATTAGTAAGGCTTCATCATCTAATTAATGATGAAGGAATATTATTTTATAAATTAAAGTTAAGTTAAAATAATATTTTATATTAATTCTTCTATGTTTCAAGTTAAGTTAGCGAATACGCATTTTCAAGTCAGTATTTAAAATTCATCATTTGTCCATTTGAAGACCTCAAGGTATAGAGCCTATAAATACCCAAATGAAAAACCCTAGGCCCTATCACTTTTCTCTCTCTCTCTCTCCCTCATATCTCTCTCCCTTAGTGCTCTCTCATGCGGGTTCCCCCTCCCCTTTGGCCTATCCTTCTTCTTCTCTCGCGCCGCCGTGTGCCACCCTATGGTGTCAGCACCCCCTCATTGACACTCCCCTTACTCCGACGACCCCTTCCTACCTTCGGCAGCCTCAAACTCGTAGCCACTTTTTCCCATGCAAGTCAAAGTTGAAATGGGTCTCAAGGATAGGTTTCATCCATCTAGATCCTACCTCCGCTATGAGTGGCTTTAGCCACTAACGTGATCCCCTAGCTACCTTCTTCCTCCTTCTTGACTCACACTGCCCCTAGTTCCCCTTTTCTGAAATGGATTTCCTCCCATGGAAACACTAATCCGCAATTAGATCTGCCGTAGTATGGCCGTTGTACCACCTCACCTCCACCACCATGAGCTTCCCCTTCATCCAGTGAGCCTCTATCTAGCCCCCAATGACAAATCGAGCACCTTAGCCACAACACTCTCCCTCACTCTCTCAGATGCACTGTACATTGCAGTTGCCATTATGTGCCTTCTTGCACCACCACAAACTACCTAAGTCCACCAATAGCCTAACCCAATGTCCAAACAGTCACCGTATAGCCCAAACCGCCACGGTGCATGGTCGACTGCCACTGTACACGGCGTTAGCCGCAATGTAACGCTTTAATGTATGACCCTTCCACCGTTATGCACAAATTCTCCACCATGTTAAACACCCTTACATGACCCAAATATAGTAGCCAAAATCCTAGATCCAAATCCCAAGATAGTCCAATTTCGAGGTCACGGTACTAACCACAACAGAGTGATTACCATTCAAGCTAGTGGCTTTCAATTCCACTGGCCTTGCCAAGAAGCGAGCAATGTACAAGTTTATCCCGCAATGGTATAATCCTCTCTCTCTCTCTCTCTCTCTTGTATTTATGATGTTAATTGTTAGTTGATTGGTTGGTTGTATTATTAGTATTGTACAATTCGCTGTGTAGTTGGTGGATTGGTTATATTGTGATGGTTGTGATTGTGTACTGAAGTGTTGAAAACTGTGCTGTGTAGTAGTGTTAGAAATTGTGCTATGTAGTAGTGTTGTGGACTGTGTTGTGAAGTGTGGTCGTGGCATGTGTCGTAGTGATGATGTGGCACAATGTGGTTTGTTTGGAGTACACATGGAGTGTACTCCATGAGGTAAAGCGATGCATTGTATGGCGTAGCGTGTTGTAAATGGAGTATATATAGAGTGTACTTTGTGGGATAAAGTGATACACTGTGTGGCGTGTATCGTATGGTGATGTAGCATAGCATATTGTAATGTACATGTAGAGTGTACTCCTTGGGATAAAGCGATGCAATATGTAACGTGTATCGTATGGTGATGTGGCGTAGTGTGCGATGGAAAGAGTACATGTGGACTGTGCTCTACGTGGCATAGTATGGATGGAAAGGAGTACATGTAGAGTGTACTCTATGTGATGTAGTTGTGATGCATTAAAAAGCATGTCACGAAGATTGGATGGTTGCGTAGTTGAGGAGCATAGAGTGTGTGAAGTGTCAAAAATTGTGGAATAGTATCTCGAAATAATTATGATGTGATTGTGTGGTCATAGTGATAGGAATCATCGTGTAACCGTTTTATAGCTAATGTATGTTTGAAGTGTCAAAAATTGTGGAACAATGTCTCATAGTAATTGTGATGTGACCATATGATCATAGTGATGGGAGTCATCGTATAGTAGTATTATAGTTGTTGTACACATGAAGCGTCGAGAATTGTGGAATAGTATCCCGTAGCAGTTGTGATGTGACCAATAATCTTAGTGATGTGTGTTATTGTATAGTTGTGTTATGTCTTAGAGTACGTGTGAAGTGATGTAGAGGTAGTGTGACAAGATATCATGATGTGACAAGAGTACGTGAGGAACCGTACTCATGTTGAGTCGGAAGTTGACGAAGAAGTAATGTGACATAATGACATGTAAAGTGGTGGATAATGATATAGCTCGATAGTAATCTGGAACTACACGACGCAACAAAAGTACAGTTGAGAATGACCTTGCCATGTCAAGAGTTAAGATGAACTCGTAAAGGGACTGAGAAGCAGGAGAAGTCCTACAAACTGATATAGAAAATGTTGCTATTGATGTATGGTGTTTAGTTACAAAAGTAGGTGATCAACGTATTATATGTTGATCTTAGGTGATAAAGAAGTAGGGTACACGTGTATCTATTGAGACACATATACTGGACGGGTTTACCATATGTGATGGATAATCTATCCTGAGCAAGGTTATTCAATGTTTTAGCCCTAGAGTTTGCTTAAGTCGCATGGTATGCATGGATGAGAATGAGGATGATGATGAAGCATGTGCTTGAATGCAGTTGTGTTGTGTGTATTGTCTAGCATTGGGATGTGTGACTTGGTCGGTTTAAGTCATGCATCGGGATGAGATTAATTGAAAGAGTAAGGTATAGGTCCTAGTGTCCTGTTTCTAAGGTGAATCATAGGATTCACTCTAGTGGATAAGCATTCAAGGACGTTTAATTTGGAAAAAGTATTGTTCGTAAGCTAATTCCCGAAAGTGAAGCATCGTAAAGGTCACATGAGAGTCCAAGGATAGATGGGAAGTGTCCCAGTGTTCATAAGTAGGTCCCTGATATTTTTAGCATAGTAAGTGAAGACCTAGAATATGTGGATAGCATGAGAGTATTCTAAGTGAAATGTAGATCCTTTCTTAGTATAGTAACATAGTTTTTTGTGTACTAGATAGATATTGATTCTAATTATGTGTATGCATGTATGTTGATTACTATCTAACATGCATGTGACTGGACTGCATGATATGAGAATAACAAGAAGTCCAAGTAAGTATTATATTCATACGCTTCTAGAGCTTTTCAAAAAATAAGAAAGAAATGAAAAAAAAAAAAAACTGAAAATGCTTCTCTTTACGATGCTTATGAAAATGATGTCATACTTTACGAAAAGATATTAAGTATAAGTGTTAAAGTATAAATACGTACGAGCCCTTGTTGGTAGCCCCTCTGATTGCACCCCAAGTATGTAATTTTATGTATGTGATTAAATGCCTATACGTAGTAGCTATTGGATGTAGTCTTTTCAAAAATAAAATTAAAACTTGAGATTTATGTCTCATGATTTTATACATTGATGCTTTTATGGATGCCATGAAAGTGTTTGTTTTAAAAATATACCTGCAAACTAAAGAATGCTATGAACTGATGCTATGCAATGACCCTACGATAATGCCTATGTATGCGATGACCCTATGATTATGCCTATGTCTTGTTGATGCTTAAATTCATGCATATGCCTTCTAAACGATGTTTTTCTATAAATGATTTGATGAGTGCGCGAAAGTACACTTTAAATATCCTAATATTTGATTAAATTATAAAGAATGAAATGATTAAATTTCACTTATTTTATTTAATTAGATTTCTATTTACATTGAGATATCTTTAAATATTATTTGTCTTATTTTATTTTATTTATTCTATATTTTTATGTATTTATTTTTATTTTTATTTCTGATAGATGAATAATGGGACTTATGGTTCGGACGCATATAGATATATACATATATGTGGATATACATATGGAAATGTGCTGGGAAGAGTTGGAACCAGAGACGTGACCGTTGGGACGTACGAAGCGAACGAAAATAAAAATGAAAAGCAGACGAATATGGAAATGGAAATAAAAAGGAAGATGAAGTGAATGAAGCGGAAGGGAGAAACGGAACGAAAGGTGATATAGAGGAACGAGACCTAAGAGGGCGACATATGTACACGAACGGGGAAAATTCTTTGAGGATGCCGCCAGTTGTTTCATTGATTTTTTTCTGGAGATTTTTGTTGTCTATCATATTTATGGGTAACTAAATTCTTAAATAGGGTTAGGGATGAACTTGCACACTAGATGGTATTTTTAATTTATTTTTAATTCATTTATTTGGATTTTACTTTATTAAAACTCTTTGTTTTATTATTCTCAATATATTGTTGATGTTTTCTTCTCTAAATAATCTTAGAATTTATTTCTTTTATAAATTCAGTCATGCTTTTTCTATTGAATGGATTTGTTTTTTGATTATTTTTTGATCAATTGATTATTTATATTGATTTAGTTCTCTGCTGCAATATCGCTCCCTGGGTATGTTGTCGTCGTTGGATTTTGCTAAATGTGAATAACAATTTGTGTGATTTAAAGTGATGAATGATTTTTCAAAGAATTACATTTGATTTAATTTTTGGTTTAAAATTTTATATATTCCGATTGAGAATTACGGAATTGAATTCTCAATTGAGTTATCAGTGAATTAAAAATAATTAAAATACTGGATATGTGTAAGAGATTCCTGACACTCTACTGTTCGTCAACTTTGATTACTTTTCCATTAATTACTTTGTTTAATTTTAATTTTAATTTAAAATCAATTTTTCTTTCCTAATTAATCATTTAATTTTTTTTTAGTTTTTTTGCTATTTTACTATTCTTTTAATTGTCTCCCTGTAGAATCGATACCCCAAAGATGAACTACAATTACCGTGTTATTCTTTGGGCGTTATCATGAACTACCTAAGAAAAGGAAAAACAGAAAGAATGGACTGAATGAATGAATGATATGTTGTATAAAAATACGTAAAGGTCATGCTGATGAACACTAATGAAAGAACGAGCTAAATGCATGATGGGTACCAAAGGAAATGGCAAATTGCAATGCTGGGACATAGTGTTAGAAGTGCACCCAGTACTTCTTCCAAACGAATAGATTCCCAACTCGCGGCTACAGTCGGAATCAAAGTCCAAAGGTTGACCCATTAACCCCAACACACGAGGCGTAATAGTGTGTAACAGCCTAAGGAAAGTGATAAGAGAAAGTAGAATTTTCAGATTCTTTAAGAAATGAAGACGCTGTATGAGGTAGGGGAAAACGTTTTACATAAGGAAAGAAAATCGATATTTTTCATGAAAATCCCACTTAGTGATGTTTTAGAAAATGAATGCACGAATTGTCATGTATGTATGTACGTATGTATGAGTGTTGAATACATGACTGAAAACTTATGTTGTTATATTTTAACATTGTGAAGTAATGTTTACTGAATATTTGAAGGGAAGAGCACATCAGTTTAAGCATGAAGAAAAAAAATGTATGAAAGGCTTTCTTATTTTACAAGTCAAATGTTTTTCTACTATAAATCTCTTTTATTGTAAAATCATATTTTATTTTATAACATGAAGATTTGCACTCTGGGTATGAATTGAAAGATTTTAAAACAAATGAAATCTATCCTCATTTTCTAAAACTATTTTCTAAAAGGAAGGCCACATAAGTAGCGATTCTACCATTTCCAAGGCATGGTTATTATAGAATGATTATTTCCTAATAACGAGTTAGTAAAGCTCTTCTTTGGAAAATATTTAGCGTTAAAATCCTCTACAAATGAGTGTTCTCCTCTTGTATTATTCACCAAACTCTGCTTAGCCAAAAGTGCTCTGTCAAGGGTTTTTGAGATCCTTAAAACCCTAACCTCCCATTTCTTTTAGTTCACACATCTTGCCCAACTAATCCAATGAATTTTTTTTTTCATTCTATTTCCAACAACACTTTAGAAATTCAGTGGATGAATTTCTGTAGATTTTAGGAGCGTCGTGAAATTTAAAAAAGATTTCAAGAATCAAGCGACTTTTAAAGTTTTCATTTGTGAGCATAGTCGGATTTCTACCCGCTATGGTGATAGAAATATTGCTTTAATTCTTTAGGAGTATGAGATTAAGAAGTGAATTGCACCATTAGTTTCAATTGGATCTTTAGGATTTTACGATAGAATACTATATTTTTCATTTTCTGTGAAAAGTGTCTAGCAGTGCCTTTCAATTAATCAAGGAACTTATGAGTCAAATTTTATAAAATGAATTGCACCACTAAACTCATGATCATTTACAATTTGATGGTATAATCTTTATTTTTGCCATTTTTTGGGCGAATACTAATGCCCAATATATCTCTATATGTTACCTGGTCCAAATGATTGTCAAATTACTTAATGATCTTGTCTAAAATAACCTTGGAGAGTTTTTAGTAGACACTTTGCAAGATCCTAGCCACATTTGGCAAATGGTGTAAAACACTTGACACTAAGAGGAAATATGAGATGAAAATGTGAATGAATGGAAAGAAACTCAAGCATTGTGATCATGCCACCTAAACCAAACACTATCCATCCAACTAAACAGATTATGTCTAACCAAAAGATAGTTTTAACCCTAGTGAAAGCCTAGACTTTTTAGATTCAATTGAAACCCTAAACTATGATGGATGTTAAAATCCTAAATGGTCGGTTTTAATTGAAGTACATAATCACTTGATTCAATCACTTTCACATGTTATTACAACTCAAATACATATTATTACACCCTCATTTAGCCTTTTATATCTTGATAGTTTCATTGGGCTAAATGTAAAATTCAAATTGGGCTTGCTAGAAATCGAAACCTAAATGCACCTTTCTAAATTCTAAAGTGAGGTCCATTCAATAAAAGCCCATAAAAAAGCACCACCCATTCATGGCTTCTTGAGAAAGTTTTTTCCACCTTTTTGAGGTTGTCCTATACTAACATGCCAATCCAAATAGCACATGGATGGGAAGCCAAACCACCACACCACTCAGCAGCAATAGCTGAATACCATGGGCTAAGTCGCCCATGGTTTTGCCCATTGTATTGGCTGCAAAATGCTCATCAAATGATCATTTACCCATCTTGAAGTGGTCATTTACTCATCCTCTATAAGCCCTCTCCTCCTATTAAGGAAATCCATGTAGCCCTTCAACCTTTGGTCACTTTTCTTTTGCTTTCTTAAAGAGAACTCAAATAGAAGTTTTTGGCAATTTTTCTAGCTGATTTTGCTCGAATTTTTGAAACATTTGTAAGCATATTCTCAAGATACTTATTGCATATGAATTGTTCCTCTTTAAGTATTGTTTCCAATGATGTATTTTGTGTAGTTTTTCTTGGGATATTGATTGGTGAAAAGTGGATTTGAACACACAAAGGTCATATTGGGCTACAATTTGGATGATGCTTCGAAATCTTGGTGTTTAAATGAACTTGGTTGTTAAAGTTAGGAGTTGATATTGATATGATGAGATTATAACACATTTGTATACATGTTACAAATTAAGCCAAAGCATGATAACATTTTTATTAAAGAGTTATACATATTTCCTTTGAGGATGAAATTGGAACACACACAACATTTCTATTTAGAGGTTATGGTGACTTTTGATTCTAGAAACCTAGTCTAATGGCTGTGAAATTCTTAAATGGTGTTCTTAAGACTTTCATTTAGTTTTTCAAGTTTTTTTTTTAAATATTTAGTTTAAGAGTTAATTACACTTTACCCCTTTCAACTTATACTCAATTCACAATGTGCCCCATAAACTAAAAATTTTAACAATTAACCCCACCAACTTTTAATTTTTCACAATGTCTCCCTTCTGTCTATCAGCCGTTTCAAAACAAACGGAAAATTAATTGCACGTGCGTCTCAGGTGCATACGTGTGTTGGATTGACCAAAAAGGCCCTCATTTCATTATTCCCAAACAACGAACCATCTCCTACTTTGAAGAACACCATATGCAATTTTAGGGTTTTCATACCATACTACCATCAACTTGCAATTTTAGGGTTTTTAGCTACTATATAGGCTCACCTTTCCTTCCTCTCAAACAAAAGATATCACTGCTTTTTGAAAACAAATCCCAGCTCCTTTGCTTGCATGTTTGTCCAGTTAGGGTTGTTTAGCAACACCTTATTTTCATAAATTTTCAGCTCACAGATCACGACCATCTCGACTCCCAGGCATGTTACCAATTCCTCGACACCTACTATTCTGATTTGTCTTTTTTCTTTTTTAATTTTTTTTACTCCCCACGAATGCTCTATGGTTGACCTTTTCCATTTATCACAGAATATTTCTCTCAACCGATTGGATACCCATATTCTCCATCTCATTTTGGGTTCCAGTTAGGTATATATATTCATATAAAGATCCTAACCTCAATTGCTCCGCACATAAGGAAACTACCCAGACCTGTGTGCAAACAACTCAGCAATCATAATTTTTTCACTCCTCAGATCACGCATAGTGTCTTGTGCATGTATGCCTTTTGCTCTCATCTCTAGGGTTTTATTTTTGGTCTCCCATTCATCTATTTATACCTACTGTCAGCTCTCAATCTTATGCATGTAACGACCATCCTTAATCTAGACTAGGTTAGCACCGCACCACCTTCAAGTAGCAACAACACAGCCACTACGTAAAGCCATGGCAGTCCCAACGCTGCACCTTAGCAACCACCGTGCAGCCCCCATAGTCACCACCTTGCTTAAACCACCCTTACGATCTCTCCACTGCCACACTCCCTTATCGCACCACTATCCATGTGAGATTCCAGGTTTTGCATATTTTTACATATTGTCTTTATTATTGTTATTGATTGTTTTAATTTATTTGTTAATGTTATTTATGTGTGTGTGTGTGTGTGTGTGTGTGGCTTTTATATGTATATGTAGTTGTTTGGGTTTAAGTATTTTGAGTTGAACCTTTAGCTTTTATTCAGCCAGCCCGTGACCCATTTAGCAACCCAGCCCGTTTAATTTAAATCTGCCCTTTCATAAGTGTATAACGGCATCGTTTAATTTAATGCTTAATGTTTTTCAGCCCTCCTTTTTCATTCGACGCAGGAGCTCCTTCTTCTTTATCTTCTTTCTTCTTCTTCTTTTTATTTTATTTTCTTCCCTTGTTTAGGCGCTGCAGACCCGTGACTTTCAGCCCCGGGTTCCCAACTTTTCCTTCACCCATTTCAACCACGCGTTGCTCAAACAAATACTCAGTACATTGATGAACATTCTCCCTCTTGTTTTGTCTTAGATCCGTGCCTACAAAACCCACCTATTTTCCAGCGAAAATCGTGAGCTTTAACCCATGTTTTTGGCATCTGTTTTTCATCTGAAAAGCTGAAGATTCTTCTTCTTCTCGGCTTGTCTATCTTGGCTTGGTTGTTGTGTATTTCAAGTGGGTTTTTCCTGCCCAAAATCAGTGATCTACAGGTTGGTTTTATGCCTATGAAATGGCCATCGACCATTGCAAAAATCCTACACCAAAAATCACTCTCAATGCCATGTTCTAGCCTCCATTTGGGTCAATTTCAAGCTCTCTTTTTTCCACAACTCAGACTTGGGTTTTTCTTCTCTTTAAACCCTTGTAATCCAAAAATTTCAACTGAGAGTTTAATAGTGTTTTAATAACCATTTCATTCGCCGTGTTTCACTGATTGGGATATCTTTCGGTAAGTTTTTTACTCATTTTAATGTTTAATTAAATATGTGTTGCTCTTAATTTTATTTATGTTGTTTTATTTTACTTATGACAAGTGTTCAGTTTAGTTAGATAATAATCGCATTTTAATTATTTACATTAAGATGATTAATTTTTTCAGTTTGTAATAATTGAGATTATTATCTGAGTTGGTTATATATAAATAAACATAGTTTTATTTATGTTAACTGTTTTAATATATTTGTTAATGTTATTTATTGTTTTTATTAATGTCGCTTTATTTATATTTATTTTAATTGTGATGTTTATATACGTGGATGCGTTTGGCATGACCTTAGTGGCGAGCTCGTGAGTGGAAGCACGGAGTCGCTGTTTGGCATTTTCGGTAATTTTAGAAATTATTATCGAGCGCATTGTAAGTATTTTTCAAATGAATTTTAAGATTTAAATATATTTTTACCTTAACAACTATGTTTGGTTGATATTGGAATTCATTGGTCGTTGGTTATTTTGTGAGTTGTGGTATGCATTGCATAGTGCACGCATGTTCATGTGTTTGTAAAAAAAATTGGGTTTTCATGTGTTAATGATTTTTGGGTGCGTGTATATCATGACCCCAAGTCGGGATGTGGCATTATCCCGATAGAGCTCCTCTGGTCATTCGGGAGTGAAATATACGTCCCCTGGGTTGTCGCTGGGCGACAACGGGATCGGACAGGATAATAACGCTCTCGTGTCGATTCCGTGGCTCCTCTGCTAGCGAGGGCTAAGAAATGCCTGGTCATGGTACATGTTGGGCACGGTTAGCTAGGCATCGCCCGTTCTAAAGTCACAAGCGTGGTCGTTACGTACAGTGTGATGATGAGAGTCAGGTTGTGTAGATGGTTCCTAGGGAGATCATGGTGCATACGGTTAATCAAATGGATGTTTAGGCAATTTTTTGGGAAAATAGTGGGTTTTGATTTGGTTTTACTTGGATCATTTTCTGAGAAAATAGTTTTGGTTTTAAACGATTTACGTGTATCATTTTCTAGAAAAAAAATGGATGTTTTTATTGGAGTTTTATCTTGGGCCAAAATGGGATTTTGGCGTGTGTGGTTATTATATTTGTTTTGAGGAAGAGGATTTTAAGCTTCATGCATATGGTGTTATGTTCATGCGTATTGTTGTTGCATGAATATATTTTATATTTTGTGGTTTGTTTGGGTTATACTTACTTGCGATGCTATTTTTAGTGTCGTAGATTTTGGATGCAGAGGTCGAGGAGGCTGAGCCTGAGGAGATGGCTATGCCGTTGAGGTAATTGATGTTATAATTTGTTATCTTGGGAAATGTTTTCCCCTTTGATAAATGTGTTTTTATGATTTGACTTTCAGATGACTGTATTAAATCTCCTATTAGAGAATTTGTGTTAAGCTGGTTTGTAAAATATTTCTAAAAATTCTGGTACTTAGATATCGACTTTAGTTATCCGCTGCTTTTATTCTATACTTGTCACGTGTGCACACACTTTTAGTACTTGTCGTTGGGATGTGTGAACCGTGTTGTCAGCATCCTGACGTCTCGATTCTCGTGTTTCTCTAAGCGAGAGTTAAGAGCGTCACAATCCATTACAAGTGGAGTGCCCTATTTTGCACAACCGAAAACAGGGGAAGTATATTTTTCCCTCACTGTGAGAGACAACTCAACCCACCTTGGCGCAAGTCCCTCCATGTCGTCACTACTGTCTAGAAAATGTCGTCAGTACACCCTAGGTCTGCCGTATTTTCCTGGCGGTGAGCTTTCGCCAATCCTGTCCCTTAGCTTCTCGATATGTTTTTCTTTCACCACATCTCTTCCTCTCATCTCTCTCTCTCTCATTATTTAAACTCTCTCTCATCACTCTTCCTCTCGCATTGACTTGCATTTTAATCAATCTAACACTAAAATAGAGAAAGAATGTAAAAAATACGAACAAGGAGAAGGGTTTTTTGGTCAATCCAGCACACTCATACATGTGTAGTCAATTTCTGTTTATTTTGACGTGGCTAATAGACGGAATGGAGATATTATGAAAAATTAAAAGTCGGTAGGATCAATTGTTAAAATTTTTAGTTCAAGAGGCATATTGTGAATTGAGTGAAAGCTAAAGGGGGTAAAGTGTAATTAACTCTTGGTTTAAATATTTTGTTGGAAGCATATTGTGCATGAAGAGGTTTGGTAAGGCATGATCTGTAGCTCATAGGAATACTTGATGTTTTTATGGAATATTTGACTTATTATCTTGGATTAAATGCCTAAATCAAGTTTAGAACTTGAATATGAAACATATTGTTTTATTTCTTGAAACTTACTTCTTTGGAACAGATGTTTCATTCGTGGGGTTTAACAGATGTTTTGTTTGTTCTTGACATTTTTCATTTTATAAGATAAGTTCATCAGACTCATCACAATATGTAAAAATCCACATAAGTGAAAGAAAAAGAAAAAAAACACATTTAAGAGATTGTTTTACTCTGTGAGCCCTTAGCAAAACTCTAAACCGCCGCACGGCACCAAGTTTCTTTGCTACCACTACCAGAAGATGGTGTTGGCACACCAAGTTCCATTGCCACACGATACAACACCATTCATACATCCATCAAGTTCCATCGGTTTTGAAACAACCATCGCCATTGCCTTCTCCATTTCCATTTTTCTTAACTTCAAATTCATAGTGGGATTATAATAATCCATAGTGAGTTTATTTTTATTGCTCTTCCTCAAGATTTCTAGAATGCAAGTACCTATTCCTTTTCCATGATGCCGTCTATTCCCCCATTTTTTTTTATATAAAAGTGTAGCTTCCTAGAACTTTGAAGAGGAATACTATCTCTAGTCTTTCACATGAAGTTATGGTCTTTTGACCGCTCTCTTGCTCTTTAGTTGTTGAAAAGAATTAATCGATCAATCATTTCTATTTTTGTTTGATCTGATCTTTTTATTTCCATATTTGACTTTTTTTTTCTTTCTGTTTGATTAAAAATAGGGAACATCAATTAATTCGGTGGTCATTGACACTTGGTGAGGGGGAACAAATAAAAGAGAAGTGACTAAAAGATTTGTACATGCACTGTTCACAATGAAGACATATCAATTGATGGATGATCTAAAAATGGTGGTGGAAGATATAGAAAAGGATCTTAGGAGAGGTTCACCATTGGGCTTAAGGGTTTCTAGTACTGGGAGAGAAAGGGGGATGGGGGGAGGCTCAGAGCTATAAGTCGAGGGAGGTTGCCAAAGTTTCTGATTCTAGAAAAGGGAGAGGTCAATGGGAGAGGGGGCTGAGGGTTTCTGATTTTGGAAGAAGGGAGGGTTACTAGAGAAGGGCACATGGGGCCTTTTTTTCCATGCATTATTATTTCTTGCACGATCATTTTTATAGTTATAAAAAACTTAGATGTTTATGAAATGATTGTGGTAATGTCTTCACATTATCTTAGAATATAGAATATGATTTTTATTGTCTAATGATTGGTTTAAGTATATGTTTGAAATTTGAAGGAACGCAACAAAACTCTAGACTTTCTAATCTTATATGTTCCAACCAAGGCATGGTTTTTATGGTTGTGCTTTTAATTAGAAATTTTTATTTCATTTAAGGATAGAATGAAGTTTACCTAAGGAATGTGAATTTTTATAGACTATAACTCCGTATGTGAAATCCTTAATTTAAGGGCAAATGATAATATTTCACAAAAGATGGGTAAAATGGTAAATTTTGCCTTGAGTTAGTGAGTTTTGTATTTTATGTGTTTAAAGGTATATTAAGCCTTAGAATTATCTCATTTAAGTTCACGCTATTTTTTCACTATAGTCATATTACAATCATTTACTATAAGTTAGCATCTAACTTATTTTTCGATGTATTTTTGTATATACAATGGTAATCCATAATTGTCATATTACTATCACTCATGATTGTTATATATGTTCTCGTATGTCATGCTATACTAATTATCATAAGTACATGATTATGACATATCATGTCATGCCATCTAACACATATTCATGTCACCTCGTGTCCCAATCATAGGTAATGTCACATGAAAAATGTTTTTGAGTCAGGAAAGTTTTTATGTTTATCAAGACCCCAAGTGTTGAGATGGGACCTTATCCTAATGGAAGTCAATTATCCATGTTGGAGTGCTTAAACTGGTATGGAATTTTCTAGGTTAACAAAGTACCATTAACAAATTTTTGAATTGACCTAAGTAACTAGTTGCCAATGCGAAGTTAGGTACCCACTGCCTATGGTGCCAATTTCATGTTTATTAGTTTTGATTTAGTTATCATGACTTCACAACTAGCGTAGATGCTTATGATGTGAAGCGATTCCAACATGAGCATACAACTCAAGGGGACTTGTGTAGTCTCCACATATTCATATTTAATTAACCATGTTTATGTTGAATAAGATTTCAAGTTCATGTTCAGCTCATGTCAATTTTTAGTCCATGTCAATATTTAAGTTATATCAGTACAAGTCATGCTACTTGTCAATTCATATCACTCTCATTCATATTCTTGTTAGCATTCATGTCATTTTAGTGTTATGCATGCGTTTGTATACTATTAGTTTAGTTGATTGTGCAGAGATTTGTAATCAAATCTCAATTGATAGTCCCAACTATCATTTTCCTAGAAAGGTAGATCGTATGTTAGAACATGGAAAGCCAATTGAGAACCACTTGGATGAGGTCGATTAAGCCTTGGCACAACAACAAGGAGCTTGTTACTCTAGTCTTCCGATTTTTAGATAGAATTATTGTTATATTAGTCAAGTTGCGGGAGAGGTTCAACAACTTAGCTCGGTAGTATTATATTTTTTATTACTAAATTTTGGAGCTCTGCCTCCAGTATTTATGTCATTACAATTCTTTTGGAAAAATATTGTAACTTGTGGATATTTGTTATCATGTGAATTATGAAGTATGTCCATGTTATTTTGGTATATATTATATCTGGTACATATTATTGTTTATATAAAAAAATTATCTATCACAAATATTGCATACTACCAAAGTCCTTAATACATCTCAACGTAACTAATGTTGTCTTCAAAAACCTTAAACTAAAAGGAAATCATTAAAGCATCTTTCTAATTTCTGTTGTCTCCAATTAAATCAAGACTAGCTTCATTTTACTGTGGGCTCCCTACTAGTTACCGCATGACATTATCAGCCCTTAGACTGTCTGTAACTACATCTATATAAAGATATACTTAGGAAGTTCGTAACTCATCTCCATCATGAGCATACAATATGATAAGATAGTTTGCAATTCACATTTGCCGTATTTATAATGTGTTATACCTATTAGCGTTAGGTGCGGCTATTTCGCTTTGGAATCATTTAAAAAGAATCTATTTGAAGTTTGTTGACTATATTTTATCAATCCAGGGGTCACTTCGCTAATTTATGCACTCCAAAGTAGATAAGGGAGTTTCACCAGGATATTCCCTCTCTTAGCATTGGAGCCATGACAAAAATCTTTTCTTTCAATACATAACCAGAACATAAGTGATGAAACCATGAAACTTATCATATAACTGTTGTAATACTTTATGATAAGGATAAGAATATGTGTTGTATGAGATCCAATATTGCTTAGGAAAAAGAAATTTTTGCTCTTTATAAGGTTCTAACGAGATTTTAATTGTATCATTAATTACTCATTTTAGAATAGTCCATGTGTTTTGGACCTTCCATTGGGGCGTTATAATATCATGTACTTATAGTCAATATGCAAATAATGTACCAATTTAATTGCTTGAAAAAATTAGAACATTCAAATAGATATACATGGACATAATACATGATGATTCAACATGACATATAACAATACTTAAAAGCTCCAAGCATGTCATTTAAACCAAAATTTTAGCAAAAATCATTTGAGCATATCATGAAGATTCAAGGACATGGTAGAGAAAAATTGATCATATCATATGACATGTGAGAGTAGACAATTTATTAATAAAAACAAACAATAAAAATGCAAAATTTACATGAAGACATAAGTATATTATAGAAAAGTAAGTTAGAGACTAATTTACAAACTTTTTATTGCTTATATAGAAGATAACCTCTTTGGATTGAAATAAGAGTATACTAATGTTAGAAACTCCTCAATTCAAACAAAAGAGACTGCAAAATCTTAAATTTCTAAAATAGAAGTTTCACTTCAACCCCTTAATCTTTAGAAATTGAACATTGAGTCTTAAACTTTTAATATTAGACATTTGATGTAACAGCACGCTATAAATTCAACGGTAGAATTTCTATAAACTTTAGGAGTTTCGTGAAAATTTCGTAAGTTTTTACTCATTATGATGCCAAAAGTGTGATTTTATTTGATATTGTTAGAAGTGTTAGAATGTGTTATGATTTGTGCATTTATTCTCAGGTGATTATTTAGAATTTTATGGTGCAATGATTCATTTTCGATTTTCGGACGATACACTTGTTCGGGAATGCGTTTTGGTTTTTTCGAGACACTTCAGGGTTGAATTTCAATAACGAATTGAGTATTTAGCTTCATGTTAATATTTAAGATTTTTCAATGCAAAATTTATTTTTCACTTTCCCAAAATGAAAATAAAATGTCCAAATTAGGTTAGAGGAGTTTTATTTGGACACTTGGCAAGATCTTAGCCACACTTAGTGAATAATATTGGACACTTGGTACCAAGAGGAACCATGAGATGATTTGTGAAGGAACCAATGTATGAGATCATGCCACCTAAGCAAAATCTTATTTTTCATCTGATTAACCAAATCGTGCCAGACCAAATAGGATTTCAACCCTAGTGAAACCTTAAATGGTTGGAATCCAATTAAGTCCCAAAAACTTGATTCAAATTGAAACTCTAAATGATTTCCCAAATCTTAAAGTTGGCCTTTAAACACTTTTTTATCTGATTCTAGCATTATGTTTAATTACTTAATTAAATCACTTTCACATGCTATTAATTTCTCAAATTCATTTTATGAAATCATTATCCATTCTTTTAAACATTAGAAATTTGATTAGGTTAAGAAAAAATAGATTTGGGCTTGTTAATATCCCAAACCCTAACCAAACTCCATTTAAACTCCAAATTGAAGACTACTTTGGTTGAGGCCTACCAAGTCCCATGAATTGTTCACCATAGCAAAGTTTCTTGAGGAAGTTTTCTTCTCTACTTGGCAGGCCATCTTTGCACTTGGCTTCACCCAATAGTGTCTTAATGTGATTGAGAAAGACTACTTTATCACAACTCATACCTAATGGCAGTAGCAGTACTTGCTCTCACTATTCTTCATTTTATGTGACTTAAGTACCTACAATAAAGGGTTATTTAAGCCCATAACTTCCCTCTCTAGAGGTTTAAAGTCATACAAGACATCTTACACTTCATTTCAGCACTTTTTCACCTCATTTTTAGAGAGAAATCCGAAAGAGCTCTCTCGAACAAATTTATATCTTTTTGCGTGGCTATTTTTTACCCCTTGTAAGTATACATTGCAATAACTCTTTAATGAAGGTTGTCTTGGACTCTATTTTTCATGGACATTTTGTTTGTTTCATTCCATAATCGTTTGGTTTGTCAAAAGTATTTTTAACTATAGAAAAGTTACTCTAAGCTTTAAATTGGAGAGTGTAATATATTTTGGAATTATTGACTAAGTTAATGGACATATCTTGGTTCGCCATGTATTTATAAATTAAAATGGAGATTTTTTTACTTGACAAAAGTTTTTTATGATAGTTTTTTTTTTATCTAAAAACTCGAAAACTAAAAGTACAAAAACAATTTCTGTTTTGAGAAAATTTAAATATTTCGTGGTTTAATCTTATTTCAATGGCTTTGATAATTTTATTGGAAGATCCTAAGCCTCTTATATATATGTTAGAATATTATTTTAAAGATATTTAGTGTTAAGTTTCAAACATATGAAATTTTATACAAAAAGATATTCAAAAAGACCAAAGTATTGATGTTCTTGACTAAATTTATGTTTTGATTGATTATTAACCATGTGATCTTGAGTTTGAATCTTAGATATATTTTAAGACACATTTTTAAACCATGTGTTGTTTTGGGTTTGAAGATCACATCTTTAATAAGTCATGGAGTAAGAGGTTGATCCAAACAAGTTTGAAAAAAAAAATTGTTTTTGGACTTAGAGGGAAGGCGAAAACTTCAAGTGTTGTTTTAGTAATTTTGACGATTTTCGTTTGATGATTCAAAGCATGATTGTTCTTATAAATATGTTATGAATATGTCAGTAGTAAGATTTTGATTTTTGAAGTTCTTGGAGATGTTTTGAAATAGATCAAACCATATGATTCAAGGGTTTGCCTTTTTAGTTAAAAGTTTGGATCCTTTTTCTAAAAATTTTGGTGTTGATGACTAGCATATTTTTAGTGAATATCATAAGTATGTTTTTAAAATAAAGATAGGAAGATCTTTGTTGCAAAAATTTGGTTTGATCATGAGTTTTGAGATTGCAAGAATTGCAAAAAAAATAAAAAAATCAATTGAAATGGCCTATGGATGTTTCGTCTAGGGGTGGGCAAATTTTTTGACTTCCGAACTTCGATCAGAAGTCAGAATTCGGAGTCGAAGTTGGAATTTTCCGACTACGAAATCGGAGTTCGAAGTTAGAACCAAGACCAGCTTGGGTTCTGACTTTGAACTCCAACTATTTAGCCATTATATATTATATGTCGTATATAAAACATAATTGGCCAACTGGCCAAATGGTTTAGAAGCCCATTTTGTAAACTTCTCGGTACAGGTTTAAATCCTTGTGCGGTCATCTCTCCATTTGCAACTTTTAAAAAAAAAAAGCCTTAAACGATGTCGTTTTATCCTTGTATATATACATCTCTTTCATCACAAAATTGAAAACCCTGAATCCCTAAACCTGTGGCCTCTCTTCTCTCGATTTCATCTTCTACAGATTCACTTCATCCCCAACATCGCTTGAAGAAATACGTACCTAATGACGCATCGAGCTCTTCCGAGTGGTCTAGAAGAAGATCATCTTGTTCTTTCTCGCCAGCTGCTGTTGTCTGCGTCTCGACGACTTCTCTAATCCGCTGCTTTTTTCCAGCGGAATTAAAAGTTCCTAGGTCCTGCCTCCTCAATTTCTCTACATTTATTTTATTAGCAACATTATCAAGGATTTTCTTTTTAAAGTTTTCGATTTTAAAAATTACGTCGTGTTTGGTATTTCAAAAGGGCTTGGGCGATATTGTGGTGAATTAAGGTTTTCCCAAGAGAATATGAGTGATCACTTGGTGTTGTATGTGGACTGTCCAATTCTGAGAAAATGGTTGAAGAAAGCGTGAGCTCGGGTAAGGAGGAGCCACTGATTTAGATGGCTGAGCGTTGCATTTTCCAAGAGGAGGATATCGCCCATAACAGAGCAAAGGATTCCGATCAGAGGTTAGAATTTTGACCTCCGATCAGAATTCTGAACTCCAATCGGGGAGGAACTCTGACTCTATTTCGGAATCGGAGTCAGAAGCCAATTTCGACTCTGACGGGAGTCTTGTCAGAGCATAACCCTAGTTTTGGTCATAGTAAGCTTTACATAGTTTGATTTGTTTTAAAATTTTCCAAGTTGGTATTTGAGTTTAGGACAAACTTTACATGTGAAATGTAAATTTTAGTAATTTTTAAAGTTGTGAAATTTTTTAAGTTAGAGGTAAAATGATCATTTTTTCATATGTAGAGGGTAAAATGATAATTTTATTATAATCTCTTTTTCATGTTTCTAATTGTTAGTAATTAAATTTATAACTTTTAGAATACTCTCTTATAGTTCCTCGTATTTCGTATTTTATTATTGTAGAATGCAATAATCAGGATAAATTAGCTTTAAATTTATTTTGTATGCATGATGGGTAAGGGAACTATAATTTATGTTTGTATGCCATCATATATGCCATGTCATGTTATGTCATTACATGTTATCTGTTATACGAATTATTTTGTTATGAAATATTTATTTGTTACACTATATTCTATCACGTATTGTTATCTGTTGCAAGTATGTCGTGTTATGTATGCCATCTATTTCATGTATGTTATGTCACATAATATTCACTATTACATGTTATGTAATATTACGAAATATTGTTTATTATTTGAATGCTATATTAGGAGTTGTTGTCTGCTACCTGTTACGTCATACTACAAAATATTATATGTCAAATAAGTCATGTTTTTTGAGTTATGTTCAAGTCATGTTATGTGACGTCGAGACTTGTATTCTTTTGAATTTCATTCACATTTCATCTCGAATATAGTTATGTAATTCGAGAACAGTTAAGTTTCATTTTTCAGTTAATTTATATTACGATCAAGGATGATACATGTTGCTTGGTACTACGGCCAAGGTCATGCGCTATTGAGTACTATAATAAAAGAGTATAAAATGCCATATTATAAAAGGATGATATGCACTGTGTGGTACTAAGGCTATGTATAGTCGAGTACTACGGTGAAATAATATAATTTGCCGTTATGTTATCTTATATTCAAATTCTTATTTTGGTTCAAGTTCAGGTTTATGTCTCGTTATACTCAAGTTTATATTATATTTAAATTCACATTCATGTCATATTATGTTCATATTTACGTTATGTTTCAAATTTGCATTTATGTCATATTATGCTTAGATTCATATTATGTTTAAGTTCAAGTTCATGTTCATGTTCATGTTATGTATGTTCATGTTTACGTTATGTTATATTCATGTTCACGTTGTGTTTCAAGGGGACCCGCATAGCACTAACATATTCATATTTGTTTATCAAGTTTAATGAACAAGATTCCAAGTACATTTATTTCAAGTTCATGTAGTTAACTTTTAAGTACGTTTATGTTCATGCTATATTCAAGTTCATACTCAATTATGTTTCAAATTTACGTTCACATTCATGCTATATTCAAGTTCACGTTCAGTCATGTTTCAAGTTTAAGTTCATGTTCTTCATATCATGTAAATGTCATCCCAAGTTTTAAATTTATGTCCATGTCTCACGTTCATGTCATGTTAGTTTATGTTATGTTATATTTTAAGTTATTTTATGCTTGTTTATGACTTTAATTATAGATTCATATCTTTACTGTCATGCTTGCGTCAATAATCTATGTGGAGTTCTCTGTTAACTTGTTGAAATTTGTATTCAAATTTGACCATGGTAATCCCAACTACTATTCATCTCAAATGGTAGGCAATATGTTAGTACCAAAATAAGGAACAGACACTACCAGACACGAGGAGGTTGATTAGACGTTACCGATGTGACGCAGAGCTTGTGGTCTCATTAGTTAGATTTTTAGATAGTATTTTGGTATCATTAGTCGAGTTACGCGAGTTGATCGATGAACTAGCCTAATAGTATATTTTGGTGATATAAATATAGAGCTCGATCTCCCATGTTTTGAGATTATAGTCTTATGAGAATTGTACTGTAATCGTGAATGCTTATAATTTTAGTATGTGTAAATCATATTTTAAGTATTTGAGATTTCTTTAGTTAGCGCATAGTATTGCTAAAATAAGAAAATTATCTGCTGCGAATATTTCAAATTGTTAGATGTATATTAGAAAAATTGCATCTTTATTTGTCATGAACGGGGGTAGGTAACATTGTATTGCATGTTTCGACGTTTTAGATTTCCATCAAATTCCAAGCAGAATCTGGGAGTGTCATATTTGACTTCAATAACAAACCCCTGATGTCTCCATCCTAGGCTTATTTCCAATTTCAAAGTATGTTTCCTCACACATCATAGCAAAAACTATACCATATTAGAAACCTTTGATCTAATCATTCACTAAATACACTGTCACACTTGAAATTACCTTACTCGAAATTAAGCATTTGATTGAACTTTAGAACATAACTCCAAAGATTGTTCATCCTCTTGATTCATGCAACTTATGACCACATCCAAAAAAAAAAAAAAATCAACTAACACATGTTTGAATATCCAACCTCAAAACTAGGACTTGATCTAATATGTCTTCCATCTTTTTTTATTTTTTATTCTTAGAACATCAAAGCATCTAATTTTTCTAAACTTAGGTCTAGTTTGTTTTCAAAAAAAATATGAGATGAGATGAAATGAGATTTTTTGAGATATGTGTAAATAGTATTGAGATATGTTGAGAAAAGTTTAGATAAGATGAAATAACGATGATTGTGTGTTTATTTTTAAAGATAAGATGAGCTTTTGTTGACTTTTTTTTAGTGTTTAAATGATGGGTCCCACACAGTGAGATGGCAATTTGTTTTATATTGTTTTTTTTTTTACAATTTATGGTGCCTTGCAAAGCACACTTCGTCAACTGCTAGCTTGCTACCCAGAATAAAAGTCCATCCGGATAAAGTTGCATGTGGCCATCAAAGATGTAAACAAAATAATGGAGAAAAAAACATCATAATTGATAAAAAAAATAATAATAATTACAATAAACAATTAATAAATCTTGTAAAAATAATTTTACATGTTGATGAGTCAATACGATTGACATTAAAAAAATAAAAAATATTAAAAAAACCAAAAAACCAAAAAAAAGCTTCCACATCTATATAGACAATGTTCTTTTGGTTTTTAATCCAATTGTTTCCTATCTATCATCTTAAAGGACATATAAATCAAGCTATGAAAATCATCTTGGTCAAACATCATCATAGTCAATGCTTTTGCAATGTCTAATCTTGTCTATAAACAATTGAGAAAACTTCTGAGCATAGTACTGAAGTAAAACCGAATAAGTTAAGATACAAAAGTACTAATGTCCGTGAATAATTGTTTTCGGAGATGTAACTGTCAGTACGAATATTAAGTAGCGTTTCACAGGTTTTGTGTTTTGTTCCCGAAAACAAACTTAGCCTTAATTATGATCAAGATCACTTCATAAGGATATCAAGTCGAATAAACTGAGTCAACACTAGAGAGAATAATTTATACTCTATCTAACGGGTTAAGAGGATTGATCCGTTTTGACCCATACTTGTTAATGAATCTTATCTTAATGGATCAACCCGTTTTGACCTAAATCTGTTAACATTAAACCCAAATCCGCTAATTTTATATCGTGTTCGTGTTGAGTTAATGAATAGGTTATATTACATATTGCCAATCTTATACTTGACCGAACCAAGTGGCGCCAAACACTTCTTGGCTGCCAAGTTTCACTCTCTACCATGAATTTAAGAGGATGATTTCTCATCTAGTATAACACAATGGGACAAAAAACTATGACAAAATAGCATGAAGATTTTTTATCAGCTATTTGACTTCAAAGTGATTCTTGTGAGAGCTATTTTATGAAAATGAAGTCTCTTTGTTTTTAAATTAGATTAAGTGTTAGCTAATCTAGACTAAAGATAAATTACAGAAACATGTCATAACCATAAGGGACATGTCAAAGACATGCCCTCCAAGCAACTAGTCACCAAGTATAAACTGAGTATCTTTCAAATGTATACCATTGATTGTTTAACTCTATTTGAATAAAATTTATGAAAAAAGAATAGCCCCCCTCCAAAACCAAATATGGAAATTTAGACCTTGAAGGAGGACAATGGGCAACACTCTCTTACACACTCATAAAAGGATAGTGCAGCAAACATCAAACCGTATTCCATCACCTGATACCATTCTAGCAAACCAAGTCAACCCATCTTTAGGCCATAGGCTTTGTCTCCAAGCAAAAGAATAAAGTTCCAAGACTTTTAGACTTCCATTTTACCCTCACATATTTTATTTGGCCAAGAGTTGAATGCAAGAGGATAGAAGAAACCAAAATGCCATTCTTGGCCAAATGACATACTTGGCACTAAAACTTGATCTTTTTTTCCTTCCAATTGCCACCAAGCCTCCACTCTCTCAAATTAGACTCAACACAGGTTGCCTTAAACAAGGAAAGAGTGCCACTCATGTCATACCCTCTAGAGACATGTCAAACCTATGCACCTCACTCTAAGCATCAAATGAATACAATCGGATACCTCTTGATTGAAGACATTGATTTGAGTCAAATTTGAATGAAAACTTATATACTTAGATAAACCTTAATATAAGGTATATGGTGGGAAAAAGTGAACATATCTTAAAGATCTTGGTTGCATCATACACACATACAAAAGAGAAAACTATAGCACATAACATCTGGCTGAGTACCATCATGAACAAGCTTAACCATCTCCTATTCCCACGTCATCGCTTGATTCCCAAGCAAAGATTTAAAAAACATGGCATTCAGCCATTACTTAACACATGTTGGTGCTCCCAGCCTATGCTTGAGATTTAACATAAACTTGAACCACCGGGGACATGTAATACAAGGTTACAAACCCCTCGTTCATGGCAAGTATAAAATGCATGCACTTAACTTACTAGCAATATGCAATGATTATTGCAGCGAAAAAGTCATTTCTAATAAGATAGGCAAAATAACTAAAATATGTCATCAATCACATGGTAATTGCTAGTGCAACTATCCCAAAAACTTTAAAGTAATAATTGTACCTCAAAAGTAGTATCATGTTCAAACTCCCAAAAACACTGGGAAATCTTAAAATCCATAAACACCTAAAAGTTAAACATCATTGTCTTATATCAAAATTAAACTAAAACCAATGTCTCCTCTTCTCAAAACGGGGGTTCTATCACTCTGAACTAGGGGTCCTACTAGGCTGATCCTGCTTAGCCTGTCTTTCATCCAGAATTCTTCTAAGTTTCTCAAAAAGCTTCATAATCTAAACTAAAAACTCATCCACCTCCGCTAGCCTATCATGCGCAAAGCACACCGAGGGGCCCTCAGGGCTCTTCGGGGTCTCCGAAGCCTTCTTGGGAGGCAGCCTCTTGCGCTTCCCCATCTATATCTACAACCACTTCTACTATCTCGAAAATGAATGGTAGTGAAAACTACAGAGTAAGATTTCAATAAATCTCAGTAAGTACACAAATAACTTAGCACAGGCATCATAAGTAAATAAAGATAAATGCAAACAAATACATGAATTATGAACAATGAGACTTATGACTTGACTTATGCATCATACATTTTCATAAAAAGACTTTTAATTGTTCTTTGATTTTTCTTTGACACGTATTCATAACTTTTATAACTTTTATGACTTTCATATCATACTTAACTTTCATAACATTTCGTATTGTTTTTATCATTCGTATCATTTTTAGGCTCATAGTCTTTATTGTCATGACTTTCATATAACATGATGAATATCTCACGACTCCCCTATGCACCACGTGTTTCTCCCTAGTTACCGCATCACTCTACGACTCTTTTAGTCAAGTTGACTACGTCATGTTCATAAATCTTATATAGAAGTTCTCTTATTTCGCCTTCACCGTTCTTAGTACCCACTAGTTTGAGATACGACCTTGCTCCGGAATCCTTTTATAGGAATCTTCCAAGGTCCGTCGACGGTTCTTCGTCAACTCAGGGATTTCACTCAATTTTAAACACTTCTGAGTGAACAGAAAGTTCCACTAGAGCATTTTTCCGTCTTAACTTTTGGAATTCTTATAAAATTCATGACTATTTCTTTTGAAAATCTTGACCCAAAGACATGAAATCATATGACTTGGATTACATGCAAACTCTTGACTTACTTATGCAAGCATGTAATCATGAACATGTAAAGCATGTATCTTTCAATCATAGTTTAAAAATATTAGATCATGCAAACATCCTTCACATCATGGAAACATAATCAATCAATCTCATGAAGACATCTCATAGCTAAGGCCAAACCCTTCAAGCTTCATTAGACCTCATTTTCCTTCATCACATCATACCAACTCATGCAAACCTTTAGGCATTTGTCAAAAGCACATCTCTAGGCCATAATAAAAGCCTAAGCCGAACCCTAATGATCTCATATCATGGTTTCCTTCATCAACCAATATGACTTAATTAGGCCAAGGCTGAAACCTATAACCCCATAAAACCTCATGTTTCAAGCAAAAATCAGTTTTTTCCTCATAAATCCTCAAGGTCGAATTCTCTATAGACCATATCACATAGTAGTTCTCCAAATAATCAATATCATTCATCCAAGTATCCATAAGTTAAAGCTTAGAATATCCTTGAGAAAATATAGTAAATAAGCAAACAAAAAAAATTAGAAAATCGAAGGCAAACAATTTTATGCATCATATACAAACAATACCAAGAATTAGGTTAAAAATATACTTACAAAAATATCTAAGAAATATAAGCAAGAGACCTGAAAACAAACAAGGAAAAGATCAAGATTTAAACTCTAAATTCAAAATCTAGAAGAGAAAAATGTGTTTTTTTTTCCCAAAAAACGTTGTTTCTCTTCCAAACTTGCTAGGGCCAAACCTTTTCAAGAAGAAAACCATAGCTTTTACTTTTATTTTAAAAACCATGTCTCGGCCTATTTAAATCTCCATTTTCTCTTGGTGTAAAAATTTCAAAAGTCTAGAGTTTCATTGTATAGAGAATCAAAATCCTAGTTTTTTCTTGAATGTATGTGTATGTGTAAGAATTATTTAGGCCGAAACTTTAGATGAAAAGAACTCTTGCAAATCTTTGCATGGCTTTTCAAAAACTAGATTTTCGAAATGCTTACCTTGAGTGGAAAGTATTTTTGAATGATTCACGTCGAAAATCACACGAAAAGATCATAGACGAATGCATTTAGCTAGTGAGAAAATGAACGAAAGTTTAAGAGTAGGGAAATGGTGTCTTAGTCGAATCTATGGGGAATGAAGAGACAAAGGAATGAGGAAAAACCTCCTCAAATTCTGCTAGGGTCTTTTTAAACTCTCTTTCATTTCAAAACATGTTCCAATGCATGTAGGACACATGGTAGGTTCTTCCAAACCTTCCCAAAAATGATGAGATTTGCTTGGGAAGCGAAAAAGGCATGGATTTTCGGATCCTCTATCTCCTATGGCCAAAATTCTCTCCCCCCAAGTTTACCATTTTAACCCTCAAACGTTACCTATGACAAAACCTAAAAATGACATTTTAGGTAACTCACAAAAAAAAGCTTTCTTCTTGGATTGTCACTTGGCATGACATGGGTGAGGGTGGCTTGCCATTTTTCTATGTGGTCTTTCCACTTCCCCGCTCCACAATCTACATGTCTAGCATTATCTTGGTCCCCACAAAATCTACTTCTCGAACTTCCCTATGTAGGAAGTTTCTTTGGAAGGGCAAGAGACTTGTGTCTTACACTGCCTCTTGTCCAAAGGAATCTGAAAAGTCCTTTAGGTGATACCTTCATGCATAGTTGGCCATCCACTTCCTTTTGATTCTTTGGGCCTTGATTCAATCCTCTTGAGCCAAAGGTACAAGACAAAAAGAGTCCAATCCACTAATACTTAGTATTCTCTTCAAAAAGGCCTCATTTCTTATCATCGTTTTTTTTTTTTTTACCAAAACACCAAATACCTCAAAATAAATAAAAGGAATAATCATCTAATCCTATTATGGAAAAATAGATTTTCCCACGAAAAATCGGGATATCACAACACATAACCCTCTAGTTAACCATCAGAACTTGAAGGAAAATTGAAGAGAGAATGGAAGAAGCCAAATGGCTCTTCTCAGCTACCAACACCTAACTCACCTCCCTTAAATATCTTTCACCAAGAAGCCAAGTATCTCTCACTCTCATATTTCTTGAACAAGGAAAGAATCACTTATACAATTATTCAGCCATTAGAGTCAAACTAGCTAAGAGAAACAAGTGGTTTTAGGCAACAAATTTGAAGAAATTAAATAATTTGTTCATGATTTATCTTTGTTCAAAAAAGTCTATTTCAAATTTCTAAGATTCTTACACCCTACATCCTACAAATTCATAAATAAATTTTCCTTAGTTAGACAAGAGATTCCCTTAACTGCACAAAAGCAAACAAAGGAGAAATATCATCATAACGCCTAGTCAATGCACCATGATAACCCTATGGGTGAGTTGTCAGATGAACCATGTTATGTGTTGCTTCTAGAATTTGTTTATTCTCCAAATAAAGTCTATAAAAAGCACACCTCATGTCTTACTCCATTATACACCACATGCAAAAGAACTTGAGTGATATAGAGAAAAGTTTCAAAAGAGGGAAAGAGAGAGCTATAGCTGAGTACTTTGTAGGGAAGCTTCAAGTTGGTAAGTAGTCTATCTCAAAATATCATTGGTTGATAAATTGACATGTTAAGCATGAATTCTTGTTGTCATAAGGAGTTTACTACATACATGAGTTAGAGGATTGCATTACATGATGTCTATCATGAACGAGGATATGTGAACATGTTAACATGTTAACATGTTGTGATGCTCCAAATCTCTATTCCACCATAGGCGGGGGTTAGGGGTGTCACCATAAGGTGCGACAATTGAGATTCTATGTTAAGCCACCCAGTTTTTTTGCATCTCTTGCAACTAACATTTTGGTTGTTTTTATGAGTTATAGTAATTTAAATCCCATGACCAACATAGATTTGCAACATGGTCATTAACTTATCTTTTAAACTTTTTTTCGTTGTATGTCTAAATTGATAATTAAGTCGAGGTTTTTCTTTTACTATGAGATAAATAGATGAATACATAAAATCAATATGGATAGAATATGTGCATCTTTGAAATTGCGGTGAAAAATATAGCTATAAGTTGTAGCTTAAGTAATATGTTCTACTATTAAAAATTTATTTACTATTAGTAACTATATATTTAATTCACTTTCATGTTACGTTGTTTGGAAGTAAATTAAAAAATACTTTATAAGTAAAATTCATGATCATTTAATTTTTTTTAAAGATTATGATTATATTTTTAGAACTTTGAAATTTCTAATTATTAGAAAGTTGTATAGATATTTTTGTCTAGAAAAACATGTTTCGGAAAAAATATAAAAATTTTTGAACAAGTATTTTAGCTTATTTGAAAATAAAAATATTTTAATATTTAATATCGAAACAACTTAAATATCAACTAAAGAGTTTTTAAAGCTATTTAAATATTTTTTAAGACAATGCAACCCCCAACGAACTTAACAAATAACAATTGGTCCACAATTATTGTGAGACATCGTAGTTTTACATACCTTTAATTTACTCATATTTTGTTATTGGATATTTTAATTTATTTTAATAGATTAAATTGTTATCTCATAAATTTAATTTCGGGTACGTTTTATTTACGATCAGAGTTAGTTATTTGTGAAATCTATCATTTTAATATTATAGTGGTTTAAAGATTATTATTGGTTTTATCATTTGAATTGTTATCGATATTATTTGGATTTAGTGGTTTTGATTTTAGTATAGTTATAAGTTTTTGTGAGATTCTTAAATAATAGTGCTTTTAATTATTGTAATTAATTGTTGCTACTGGTCTTTCCATCTGAAATGATATATTAAGTATTTTTAGTTTTAATTATTATAAAATATGGTTTGATTTGCTGTATTTTTATTAAGGAGCATTGATTCTATTTTATCTGACATTATCTGGTTTATTGATCTTAAACTTATTAAATTCTTAAGTCTTATTATGTTTATTCTATTTTGGTTGGGAAGCTTTTGAATAGCTCCAAAAATACTATGTTATGCAGGATTATTTTATTAACTTGATTTTAGTTATTTGAAATAGTACGAGATTTTAAACGTGCTTTAAATATCTGATTTAAATGTATGGATCTATTCCTTTTAAATAATTAAATAAAGTTCATCATTTTAAGTATTGATGAAAAATATTATGTTGAAAAATAAAATAAGTTGAAATAATATTTTATTTAATTAGTTTGAGAATTTTAAGTTAAGTTGATGTTTTACGCTTTCAAATCAGTGTTTTAAATTCATCTATTATCCGTTTGAAGACCCAAAAGCGTTGGGCCTATAAATAGCGCGAAAAGGGTCGAACCCTCTCATTTTCCCCTCTCCCTTTTCCTTTTCTCTCTCTCCTCTCTCTTTTCTCTCCCACGTGCTACAGTAACTGTGGGAGGAGCAGTCCGGTTTTCAGCCCGTGGCGGCGCCACCCCCGGCCGCCTAGCCTCACCTCTGGCCCCACTTGAACCGCCACCCTCCGGCGAGTCCAACCCCACCGGTGGTGTCGACCACCGCAGCCCCACGTCCCGCCGATAGCCCCAAACCCGAGAGTCGTTTAATCCTCTACGCCGCGCCTTTCGCCGCCCATATCTCCGCCACCAGCCACCGTATCATGACACCACCCCCGCCATTTGATCCGCCACCCATAGACGACCTACCACCAGAAATCTTAGCCCCGACGGAGCACCCACTCTCTCTCTCCTCCCTTGGAACCGAAATGGGTCTCCAAATGAGCTTTCCGTCGCCGCGCTGCCGTCTGGCCACTGTGGCTCTCACCACCACCGCCAAAAGCTTCCCCTACCTCAGTTTATCACACCCCTAAAACAGTTTTCCCATCCATGGCCGCACCTCCCTTGTACGGGCGAAAATCCGAAAATGAGCCTCCACCATTTCGAGCTAGATCTGCCGCCTTCCGGTGGTTGCACCGCCTCACCGACACCGCCACAAGATTCCCCATCCTCCAAGGAGCATTCCCCTGAATTTTGGTGTCGAACGGAGTACCCGAACCCAACCCGTCACTTCGCCGTGCCTGGAGATGAATAGTGCACAATTTACCCGCTTGGAATCGGGGATCACCGCGATGTTCGATTGACGTTCGTTTATGCACTGTAAGTAACAGATATTTGTTTGACTGTCTGATTGACTGTTTGATTGACTGTTAATCTCTGTTCTGTTTGTTTGATGTGTTAGTTAGTGATGATGAGTAATTTGAGAGTAGATCAGTTGGGCCTGAGGCCATTTAATGGAGATTGAGATTATTTCGAGTCAATCTTACTGTGGTTAAATACTGGATGAATGGTAATTGTTGATGGTATAATGTTTTGGTTGGATGACTCTAGTATTTTAGTGATTATTGGAGATAAAATGTTTTGGGTTGGACGACTCGACTATTTTAATGATTATTTGCGGTAAAATGATCTAATTGGACGATTCGACTACTTTAGTGATTATGAGTGATAAAATGATCTGATTGGATGATTCGGATATTTTAATGATTATTGGTGATAAGATGATCTGATTGGGTAATTCGATTATTTTAATGATTATTAGTGATAAAAAGATTTGGTGGAATGACTCCGTTGCTTTTTAGTAACTATCGATGTGTGTTCTTGGATTCCCTTGATGTATAGATTGAGAAATATTTGGGAATAGAGAAAATTGTATATGAGGATCATCTGTTGAAGAGAATAACTATACATGCAATGTAAATGTGGTGATTAATGATTGGTTATGATATGGTTATTAAGTTATGAGAAGATCTTAAGAAAATATGTGTGTTTTGGGTAAAGAGAAAGGAGAAGAAAAGTTAGGTTTGACCCCGTTATAAGTTGCGTCCTTAACCTTTATGAGATAGTGTTGGTTGGATGTGATGTGATTTAAGGTCTTGACTATATCTTCATTGGAATATGCACAATGTGTGAGATAGAAGATAAATTAAAGATGAGTGTCTATTCATATGTTAATATATATGATATATGTTTTGTGAATGTATGATCATATGTTTCATAACTCACATGTTTTGCATAAGAAGTCACATGTCACATGCATGTCCCATGCATGAGCACGAAAAGCATGTTTTGAGTCAAGCATGTTTTTAAGAAAAAAAAAAGGGAAAAATTGAGTTTTTGAAAGAAAAGAAAAGAAGTAAAGTTTTATAAGAACCCCAAAGGCTGGGACGGGGAAGTGCCCCAATGGAACTCCCTGTCCACTCAGGAGTGATTAAAGTCGAGTGGAAGCCCCTGGGTCGACGAAGAACAGTCGGCGGACCGTGTATGGCTCCAAAAGGTGTCCGGAGCGTGGTAGCACCTAACGCTGGTGGGTGCCAAGGACGGATGTGGTGTAAGGACCTGCCGTTTTAAAGTTATAAGACGCACTCACATTAAGGTGATGCGGTAACCAGCAGGGAACACGCGGTGCTTAGGGGAGCCGTGTTGTGTCTCATACATGTTAAGTGAAAAGTCATGACAAGATGGGCTTTCGAGCCATAAGAAAGATCTGTATATGATAAGTGGCGCCTAAGAAAGAATAAAAGATGCGAAATGTTTTAAAGAAAGGATTTGAAAAGCAATGATATGAAAGAAGTCAAGTTATATGCATATGAAAGAAGTCAAGTTATATGAAAGCATTTTTATGAAAAGCAAGTACATGAAGCAAAGCATTGAAAAATGTCAAGGATTACGAATGTTTTTACATGAAAGTGCATGTGCATAAGTCATGTTGTAAGTCTCATATTCATGGTACATGCACCCATTAAGTTTACTGGTATATGCTAATGATGTTCTGTTATGTGAAATGATTGTATGTTGTTTGTTATCTGTTGCTTACTGGGATTCACATCTCACCACGGTGGATCGCGCCCACCCTACGGTCCCCCATTTTACGGGATCGTAGTTTGTGATTGCAGAAAACGAATTTGGCTCAAGATACAGACTTCACAGGAAAGGAAATTTGTTGAAAGGATGAAGATCGAGATTATGATCTCGAAAGCAGTATTTGTTTATCTTTTTCTTTTGAAAGACTGTATAATCCCCTGTTGAAGAAGTTGTTTTAAATTGATTTGTAATTTTTAAAGAATCTCTGGTACTAGAACGGCTGACTTTTATTTATTTCCCGCTGCGAATATTTATTGTACACTTGGTGCATGCTTCACACACTCTTCAAACACTATTCGAAGGGATGATTGATCCATGAGATGATCGTCTTGATGTCGCGAGTCCTTCTAAATCCCATGGGGGATTCGTGGGCGTCACAATTATCTTACCACTTTACAATAAAATAATATTTTTTAAAATTCAAACATATCAAATAGATATTTACATGACATACTTAATAAAGCATTTAAATTAAAGAATTTAATTTAAAATTAAATTATTAAAATTAAAATTATACAATTATGTCTTAACATTTACACTATATCAACGCCGACAAAAAGAATAATTGGTTAGATAATATGGTAGTGTTACTATGTTGCTTAGATTGGACCACTATGTGTGTCCTTAATGTAAAATATAAATATTTTTTAAAATATTTTGTAAACAACTTTAATATTTTTAAAAATAAAAATAATACTAATACACAATTATGTAGTGATTTTCTTAACTATTAATTAAAAAAGTATTTTGCCACCGATGTCCTTCCCCATTGCTTTGGTGATTTCAGCGTGGCAAAAAACCAACTCTCCCACGCGCGACTTAGAAGCAGTTTATGTAGCGCCCACGAATTCCCCCTAGGATTTAAAAGGATTCGCGTCACCCGGACGATCATCATACTGATCAATCATCCCATCGATTATTGCTCCAAGAGTGTGTGAAACATGCATAAAGTATAAAATAGATATTTGCAGCGGAAAAGTAGATAAAAGTCAATCATTCTAGTACTAGAAATTTTTGAAAGTTACAAATCAATTTCTCCAGCAGGAGATTTTACAGTCTTCCAGAAGAAAAAGATAAACAACACTGCTTCTGAGATCATAGTCCCGGTCTTTATCCTCTCAACAGATTTTTTTTCCCGACGGAGTCTGTACCTCGGGCTCAATTTTATTCTCTGCAATCATAACTACGATCCCGTAAAATAGGACCATAGGTGGGCGCAATCCACCGATGAGATGTGAATCCTAGTAAACAACAGACAGCACACAACCAATTTACATAACAAAACATTATCAGTATATACAAGTAAACACAATGAGTGCATGTATCATGAACATGAGATTTGCGACATGACTTATGCACATGCACTTTCATGTAAAGACTTCTATAAACCTTGACATTCTTCAAAACTTTGTTTCATGTACTTGTTTTTCATAAAAATGCTTTCATATAACTTTGACTTCTTTCTTATGTAATTAAAACCTTTTCATAATCTTTTCAAGTCTTTCATCGTTTTTCTTATTTTAGGCATCATTTACTTATTCGTATAATTTTTTGGGCTCGAAAGTCGTTCTTGTCATGACATCTTGTGGACACCCCATGGTTCCCCTATGCACCGTGTGTTTCCGCTAATTACCGTATCACCCGGTGACCACTCAAGCCTAAGTGAGTACGTTATGCGTTACTGCATCGTCAAGCGACCACTCAAGTCAGGGTGACTACATTTACTGTTCTTCATCACTCGGTAACCACTCAAACTGAGCGACTACATACTTGTTCTTATAACGGTAAGGAAAAAACCAACACCGTCCTTAGGCACCTACTAGCTTTAGGTGCAACCTGGGTGCAACCACGCTCCAGACACTTTTTGGAGCCATACATAGTCTGCCGACTGTTCTTCGTCAACTCAATAATTTTCATTCAACTTTATACACTCTTGAGTGAACAGGGAGTTCCACTGGGGCACTATCCCATCCCAGCGTTTGGAGTATAAAAACTTAATTCTTTTCTTTTTCTTTGAAAACACATTTGACTAAAAAATGTGACTTTCATGCTTCATGCATGTGACATACAACCCTTAGTGCTTAACATGTGAATCATAGGACTGATTCAAGCACACACATTGTCGTGCTCATTCACACTCAAACCATCACATGATTCCATCAATAATTTATATAAAAGCATACAAATAGGTTTAGCAAATACAAGGCATTTCATTGGATAAACTAACCTAGCATCACCAAGTATTCAACAAGCTTTATCTTAATCGTGCATGCTAACCCATGAACATAATTCCCTTTCTAAATTATTTTCCTTCCAAAACGTCGTGCATATTCCAATAAAGAGATAATTAAATTAATCAAATCGAATCGAATCAAACACTTCTTAAACTATACATCTAGGAGATCAAAGAGTATACTTTAATATTTTATCCAAAGACTCAAGTCAAAACCATATGTCAGCGATGAGTTCACGCTTAATGTCTTTCCAAAGAAATACATCATGATTGAAACTTATGAGTTTTCTGAAAATAAACCTTTCATCGTCTAACATGTTATGCCATTGTTTCAACCCTTAACCAAAATTTACTTAACTATACTTCTTACGTTTCCTCAACAAATTTTCACCTCATTTTTCCAAATGTCTCTTAGATTAAAATCTTAGTATATCACCTCAATACAACACACAGAAAAAGTAACGGAATCATCCAACTAAACCATTATACCACCAATAATTAATATCTACACAAATATCCAATCACAATTAGATTAACTTGGGGTGATCCAATCCCCCGTTAAATAGCCTCAAGCCCAATCAAGCTACTTCCGAATTATTTATCATTATTAGCTAACACTTCAAGTTACTAGAAGAGATGTTAGTACACAATTAAATAGTCAACCAAACAACAAACAAACATCTGTCACTTACAGTGCACAAATGAACATCTTGCAAATCAAACATCGCGCCGATCGCCGATCCACGATCCATAGCGAGTAAGCCGCACGTTATTTGTCTCTTGGCACACAAGTGATGACATGGGCTAGGGTACTCCGTTTGTCACCAAAATTTAGGATAATACACATTAGAGGATGAGAAATCTCATAAAGGTGGTGGTGAAGCGATTCAACTACCGCAAAGTGGCGGATCTAGCTCGAAAGGGTGAAAACTCATTTTCAGATTTTTGCTTGTACAAGGGAGGTAGGGCCATGGATGGAGAAACTGTTTAGGGGTGTGACAATTTGAGGTAAGGAAAGTTCTTGGTGGTGGAGGTGAGACTCACAGTGGCCGAACGGCACGCGGCAAAAGGAGGTCCATTTTGAGACCCATTTCGATTTTATGTGAGGTGAGAGAAGGTGAGGGCTCCGTTGGGGTTGGGATTGCCGGTGATAGGTCGCTGGTGGATGGCGGATCCAATGGCGGGGTGGTGTTGAGCTATGGTGGCTCATGGCAGAACTAGGGGCTGAGCAAGGTGGGGCTTGGAGGAGAAAACTCATTTTGGGTTTGGGGTTATCGATGGGAGGTGGGGTCTTCGTGGTTGACACCTCCTGTGGGGTTGGACTTGCCGGAGGTTGGCGGTTTAGGCAAGACTGGAGGTGAGACTTGGTGGACGAAGATGGCGCCGCCACGAGTTAGAAACCGAATGGCCCTGTGGAGGGCTGTATCACGTGGGAGAGAGAAAAAGAAAGGAGAGGGACGAGAAAAGTGAGGGATTGTGACCATTTTCGAGTTATTTATAAGTCCGACACTTCGGGGTTTTCAAACTGACAAATAATGTGTTTAAAACACTGGTTTAAAAACACATAAAATTAATCGAGCTTAAAAACATTCAAGGAAATAAAATAAAATACATTTCAACTTGACTCTAATTTTATAACATAATATTTTCTATCATTAATTAAAATGATGAAGTTTCTAATTATTTAAAAGAATAAGATCATATATTTAAATCAGATACTTAAAATAAATTTAAGATCTATTTTAAACAATAAAAATCAAGGTAATAAAAGGATCATGTATAATATAATACTCTGGAACTCTTCAAAAAGTTACCAAAGAAAAATAGAATAAACATAACAAGACTTAATAATTTAATAAGTTTAAGATCAATGAATCAGATTATGTTAAAATAAAATAAAATTCTCATTAAAAGAAACATGACAAATCAAACCATACATTACGATGATTAAATTTAAACAATGAAGATAGTATTTCAAATGAAAAGAGCAGTAGTAACGATTAATTAAAATAACTAAAAGCACTATTATTAAGGAATTTTAGAGAAGCTTGTAACAACAATAGAACTAAAACCACTAAACCAAGATAACATTGATAACAATTAAATGCCGAAAACCGATAATAATCATTAAATAACTAAAAGTACTAAAATCGTAGATTTCACAAATAATCAATCACAATCGTAAATAAAGCGAACTCCGAAATAGAATAAGTGAGATAAAAATTTAATTTATTAAAATAAATTAAGACATCCAACGATAAAATATAAGCAAAATAAAGATATGCAAAAACTTGAGGTCTCACAATTTTCGTAGTAGAGGGTGGGGCCTTCCCTCCCTTCCTCTCGTTCGTCGCTGCAGTCTTATTTTTTTTTTATTTGGTTTTCGTCTGACATGGGGTAGTGCAGTACGAGGTTCTCCGATGGCCAGAGACACCAATGCGTCTTATCAAGAGTTTCGTCTAGTGCCGATTTGCCAACCGGCGAAAGTATCCGCCATAAGCAGTGACAGAGCCACGTTATACTTGAGGGCGGCCATGCCCCCCAAAACTTTTTGAAAATAAAATATACTTCCTAAATTTTATAAATAATTATATAGATATAGAAAATGGCCCCCTCCCAAAAACTTATAATCTTCATAAGCTTTTTGAAATATTCTAAAATCTCAATATACCCATATACTTACAAATGCCTTTTTCTATTTTTTTTTCTTGTACTCTCAAAATTTTGTTTAATTTTTATATATGATTTATTTTCAAGAATTTGACCTCTCCAAAATTAAAGTTAAAATTAAAACTAAGTTTAGGAGAAAGAATAAATTTATTAATATGGATCCCAATTTTTTTTGTTATACAATATTCAATTTCTTAATATCAAATATGGAATTCAAAGTGAACATATAAGAAAATTTATCTAAGATTGATGATCTATATGAAAAATAGTTGAGAGATTTTATCCTCTAGCTTGCATTAAGCAATAAAAGAATTTATTTAAGCTCTCAGTTATAACATTATATGTTTAATGTGATACAAAAATATCTAGATTTTACAAGAAATCCGATAAAGTAGCTTACATACTAGAATAAAAGATGACATTTTAAAAATCTCTTGATAGTTTATATGATAAAAATAAATTCAAAATTTTCCGTTGCAAAAAAAGAGTTTTTATGATGAATGAATATTATTCCATGAAATATTATCGTTAGAATTTGAAACATATATTTAAGTTGTATTTAAAATTTTATTTCTACATGTATGTAGCAAATAATTAAGAATTAATTGTATATGTAGTTATATTTTTATGATTTTTCACTCTTTTTAATTTACATAAGTGAAATGATGTTGTCAATTCTAGAATGTGCAAGCCTCGCCAACACTCTCTCGAAAAAAATAGGCAAATTTAGGACCCATATAAAAAACTTATTTTTTAATTGTGGACCCTACTTTTTTTCAAATAGAATGCGCAGAGCTTGTACACTCTACGATTATATTTAGTATTATTTTTTTACATAAATGTGTCATACAGTAAAAAAATTGGCCTCCCTCAACGCTTCATGATTCCGCCACTCACTGTAAGGAGCAGCATGAGCTGCGTACGTGTGGGTAGTCTCGCGCACGTGAAATACGCTCGTCTCCAAATAGAGATCTCAGATGCTGCCATGCGTGGCGTTTCTGGGTTCAACGACATCGATGGGTTCACCTGTGCTTGTCCGGACACCCCAAAGTGGCACGCACATGCATCACTATAGCTGTGTTTTGTTTATTTGTTTTAATATTTTGTATTTTGTGTTTTTATTTTCTGTGTTTTGTATTATTCATGTTGTAGTTTATGTTAAGTATGAATAAAAAGGAAATGATTATTTCCTTTAGTTGTCTCACTCCTCTTTTGAATGATGGTGGTGTTGATTCCTCCTCTTTATTTAAAGGATGGTGGTATCAATGCTCTCTCATTCTCTAAAGGGTGAGGGTTGATTATTCTCTATATATAAAGTGTCACACTCTTAAACAAATCGAGATGAAAATTTCAAAAAATTTTGTCACTTAAGAAGATATAAAAGTTTAGATAATATTTATTATAAAGAAATTTGTGTGTGAGAGTGCTTCAAACAATTGAATAGTTTCACTTGTAATATGATTTTTTTCGATATTTTTCAAGTAATTTTGATTTATTGAAAAGGAATGATTTTTTTTAATAAAAAAAAATAAAAAATGAAACAAAATGTATTATTGGAGAAATTGAAGAGACAAAATGAGATCGCGTTGTATATTTTTCCATATAAATCATCGGCTCGTCATCTCAATCGTCGGGAAGGACAATGAGCGGGACTTGCAAGTACTCTTGTGACACTGCTACACACACCCTCCAATGGATCAACGCCATCATCAACTTCCTCAGACCCTATACCTTCTTGATACACACTCACGTGGTCAATTTCTTTAAGGTCCCAAAATTTTCTTTTCGTTTTCTGGGCGGCCGAACGGGAAGTCATTACCTATAATTGTGACAAAATTGATGATGTTGCCAGGATAGACAGTGGGAAGCTGTTGATAAAGAATGGATGGATATCCTGAGGAAGGACCCTGTTGAAAATCTTCTGCTTATTCCTTCTGGAGTGGTCCAGGTCTGCTCTTCATCGCAACTTTTCTTTTAATTGAATCTTGACTGGGTGGCTTCCAAAGGAACTATAACCATAGCCTATCCCATTGGTTCTTCTGTTTAGGTCTGATAGATTTGCATGCATCCTTAGTTGTCTTCAATGATACGGATTAATTTATTGCCGTTGGTACACGCTGTTGGTTACTGCTAGTACCTGTGTTAATATGATAGTCATTTGATCATAAACCCACATTGATGGTAGGATCACTGGCCTGTTTCGCTGAAGGAGTTTGTCCTAAACTTGAGGTCTCTTGTGTTTCCTAGGGAACCGGCGGACTTGCACATGGTATGGTGTTTTCAACCAGCTGATGACATCTTACTCTCTGTAAACTTGTATGTATCTCTTTTCTGTATTTGCAATTTATTGGAGATCGTGCTGTTTGATAGTCGGAGTCTAGTTGTGCTTCCCGTGAAAGGGTCAAGAACTACAACCAAAGATAAAAATCAACAATCATGAAAAATCAGTTGAAATTGGAAAATGATTTGTAGATGGTGAGAGTTTGACAGAACAATACCAAATACTGACATGTACATCTGATTTTATAAATGGGATCGATCATATATTGGTCCTTATCACCAAAATTCTTTGTACAAAATGACATCTACTCTCATATATGTAAGAGGTGGAGGGTGAGATAATAGGTCCAATCTCATTTGGTTAAGTTTGACAAACCCTAGCGTCCCTTGGGGTCCAAATCTCAAACTACCTATGTGACCTCAATAAAATGGGCGGAAACCTAATAAATATCCAAACCAGGGTTAGCTTCCCAAAATTAAAACCTTATCATGACATGATAACCAATTGCTAACTAATTAACTAACATAAAATAATAACCAAAGTTCACACATGAAATAATAGCAATCACGGTAATAATGTTACTAATGATTGCCCAAATCATATCAGGGGTTACAAATTTGTCTTATTCAAAATATAAATAAATTCCTATTCAACAATTTGGTTCACAGATTAAAGAAGATTTTTAAGCAGTAGGATCTTAGCTATTAGAGGAGCAGAAGGGTTTAGAGGTCTCTAGCTATAGGTTGTAGTGGTATAGGATAGCTAGTGGCTACGGTGGAAGCAGTTCTAAAGGCAGGAAAAAAATTGAAATTCTCAAAACAGTTGAGTGAAAGGGATCGAGCATTTATGGCTCCGATGCTCCAATATTCATGGTTGGTATCTACCTATCACCGAACATGGTGGAGGAGGCCAACGAAATATAATCATTCTGGAAGGGTATGAACGGTTAGGGTTGGGAGAAGTTTGTTATTGCGTCATGCAAAGCCGTGGATATGTTTTTTACCTTTGGGTTAAGGAAAGAAAGGCAAAAGAGGACATCCGATCATGAGCACATCAACTTGGATTTGAAACAAAGTGACCCAAGCACAACTAAGGTGGCAATGCAATCATATGCAGTTATTTTGGAATCGGGTCAAGCTTCGGTGACTTAGTGTAAGGGGAACTATGGAAGTGGTATGTAGATCATGCAAGCTTAGAACCAGCTTGTTGGGATGCTTAAAACATTGAAGGAGATGGAAAACCAGCTTGTCGAGGTGAAGGCAACGATTGCTTTCTTGACTAAGAAGATAGATTTGTTTTCAGTTAGAGGCAACATGGTCGTAAGAAACAAGTCTAAGATATGGCTGAATCCTTTTAGCTCAGATAAAGGAAAAGGAAAATTGGATTCGGCCCTATCCCTATAACCAGATCTAGGATAGTGTGGCTGGTCAAGAGGAAAATCAGGTTATTTGAAGTGGGTTCTACGTTAGGTATTGGTGTTAAGACTCTGTAACAGAATGCCCTTCGCCACAGGTGATTCAGGAAAGATCGATAGTCCGTGTTACATCCTTGGTCAGCCCTAAAAAAACTATGACTTCCATGTCAGAGTTAAAAGATAATGGTGTAATGCCGAGGTCTGAAGGAGATGTAGTGTCCGTTGAAGTTGCTCATATAGGGTCGCCAAAGGTGAAGGAACTTGCTACCAACCTAGAATCTGCAATAGAGAGTACCATTGGTGTTGTTGAGGAGGCTCAGGATTTGACTAAGGGTTTGTCGTTGGTGCCTTGCGAGGATTAAAGGCTTAGGACTCGGTATTTCGGGAGAAGAAGTTCTTCCCTTGGTATCTCCTCCTCCCTTAAACAACATAGTTGGATCTTCATCGGATTGGGTTTTGCCAAAGTTTAATGAGATTCAGTATGTCATGGGAATCTCACATGGAGGATGTGAAGATCAATTTAAAGCACTATTCAAAAGCAGGGAGTTGGAGCGTCATTCTTGGGGAATCAACTACGACGCTTTGGGCAGTAGCTCAAGTCGAGGAAAGATTAAAGGGAGGGCATTATGAAGATTGGGTTAGGGTTTTAGTCTATGGGAAACATTGGGTTGTGGTTGGGGAGGTGTGTTTTATTCCTACTTGGACTTGATGTATTTTGGGTAGTTTTTCACGGGTTTTTTGGGGTCATTAGAGAGCATGATCTATTCTACCTCAATTAGTGAAAGAAGGCAATGATGAATATTTAGAATACTACTAAATCAAAAAGAATGCCTAGAATATTGGATGTAATGCCCCAAGGAAGACCCAAGCCACATTTGGGCCATACTCTAAGACTTTGTTTGGATATCGAGCTGAATTGAGTGAGTTGAGTTCTTTATGAATAGTAGTGAATTGAAATAGTGGAATGAGTTTTGTGGGGTTTAGCTAAGATGAGTTTAGATGTGTTTGAATGTTAAGATGAATTTAGAAGTATTTATGGAAAGTTGAAAAATGTTGTGAGACTCACGTGATAAAGAGGTATTGAGTTGAAAAGATTGTGGATCCCATGTGTAAAGAGGTTTTGAGTTGAGTGATGTTTTGTGATTTGAGAATTGTGTTTAGCTGTTGGATAGGCCTAAAACATAAACCAACTAAGATGAGCTGAGTTGAACTCATTAAAAGTTACATTCACACTTCCTTTAGTGAGCTAATTAAGGTAAGGGGCACTCCTAGCATAGATTATCATTCTTACTTGTCTTTGCTGGTAGATAGATGCGCTTAATTTGTTACCTGAATTCACTCCTCCAGGAGAGAGGACTCTTGAATAAGTGGACTTCGCCTTCCGAACGAAGCCTAAAAGGATTAGTCAACGGTATAGATGGGAGACTCTTTAGAATAATTATAAAGAGTAAGAACTTTTCTATTCCAAATAATGTGGGATCCCAGTTACCACCTATACTTGCTTTGTATGGGGTATCACACTTGATGTTGAGATAGAGAGAAAACCGCAAATTCTAGGAAGTTTGCTTTTGTTTCTTTAAATTCCTCCACACATTGTATAAAAGACTGTTAATGGAAACATTATTCATGCTGTGAGAAGTAGAAAAGTTTGCCCATTTTGCTAACATTGTTAAGCTTTTGATACACTTCTGTTTGTCATTACTTTTTTTTTGTTGATAATGAAATTATCCTGGAAAGTGCAGTTAAGCACATAATTCAAGGGTTATGCTTAATTATTCAATTTCTTGTTGTTCTTTTGCATATTTGTTGTTCCCTTTCATTGTCTTGACACATAACCTAGATAAGCTCTTGATTTCTGGCAGTCATTACCTGACCTGCACGTGGTTTCAGTAAATAGCGTTCTTGCTCAGGGCATGAATATGAAGAAAAAACATGAAGTAGGCCACTGATTTTACTCAGTTTTTTAATTTCATGTTTCATATTTTATGATTATTCTCACTTTTTCTGTGAATGTGGGTCCTTATGTTATATTATTCATAAAATCAACTTTGTTTTTTGATAAGTATGAAATCAACTTTGTTAACAGGTAGAAGTTCTTTCTGCTATTGTTAGTTCAATTGCTGACAGTGTAAGAGCTCATACCATTGTCGATGTTGGTGCTGGCCAGGTGTGCCCTGAATTTCTTTTCTGCTGTTTCCTCAAAAATTTCTATATGAGACTATTGTTATCTCCATATCATCCTCACTTGTCTACTAGCTGTTTACTTGCACCTTTGTCTATAAAAGAGAAGAAAATGGGGTTCTTTGCAATCAGATGGTCATCTATTCTTTTACCTGTTATATGTTGATCCTGCATGTTCGACTTATATCTTCTGAAGAAACTGTGTGTGTCTATGCGTATATGCCTGTTTGTGCCTCTGTGGATAAATTAAAAAATATTGAACTCTTTAATATCTTTCTTGATTTCCATTGTGCACATTATGTGTTACACATTTTCTTGTTAATGAAGCACCAGGTACAAAAGGTTCACTTTCATAAAAATATCACTTTTATAAAATTAAAAGAGAGTCTGCGGAAGCATTTAGAAAATTTCTCAACTCTTTTTCTATCAAAAATATAAAATCAACCCATCCCATACTATGACAACTCCATAAGCTGTTCATGATCGTTTGATTAACCATTTCAGCTTATTTTCTTAAAAGCAAATAACATTGGACCTCCTCCACTTATGAAGCCAATTCTTTACTTGAAGATGTTTTCTATAGTCGTTCAGCTCCCACACATTCCAAGTTATAATCGTTGGTTTCATGGTTGACTATAAGCAACCCTTTCCTTTCCTTTATCTCTAAAGGCACTTCCACCCTTATGATTATAATTTATAGAACATGATAATCTCTTCAACTTCCTCTCCTTCTTAGCAGCAGATCTTGCTAGGAGAGGTTGATTAGCCTCTATAGCTATAAGAAGGGCTCTAAATTGTTCCTCGAAGCCAATGCAAGAGTTTCCCCCACATTTTTAATTTCATCCACTTTCCCTAACGCCCAATTAGATGAGTTATTGGACCAACCAATTTCCGAGTGGATAGAACTCAGCAGACCAGGATCTAAGGGCAGGTTTGGAAATAAAAATATTTCAAATACTCTCAAACACTTTCTACTATTATTCATTATTTTATTATTATTCATTACTTTTTTATTACTATTTAATATTTTATTATTACTTTTTACTACTATTCTTAAACACTCTTAATATTCAAACGTACACTAAGTCATCATCAGACTCCCTTAACTCCTCTTTCTCACATGCCACAACATCCTCCTCCCCACCAAAAGCCATCTGCTTCTCAACAATGGGCATTAAGGAACACAGAACCCCAGAAGCATACTCCACGATAGTCCCAGATACATTACTACTCAGATTTACATCTCCCAACTCAACCTCCACTTCCATCCCCTCAGACTCCTGTTTAGAACCTCTAGAAAACAATTCCTAGGGGTGGCTTAAGTGGTAAAAGCCTTGGTCTTGGTGGTATGTTCCCTCAAGATCTAAGGTCTGAACCGTTGGGTGCAAACAATTTCTATGGGCTATTGGACTGCGGAATTTCTTCTTGCATTACTTGAGATGCATTTGCGGGAATAGTCAAGACTTCGTTCCGGACACCCAATGCCAAAAAAAAAATATATATATTGTTCAAACTCTCACACTTTGAAAACCTTGTCCATTGTACGATTCATGCTTTTCCTGTTTAGAATATGTTTTTAATTTATTATTTTGTGTGAATTTTCATCTTCACCATAGCTGCAGTTCTTGTACATGAATGATGCTTGGTCTCATCCTTCATATATGAATGTGCAAGGAGAAGAGAGCTTTTGTGAAGAGTTAATACATAAGAATATGAATCTGTCGTAGAAAGAGCCAGTTGCATGCAAGTGGCCACTCAGCACAAGATACACATGATGGTATATGGGAGGGATGTGCAGAGAATTGTGGCGTGGGATTCCAGTATATAATGTCTGACTAGTTTGAGACCTTTGCTCAACTGTAGCTAACTTATTCTTGCTGTACCGCATGCTCATGAAGCCAATATAGATTGGCTGATGTAACACGTTGATTTATAGACCAAATTCTTTCCTGACAATTTGTTCGTATGAGAATTCTGCTGATGTTTTAAAGCTGTTGTTGAATGTTTTTATGAACCTTACATCTTCCCAACAAGGCTCAAGAGAGTTTAGACATCTCATAAATATAAGAAAAGTCAAGTTAATCATATGCCGGGTCCAATCATAATCTCATCAATCATTTGGTTTTTTTCATTGATCCTGTATTTCAGCATCTGTGATTGTTATCTTCTTGTAGGGTTATCTTGCACAAGTATTATCCTTTCAGTATCAACACTCTGTGATTGCGATTGACGCATGTTCTCACCATGGAAGGGTCACAGATGCACGTGCAGAACGAATAAAGAAGCATTATGCAGCTCAAATGCGTAAATCCAAGTATGGGTACACAAATTCTTTTCCTTTGAATTCCCTTTTGTCTTTAATTATGCTGTTGCTATATCTATTTTGTTTTATTATTTGCTTTTATTTTTGTTTTTTGCTTCTTGCAATTGGTAAGTCTATGGTACCTTCCAGGTGGTACAGAGGCCTCAATGCATGTCTTATTTTAAGAAATTGAATCTTTAGTTGATGTCTCCTACTGCTGATTTGTGCCTTGATGAACTAGTAATTCAGTCTATAGACTTGCATAATTAGCAGTTAGCAGTATTTCTTCTACCATAAATGAATAAATGAGAAAGAATTGCTATTGTTTTTTTATATAATGCCATCTGTCAATCATCGAGTGTTGTTAAAAAGCAAGCAGGCGTAAAAAAAAATCATTGGCTTATTAATTTACCCCCTCACTTATTGTCTCTTTGACCATGAAAGTAGGTTGTTGTTTAGGAAATGCTATCATTTGTTAATGGAAGTGGGCAATCTCTCTCTCTCTCTCTCCCCCTCTCTCTCTACTTATTGCACAAAGTTTCTAAGATGTCTAGCTTGGTGATGCTAATTAGCTATCGTAATTGGGATGTCAGTTTGCTTGCCTTTCACTTCCTGACAAGCCTCATTTTTTATAAAACTTGTTTGTTAGATCAGGAAACTGGAGCTTCAATGTTCCCAAGACAGTCACAAGTCGTGTAATTTCTATTGACATGTTGAAAACATTGACCGGCATGTCTCTTCATAAAGGCGATGCTGAGCACCTTGGATTGTTCAAAGAAGATGAAATTGTACTTATAGAAGATAAACCAAAATCTCAATGTGTTACAAACAGTGATACTCCATTGGTACTTGCAGGACTTCATGCTTGTGGTGATCTTTCGGTAACAATGCTTAAGTGAGTGTCAAAACATGTTTTACACTATCCTTTTTCATTTTGAGTTCATTGCACATTGTGTTTGCTCCATGTTTCCATAGGCGGGCTCCAGTAAACTTTGGGGATTATGAACGTTTTTTTTTAACACAAAAAGTGTAGTCCAAGTGCACAGGATGTGTACTAGAGGAGCATCTGATTTGAAATTGAAAAATATGCTAGGAAATCTTGCCAACCTAGCCAGCTGAAGGGGCAGGTAATAGGTGATTTCATTGCTGAATTCACTGGAAGTGAGTATGAGCAACTAGTACCTTAGAGGAAGTTGATAATTGGGTGACCTATGTACATGGGTCATCAAATCAGGCAATGGGGGTGCAGTCGGTCACAATAGATGAAACTAGAGTATTTGGTGAGGTCAACTATATGGGAGGTGGCCTTCATGCTCTTTACCAGCACATCATCTACGTACACTTTCATATTGTTGCCAATCTGCTCTGTGAACATCAAATTCACCAGCCTTTGTTAGTGGCTCTGTCGTTCTTAAGTTGAAATGGAATAGGCCATTTCAAGTTCTAATGTGCAAAGGACCTCTACTTGAGATGACAAGTTACAAAAATTAGTGTTCATATACAGGCAAATTTAATCGGATCTTGAAAAAACGGTTTGATTCAAATCAATTCAAATGGAATTGGAAAAAAACTGAATCGATTTTTGTGAACTTTTTGAATCATTCACCAAAACACTTCAATCGGCCTATTTAGGCCGATTCGAATCAATTCTATCTGATTTCAAACTGATTTGAGCATATTCAATCCGATTGAAACTATATTTACTTTTTAAGTTTGTCTGATAATTGTGGTTTTTTTTCTTGTACAAAAATATGATAGAACTAAACTTAACTTTTTTTTGTCATTGTATTTCTTAAGAATGGTAGAAAAATTGAAATATAGAACATGTAGTTCTTTATTTTCTTTGGTTGAACAGAAAAATTTGGAGATGAACGAGTATTTTGTATTAAATTTGTGATTGCGAATAAAATACTACATTTTCCATGTGCTTATAACTTAATGGTTTTTATCTTCTTCATATATGGGGCCAAAAAAAGTGGACAATTGAGATTAAACAGATGAATTACATGTTTATTGCAACTATTTGGGTTCATACATGAATTACATGTTTATTGTAGCTAGTCAATGAATTAATATTTTATGTTCTTTTATACATGATATTAAATGCTTGAATTGCATCATATATTATTTTTAATGTTTTTATCAAGAATGAAATGGCCAATTTAAAATTGTCATAAATAGTCCGATTTGGTTTGTTGAGTCGCCCAATAAATTGAATTGGTCTGTACTTGATTTCGAACCCGATTCCGATTATTCAAGTCTTGATTTTAATGGCATAGATATGTGTCAGGATTGAAGTACTACATCATCCATACTCCTAAAGTACCTAGTAGTTTTCCTCTCGCTAGTGTAAAATAATATTGGATAAAACATGAAAATTTAAATGATTCAACGAACCACAATACATAATGTCAAAACACTAAGGGCTCATTTGGGAAGTGAGATAAGATGAAAATTTTGTAAATAGCAGTAAGATAGTTTATGGATAGTCGTGAGATAGTTTAAGTATTTTTTGGGTTTTGAGAATGGAGATAGAAATTGAATAAAAAATATTATAAAGTTAAAATATTGTTAGAATATAGTTTTATAATATATTTTTGTTTGGGGATTTGAAAATGATGAATTGTTTTTTATTTTTTGTTTGAAAGTTTGAGAAAGTTGTAATGATTAGTTTGAAAAAAGTTGTAATTATTAGCTTGAAAATTTTGTATTTAAATTATATTTGAAAAGGAGATGAGATGAGATGAGATTGAGAATTTTGGGTGAGAATTATATCCAAACCAGCCGTAAAACTTGTCAACTAAAATAAATTGCTTTTCAGGGTCTGATAAGAAGGATTGTTTATCTATTTTGGATCAGGGCCTTTTTGGAGTGCAAAGAAGTTAAAGCTGTTGTTAGCATTGGTTGTTGTTACAACTTATTGTCCGAAGAAGGTGCTGACAATATTGAAACCCACTGTGGATTTCCCATGAGTAGTGGTGTTAAGTCAGCTGGCTTTCCACTTGGAAAGTTTTCACGTGATCTTGCATGCCAGGTATTATCATATCTTGCTTTTCTTGTTTTTTTCTCAATATTAGAGCAACATTATAGGAATTTTATGCGCATGAATCCTTTTTTCTTTTGTAAAACTAACTTGAATCACTTTTGTGTTACATTTGTGGATGGTCATTCCTATCTAACATGATTATCAAACCTGGTGCATAAGCGATAAATTGGGGTTTATTAGGACCAATGTTGCGAGTTTCTGGAATATAATGGGATCTTCGTAAAGTTGGTCATTATGTGTTATGACAATTGGGAAGGAAATTATGAGAAGTTTTGAAATTAGATGAGGTGATCTTATCTCATCTAAGTGCCCAAACATAACCTTAATGTAGTTTTGGTTTACTAAAAATTAGAAGGCCCCACTAACTATAAATTTTGGGCTTTAGAAGTTTTCTGAAAAAATTATATTGCTTGGTCCATGGAAATATCTACTAAAATTAAAATGGGGCTTAGATATGTGGCTTGAAATAAAATACTTGACCAACCCTAAAGAAGTTGGGCCAGTTGGTCACAAAAACGTATCGCGAAGACAGCAAATCATATTTAGCACAAAGGTGCTCTAATGCTTGTGGGAGTTACTTGGTGATGGAAGAATATGGTGGAGGTGGACATATGGGTCTTATGGTAATACAAAAGGATGGGAGGGAAGGGGGTGGAAAAGCTTTGCAGCGGAGCTAAGGTGAGCTTAGTCTTTGCATACTAACTTGACTGGTACGGCTTTAAACAAGGGCAAGCATGAATCTCAAGGCTTGTAACTACTTACAAATGTCTTGCGCATGATTTAAACAAGGGGAAACGGGCTAAGTCATATGCAAAGGCAGCAATGGTGAAGTGGCCACAAAGCATGGGCCAGAAGGGGTAGCCTCAGTGGCTGTACAGAAGCTGGGGGTGTGATGGGAGGAGTAGGTCATGCATCGGCGATACAGCAAAAGAGTAGGGGTAGAAAGGGAAGATGGGCAGGGGAGAGTGTTATCATTTAAGAGAGGTACAGGCTAAGGATATATGAGATGCATGAAATCTCCAATCCCTGAGTTTACACAACAGGGTAGGGTGGTGGTGTGTCCAGGGTCGGCTGAGCAGAAAGTGAGGAGTAGAGTGTCTTAAAATGTTTGAAAGAGGTGCTGAAATCACTGAAGAAGGTGGTAGAGAGTCTAATAGACAAAGTCAATATGGGTCTGGGCAAAGGAAGGGAAGGGAGAAAAGTTAAAGGGTTGAAGCCCAACAGCCTGGATAGAGGAAAGGAAAAAAAAATGGAATGGCCCAATCATTGCAATCACTTTCAATCCTATCTTTCAGAAAGAAATTGGTCCTGAAAGGGTTTTGATTCTCAACGAACAAAACGGGCTCTACGATTGTGACTGCAGAAGTGATTTGGAAGTGCGGAACCACCGGTGGTCCAGGGTGGCACAGAAACCTTCGCTGGAGGCATATGGGCCAATGACTGGCATCACTGCCACTGTGTTGATGATACCGATGCTGGCAACAGATGGTTCAGCCCAGAAACAGCAGTCTGATGCTGAGAAGTGTATTAGAGGCCTAAGCAAGATAGAGGAAGTGCAGATGGGGGTGCCATGGATAGGCGAATCAACTTAATCAAGAAGACCTTGAGGCAGGAAGCTAAATCACAGTGCATGAAGGTGCTCTGTCTGACAGGGGCCAGATAGAGCCAACAAAAGTTGAGGTGGATGGTCCTATGCTTTCATATGTTCAAAACTGTGATGAATACAAGGAAACCTTGGGGGAATGCTGAAATTGAAGGAGTGTTGGTGTTGTTTGATTCAAATAGAGATGGGGACAGGCAGGATGCATCTGCAGTGGAGGGGAAGGGAGGGAGCATGATGGGTCAGTAAAGTCAGTAGGCAGGGTAGAAGACGAAGGGAGAATGGGAACTCGTTTCATCCGAATGTGTCTGATTGGGTAACACAGAAAGCAATGGAGACTAAGCATTGTGTAGGGGTCTCATGTGAAGTTTGGAAGACAAACTCATGGCTTTACTCACCACCATTGAGGCAGGATGTTCCCATCCAATATCTTACCCTATTTTTAGTTCAGCCTATAAAAGAGAAAGAGAACCGGAGAGGCTTACTTGGGCAATGAATGATGTTCCCATGGCATTTGGTATTAGCTTTATTTTATATTCAGTTGATTTATATCGATGTAAATATACTTTTTTGCTGTCTATTATTTTTTTTGTAATTTAATATTAGATGTGTTTTTTTGTGTTGGTACTTGTTAAAACATTATAATAATTGCACCAAAAACCCATATAACTAACTATTTAATGACATAGATTCTACCTGTTTTTTTTCAAGAATCCATATCACTATATCCACATCAAATTTTACCATATCTGGTTGTATTGGCCATCGAACGATATGGAGCTCTTGCCTCGATGTTTGCCCTTCAGTCAGTTGGAAAGCAGTATCGACTGCAGATTTTTTGAATTATGTCTATGGATGCTGCTCATAGCAATATTATTTTTTCCATTTAAAGTTAAAGTCATGACCATGCTTTATCTTGTTAGAGTGCCGAGCGATGGAGAAACCTGGAAAAAGATGACGGCCTTCGTAATTTTGAGTTGCATTCTTTTCGTGCTGCTTTCCAGTTGGTACGCATTTCCAATTTCTTTTAGTGTTGGATTATTGTTATTATTATTATTATTATTATTTTATGATTTTACAATACTTAATATTGAATATGCGGGATGCTACATTTAATGCTTTTTTTTTTTTTGTGCTGCCTGGGATCCCTGTATGTGTGCACGTGCATGTGTGAAAATCTGTGTTTTGACATTTTAGGTGGTCCTATTTTGTTGGCAGTCTTGTAATCAAAATGTTGGTCTAGGTCTGTTTCTGTGAACATGTTTGATGTAGTCACATTTCTGATTGGCCATGCAGCATTTTGCATGTGTTTGTAATCTATAATGTCTCTCATCAAAATACTGTGGAGTGCCAAATATTTTTATTGTTTCATTCCAGTTTACAAGAAAATTTTATTGAAATTTTAGTATTTTATTAATTATTCAGCCAAAATGGAAGAATTCATGCACTTATCTCAATTCTGAGCTTTGAAATCAGTAACATCCAAGTAAGGGATGTGTGCAGTCAAACGTCTTACGTGTTCTATGAAGCCATGGTCATTAATGTACTTTGGAGTCTCCCATGCAAGCACATCAACTATAGGACTTCCAACTGTGTCAAAGAAGGTTGCCAGCTCACTCTGGCCCTCTTCCTCTGTCTGCTGCTTAATCCATCTGCTGCTTTATTTATGTGACTCTATTTTCAGAACAGTACATTTTAGCATGTATGTTGTCCTTGTAATTAGTTCCATACCATCATACTGAAAATTATATTTGTCGATCTTTCCTCCTGAAGGTTCTTTCTAAATATTATCCAGAAGTCATGGAAACGTGCCCTTCCATTGGTCGTCAAGGAAAGGCTTTGCGTCGCAGACAGCAGAGGAAGGTGGAAGCTCCATTGCGTCAAAAAGAAATTGAATGTCCACACTTGCATCCAAACCTGAAAGGAAGTTTCCCTAACATATACCCCAATGAACCTGAAACAGGTAAATGAAAGTTCAGTGTAGTTAATATAGGTCTACCTGAAATCCAGTAGAAATAGATCGCCCTCCCATGCTTTCTGTTTCACCTCTGCACCAAATAAAATTATATGACAAGAACAGAAGCTTGAACTGATTAGCTTAGCACGAACCTTATCAGCAGAATGGTTATATAAGAAATGATTCTCGAACAGCTTAGTTGCAATTTATGGCTGTGTCATGCTTGAAATGCTTATAGCTTGGGTTTTTTACTGTGTTGATGGGTAGCATCTACATACTTAAAATATGCTGCAGATGAAACATCACGCTTGGCAATAGACACAGATGCCTTATCGAATCGAATTTCATCCTGTGAGAGTAAAAGATGTGAAGGGCCTAAATCTGTTGACAAATATAAACTTTTTGAGAAGTTCACCCAGTCTGGATTATGTCGTCTTGGTCTCAAACCTTTGGAGAGGATAAATTTCCATGAAATATGGAAGGAAGCAGAGCCATTCACGGTACGTTACTGATCTCTAGTACTTGCTATTTCATTTACGTAACATTCTGACAACTGATCTAAAAATTGGGATGCATCTATTTTGGAAAGTATATAATTTCAGTCCTGTTTGTAATATTTGTATGCATTCTGTATCACTACAATAGATTGGTATATCACTTTCAAATTTGTACTAGCATGCATATGTGATGCCTATGACTACATTGGGATTTAGGCCCGATTTAGATTCAAAGATGAGATGAGATGGTTTTAGATAAAAGATGAAAGTTGAATAAAAATTGTTAGAATATTATTTTTTAATATTATTATTGTTTGAAATTTGAAAAAATTGAATTATTTGTTATTTTTTGTGTGGGAATTTGAGAAAGTTGTAATGATGAGATGAAATGAGATAAATTCTGAATCCAAACAGGGCTTAGTCTTATTTTTATTGCTCTCCCATGGTTGAGTTGTTTGGGGAGATTGGGTTAGGCCTAGGATGGTGTTTGAGCTCTTGGCTTGTTGGAAGAAACACTTTGGAAAATATGCAAGTGATAGATTTAGAAGGAGATTATAAGGTGGTTCCTTACATTATGTGTTGCATTTGGAGGAGGAGGAGGGGAGGGGGGGGGGGGGGGAGGGGGGGGGGGGGGGGGGGGGGGGGGGGGGGGGGGGGGCGTGAGGGTTGAACCTTTCTTTTATTAATTTTTATGTGTATGCTTATAAATAATAAAAATAAAAATTATGTACGTAGCATAAAATAATTTACTGGAAGGGCCTTGAGAAATCTATTTGACCTCCATGCTTCTGTATCTTGCTGCTTGTTTTGCTTCTGATACAGTATCTCTACATCTCTCCAGTACAGCTGTTACTAATCATTTCCCGTTGTACTTTCCTTGAGTTTCTTGAACACCTCAGTTCTTATAGTGAAGAGTATTCTTTTATTTTTTATTATTATTATTATTATTTTACTTATGAATATATGCTGCTCTTGTAAAGTCATCCATGCACATGGATTTACACCTTGTTTTTCAGATTTTCGAATACATGTCTACTTATATATATATATATATATATATATATAATATTGAAACAGAAGCTCTTCCATCATTCTAAAGGATGGAGAAAAAAGAGGAAAGGAAAGAAAAAATTCAGAAAAAGGGGGGAAAGGACCCACAAAAATGCATGGATGCAAAGTTTTCTTGTTAGTTTTTGAAACTTTTGAGAAGACTTCTAAAGATGGGTTTTATGAAGATTTATAAAAGTGATGGGACCCATTAAAAGGATATTTGGATGGAGGAAGATTTTATTGATGTTTTTTATAGGGATTTAAAAGGTGGTGGGCCCATTAATTTGGGGCATTTTTTTTTTAGTTTTATGGAAGAGTTTTTAAATGGAGGTAAGATGTTTTGATAATTGATATTGTTTTGGTGTAAAGATCTTTGTATTGCAAGTTGGGAAATTTTGAGAAACGTTTTGTTCTCATACATGACCATGCATCTTGCATTAGATTTTCTAGATAAGTATTCAATAGAATAATTGTTTTATAACTTTTGAGGTTTGTGTTAGTAATACTCTCACAATTTGTAGTCTATGTTTTGCCATCTTTTCGAAAATGTTATATGCTTGGAACTGATGTCAACTATGCCAACGTGAACAGGATATTGCATTTTCTTATAAACAGCAAATCTTTGTGTAAGATTTGATTGTTGAAAATCATTGCACTTTGATTTCTTGGATTGGGATCTGGTTTCTCAACAGTCATTAGGCTACTATTTTTAAAGGCTTCATTACATTAATTGGGTGAAAATGCCTTATTCAGCCTATTCTGGGCAAGCACTGATTTATTTTACCAATGGCATACAGGAACTTATAGGACCTTACTGGTCCCTTAGAGCTTCTTTGGGGCCTCTTTTGGAAACTTTTCTTCTGCTTGATCGATTATTGTTCCTCCAGGAACAAGGCCATTCAGTTGAGGTTATGATGTTACCCATTTTTGATCCAGAGGTGTCCCCAAGGAATGTTGCTATAATTGCAAGAAAGTATTTGCCACAAATATGATAACTTAGCCAGGAAATGGCCCCCCCACACCCCCCCCCCCCCCCCCCCCCAAAAAAAAAAAAAAAAAAAAAACCCTTCTGTCTCTCTTGTTTGTTTGTGTATTTCTCGTAAATCTTTTTGTTCTCCTGTCTTCCTTAATTTTTCAGCAGACTGACCTTTTGTCACACCCCAAGCCCTATATCTTAGGGTTAGGACTGCATTTTTAGATTTAGGACGTCAGGCCTATAATTTTGTTTCAAGTCTCTTTGATGTGGTATTTTGGGTTGGTGAATGGATTTGATAATTTTGTTCAAGTCTCTCACTTTCTTTGATGTACGACAAATCCTGTATGAACATGTTCTTTTCTAAACAAAAGTCGTATGTTGTTATGATGCTTACTGTTTGACGCGGTTACGTACCATTGTTTTATATGTTAATCGTCCAAGTGAACAATATTATGATGAGAAGGGGCTGCAGGACCAGGCGTAGCTTTTGTAGATGAGGCTGGATCTTAGAAATTTACAGCTTTCCAAGAGATTTTCAGTTTATGTTTTCGTAATTAGTGAGGAAATTTTGTGAATTAACACTAGACTCGAAAATTTTGAACTGTGTATACACTTCATTTAATAAAATTGCATTGCTTCGGTCTTATGGAATGTTTTATACCTGGCTACTGGAGTTGTTACAACCTCCCAACAAAGTAACAAAGTGCACAACACATTTATAGTTTGTCCAGAACTAGATCCAAAATAAAGTTCAAGGCATTTTCTGGTTTGGACTTGACTCTTGAAACTTAATAGTGTTTCAAGTCCCTCATGTTAAATCTTAAAACCTTTATTATAAAAAAAAAAAAGGTAAATTCAATTTATACACTAATTGCAATTGCGAATTGTTTGTTACAATTCACTGCTGATTATCAAGAAAAAAACACGCTGAAACCAAAAGGCCAATTAAACTACTCTTTTCGGCACAAAACCTGTGTAACTGGTAATCTGTAAATAAATTTATTGATTCAAGTCACCATAAAAAAACAATAGATACATATAATATATATATATATATATATATAGAGAGAGAGAGAGAGAGAGAGAGAGAGTTGATCTAAAATTTGCCAATTACTTCTTCAAATATTGGATTCTCTTGTAACCCTGTTCTAAACCATCGAGTCTACTCCATTTGGGTAGTGGAGTATTTATTATTATTAATTATTTTATGATTACTTTTTACTTAATTATCAATATTTTTTATTCTTAGAGTACATAGTTGTAATTATTGTATTATGAGAATATACGAATTATTTGTATGTATCTATATATTCAGTTGACTATCAATGAATAAGACATGAAAGCGTTTTTTTCTTTCTATTTTCGATGATATGGTATCATAGTGTTGTCGAATTGTTGTGAGTGGGATACGGTTGTCCCCTCTGAAGTTCCTCGTCATAGTGTTTTTTGGTAGAGTATAAACTCCCTAGTGTTTGTAGTTCCAGTTTGTCTTCATCTTCCACGCGTACTGGTGTCTTCTAGTCATAGTCAGCGACCTATAGGTGATTGAAGTGTTTTTGGTGAATTTTTGACATCGTCTTCCGTACTGGGCACCAGAGGTGAACTCATCATTAGTTGTTGTCATTGGAAGTTTTTCCGTCGTCATCGGCCATCGAAAACAGTTGAAGATCCAAAGTGTTTGGTTGCAAGTCTTCGCTATTCCAATCGCGACTGTCTATGCCCCCAACCTGGAGTAAGATCCTATTCCTATCTGGAATAACACATGCTTGGTAACAGGAAGGCAGTAACTCTTATCCTAGTTTAGGATAACTTATTCTTAGTTAAGGCGTTTCTTTGAAGTCGATATTTGTAAAGTTGATTCAGGTTCGAAATAGGCCAATTCAGATCCGAAACAGGCTTGTTTCGACCGGTACAATCTATTTCCAACCTATACAGATCCAAAATTTGGGTTTTTAAGTTGAGTTTCTATTTTTCCAGCTTGCATTTCTCAGTTTTTCATCAATATTTTCGTATTCTGTGGATTATGCTTTTAAGTTGAATTGTTGTGATACTTTTTTCTATGGCAACGAAGTTTGAGTACTATCCCTTGCACCAAATGTTAATATACCTATTGACACTCCCATGAATCCAAATCGTAAACTCTTGAAAGATGAAGGAGAGTTGTTTGGAGATCCAGTTCGGTATCAAATACTTAATGGAAAATTGAATTATCTGACTATCACTAGATTTGGTATCTTTTATGCAGTGACTATATTGAGCCAATTTCTACAAATGCCTAAGCTCTCAAATTGGGATGTTGTAATCCATATTCTTCATTATCTTAGGTGAGTTCTTGGCCTTGGATTGTTATATAAACCAAATGGATAGCTTAGAATTAAAGCTTTTTAAGATGTTGATTGGGCAAGATCTTCTTCAGATAAAAGATCAACTAGTGGATATTATACATTTGTGGGAGGTAACTTGATTACATGGAAAAGTAAGAAGCAAATAATAATAGCTCGATCTAGTGCAAAGGTTGAATACAAAGCAATGGCTCACACTATTAGTGAGCTGATATGGTTGCAACATTTTTTTCAAAAGATTGGGTTTCCAGCTTCTGTCATTTTTCAGTTATTTTGTGATAATCAAACTGCAATGCATATTGTGTCTAATCCTATGTTCCATGAGAAGACTAAACACATTGAATTTAATTGTTATTTCATTCGGGATAAAATATTTAGCGGTGACATTTCTACACCCCTTGTGAAATCTGCTGATCACTTTGCAGATGTGTTTACCAAACCATTGTCTTATAGTCGATTAAAATTTATTTGTTCCAAACTAGGTTTATATAATATATATATATGCCCTAGCTTGAGGGGGAATGTTAGAGTACATAGTTATAATTATTGTGTTATGACGGTATAATGGTCATTCGTATGTATATGTATATTTGTTTGACTATCAATGAATAAGATAAGAAAGTATTTTTTTTCTCTCTATTTGACGGCAGTTATTACTATTTACTACTATTTAATATTATATTATTATTTTTTAATTGCTATTTCATAATATCTAAAATCACCTCAAAAATTTCAAACCCATCTATTATTTACATACCCACTCTACTAGTATTACAAAATGCCATTGTTTTGTCCCTAGCTTCCTTGTAATTTGTTGCTTGTCAGAATATCAAACTCATCTATTTCACTTACTCCTCCTGCACAACTCTATAGACGAAAAAGAAGTCCATAAACAAGAAGATATGAATGAGCTAATAACTAAAGCCATTCGTTAGAGGATGGAAATGATGAGACAACAATGGAGTTGTTTAATGGGAAAATGCATTAACAATAAGACCATGGACATGAACTATCAAGAAACATGCATTTTGTGAATAATGGCCAAAGTATCTTGGCCTTGAGAAATCTGTCTATTATGTAGTCGTTACTTCAAGTCTATACAAGGAGACAAAATAAGTATCTACCTAAGTCTATACAAGAAATAAATTTATAAAGAAAGAATAATGAGCAACAATTATAGACAGCAAAGTTGTCCATTTGATAGTCCCACTCAAATTGATGAACAAGTATCAATTTGCTACTTAAGAAAAAATTTCGATAGCGAGTAAGAGTCCTAGTGAAGATATTAGTAATTTATAATTCAGTAGAAATATAAGCAAGAGTGATAATACGAGTTTCAAAAGCTTCACGAATAGAGTGATAGTCAACTTCAATATACTTTGTGCGCTCATAATAAACATGATCGGTTGTGATCTGAATAACACTTGTATTATCGACATGTAAAGGTGTCGGATCGGTCTCAGAAAAGTCTAACTCAGCAAGCAAATTTTGAAGTCAAATAATTTCTAAAAAGGTAAGAAACATCGCCCGGTACTTAGATTCTGTAGATGACTTAGAAACTCGGTCTTACTTCTTATCCTTCTAGAAGATCAATGAATCACTAAAGACATACATCAACCAATGATCGAGTGACATATATCAGCACAACTAGCCCAATCAGTGTTGATATAAGCAACAAGACGAGTATATTTGCCCATAGAAAAGAATAAGCCATGGGTAGAAGTGCCCTGAACATAGCGTATAATCCTACGGATAATAGTCAAATGAAGATGACGAATAGTTTGAAAAAACTAGCTGACTTGTTGTATAATGAAGGAAATATCTGGTCTAGTAATGGTAAGGTAGACAAGCCTACCCACCAACTTTCGATATAAAATTGTGATCAACAAGTAAGTCATCATTCTCTTTGCGAAACTTGACATTTAATTCCATGGGAATATCAACAGAAGTGGCCTCTTGTAGGCCAGCCGTAGCCATAAATTCACTAGTATTCTTATATTGATTGAGTGAAATATTAGATGGACTATGATGCACCTTAAGACCAAGAAAATAAGTGAGAGACCCAAAATCTTTTATATGAAAGGATTCTGAGAAATAAGTCTTAAACTGGCCAAATAAGGCAAAATCGAAACTAGTAATCACAATATCGTCAACATAAACTAAAAGAACAACAATACCCATGTCTAATTTTCAAAGAAACAATGAAGTGTCATACTTGCTTTGCTTGAATGAAAATTGTAATAAAATAGTTTAAAATTTATCAAACCAGACTCTTAGAGCTTGCTTGAGGCCATTAAGGAAGTAACGAAGTTTATACACTTGTGAAGTCAGAGAGGAAAGCAATCTTGAGGGTGGTTTCATATAAATACTCTTTAAAATTCTCATGAAGAAAAACATTTTTGACGTCTATCTGATGCAGTGACCAATCCTGAGAAGCAGCAAGAATTAGAATAGTATGGACAATAGTCATCCTAGCCACCAAAACAAATATTTTTTCATAATTGATATTATATTCTTGATTATTTCCAAATGCAACAAGTCGACCTTTGTAATGGTCCAAACTACCATTAGATTGGACCTATTTGTAACCCAGAGGACTAATGGTAGGAGGACAAGGCTCAAAATACCAAGTGTGATTGGCCTCTAGAGTGACATTTTTTTATTGCATAGCTTGTCATCAACATTCATGATTGGCAGCTTGTGAGAATGATGTGAGAATGATGTGAGAATATTAAAATTGGACAATGCAACAATAAGAATTGAAATAAAAGTGCCAGAAATGGAAGAAGGAAATCCATACCTGTCCGAGGGTACAGACACTCAAGGAGAGCGACATACCAATGGCATTGAAGGTGCTCCAATATACTAAATCTAAAACGTGGTAGGATTAGATATCAGATGAGCCATCAGAAGAGACTGTGGGTGAGAACGTCTCGTATACACTATGTCTGGTTTAAAGCGAGAGTTGAGAGGAGTAGGATCTAATAATTACTGCTTAAAGGAGGGGAGAATCACAGTAGTAGAGGACGAGCCAGAGGACACAAGAAAGAAATGTTGATTTTTAAAGAAAATAACATTCTTAGAGATGCGTGTATGATGTAAAGTAGGATTATAGTAAACCAATCCCTTTTAACATACATTATATTCTAAGAATGCACATCTAACAGATTAAGCAGATAATTTATATTGCTAATGAAGAGATAAATAAACAAAATATACACAACCAAAAGTATGGAGGTTACCATAACTAAGCTACTTACTAAAAAAAAAGAATTAGGGAGACTCCATGTGTAGGATTTGGAAAGGTAAACAATTAATAAAGTTAGTAGCAGTTTTCAGAGCATCGACCCAAAACATGAATGAAATAGATGATTCTAACAATCATAATATGACGATTTTTGTATTCGACTACTCTATTTTATTGTGAAATAACTAGATACGAACATTGATAAATAATATCTTTAGAATTTAAGAATTCTTAAAACACGTTAGAAATATTCACTACTGAAATCTATATATAATGTTTTGATAAAGGTAGAAAGTTGATTTTTAACGTATGCTAAAAACACAGTAAAAGTACAAAAAAAACCTACAGTCATTTATTTCCCGCAAGTTCATTTATATTGGCTGCATTTCATATTTCTTTCCCGATTCCTCCTCTCTCCAAATCTACGAAATGGGCTCTCACGCTAGGATTTCGTTTCATGTTGCCAACGATTGATTGTTGAGAAGTTTTTTTAAATTAAGCGTTGAAAGGGGGTCAAACTTGCCCGGGCCCGAGCCCACAAGGTTAGCAGGCCCATGGCCCGTTATCCGCCCCACCTCGACGCAGCGTCCGAATTCAACTGGGAAGACCGAAACCGGGGACGAGCCAAGTCCCTGGTTACCCCGATCTGGGCAGGAGATGGCAAAATCGGTCTCAAGAACACGCTAAGAACAGACGGCGGCTCACGTACCGATATGTCTCCTGGGCCCATCTCCCATCAAGACACTCCCTCATTTATGAACGGCAGACAGCCGCCGGTCTGCAGACCCCCCTCCCATTTAATGCGGAGACGCCACAAACACACGCCATTAATTACTAAATTGACAAAAGATACAGCTGCATTCAATGCCCCTGTCCAAAGGGTCTAATTGAGCATTAATTGGAGGGATACTCAATTAATGCGATGAGACCGACCGAATCAGACCAGGTTTCCTTATCGAGGATGACGGACGGGTGATGTCCCGGTTTCCGGCACTCTCACCACCCAGACTCCCCAGGGGAACACCTATAAATAGCACCTAACCAATGACGGAAGGACGGTACGTTCACAGATTCTCTTATTCCCCCCTATTGCATATTTTCTCCTACGCTAACTTGATCGTCGGAGCGGTCCCCGACCCCGACCCCTCTTTGTTCTAACTTTGCAGGTTTCTATCGTAAGGGATACGGTGAACCAGACAGCAGGATACGTCCTTAACAAGCGTAATGCTAATTTGCCCATTGTGCTCTGTTTTTATCCACGGAGAAAAATGAACATTGGGCTATGTTTTTACTCCGAAAACTTGCTTTGGAGAAAAAACAATGCATACAAGGATCATGCCTTCGAGTGTTGACATGAAAAGATTGGGTTTGTAAGTCTTTCTTTTTCACATACACAATTACACTAACAGAAAAAAATTGGAAAAAAATATATTATTAATTTTTTTTTTCTCTGAAGGAAAAAATATATTATTTAATTAATAATATTTTATAATTACTATAATTAATAAAAGAATAATCCGACGTTAAAATAAATTTTGAGTGTAATAGACAAATACAAAATTATGTGATATTGCATTTGTATAATCTGATGAGAATACTTGAACACTAGTACTGAATTATGCATATGCATATGTATCTATATATTTACATAATATAATCTTAAGTTGGATTGCATTAGATTATGTATATCAAACAATCTGTATCGCTATCAATAGTATTTTTATAAATTTTATTTTATTTTATTTTTCTCTCCTCCCATAATTGTTATTTTACTATTCACTCTACAAATGTATTTCATTATTCACTCTAAATTTTATTTTATAAATGTAGTTGGTGTTAATTATAAAATATATAAAAAATAATAAATTTAAGGAAAAAAAATTAAAAATTTTTATTATTGTTTTAGCTTAAAGATGCATATTCAATATGGAAGTTTTTCTTGAATAACAAAATCCAATCCTTTTGTATATATGCAGGTAAAGAAATCAATATTAATACTTCTTATCAAAGATATATGAAGATTAAAAAAAAAAAAAAAAAATCAGCAAGCGCGCTGATCGATAGCGGCCCAGCATAACCCATCACTTTTTGGGCGACGCAGATTTGCCCACAAAAATGAGCAAACGATACAAGGAAAGGAAGAAAGAGAGAATATCTACGACAAGGGTTTAAAAGAGAGGCAACTCGTGAACAAACGAAAACTAAAGAAAATCTGCAGATTTAGCAGATGAAGGAAGAGAGCATAACGCTGCAACCACAGCAATAGTCGTCGTTGTGACGATAATGGATTCATTGTTGTTTCAATATCTAAATGCCAACGCTCTCCCTTTAAAAGCAACCCGTTGGCCATCATCAACATCACCCCTCTTCTATCCTTTCCCTCACAGGAGCTTTAAATCCTGGTCTACACGCATTTTAACTCCTGCCTCCAAGCTTAAGCAACTCAGAATTCGTAGTGAGTTCGATGGAAAAGCAAATGGTGCTCCCTCTGCCGACTTCGACCCCCGCTTCATCGACCGGGTCTGCTTCTCTTTCATCTCCTTATTCCAGCTCTTCACTGCAATTATATCTCGTCCCATGCTTTCTTCTTTCGAAGCTTTTGATTTTATTGGACCCTTTTCGTTGTTGTTCTTTGTGATAGAAATAAATAAACTTTATCTCTCACACTCTTAACTTTATTATTTATGTCGCCTGACCCTTTAGAAACAGCATCAGCAACTTTTGTTTTGTTTTTGGAGCTGAAAGTTACCATTTTTACCATTTTCGTCTTGCTTTCTTTGCAAGTTAATATGTTTTTTTACTACTCTTCAGTGGAACTGTTGACTGCCGGAGTAGAAATATTTATTTACGTGCTTCATTTTACCTGTGCGAATACATCGGAGCTGTGTTGTATGTGTGTGCGTGTAGAAATCTGAAAAGAAAACAAAAACTCATGAGCATTCCCTCCCTTAAGAACAATAGCCGAAAATCACTGCAGCAAAGAAGACAAACAATTTCCAGATATCCTCAACAGTTCGCTCTTTGTCGTTGAAGCACCTCTCATTTCTTTCCATCCATAAACACCACATTATACACCTTATAACACATTTAAGGTGCTGCTGAACAGACAACACCTTATAATACGATTTAACTGATAACCCTTTGCTCCTTTTGTGTTTCCATAGCATTCAACCCCTCTCATTTCCTCCTATATTCAGAGATTACAAGAAACTGAAAAAATCTGCAATATCATAAAGTTCCCAATCCTGTACATATTTAGTGAAAGTAACATTCCAATGCAGTCCCATTAGCACGACTCAGCACCTCTGAAACAATAGCCTGCTGATTTCTAACCAAGTTGAAAACAATAGCCTGCTGATTTCTAACCAAGTTGAAAACCCTAGAATGAAGAGTTCTCTAACCACACCATTCATCGAACCAAAAACGAATTCTTGCACCCTCGCTAAACTCAAACTTAATATGTTTTACAAACTGTCCCACCCCGTTCTAATATATTTCCATAATCACACACCATAAGATCTCCTACCCTCCTTAGAGCACCATCCCCCCCCCAAAAATCACATCCACTTTCGATCAACGACCTCTCTCCACGATGAATCCCCCTCCATTTGATACCTCCACAGCCACTTCCCTCACAGTGCCTTATTAAAATTACTCAAATTTTGCACCCCCAAACCTCCAATAACAATTGGACAGCACACCTTATGCCAACTTACAAGATGGATTTTATTCTCCTCTCCCATGTCACCCTACAAAAATGCTCTAAACAACTTCTCAATCTAGTTTGCCACACCAGCCGGTAATGGGAATAAAGAAAGGTAATAAGTAGAAAGATTGAAAATGGTGTATTTTTTTTTATAAGTTAAAATATTATATATAATATATATCAATAGGAGTAATCAAGTACATTGGATGTATACAAGAAAATGCCTATCCCATACTAGAGAGCTCCTGATGACCCCAAAAAGCCCATGAAAAATTACCCAAAATACACCAAGCCCGAGTAGGAATGAAACGCACCTCCCCAACCCTAATCCACCAATGTTTCCCGTAGACTAATACTCCATCCGAAACACCCTCTATGAGAACATTTTCATAATGCCCTCCCTTTAGTCTTCACTCGACTTGAGCTACCGCCCAAAGCATCGCAGTTGATTTCCTATGAAAGTTGCTTCAACTCATTGCTTTTCTTAAAACTTGATTTTGAGTCATGCGAGTGACTTGCCTCAATCACAATGAGCAGCGCTTTAAATTGGTCTTTGCATCCTCCATGTGAGATTCCCATGACATGCTGAATCTCATTAAACTTTTGTAAAACTGAATCTGATGATGATCCAACTATATTGTTTAAGGGAGGAAGAAATACCAAGGGGACAACATTTTCTCCCGAAACACCAGTCCTAAGCCTTCATCCTCGCAAGGCACCAACGACAAACCCTTGTTCAAATGTCGTGCGTCCTCAACAACTCCAATGGTACTCTCCATTGGAGATTGTGGGTTGGCAGCAAGTCCCTTCATTTGTGGTGACCCTGTATGAGCAACTTTGATGGACGCTACATCTCTTTCGGACCTCAGCATTACACCATTATCTTTCAACTTTGACGTGGAGCCATAGTTTTTTTGGGGTAGACCAAGGGTATAACACCGACTATCGGTCTTTCTTGTATCACCTATGGCGAAGGGCATTTCATTACGGATATTTCAACATCAATATCCGATGTAGAACCTACTTCAAATAACTTGCTTTTCCTTTTGACCCGCCACACTTTCCTGGATCTGGTTATATGGACATGGTTGAATCCAAATTTTCGTTTTCCTTTATCTGAGCTTAAAGGATTTGGGCCTATCTTAGGCTTGTTTCTTGCAACCATGTTGCCTCCAACTAAAAGCAAGTCTATCTTTGTAGACAAGAAAGCGATCGTTGCCTTCACCTAGACAAGTTGGGTTTCCATCTACTTTAATGTTTTATGCATCACAACAAGCTGATTCTAAGCTTGCGTGATCTGCATACCAATTATATAGTTCTCCACACTGAGTCACCGAAGATTGACCCGACTTCAAAACTGCTGCATATGATTGCATCGCCACCTTGGTTGTGCTTGGATCTTTTTGTTTCAACTCCAAGTTGATGTGCTCATGATCGGATATCCTCTTTTGCCTTTTTTTCCTTGACCCAAAGGAAAAAAACATATGTGCAGCTCTGTGTAACTCAACAACAAACTTCTCCCAACCCTGGCCTTCATACACTTCCGGAATGACTACAACACTCCGTTGACCTCCTCCACCATGTTTGGTGACAGTTACCAACCATGAATATTGGAGCATCGTTGAGCCACGAATGCTTGATTCCCTTCGCACAAATGTTTTGAGAATCTTGAATTCTTTCCCGCCTTTAGAATTGCTTCCACCGTAGCCACCGGCCATCCTATACCACTACAACTCATAGCTAGAGACCTCCAAACCCTTTTGCCCCTCTCCACAATTTCAATGAGAACCAGAAGCATGGATGCTTCTGGTAAAAACTTAAAAGCCTTAGATTCCACCCAAAAATGAACCACCTCTACCATATTAATTGCAAAGATTTGTATTAGATCTTTCCAATCTTCATTCCTGATGAATGGTCATGCAGATAGCAAGCACAAACAAAAGGCAGATTTGTTGCATTGAAAAAAAAGAATAGATTGCTGCAATACTCCCTGTAGACTCGCCGAAATCTGGTGATTCTTTCTGTGTTAACAACACGACCAACGGCACTGGAGTAGTCCCAGTAGACTCATCGGAGGCGGGCGACTCTCTTTGCGCGACAAAAGGACCAAAAGGAGCTGAGAGTGAGCGAACCTCAAAAGACCAGGTCGCTAGAGGAAGGATCGACGTCGAAAGGCTCTCGACAAAGTTGCCAGGGCCCATCAACCTTGTCTGTGACGCCGGTGAGGATTCACTCACCGGTTGGGATGGGGTTGTCGATTTCTTTCTGTAGAAAATGGAGAAAACTGGTGGTGGTTAGATATGGGTCTCCAGAGAAAGGATTGACGATAGGCGACCCTCGGCGAAGTTGTCGATGCTCGTCGACCTTGTTTGTGTCGGCGGTGAGGTGTCACTCGCCGGCTAGGGGTGACAGCGGTAGGGTTTTCTCTCTGGGTTTTCTCACTCTCAGACAAAGTTATCATACATATGCCAATGGTGCTTTTAATAAGGGTTAGTCTTCCCCCTTTAGATAGGTATAGACGCTTCCAACTTGACAATCTTTTTCAACCTTTTATACAACAACATACCATATATTCTTTACTTTGAATGACGCCCCCAATGGAAGCCCAAGATATTTCATTGGAAAAGGAAGCAACTTTGCAAACCAACAAATTTGCTAAATGGTTAATATTCCTCACATTTGCCTTCGATACCAATTCCCATTTGCCCAAATTCACCTTGAGGCCCGAGACAGCTTAAAAGTACAATAATACAACCATTTTGTCCATTGTTAGCATCACAAAAAATGAGCGTCATCCTCAAACAATAAATGGGATTTTGAAATTGCATTGCTATTATTATTTCCTACCGAGAAACCAGAGAGAAACCCCCCCTAACAGCAATCTACGCCATACGACTCAATGCCTCCATCACTAAAACAAAAAGGAAAGGGGATAATGATCCCCTTGTCTCAAGCCTCTTGAACTCTAAAAAAGACCACAGGAGTTACCATTAACTAATACAGAAAATCTTGCAGTTGAAATCCAATGGCTAACCCATCCACACCACCTATCCTCAAAGCCATATATTCTTAGCATATCTCAGCACACGTGGTCATATGCCTTTTCTAAGTCAAGCTTGCAAAGAAACCTGGAATGCCTATCCTCATCTGGATGTTCAAACACTCATTAGCAATTAGGACCAAGTCCAAAATTTCACATCCCTTAAGGAAAGCATTTTGAGGTTTAGAAATGATTTTATCCCATCACCGTACTCATACGATTAGCTAACACCTTCAAAATAATTTTATAAAACTCGCCTATCAAACTAATAGGATGGAAATCCTTCAACTCAGAGGCACCGACTATCTTAGGAATGAATGCAATAATTGTAGCATTTAGGGACTTCTCAAACTTAAGATAAGAATAAAATTCTTGGAATACCCACATAACTTCTTTCACCAATCTCAACACTCTTGAAAAAAAGTCATAGACAAACCATCTAGACTAGGAGCTTTGTCTTTACACATTGCACTCGCCACCTGATACACCTCATTTTCTTCAAAAGGCCTCTCCAACAAGCTGGCTGCACAGAAATCCAGCTGGGCAAAATTCAGACAATCCAACTTAGGATGCCACTCCTCTAATACTGCACAGAGATCTCTGTTAGAAGATCTCATAATACTGCACAATGAGATCTTGAATCTCATTAGGGGAGTGAAGCACATTGGTACCGGAGTGAAGTACCTCAATGGCATTATTGCACCTATATGAATTAGCCATTTTGTGAAAAAACTTAGTGCATCTATCCCCCTCTTTCAACCAAAGCACCCTTGATTTTTGCCTCCAAGAAATTTCTTCCATCAACAAAACATTCTCAATTTCGGTCACCACATCATTCTTCCTTAACAATGACTCTTCATTTTCTTCACCCATCCTCCAAAGCATGTCCAAAAATTTGTATTTGTGAACCTTTTATTTGATTAGAGCAGACAGTATGAGTACTGAACCAAGACATCTTTTAGACAGATTTGGGACTTGGTGTGCTTATAGTTTAATGGATGAAAGATGGGTTACATGGTGATGCATTAAAGAATGAATAATTTTGTCACCGTAAAGGTCTTATTTTTTAAAACCTCTAAAGATGAACTATTCTGCTTGGATTCTGCACTTCACCTTGACAAGGCACTACATAAAGATTTGGCTGGCAGACACTTGCAACTGGTGGGAAATAATTTTGAGAACACAATTGAATCCCACACTTGCAGAGGTACCTGCACCTAACGTCCACAAATCTGAGTATTATAGTACTGCTATACTGAAATTAGAACATGTTTATTTCCCATATTTGAGAGTCTATGCTCTGCATTTTGGGATTTTGAAATCTATTTCTTGCTCTGGTTTATGTTTTATCATGGAATGTGTTCTGATTTGACCATGAGCCAAAAATTACTTTTAGGATGCTAAACAGCATCATGGTTCACTGGGCCATAAACTGGGTAGATCTAACATTGTTACTTTTTTCCCCAGCAAAAAGCACTGGAAGCAGCAATGAATGATATAAATAGCTCATTTGGAAAAGGAAGTGTTACAAGATTAGGCAGTGCTGGTGGTGCGTTGGTGTATGTGTTTCTCCTGCCATTAAAATTTAGTTTAGCTCCTTTCTTTGGCACCTTTTTTGTTTTTTTTTTGTTTTTTTTGTGGGGTTAAACTTCTGGAAGTAGCTTCGTGGTTGCACCAGGTCCACTTGTAGGATTTTGACCATATGAGTTCTGTAATGTTTGTCCATTGCAGTGAAACATTTCCCAGTGGCTGTTTGACTTTAGACTTTGCCTTAGGGGGCGGCCTTCCAAAAGGGAGAATTGTAGAGGTATTACCTTTTTGCATTACTCATGCTTCCTCACTAATTTCCTTTTCACATTTGCATGGGTCAAACATCCTTTGCTTCCCATAAGAAACTGGTCTGTTTAAACATGCTTTGCTTCTTGGCTGTTTAGATGTTTCTTTGATTTGTTTAAGACAATATCCTGCATGCCTGTTGAACATGGTGGTAAGAGAAACTATTCTTCAACTGCAATAATGTTTTTGGATAATTTAATCCTTTTTGAGAGAGAGCAGTTACCAATACGGTGCACACATTATGTTGACAGACTACTTTATAAGGTCAGCTGCTTTTTTTTCTTCTCTTTCATCCCTTTATTGACAAGCTACTTGACTACTTGAATACTCAAATCTTGGAGACGATATTTTAAGTTAAAAAACATGTGGCTGAAAACTGAAGGCTTTGTGGATAGGGTAAGGTAATGGTGGTCCTCATATCAGTTTTAGGGCACCCCCAGTCTCATTCTTGTAGGTAAACTAAAAGCTCTAAAGTTTGATTTAAAGCTTTGAAATACTCAATCCTTTGGAGACGTAGGGGAATGCAAGAAAACCTTGTTGGAGTTACAGGAGTCAAAGAGGATACATGAGGAAAGGGAGCTTTCTCCATGAGAGATCTTGAAAGACAGTTGGTTTCAGAATTAGAGAGGGTAATCTCTCTAAAGGAGATCTCATGGCATCAAAAATCAAGAGCATTGTGGTTGAAAGAAGGGGACCGAAGTACGAAGTTCTTTCATAGAGTAGCTAACTCTCATAGGAGACCCAATAATATTGAGATGCTAACTATTGATGGTGTGGATTGTATGGAGGCTCCCGTGATTTAGGAACGCATTGCTGATTTTTTTGAACATTTGCTCACAGAGCAAGTGGGGTGGAGGCCAAAGCTTAATAGACTACGTTTTGAGTTTATTGAGCTGTAGAATGCCTCTTGGTTGGAGAGACCTTTTGAGAGGGGGAGATTTATGGTATAGTAAGAAAAATGGTCAAAGACAAAGCGCCCGGTCCACAAGGTTTTTCTAAGGGATTCTTTTAAACATGTTGGTAGTTAGTAAAGGGGGATCTAATGAAAGGGTTCCATGAGCTGTTCTCAACTGAAAAGTTTGAGAAAAGCCTAAATGCCACGTTTATTGCATTGATTTCTAAGAAGATTGGGGCATCAATGGAAAAGGATTTTAGGCCCATTAGCCTTGTCAATGGGGTATGGTCATCTCCAAGGTCTCGGGGAAGATCATTATGAACCACAAAATGCATTTGTAAGGGACAGGCAAATTTTGGACTCAGTTCTTATCACCAATGAATATCTGGTAGTAGATAAAAATTTGGCATTACAGGGATCCTATGTAAGCTAGATATAGAAAAGGCCTACAATCACGTAAACTTGTTTGTGAATTAGATGGTGCATTTCAACTACGAGATTTTCAGTTTTGATAAATGACAGTCCAGTTGGTTTCTTTAGGATTTCTCGAGGCCTAAGACAAGGGGATTCGTTGTCCCCACTCCTATTTGTCATTATTATGGAGGTTGGGGCTTTTCGGGAAGGTTGGAAACAAAAGCACCCAACTTGATTGAAAGGACACACATTCACTGGAGAAGGGTTGTGCGACAGACTCACCAAGAGGGGAGGAGACATGCAATGGGGGTAGCTGAGGCAAGAACCACAGCGGTGGAGTTTTGAGGGGGGAGGAGCAAATTGTAAACATGAGAGAAGGTCGTGCATCTGAACTCAGGTGGCTGGGCTGGTGGTTTCTGTGGCTACAGAGTGGTGTTCCACCTTTCCCGTCGGCGTGCTCCGTGATGGCCCTGGTGAAGGTTTCCAGTGAGATGGACTTCTTGGCTTGCTGAAGGAATGCTACGGTGGCTCCTGTTTGATGTTTACCGCTGGTTGAGGATGAAAGAAAGGAGAGGGTTGCTCTACTTTGCTATGAGAATGGGTTTGGCTGTGAGAGTATTGGCTGCGGCTCTTATTGGGAAGGTTCAGGAAACAGAGGGAATATAAGAGGGTTTAGCCGTGTAACCTAGGAAACTTCAACTAGGGAAAATCTTTACTTGAGAGAACAGAGGTTTGAGGGAGTAGAATCCCACTCAAATAAAATCACCATTTAATTAATAGATTTTCCAATAATAATAAAGATACTAATAATTATAATAATAATCTAGTCCCTAAATTAGAACCCATATGTTACAGGAGTATTTGTGGTAAAAAGTAGCACACGTTTAACTTTTAGTGGCAGTATGTTGGAATGCATATCTCAAAGTATCAACTTGTATGTGATAAAGATAGGCATGACTTATGAAGAAAGTTCGTATGGTTCATAATTATTCTTTCACAACACATAAGATAAGTTAAAACATCTTCACTGTCTGAGTTGTTATACTGTACCTGTGTATTAGTCTTTTTAGATTCGTGCTATGATTCAGACTGCTCTGGAATCAACAGAATCCTGTACACTACAATATTCTACGGACTATATGAAAATTATATAAACACCTGAATCTGGTTGGAATATGCAAAAGAGAAGGGAAAAAAAATAAAACAAAATTGTGTGTGCTGCTTAATTTGCTGTACTCCTATCATGATTTGTGGTGGGTCCTTAAGATATTGGATAACTTGTATAATTTGCCATACTTCTTTCCAGATATATGGTCCTGAAAGTAGTGGAAAAACCACTTTGGCACTCCATGCAATTGCAGAAGTGCAGGTATTGTTTCTTTCTGAACTTCACTTCTGAATTTTTGTTTCCTTTCGCATATGATGCACACTTCATATGAAATGTTGTATGTGATAATGTGATGAGTCCGGTACTTTTCATTTCCAAAATATGCAGAACCTGGGAGGAAATGCAATGCTTGTTGATGCGGAGCATGCTTTTGATCCAGCATATTCTAAAGCTTTGGGAGTGGATGTAGAGAATTTGATTGTCTGTCAACCTGATCATGGCGAGATGGCACTTGAGAGTAATATATTCTCTGTCCATGTGGTTTGATAATTGATCCGATCATTCTGGCACTCTTCAATATGGAACCAATACTGTTATAAAAAAAAAAAAAAATGGAACCAGTAATGTTTATAGAATTCATTACACTTCTGCCTGATATATATGCTTGACTTCTTGAGTTTCTCATCTCAGTTGCAGATCGTATGTGCAGATCTGGTGCCATAGATCTTATCTGTGTCGATTCTGTCTCAGCTCTCACTCCACGGGCAGAGATTGAAGTAGGCTATCATCCCTTTCTGCTCTTTTAGGCTTTGATCTGATAAGTTTGGCCATGTTTGACTTGTATTCTTCATCATATAGGGTGAGATTGGGATGCAGCAAATGGGTTTGCAAGCACGTCTTATGAGCCAAGCTTTGCGTAAGATGTCAGGAAATGCCTCGAAAGCTGGTTGCACTCTTATTTTTTTGAATCAAATAAGACATAAGGTACTTCTATTGTTTAGTTATAATTTAGAAGTTTGCTTTTTTAGCCTCTATATATGGTAGATAATTTCTGTAATTTCATTAGCAGGCCTTACTCCAATTGACTGAATTGTGTCTCAGCTCATGCTTATGTATTAATTTACATTGGACCTTTAGTTTTCTTCTACAATATTCTTTTGTTGAAGTCAAATTATTTCTCCTTCCAGAGACTAATATAATTGTTTTTTGGGGTTTGTAAGATTGGTGTTTACTATGGGAACCCAGAGGTGACAAGTGGTGGAATAGCATTAAAGTTCTTTGCCTCTCTTCGGCTTGAGATACGTCCTACTGGGAAGATAAAGTCTGTAAGCACGACTCCTTAATGATTTCTATGTGAAGAGATCATTTCTCCAAGTTTCATCTTTAGGGAGCCTTCAACATGCATCCGTTTTTTCTGCTTTAGGTTAAAGGAGATGAAGAAATTGGGCTCCGGGTTCGTGTAAGAGTGCAAAAGAGCAAGGTAAATTAGATTGGACTCAAAATTGTATGAGAATTTTGTATCCAGCTAAAATGAAGAAAGAAGAAGAAAATACTGTATAATGTTTCTGAGGTTACCAATCATAAATAAATTATGTTTCTGAGGTTCACTTGTCTTGTTGAGAGAGAGAGAGAGAGAGAGAGAGAGAGAGAGAGAGAGAGAGAGATGTTCACTTGAATTATAATAATGGATTGTTGCTTCTTTTTGTTTTTTATAGGTTATATGGATTGCTGCCGTTACAAAAGATGATGAATAATTTTTTACTTGTTATCAACCATATTCTATTTCTTGAAGTTCTTCGTACTGAAATTTTTACACTGACTATATTGAAAAGACCTCTATATGGAAGAATTGGATGACTGTTTTGGTGGCCAATATTTATATCATATTTTGGCTAGAGTGCTTTAAATGTCTTGCTGAACCCATGGCCTGCGAAGCAAAGCTGTTGCTCTCTTGAAAGTTTCATTATCCTTTAAAAATATTGCTTATTAAGAAAATCCTACAAAGATCTTCTCTAAACGGATTGCAGCTTTTTAAGTGGACTAATACTTCCTTGATACTTGACCATGTACTTGAAGGTGCCTGCAGTTATTCTGTATCTGTTACTTCATGAGCTTTGCCGACATTTAACACATTTAATTGAATAAGCTTTTATCTATATTTTTTTAAAATTTATTTGGTATATCATAGTTGGGTGCTTTTGATTGATATCTGGCCATGTTTAAAAAGATCCTCATTTCACTAATTGGCATAGGTGTCAAGGCCATACAAGCAAGCTGAATTTGAAATCATCTTTGGAGAGGGAGTGGGCAAATTGGTCAGTAACGCAACATTGAACTTTGTTGCCTCCTGAGAGTTGAAATCACACTCCTGACATTGATTTCTCTTGCAGGGTTGCATTTTGGATTGTGCTGAGATGATGGATATTGTGTTGAAAAAGGGCTCTTGGTATAGCTATGGGGACCACAGGTTTGCCTCTGGACTTCTGTTTGCAGCTCCTAGTGGTCATTACTTTCGATCACTTCTTACGGTTTCCTTTTTAGTTCTTGTTTGGTTTTGAGTTTGAGAGCTTGGATCACATGTAAAAATTCTTTTGAAGAATAAACAGAAAGTTTGGTGAACTTATACAAAGTGCTTTGAGCCTTTTTTTTTTAATAAAAAAAAAAAATCTCCATTTGTTTAAAAGCAACTGCAGCAATTATACGAGATGCTGAAAACAACCATAACAATTTTAAAAGCGGTTTAGACATGCTTTAGAACAGTAGCATGGTTTTCTCAGTACAATAGTTATTTTTGCTTGCATAAATGGTGACAGCGCTGATCTAAAGCATGGCAACCACAAAATCGCAACTTAGGCCTTGTTTGTGTCCATAGATATTCTTAGAAATTTCCTTCCCAAACACCACTTGAACACAAAACACTTCAATTTCAAAATTTTCAACTTTTGCATCTAATCATTCCCTAATCTTCAACTTTTGCTTATAAAAAAAATTCCAAACAAAAGACTTTGAAAATTATGAGGTGGCTCAATAGAAGCAAATGAAATTACTTTGAAAATTATATAAATCCTTTATTTGCTTTAAGTTTAGTTTTGCTTGTCTCTTGTTCTGTGCTAAAGATGTTTTTTTCCCACTATAGTACCCCTGGAGCTTCTTAGAGATATGAATAAAATGGATTATTTTAAATAGCTGCATATGATTGGAGTTAACTTATAATTTACGTACTATGCTGCCCCCATGTTTTGTAAAATTATCATGATTGATCACCAATCAATTCTTCTTATCCGTCTGTTCAGACAAGTTAACTTTATTCTTGGTCTATGAATATTGATTACTGTGGCTTATTGCTGTCTTATGCTTGCGAAAAAGGTTGGGACAGGGGAGAGACAGAGCCTTACAGTACTTGAAAGACAATCCTATTCTTCATGATGAAATAGAAAAGGTTAGGATGCATATGCCCATTAATACTCTTTGTTGAATCTTATTTGAACTATTATTATTTCATGCAAGTAAACACTCTTTTCTAACACTCAATGTCACCCAACAAGTGGCTTCTCTCAGCTTTTTCCCTCAAGCATCAGACATTTTTCAAATCGTTTGTACAGCTCTGTAATTTTGTGATCATTCATTATTTTTGTGATCATGCATTATTATTAGACCATGTGTGTCTGCTCTGTAATTCTTGGGAATAGCGAGTCTCCATGTATCTCTCAATTGGATGGTGAATAGCATTAAAATTACCCCCAATACACCATGAAAGGTTCCACCAACTAATTAATCCCGCCAATTCATCCAACAGGAGCCTTCTGGTAGCATCATTATTACAGCCATAAAACCCTGCAATCAACAGAGAAATGTCCCAGACATTCATCCACTTTTTCCACCACCCTAACTATACCACATTAACAAAATAACACCTGAAGCCCCTTTTGAAGCCACTGACACAAAATTGTAGAAACATTTTAATATCTCTAAAATCCACTCCAAAGATCCTGTAATATAGGCAAAACGGACTCTTCCATCAAAGCTAAAGGGCTGCAACAGAGTGGTTTGCACTAGGGTTGAAGCTTTCAACTCTCGCTAAGTTGCTTTCCGTATCATTTCTCCGTGGATGAGCATTGGCCCCTTATGTTTTCCATCCCCATACTCTGCCTAGCTTCCACATACTTCTTCGAGATCCCTGACAACACCCTAGCTGAGCTTCCTACTTCCTTGGTGCTTACCTGACACAGAGGATACTGTCAGGCTCGCATAAGAAGGCACCTCCAAAGGCAAATCTCTATCCCTGCTGCCTTTCTCAGCTTGATCTGTGCCAGAAAATGGGCAAAAATGATAAAGACAACCATATTTTACAAGTAGTTTGCAACTCTATTTTAAGTGGGGCGTAACAGAGTCATGAAAGCTTTTATTATTGTTTATAGGTATGCACTTATGCTTCAATCAGACTCTGGGCATGATTTGCGCTTTAGTGCACCTGGTGCTTTTACCAACAGCTACAGTGAAATTTTTGTTCAGTGGCTTGGACTCGTATTTAATTGATAAAGTTATATATTACCTTTGCCTATCAGTCTACCATAATATTCTACAGAAAGAATCAAAATAAAACGAGTATTAATAATTAAAGACCTATAATCTTTATTCCTACTTGGGCTTGATGTATTTTGGGTAGTTTTTCACGGACTTTTTGGGGTCACTAGGAACTCTCTAGTATGGGATAGGTGTTTTCTTGTATTCATCTAGTGCACAAACGTCTATGTGCGTGCATCTCTCCTGGAGAGGACAAGGATAGAGACCCTCTTGATGATAAAATGAGAACTTGCTATTTCCATTTTGCCTCATTATCAGAATCTGATGTGCCGTTATTTGCAAAGACTATAGAATGATATTGGTAATGCATTTGCAGATTGTTCGGTCAAAACTGGCTGATGGAACGGGACAACTAAGCTCTCCACCTTTGAGGAACTCGTCATTGCTAAATCAACATGAAGACGTTTATGAGGAGATACAATGACAAGGAGCAATACTGCTAGTGATTGAAGATGGATGTGGAAAGAGGTAGTGATTTAAGGCTGATGACATTTAGTGAAGTACTTGACAACATTGGCCATCTCCCAGGGGTAAAAATGGGTAAGAGAATGAAAAACAAAAAGAGCATTGTTTCAGGTTGAAATTGGAATTGGAACCTTGATATTGTTCATGATGAAAGATGGCAAAGGGGTTTCGGGGCTGCACGCTTTTTTATCTTTTCTTGAAAGGAAGGATTTCATTGTATTCCATAGGACGAAGTTATAGCTCTGATTGAAATATAGGGAAAATTCAGATTACAACTAAATTACTTTACTAATTGGGGCACTCGTGCACAAATAAAATTTGTAGCAGACATTGTCTTAATTTTTATGCATCCTTATGTGACAAAACCATTTAGAGATATTTCTATTTGTCTGAGAGTAAGACACTTTGTTAATAGAGATAACCAAAGATAACCAAACTTTCACCCACCAAAAGAGAGTGGGGGCTGCAAGCTTGTTTCTCGTTCTTCACATTGATTTTTTTAATATTTCAACTGGTCAAGAAAACAAAGTTATTTATCCTTGCATACATGAATGTGGTCAATGTAGATTTTTTCCATGTAGCTTACCAACTTGTTAACGAAACACACACACACACACACACACACACACACACATATATATATATATATAAAATTTAAAACATGGCTTCTTGCAGGTGGTAATTATTGTTTAGGGGTTGAATTTGTTTTACACCCTTTCCACAATCATGTTTTAAATTGGAGGCATTTTAAGATAATTTGTAAAAGTAAAAACATTTTAAAAACATGGTTGAAAATGCAAAAATATTTTTATAATCTTGCGGATTGGCAATCTTTATATCACAACAAACATCAAAATCAATTAGTGATGTGTGGAATGTGCTAGGGACTTGGTGAAGGAGATAGTAACAATTCTGGATGATTATTACCCTGTGCTATCCCGCAGCTGACAAGCTCTCTACGTATTGCTTGGCCGCATGTTGCTTGCCCATATGCCTCATTGTCACCAGAATTTTGCTCGCTTGAGGGAATTCCTTCCCTTGATTCGGCGTAGCCCTCGCAGAAGGACCACGGCATAAGTCATCTAATCATATTCTTGCCCTCCATAATTGAAAAATAATTCAGCATTTTGTATATTATTTTTGGAAATGAACAACTATATTATTTTTATATGATTTGTATTGTAAAATATGCTGTGTATATTATTTCTCACTATTTTTTCGGAGGCGACAGAGAGAGTTTTGGGTTATAATAAATATCATGTGACCACGTCCACTTAATTCATTGATTCAGAGTCCAGACGTTCCATATTTGTAAACCAAAGATTGGCAGACATTCAAAACGATAGGGACACCCATTCTAATTTAGCTTTTTAATATATCTTGAGAAAATAAAAATAGGAAAATAAAAAACAAAAGGAACAGTGTGACCAACACCCTGAGGCTATGAATCAATATCTAAGAGCATCTTCAATAGATTAACTAAAAGTTAAATTCATTATATATTTAACTATTATAGAAGAAAAAGTGGCTGCAATGAATTAGCCAAAGTCAAAAATTTTTGACTTTAGCTACATTAACTTAAAAATTAAGATCAAATTTGGTGGCTAATTTTCATTAGCCAATTTTTTGCTTTATTATTTTTTCTCTAGTCTTCACCTCATTAGTTAAAAATATGATTTCTTAACCAATAATTTCATTAATAATATAATTACTAATTGATATATATTAGATAGAATGATAAAATATGATAAAAGTAAAAAAATTAATAATTAAAAAAAATAAATTAATATTATTTTATTATTATATAAATAATGAATAATCCAATGTGAGGTTTTAATGTGAATGAAATAGTTAAAATTAAATTCATCTCATATTATTTTATTATTATATAATAAATAAATAACTATTCTAATATAAGAATTTAATGTGAATGAAATAACAAAAGTCAAAATCATCTCATATTAACTAAAACTTAGGTTTGGCTTTGGCTAGATGCGTCTATAATTGAGGCACCGAATGTCTCCTCCTCAGATTCATGCACACCTGCACATTGAAAAGCTTACCCACCATCAAAATAATTGAAGAGTAATGCTATTCACCCGAAAGTCATCCCTCGTCATCTTGCGACAGAGTGTAATTTTTTTTTTCTTTATTCATATTTTAGTATTCTTAAATGTTTTTAAAAAAAATTTCATAACATTATTAAAAAAAATACCTTTCTAATTAATAAGTAAAAAATTTCAATTCTTTTTATATCAAAAGATTTAATCGAGAGATTTTAGAGAATAATTTAAGATTTTTCATAATTAAAAAGAAAAGCAGCAACTGCAACATCGAGTCCATCATGTCATGGTACAAACTAATATTGGAACAACGGAAGTAATGTTGCTTGTCCTTATTTGAGATTTTTATTAAGGATCTTGATTTTTATTTTAATTTTTTTCACATGATTTTTAAGTAAATGCTGTTAAATAATATTATAATTTATTTTTAAAAAATTATTTTAAAATATTAAAAAATTCAATAAAAAAATCATAAATTAAAGAAGTGTGCGTTTGTTGGTGTAAAAAGGTGATGCTGAAAAGAATTTTATCTCATTGATTTTGGTTTGTACAGAATCTTTTATATAACTTACAACTGTTGAATTCATTCTGGCATATTTCCAAGCACGTGGAGTGCATGATCTAGAGCCAACAACGCTGGTGTGTTATAATAGAAAGACATTTCCTTTTATACATCAGAATATACAAATAATCAATTACAATCAGTTTCTAGAATCATTTGGAAGCTTGTGTTGAGTTGGCTTGTTGTCTAGCTGTGATGCAGAGGTGATTGTTGAGCTTGACTTCAAATTTGAGTTGGAGACCATGGTAGCTTGACTATTGACACCCTCCAGCAAGTCCAGCAAGGAAATTATGGTGAGACTCGAACGTAGCATGAGAAATCAAGCGGGTTTAGTGAATCCATCTACAACTTGATCCCGAGAAGAAATAAAGGCAACATTGAGTGTTTTGGAGGCCACTTGATCACGTACAAAGTGAAAATCAATTTCCATAGGCTTTGTATGAGAATGAAGAATAGGGTTTGCAGACAGATATGTTGATTTCAGGTTGTCACACCAAAGAGTTGGTGCTTTAGGGAGAAAGACACCAAGCTCCCGGAAAAGTGATTGTACCCAAAGTAGTTCTACAGTGGTGTTTGCAAGTACCTTGTATTCGGCTTCTGTGCTAGATCGTGCAATTGTGTGCTGATTTTTAGAGCCCCAATAAATTAAATTGGAACCCATGAGCACACAATAACTTCATGTGGAATACTGATAATCTAGACATCCCGCCTAATCGACGTCTCCAAGGAAGAGGAAGGCCGAATGAGAAGGCCACAATTAGCTGTGTGTTTTAGGTATTAGAGGATCCTTTTAATAGCTTGCCAGTGAGGGAGTTTGGGAGAGTGCATAATTTGACAGATTTTGTTCATGGCAAAGGCCACATCAGGGCGTGTGAGAGACAGGTACTAGAGGCTACCTACCGCGCTATGGTAGAGGGTTGGGTCAAAAAAGGCTCGACCCAGGGGCTTTCACTCGACTTTAATCACTCCTGAGTGAACAAGGAGTTCCACTGGGACACTACCCCGTCCCAGTCTTTGGGGTTCTTATAAAACTTTAATTAATTTCTTTTCTTTTAAAAACATGTTTAAAACATGATTTTCGTGCGGTATGCATGAGATGTGAGACTCATGTCATGAAACATATACAATAGGTGACAAACTCAATGCTTATTCTACGTTAAGCTCTTAAAAATTTCTCGCACCTCATAATTTCACTCATTTCCTTCCCAAAATTATTTAATGGGCCTCTACTACACTTAGGGGTGCTCGGCCCCTTCCCACTAGGGTTGGGCCGAGACCCTCCCTTTGCATTTTCCTAACTTTTTGTCTCCTAATCTTTTCCAATCATTCTATTTCAACTCCAATCACTCAAATGTATTTTCCTAACCCTAAAAACAAGGCTTGGCCGAAACTCTATGTCTTTTAATTTATTATTTTATTCACTTTTTCTTCCAAGATAACTCACCCAATGATTTAAGTGAAAACCACCAATCGTGCTAATGCAACCATTTTATTCATAGGCATCTAATGTTTCCAAATATTTAAGCAAATCACCATAACATAGCACAATAATCAAATCAATAACTTCCACCGAAAGAAGTCCTTAAATCCGAAATATGTGCATGCATAACCCAACATTTTCATCTCCAAGTCAAAATCTAGCGAACATATTTTCACCTTTACTCAACTTGTGGATCATACCATAGTCTTCTTTCATATCAATTATTCAAATTTTCCACATGAAATAATCTTTAATCTTGACAAGATATTTAAATCTAGACATGGATTTTTACTGCTAAATAAATAACACTAAAGACATCATCCAACATTATGCTAGTAAACCTTCAATCATGCGTGCATTTCCTTCCTTCCTCCTCATGTTAAGAAATTAACTAAATCACATATCATTTCAACTTCTCAACTTAGGAAAAATACCATAACTTAAACATGAATTCTTACTAAACTAAACATGGCAAGTTTCCCTCTAAAGGTTTCATTTTCTACATACATACATAAAGAATCAAACCAAACAACCAAATTCATTCAAAGGTATAATAAGATTGCTAAAGGTAGGATAAGAATGCACTTACATCTTCAAAAGTAATTCTTCCTCAAAATATTTGTTCTAATTCTTTTCTTCTAAGGATATGGTGATGTTTAGAGGTTAGAAGAAAGTAAAACAAATGAGAGTTGAGGGAGAAGTGGGGTTGGCCGAGAGGTAGAGAGAAAGGGAGCTTGTGTGTGTTTGTGAGCTAGCTAAGTGAGGGGTGGTCTCCTCAAGGGTATTCGGCCAAGCTCTTCTCTCTAGGGGTCAAGGACACTTCACCATACATTGATTTGAAAGACATAAGACTAGGCAAGGGTGGTTGCATGGGAACAGAAAACAAATGATGAGAAATAGGAGAAATGAGAAACCGGATTCCCTTGCCTCCCCAAGTGTCCACCGAAACCTTCTCCCCTCTCTTGCCTCATTCTCTGGTCATTTCATCCTATCACACACTTATCTAACCCCTCTCATGTTAATCCATAAGATTCTATGGCGATGCTTTTGGGAAAGAGAGCTTGCATGGTCTGGCCATGCCTTGAAGCTAGGGGTCATCCGAAACTCTCCCCCCCTCCATTCCTAGTTTGCTTCCATTTCAAGCAATCTCCACTCATTTCCTTACACCACCATACCTCTTACACACCTTACATCATGTACTTCATCTTCTTACACAAATCTAAGATATTCTTTTCACTAGATTTGCAAGTACTCCTAGGAAAACCCCAAGGGATGCACACGGCAACCTCACCTGGATCCCTCCTTGCTTTTTCTTCTTCCTTTTCCTTTCCTCTTCCTCATGACACCTCTCTTCACTTGTCCATCACCTTTTCACTTCCCTCTTACATGATCCTATGGTGATCATTAGCTTAGATTGGAGAGAATGGCATGGGAAAAACCCCTAAAGGGTTTTAGCAACTAGCCTAACTGAATGCCCTCCTCATCTCTTCTTTTCCACTTTCCACTCCAATGCACAAGTGTCACTCCACTAAGCATGACATGTACTAGATAAAATAAAATAGGCCATACCTTAGTATTTTTCAAAAATATTCCAATGATGGGAAAATCTTATCACAAGATTTTACACTCAACCTTACCATTTACCCACTAGTCAACTCTACCTAACAGTAATGTTCCATTTTCACCTACTAATCTTAGTTGACTCACTAGGATTTCTCTATGAGTGACAAGTGTCCCATGTGTGGGCTTGGTGGGTCATGGGTCAATCTCATGGACTTGTGGGCTTGCTATTCCTTCCTAGGCCCAATAACTTATTCTAACTTTCAAGACCCTAATTTTAAGTCCATGCCCCTTTTCCTTATCTTTCAATATAATTAATCTAATTAATTAATTAACCACTTAATCAAAATAAATATTCAATTAAATAATACGAATTGAAAGTCTCGGGTCCTCACAGATAAGTAATAAGCCATAGAGTTCCTCAGATGACATTTGTTGCCCAGATTACTAACACAAGATGATGGGTGAATTGAGTTATATTAAAAAAAATTAACACTTATAAATCAAATACACAATATAAAATATAAACAAAATACGAAGCAGTAGGAAATATAAAGAGTAAGAGTAAGAAGAAGCAATCTCAGTATTTTAATGAGCTTCTGTCCTACTGCCTACGTCATCGTGTTAAGCTATCCCTTAAGAATTCTCAAATTCACTATTCAATTTCTTTCAAGTAGAGATAGACTATTACATTTTTTAGCAACACCGCTACAAAGAATCTGTGTAGAACACCCTCTACACTTGCAATCACTTAACACTTGGTGATTCAATTATTCCGTGTGTAGAACGCTTTCTACACACATAAGGATTATACATACCCTTTTACAAATATAAGAGCTGATAATGAGTAGTTTATCAGAGTACACTCTTCAATGAGTGAAATTAGAATAATACAGCGCAACCTATATCTCTCTCAAAATGAATAAGGATTAAGACACAAAATTTAGAGAAGAAAGAATGAGGACTTTGAAAAAATGATGCAAAATTTTACAATTGATGTGTAGGCTTTTGTTGTTGTGATTTTGTAAAACTTAAGTGAGCTATTTATAGGCAAATGAGTCTTCAATTTTAAATATTAGTAAATATGAAGACATCATTCATATTTCAAAAAATTCAAATAAAAATATCTCTTTTCAAGACAACATTATTCATATTTCAAAAAATTCAAAATTCAAATATTTGATAATGTCATTGCATATGTCAAGCACATGTGAATTATAATTTTCGAATTTAAATCTTTTGATGATGTTATTGCATATGTCATGCACATGTAAAATATAATTTCTGAAATTAAAATTTTTAATGATGTCATGCATATGTCATGCACATGTAAAAAAAGAAATTTGCTGCTTTATAAGAAAAAGATTAATTTTGAATCTTAATCTAATTTTGAATTTTATCAAGAGATGTACAAAATTACTCTATGTGCTTTATTTGTAGATTTGTTCTTCTTCTTACTCATGTTTGATTTCTTGATGCGTTTAGCTCCCTTTATGTGTAGACAACTTAAGCTTGAGTCTTGAATTTATTTATTATCATCAAAATCTATATGTAGATACGGGATTTGAAATTTTAGGTTCAACAACATTGGTTCAACATGAGCAGTAATGATAGTGACCAGAACATCATATTCGGTACTTAACCCAGCTAGAAGATACAGAATGAACTCAGCAAAGGAAAAAGGTGACCATTCTGCGCTCATTGTATCAGACAAATGCTTGACTTTGTAGAAATAGTCAGAAATAGAGTCCGATCCTTTGGCAACTGTAGCAAGTTGATACCGGAGCTAGATGACTCGAGCATGGGACTGAGACACGAAAATCTTTTCAATGGCTGCCTAGACCTCTCATGCAGTAGAGTAGCCAACCATTTGGGCTATAAGGTTATCAGAAAGAGAGGAGATAAGCGCACTTAAGATCATTTTATCTGTTTGGGTCCAACTCAAAAAATCAGGGTTGGGTATTGTAGAGTGAGGAAGAAGAGGTGTAGGTGATTTGCTAGAACCATCAACGAAATGAAATAATCTCTGACCTCTCAGATATGGAATCATTTGAGCTTGCCAGAGAAGAAAGTTGTCATTGTTTAGTTTGACAGAGACAAGATGGTTGCGATAAGGAAGCAGAGGAGAAGGAGGCGGATTTATCAAGAGAGGGGGAGGAGGAGGGGGAGGAGGAGTGGTAATTTTGGGAGTTTCCTCTGCCATTAAAGACGTTGGTCTATGAGAGTTCTGATGATGCCATGTAAAAAGATAATGCTTAAAAGAATTCCATCTCATTGATTCTGGTTTGTACAGAGTCCTTTATATAGACTTACAATTGCCGAATTCATTCTGGCATATTTACAAGCACGTGGAGTGCATGACCTAGAGCCAACAATGCTGGTTTGTTATAACAGAAAGATATTTCCTTTTATACATAAGAATATACAAATAACCAATTACAATAAGTTTCTAGAATCATTTGGAAGCCTGTGTTGAGCTGGCTTGTTGTCTAGTTGTGATGCAAAGGTGGCTGTTGAGCTTGACTTCAAATTTGAGTTGGAGGCCACGATAGCTTGATTGTTGACACCCTCCCGCGAGTCCAGCAAGGGAACCATGGTGAGACTCGAATGTAGCATGAGAAATCGAGCAGATAAAAGGGGTTTAGTGAATCCATTTGCAACTTGATCCCAAGAAGTAATAAAGGCAACATTGAAGGTTTTGGAGGCCGCTCGATCACATACAAAGTAGAAATCAATTTTTATATGCTTTGTACGAGAATGAAGAACATGGTTTACAGATAGATATGTTGCTTCCAGGTTGTCACACCAAAGAGTTGGTGCTTTAGGGAGAGACACTAAGCTCCTGGAGAAGTGACTGTACCCAAAGTAGTTCTGCAGTGGTGTTTGCAAGTGCCTTGTATTCAGCCTCTATGTTGGATCATGCAACCGTATGCTACTTTTTAGAGCTTTAGCAAATTAAATAGGAACCCATGAACACACAATAACATCCTGTGGAACGCCAATCATCAGGACATCTTGCCCAATTGACGTCTCTGAGAAGGCATGAAGGTCAAAGGAAGAGGTAGGCCGAATGAGAAGGCCATAATTAGTTGTGTGTTTTACGTACCAGAAGATCATTTTAACAGCTTGCCAGTGAGGGATTTTGGGAGAGTGCATAAACTGACAGATTTTGTTCATGGCAAAGGCCACATCAAGGCGTGTGAGAAACAGGTACTGGAGGCTACCTACCGTGTTACGGTAGAGGGTTGGGTCAGAAAAGGCTGGGCCATCTGAGAATGAGAGATGAGTGGTGGTGGCCATGGGTGTAGACACAGGTTTAGCTAGGTCCATGTTTGTCCTCTTGAGAAGATCACAAATATATTTGGTCTGTGAGAGATGAAGGCCAGTAGGTAAATTATTTATCTCAAGGCCAAGAAAATATCATAAGGGGCCTAAATCTTTGACTAGAAAGGTGAATTAAGATATTTGAGCACAGTGGTAATTGCATTTGAGCTGGATCCCGTGAGTATGATGTCATCGACATATGCAAGGAGGTAAAGAGTGATCGAATTACGCTTGTACAGGAATAACGAGAGATTAGCAAAGGATGGGGTGAAGCCAATTTCAAGGAGTCGAGAACTGAGTTTTGAAAACCAGGCGCGTGGGGCCTGTTTTAGGCCAAAAATGGGTTTGTTCAAATGACAAACATGGATGGGATGATCAAGGTTAACAAACCCAATAGGCTGAGACATATACACTTCTTCATGGAGGTTCCGATGCAAGAAGACATTATTGACGTCTAACTGCCTTAGGGACCCACCATTGGTGACAACAATGGAAAGGATTGTCCGAATAGTAGTAGGCTTGACTACATGACTAAAATTTTCAGAGAAATCAATACTTGCCATTTGATGAAATCCTTTTGCCATGAGCCGAGCTTTGTGCCATTGGACCGTGCCGGCTGAGTTCCTTTTGGTTTTGAATACCCATTTGCAACCGACAAGGTTGGAGATTCCTGTGGAAGGTACCAAAGTCCAGGTGTTAGTTTGTAAAAAGGCATGAAATTCATCTGCCATGGCTTGTCACCAATGTTGGTGTTTGGCAGCCTTTGTGGAGCAGGTGGGTCCATTGGGAAAGGTATTGGTAGTGGTAAGATGGCTTTGTGGAGCTGGCGAAAGCACTGTCCCGTCGGTGAACTATCTAGGACGAAGCGAGTTAGTTTGTGAGCGAGTGACAACTTTATTTTCAGGTTGAACAGGAGATGGGGAAGGAGATGAGGAGGAAGATGATTTTGTAGAAGAGGCAGGAGATTCGGTAGAGGAAACAGGATAGTCGGTAGAGGAGGTAGGAGATTCAGGATGAGTAGGGAAGACAATAGACGATGGGAAGGGTGGGCTAGGGTTATTAAGAGGCCTGGAGTGAGAGGTATTGTGTGGAGGATAAATATCTGGAAGGGACACCTGTGTGGGTCGAGATGAAGAGAAAGGTGAACACGAGTTTGGGCTAGACGAATGTGTGGGCTGAGAGGTAAGATTTTGAGATTGTGGTTTGGGAACATAATAATTGGGAGGCGGCATGGTGGGTTTTGGAATTGGGCTAGTCGGTTCTCATGGGTAGCAGTAAGCCATAGAGTTCCTCAAGTGACATTTGTTGCTAAGATGACTAACACAATAGGGGGTGAATCGAGTTATATTAAAAAAATTAACACTTATAAACCAAATACACGATATAAAATATAAATAAAATAAGAAGCAGTAGGAAATATAAAGAATAAGGATAAGAAGAAGCAAACTCAGTATTTTAAAGTGATTCAGCCTCACTGCTTATGTCCTCACCTTAAGCTACCCCTTGAGGATTCCTAAATCCACTATTCAATCTTTTTCAGGTGGAGATAGAAACATATTATACCTTTGAGTAACACCGCTATAAAGAATCTATGTAGAACACCCTCTATATTTGTAATCGCTTCATATTAGGTGATTCAACTATTTCTTGAGTAGAACACCTTCTACATACACAAGGGTTATACGGACTGTTGAATCCAAGATTTCAAATTTCGTATCTACGTGTAGATTTTGATGATAACAAATAAATTCAAGTCTCAAGCTCAAATTATTTATGCAATGGAGCGAAGCGCACATCAAGCATAAAAGAACAAGTCTATAAATGAAACTCATAGATTATTTTTGTACATCTTTTGATAAAATTCGAAATTGGATTAAGGTTCCAAATTACTCTTTTTTTCATAAAACATCAAATTATTTTTTTCACATATGCAAGACATTTTTAAATGTCGTACTTTTGAAAATTATGTTTTTCACATGTGCATTATATCATCAAACAAAATAATTTCAAAAATTATATTTTTTATATAAAAATTTGAAGATGATTGATTATCATATTTGACATGTGTATATTTGGTTTGAAAGTCTTGAAGGGGGTGGTGTGTTTTTTTGACAAATGTAAAAAGTAGATGATTTTGTTTGAAAATCTTGAAGGGCGGTTGTGTGTTTTTTTGACAAATGTAAAAAGTAGATGATTTTGTTTGAAAATCTTAAAGGGTGGTTGTGTGTTTTTTTGACATATACAAAAAGAAGATGATTTGGTTTGAAAAATAAATCATGCTCATTTTGTCATTTATGAAAAGCAAAAGATTATGTTTGATTTCTTTGAAAAATGAATGGAGTTATCTTTGACAAATGCAAAAAAGAATTGTTTTTATTTGAATTTTTTGAAAAGTGAATAGTGCTCTTATTTGACATGTGAATATTTTCAAATTTGAAATTGAAGACTCATTTGCCTATAAATAGCTCACTTGAATTTTGCAAAAATCACAACAAGAGTTTACACATCTATTGCTAAGTTTTGTATCATTCTTTCAAAGCTCTCATTCTCTCTTTGCTAAAGTTTTGATCCTTAATTCTTGTTCTTTTTTAGAGAGATATAAGTTGCGCTGTATTGTTTCTATCTCACTCATTGAGGAGTGTACTTTGATAGTCTACCTATTATCAATTCTTGTATCAGTAAGAGGGTGCGTATAACCCTTGTGTGTGTAGAAGGTGTTCTACACAGGGAATAGTTGAATCACCAAATGTGAGATGATTGGAAGTGTAGAGGGTGTTCTACACGAATTCTTTGGAGCGGTGCTGCTCAAAGTTGTAATAGGTTTCTATCTCCACCTAAAGGAGATTGACTAGTGAATTTGGGATCCTCAAGGGGTAGCTTGAGGCGAGGATGTAGGCAGTGGGGTTGAACCTCGTAAAAATACTGAGTTTGCTTTTTCTTACCCTACTCTTTATATTTCTTGCTGCTTTATATTCTGTTTATATTTTATATTGTGTATTTGATTTATAAGTGTTAATTTTTATAATATAATCCAATTCACCCCCCCTCTTGTGTTAGTCATCTGGGCAACACGCACCCTCTTACAAATACAAGAGCTGATAGTAGATAGATTATCAGAGTACACTCCTCAATAAGTAAAATAAGAACAATATAACGTAACCTATATCTCTCTCAAAATGAACAAGGATTAAGGCACAAAGTTTAGAATAGAGAGAATGGGGATTTTGAAAGAATGGTGCAAAGTTTTGCAATTGATATGTAGGCTCTTATTGTTGTGATTTTGCAAAACTTAAGTGAGCTATTTATAGGCAAATGTGTCTTCAATTTAAAATTTTAGCAAATGTGAAAACATCATTCATATTTCAAAAAATTCAAATAAAAAAATCTCTTTTCAAGACAACATCATTCATATTTTAAAAAATTCAAACAATACATGCACATGTCAAGAAATGACACTCAATCATCTTCTAAATTCAAAATTCAAATATTTGATAGTGTTATTGTATATGTCAAACACATGTGAAATATAATTTTCGAATTTAAACCTTTTGATTATGTCATTGCATATGTTATGTACATGTAAAATATAATTTTGAAATTAAAACTTTTAATGATGTAATGCATATGTAAAATATAATTTTCGAAATTAAACCTTTTAATGATGTCATGCATATGTCATGTACATGTAAAAAAAGAAATTTGATGCTTTATGTGAAAAGATTAATTTTGAACCTTAATCCAATTTCGAATTTTATTAAAAGATGTACAAAATTACTCTATAAGTTTTATTTATAGACTTGTTCTTCTTTTTGTTCATGCTTGATTTCTTAATGTGCTTAGTTCCCTTCATGTGTAGACAATTTGAACTTGAGTCTTGAATTTATTTGTTATCATCAAAATCTATACGTAGATATGAGACTTGAAATCTTGGGTTTAACAACATTGGTTCAACACGAGTAGTAATGGTAGTGACCAGAGCATCATATTCGGTACTCAACTCAGCTAGAAGATACGAAATGAACTCAACAAAGGAAAGAGGTGACCCTGCTGCGCTTATTGTATCAAACAAATGCTTGACTTTGCAGAAATAGTCAGAAACAGAGTCCAATCCTTTGGCAACCGTAGGAAGTTGATACTGGAGCTGGATGACTCGAGCATGGGTCTAAGACATGAAAAGCTTTTCAATGGCTGCCCATACCTCTCATGCAGTAGAGTAGCCAACCATTTGGGCTATAAGGTTATTAGAAAGAGAGGAGATAAGCACACTTAAGATCATTTGGCCTGTTTGGGTCCAGCTCAAAAAATTAGGGTTGGGTTCTGTAGAGTGAGGGAGAAGAGGTGTAGGTGGTTTGCTAGAACCATCAACGAAATGAAATAATCTCTGACCTCTCAGATATGGAATCATTTGAGCTTGCCAGAGAAGAAAGTTGTCATTGTTTAGTTTGATAGAGACAAGATGGTTGAGATAAGGAAGCAGAGGAGAAAGAGGCGGATTTATCAAGGCGGGGAGGAGGAGAGGTAATTTTGGGAGTTTCCTCCGCCATTGAAGACGTTGGTCTGTGAAAGTTCTGATGCCATGTAAAAAGATAATGCTTAAAAGAATTTCATCTCATTGATTCTAGTTTGTACAGAGTCTTTTATATAGACTTACAATTGCCGAATTCATTCTGGCATATTTACAAGCACGTGGAGTGCATGGCCTAGAGCCAACAACACTGGTTTGTTATAACATAAAGATATTTCCTATTGTACATTAGAATATACAAATAACCAATTACAATCAGTTTCTAGAATCATTTGGAAGCTTGTGTTGAGTTGGCTTGTTGTCTAGCTGTGATACAGAGATGTTGTTGAGCTTGACTTCAAATATGAGTTGGAGGCCATGATAATTTGATTGTTGACGGTTGGAAATGAATTAGTTTAATAACCAATAACATATCTAAGATTCCCAACACGTCACTATGAATTAAAGAAGTTTGCGTTTGTTGGAACAGTTGACGGCTTTACTTCGGCCTTATGGTCACCATATTTATGGTGATTTTTTTTTTTATATTCTTAAATAATAAAAAAAAATACAACATTATTAAAAAAATACTTTCTTAATTATTAAATAAAAAAATGAAAATTAATTTTTATATCCAGAGATTTTACTGGATGAATTAGCATTTCTCTTTTTTTATTCCATCTAATGTGAAAAGCTTTCACTTTAAAAATATAGCTGATATGTGAAAAAAAAAAATGAATAAAAGTTAAGATATATAGATATTCATAGAGCACATGAAAAAATTATATGCGTAATTTCATACTCCTTGATCACATTAGAATTGTTGTTTAACAATACATTTTTTTAATGTGAATAAAAATATAATAAGAGATTTTATAGAGAAGAAACTTCGATATAATTTATTAAATACTTAACTAATTTATTTATTTATATTACTAATAATAAATGACATATAACCTATTTTTTTATGTCAACTTCCCTTTTCATATAAATAACTTTAAAAAATAAAAGCTAACCATCAAGTTCATGAAGATCCATCGAAATTGTTAAAAAAAAAAAATCATATTTAAGATGTACGTAGAACATTTTATACTACCAAGAGAGACATGATGTAAGATATAGTCTCATGATTTTATTTAATACAGTGTTTCGTTGCATCGATCATAACATAGAGTATACTATTAAACAATTCACAGATAACTGAGATAAGTAATCCTAGAAGAGGAATCATCCCTCCAAGATTAGATGGCCGAGTAGTAATAGGCTAACAACTTATTACAAATTAATATAGACAACTTTAAATATAAGAATATTTTTTATTAAATTCAAACACGTCAAATCAAAAATCAAAATCAAAATAAAAATTTTCAAATAATATTATTTTATTACATAATTATATAAAAATTGTTAATTAGTAATTTAGTGGTAACTTTATCATTTGCATGGAGGTATATAAAGGAAATGTAAAAGCTAAACGAACTGGACTATTGTTTAATACTTTCTTAATAATTAAGGAATTAATTATTAATGATTTTTTTTAAATTTATTTTATAAAAGATATTTTAAAATTAAAAAAAAATAATTGTTCTATTCTCTCGATTGGCTTTATGGTTTCACGTAACGTTGTCCAAAGGCAAAACGGTGGGTGCTGGGCCGCTGGCGCTGATAGTTATTCTCTTGGCACTTGGCACTTGGCACTTGGCACAAAGATGCATAAAGAAGTAATAATAACGAGCTTTTAATATGCGCAATGTACGGATTATTGCGTATATTATATAGAAAAATGCTAGATTTTTATTTGTTTCGATTTTGGAGTTCTTTTGTTTTTTTTTTGTTTTATATATATACAATTTTTTTAATATTTTAAAATATTTTTTAAGAATATAAAAAATCATAATATTATTTAAAAATATTTATATAAAAGTTATATTAAAAAAAATCAAAATCGAGACAAATAGAAATCCTATCATTGCTCTATTATATATATAAGGGTGAGAAATTTAGAGAGAGATATTGTTTTATGGTAAAAAAAAATTGAGATGGTTTATTTTGATGAAATAATATAAATATTAAAATAATATCTTTGAGTACAGTTTTAATTTTTAAAAGAAATATTATTTTTAAAAAGATTATTAACATAGTTATTCAAGTATGTGTAGGAGAGAAATTTAAAAAAAGATATGCTTTTACAGTAGATAAACTTAAAATGATTTATAGATTTATTTTGAGGAAATAATATAAAGATTAAAATAATATTTTTAGGTAGAGTTTTAAATCATTTTATACGTAAAAAAAGAAATGAAATTTAAAAGTTATAATAATTTATAATAAAATATTATTTTTAAAAGAATTATTGTTTTATAAAGATAATATTTTAATATTTTATTTTTTATTCTAATTATTAATAATAATAATTTATTTTTATTGATAGAAATTAGAATGCTATGTCAAAATCATATGAATCTGATTTTATATATAAAAATAGATTTGAATACAATAATAAAAGGAGCGAAAAAGAAAATCACGAAGAGGCTAGGAATGATTAGAGACGTCATGAAAAGGCAGGACCTGAGGGTCGTCCGTCCCCAGTGGCCAACCATGCACGCGTTGTCCATAATACATACCAGGGAGACGTTGACCCTTCAACACGTGTGCTTTCCTCCAGAGTCCAAGATACAACTCCCCCAAAAGTTGTCTTCAATGCTGACTCACCAATCACCATTGATCCCATTCTGCTTCCCTCCCAGTGTGTTTATTTCTTGGCATTTATTGCTCACTTCAATTATTATTTCTTATAAATATTATTACTCATTTTTATCCCTTTTATTATGTTTTTGTTGTTAATAATTCTTTTAGTTACAATTAAAATATTACAAATGTTTATTTTTCTTGTAGTAGATCTCTCCTATAAAAAAAACACATGACAAACATAAAAGGGAAATATTTTAGGTATAAAAAATTTCGTAAAACTAGTAGATTTATAGATTGATATATTTTGGTGTTGTACGTTAAATTATAAAAAAAAATTTATTAGAAAATAAATTTCACATCTTATATGAAATTATGTTATTTTGTAATTGTATTTTTATTTGATTTTCTAGTAACTGCATCACTTCTCCGCATTAAAACATCGAACCAGACATTACCTGCATTCATTCCAATAATTCCTTCGAGTCCACAAGGTAAAGTCGCTCATCCTCTCAATTTGTTATCATTTGAGCATAAAAAAATAATCTTTAAATTTTGAAGATTATTTAACTTTTTCCTCTTAGATGATATCCCACTTTAATACACACTAAACATTCATAAATCTAATTGGACCAAAGATGATTTTTTTTCTTTGAAAAGAAAGATGAATTGAATTATTCCATTGCTATTGCAATCCATAGCTCTGATCTTTCAAAGATGCGAAGGAAAATCAAATACAAGGAATCTCGTTGATGTGACCATTTCCTTTCTAAAGCAATAAACTTGTCATGTCAAATTTGGTGAAAGTAGTTTGTACCATCAAAGTGGTAGCGATGGCTGGACCACTTTTTAGCATGGTAGTGATGTTCATTATATTTGAAACCGTTGGTAGAGTGAGAAAATGTTAAAAATAATGTTATAATTATTTTTTCTAAACCGTTTATTTGATCATTTTCCATTTTATAAGAACAAACACTCTAAAGTCCGTCTGTTTCTCTTTCTCTCTAGACAGTCGACTATATGCAAGTCGAAAGGAACCCACGACCCATCCTTTAAAATTGTACAACTATAAAAGGGCCAAGCTCTCCCAAACCATGTAGTTCAAGTGCCTAAAACTAAAACAACTCGCACCCAAATCCATTTTCATAGCTCTATCTTTTCAACCTAATCCCCCTTTACAAACACACAAGGAACCAATGCCTACAACAATGGTAGTCCAGTCCAAACCAATAATAGAACAATACTCTTATGCCAGAAACTGCTTGAAACCCACATTATACTCTGGAGTTCCCTTGATAGATCTCTCGAAACCCAACTCCGACCATCTGATAGTCAAGGCCTGCGAGGATTTTGGATTTTTTAAGGTTATCAATCATGGAATTTCAATGGAGTCCATCACCAACTTAGAATCTATAGCTGTCAAATTCTTCTCCCTACCACTCTCACAGAAAGAGAAAATAGGCCATTCTGCTCCATTGCCACTGGTGTATGGCAACAAGAGTATTGGACCCAACGGGGATATTGGTTGGGTGGAATACCTTCTTTTCACAACTAATCTAGATTCATTCTCTCAAAAACTTCTCTCAAGTTTTGGAGAAAACCCAGAAAAGTTTCGGTATGAAATTCAGACAGGACCAATCGGAAATTGAACTTGATTCACATAGATAACAATTTTTTTTTTTTTTTGTTTGTTTTTGTTTTGTTTTCAAAATATCTAAGTAATTGCTAAAATAACTTGTTTATAATGTTTTTGTTTATTGCAGATCTATTTTTAAGGACTATATATCAGCTGTGAGGAAAGTGGCTTGCAAGATTTTAGAACTGATGGCTGATGGATTGAAGCTTCAATCGAGCAATTTGTTCAGTAAGCTTCTGATGGATGAACAGAGTGACTCTATTTTTAGGCTAAATCACTACCCTCCATGCCCAGAGCTCCAAGCTTTTAAAGACGCCAATATGATCGGATTTGGAGAGCACACTGACCCACAAATCATTTCTGTGCTGAGATCCAACAACACATCAGGCCTTCAAATTTCTTTAAGAGATGGGAACTGGATTTCAGTCCCACCTGATCCGAACTCATTCTTCGTTAATGTTGGTGATTCTTTGCAGGTAAAGCTACATTTATAACAATAAAGGAAAGATTACAGTTCCATCAGCTTCTTGTACCCATGGAGAAGATACAGCTTACTTGTTTTATTTATTGAGTTTTTTCGTCTTTATTTTTGTTCCCTCCATAAGAATATAATATAGAGATCGCATAATATCTTTCTATTTGTCACCCCACTTCAGTCACTGCGAATTATTCTTATCTATAGCCATTACCACCCCCCCCCACAACCCCAAAAAAAAATAAAAGAAAAAGAAACAAAAAAAATTACACATGGATCATTTTCAGTTTTCATTGCCATAGTTTATTGAAAATGGAGAAAATGGGTTTTTTTCCCTTCATCTTATAAATATTATTTCTATTAATGGCTTTTTATTTGTTTGATGGATCGACGTATGCAGGTTATGACAAATGGAAGGTTCCAAAGCGTAAGGCATAGGGTATTGGCAAATAGTTTGAAATCTAGAGTTTCAATGGTATATTTTGGCGGACCACCTTTAAGTGAGAAAATAGCTCCATTACCCTCACTCGTGAAAGAAGAGAAAAGCTTGTACAAAGAGTTCACATGGTTTGACTATAAGAAATTTGCTTATAAGTTAGGATTGGCAGATAACAGGCTTGAGAACTTCAAACGAATTGCAGCCTCATAATGTAACATACCTCTCACCTTTTAGGCAAAATAAAATGGCGTTTTGATTCTTAGAGAACTATGATGGATTATGTAAAACAATTGTTTCTTTTTAAAAATGAAGATGTTTGTCCAAAATGAAGGCCCGAGAAATCATGTATCCCATATGTATTTCCCATTTATGTACATTGAACCTACTACATGTAGTGGATATTATTTAAAATTGAACAAAAAGAAAGAAAACTAGGTTCCATTCAATAGCACTAAATGCTCCAATTAAAGTAATTTTAGACTTTAAAAATACTCAAGAAAATCTTAAATATTAGTCTCAATTTTAAAAGTTCATCTGGTAGATTTATAAATAAAGATTAGAGGTTCAAAACGTTTAAGCGAGGCTCACTACCTGTGATGTTCCTAAATTCTGCTGGGGATTTGATGGAATTTGAAGCATCAAGACATATAATACAAGATCACATATTCTCGTTCATGACAAGTAAAAAAGCAATGCATTTAACATATTTCTAACAGTATACAATTTTGTATTACATGATAAAAACTACTAATTAATGTAACATTAAAATTTAAAATCCTATATAAACAACTATATATTATTGCTATAGTATATATTACTAACCATTATACTAATACTATATCACAATATATTATAATATACTACTATCAATTATTACTATATTTTTATGTGCTATAATATATATATACACAATATTATATATATAATATAAAAGATAAATTCGACCGAACTAGTAAAATTGAAAGTACCGATTTAAGGATATAAGTAGTGCAGTATCGATTTTTTAAATCTCAAAATCGATGTATACTAATTCTGTTTTAAAAATATAAGGAAAAAAAAACTATTTAAAATTATAAATTTAAAACAAATTAATATTAAAAAATTATTTTATAATAATATTTTATTTAATTTTTAACTTTTATTTTATATTTTTAATAATATCTTCCTAATGCAGTAATATTTTATGCATTTAATTTGTCATGAAAGGAACTTGATTTCGTGGATAAATGTAGAGTAATAAAAAATGGTCCCCGGAGGCAGAGAGAGACAGATGGAGGGTGAAAGAAAAAATCTTTTTCATTAGAAAGCATCACACTGTTGGCAATGGCCATCCTTTTCAGTCCAATTCAACTGGACCCTTTTTCAGAACAGTCAAGTATCTTCTGTTTAAAGTATAAAGTTCAATGTAGTCAAATATAACTCCCTAATGAGTCCCCATCATATGTGGATTCATTACTCATATGTGATTTGACTCAGAAATGGATGATGCATGCATGCTCTAAAATATCTCGCCACCATGACCAAGCTCCTATTGAAAAGTTGAATATCAAATTAAAATAGGGAGTGTGTATCCGAATTCAGATTAAAATTCGTATATTCGATCATAATCGGATTCAGATCTAGATTTCAAAAACTAGACTATTATAGAATGGATAATCTGGATTCAATTCAGGCAGATAACGGGATTAAATCCGGATATTCGGACTATAATCAAATATCTAGATTTTTGTAGTTTTGACTATTTAAAACCGTATATCCGGAGTATAACCGGATTTAATCCAAACTTTTAATAGTCTCTTTTTAAGTGAGACTTAAAACTTAAAAAATCGTTTTATAGCAATCATCCTTAATTTGCCATTTTTTTTAAAAAGTTCTAATATCATTCTTAAATTACCCAGATTTTTCTTTAAACAATTTAAGCACTTTTTAACAGATTTTTATAAAAACATAAATTAAAAAACAAAATAAATAAAAATACAAAATAAATAATACATAATATTGTTGTTACATCACAATGCATAATATAAATTTACAAAGAGCAAAATAACTAATAATATATTACAAGTTATTAAACTAATATACATAACAATGCAAGATAAATAATATTATTGAATATTTTTTGGATCATTAACCTAGATTTTTATAAAAAAAAAGAGAGAGAGAAAAGTAAAAAAATAGACCGAACTTCCAGCTATTTCGATCAATTTAGACAATGTGATATTCACAAATTCTTCTTTCTTAATAAAAAAATTCTCAATAAATCACAAAAAGTTCGAAGAAAAGAAACATCCGCAACTTTGAGAATCTAATTCTAATCTAATATAAGATTCATGATCTAATTAAACATTAAAATAAGATAGCATTTATTTGTATTGATTTGCACCGTCAAACCTGCACAAAGACTAGTTTACAATAGTCTTTATATGCACATAAATGCACACATCCAAACATGCATAAAAATAAAAATCCATTTTATATATCCACTACATCATATTGCATAATCTTCTTTGTTATTTTTCTAAATCTTCTTTATGTACACTTCGAGGAAGATTTGAGAGAGAGAGAGAGAGAGAAAGAGAGAAATGCTTACAAGGTTTGAAAGAGAAAAGCCATTTGAGGAAGATGGACTAGATGCAAGCTGCTGGATTTATATTAATTCTCATTCTGAGATTTTTATCTTTTTAGGTGAAAAATGGAAAAAATCAAAAGAACTCAAGACTCATGTTACTTTGTCCATTCGCACTCCCTTCTCGCACACTTATTTCATATCAAAATCTGCTTGAGCATAACTATAAGCATCAGTTTAACAAAGTAATTAATAGATAAGAAAAATCATTTAGATCAGTTGTCTGTAACTAAAGGGCGGACCAAAAATTCATTTAGATGAGAAAATTCATTTAGAATCAAAACCAATGAGAGATGTGCACAGACAAATGAAGCACAGATGGCCAAAATATTTGCCTAGATAACAACCAAATGAACTTGAAGACCAGAATAGAGACCAACTCAGAACAAAGAGAAGGCACCTAGAAAACCCCACAAGATATTTCGGAAAATCGCAGAAAAGGTAAAAAATAAACCCAAAAGCAGATCTATAAACCCATGAAGCATATCTACAAGCAAAGAATCTCAGATCTACAAACACAAACTTTGATCTACAAACACAAAATTTTGGATCTAAAACTACAGAAACTCGTGTTTACAAAACAGAAACTTAAACCTAGTTAAAGTGAGGAAAAACCAACAAGAGATGAAGTGATGTACAAACTGTGTGCGTGTGTGTGTGTGTGTGTAGGGGTGTTCATCTGGGTTCCGGATCTGGGAATCCGGAATCCGGATTTAAAATTTCCTTAAACTTTTTTAAAAAAAAAATTCAAAAGTATTCATAAATATATAAAATTTTAAACCGGGCCGGGTACAACCCGGCCTGGATGAACAGGCCTATGTGTGTGTGTGTGTGTGTGAGAGAGAGAGAGAGAGAGAGAGAGAGAGACCAAGTAAAGAGATACAAACTGTAAAAGACGAATGATGAACACGCATGAATGGCGAATGACACAAAGACAATTAGAGTTTCGAGAGATGGAGAGGGAACTATATGTCAAGAGAGAGAATATTTGACGAAGTATAACACTTTATTTTTTAAATAAAACTGGTTATGGACATCTGGTTTAAAAATCGGATCCGTAATCGGATCCGGATGGTTATTCTAATATTTATGCCCAATTCCAGGCAATTATCCGCTCAGATAGCTCAATTTTTTGGGTTTCAATTCGGATCCGGAAAAAACCATATATATATGAACACCCCTATAATAAAATACATGGATTGGTATTTCATAAAGTTTGAATCATTATGGTTTTGGACCATTTTTTTTAGATGATTCTTTACCCCTTAATTAAGTAATTCATTGGCCTTAGGAAAGAAAAAAAAGGAAGAAGTAATTCAATGGCGTGCTGGATTTACAATAAGTGGCAGCCCTCATGGGATTCTAGGATTCCCCTTCAAAGTAACAAATCGTTTTGACTTGGTGAAATTTGAGTAACTCAAGGTGAATTATATTAGATTTAAATCAATTTAAAAATAAATTAATCAAAGGTAAAAGTATATAATAACAACATAAGATGAACTCAGTTCTTTATTGGAGTTCCTAACAAAATAGAAGTAATAACTTCTCACTCACTTATACTTGACACACCATTCATTGATCTAACGATCCATATATGGGTTTCTCTAGTACTCTAAAAATGACAATCATTGATGTCTAGTTAGAGTAGAAAGTATATCATTACTATCTAGAGAAATCCTCTAAATAGAAAGCAATACCTGATATGCATGGGTTCACAAGAAAATTCCCTCCTATAAAAGAAATACACAACAAACATAAGAGAGAAATATTTTAGACACAAAAAATTTCACAAAAAGTAAAATCTACAAAATGACTTGTTTTGAAGTTATACGTTAGATTGTAAAACTATTTTTATTATAAAATAGATTAACATATCATATGAATTCATGTCGATTTATAAATTTATTTTTGTATGTGATCTTCTAATGGTTGCATCAGTTGTAAACGTAAAACACTTATAAGTTGCATGGAAAAGTCACTCATCCTCTCAATTTGTTTTCATTTGAGCATAAAAATATAATCTTTGGATTTTGAAGATTATTTAACTTTTTCCTCTTATATGATATCCCACTTTAATACTAATTGAACATTCATAAATCAAATTGGACCAAAGATAACATAAATTTTGCCATTGCTATTGCAATCCATGGCTTTCTAGTTAAATGTTTAAAATTCAAAGGCCTAAAGGAACATCAAATAGAAGGAATCTTGTTGATGTGACACTTCCTCTTTAAAACAATAAACTTGTCATATCAATTTTAGTGAAAGAAACTCGAAATAGTTTGCACCATTAAGGGATAGTGATTGCTAGACTACTTTTTAGCATGATAATGATGTTCAGTCCACTTGAAACCGTTGGTAGAGTAAAAAAACAGAAAACATAATGTTTTAAATATAATTATTTTTTATAAAATTAAAAAAAATATTATAAGAGAATTTATAATAAAAAATATTTAGAACGTTTTTATTACTCAAACATTCGATTGAATTATATGCTCATACAAATAAATTACATGCTCATATATATAGGCAATTGGAAGCAGCTTAAATTTCAAATTTGAATTTGGCTTAATTGCTGAAATTCAATTTGGTCAATAAGGCGATAATCATTTATCGCCCTTTTTTAATTTATAATACTCCCCCTTGAATGATCATGCATAAAGAATATGTTTTGTTAAAACTTTGTTAGGAAAAATCAATAACGAAGGAAAAATAGTATAGTATTTATGTGTACTGCCAAGTGCTTTAGGATTGCCTCATTAAAACCTTGCAAAAGAAAACCTAATGGGACAAAACTTTAGTGAAAGAAAAATAGTATAATCAGCATAGTTAAGAGATTTACTTCCTCTAAATAGTGCAAGATAATAAATCTTTAAATTTTCGCATTCCAATGTTCTGCACAATTTTTTTGAATGTCGCAGTTGGTAATGACTTAGTGAATAAATCTGCCAAATTATCATTTCATCGTATCTGCTTGACATTGATTTCATATTTTTCTTGAAGTTCATGAGTATAAAAGAATTTAGGTGAAATATGTTTATTTTTGTCACATATAATATATTCTCATCTGATTTGAGTGATATAAGTAGCATTATCTTCATATAATATTGTTGGACTATCAATAATCATGGGAAGACTACACTTCTTTTGAATATGTTGAATTACTAATTTCGACCAAATATATTCTCGACTTGATTCATGAATTGCAATGATCTTTGAGTGATTTGAAGATGTAGCAGATAGTATTTGCTTGATAGATTTCCATGATATAACAGAATTTTCATAGGTAAACATGTATCTAATTTGAGATCTACCTTTATGTGAATCTGAAAGATAACTTGTATTTGAGTATACAACCAATTATAGATTTGATCTATGTTGATAAAATAAGCTCATATCAATCGTACCTCGGAGATAACGAATGACATATTTAATACCATTCCAATGCTTTCGAGTTGGTGTAAAACTATATCTTGTAAGTAGATTAACTGGAAATGTAATACCAGACCGAGTGCAATTTGAAAGATACATTAAAACTCTAATTACACTGAGATATGGTACTTCAAGACCAAGAAATTCTTTATCGGCTCCACAATGACGAAACGGATAATGGATCTTTCTGCACATCAATTAATCGAATAATTATTAGAGTACTCAAGAAATGCGTTTTGTCTACATAAAAGTGTTATAGGACTTTCTCTATATGCATTGATTGATGAATAAGAATTCTATTTGGCAAATGCTTAAACTGCAGACTGAGACAGTTTCGTTTTGCCAAGATCTTTCATTTCAAATTCATTCTTTAAATATATAATAGTTCTTATGATCTCTTCAAGAGTTCCAAGAAGATTTAAATCATCAACGTAAGTCACAATAATGACAAATTCTGATTTTGATTTCTTAATAAAAACACATGGGCATATAAGATTACTCCTAAGTCATTCTTTTAATAGATATTCGCAGAGACGATAATACCACATACGTCTGAATTGCTTTAACACATATAAAGATCTGTGAAGTTTAATAGAATACATATTTCTGGATATACTTGGATTAGATACTTCAGGTATTTTATATCTTTCAGGATTTTCATAAATATGTCTTGATCCAATGATCTATATAAATATGCAGTGACTACATTTATCAATTGCATAGCCAATCATTTTTAATTACTAAACTAATAAAAAAATCTGAATATGATTGCATCCACAATAGGAGAATCTGTTTCCTCATAATTAATATCGGGTTTTTATAGGAAAGTTTGTGCGAAAATTTGTATTTTGTATCACACAATTTCATTTTTCTCATTACTTTTTTGTATAAATACCTACTTATATCCAACAAGCATTACACTCTTTGGTATTTGGACAACATGTCTAAATACCTCAAGCTTTATTAGTGATTTTAATTTAGATTCAATAGCTGCTTTCCATTTTGGCCAATCATTTCTACGTCGATATTCTTCAACGGTTTTTGGCCCACTTTCTTAATTACTTCTGGTAATGTTAAGTGCCATCTTATATGAAAATATGTTATTGACAATAATTTTATTTCTATTTAGAGTTTTTCCAGTACGCATGAAATGTATCGAGATCTCATTATATTCAGATATCTATTTCACTTCAAGGAAATACATTTCAAGAAATACCTCTTCAGAAGGTCATTTTTCAAGAGATTTTTTATTAGAAGAATTGATCTCTTTAGGAGTATCAACTACGCTTGTGGCCTGTGTTGTGGGTATGGGTTCTTCAAGAATACCAAATTTATTTTGTATCTTTCTCTTTTGAGGAATTTTGTCTTTCGTATCAATAAGTCTTCCACACTTCAGGTGTGTCTTATTCTCATCTATTGTTGTTTTATCAACTTGTCCTTCAAGATTTTCAATCATGTTGAAGCATTAACAGTAGGAATATATGATTTTACCATACCTTTAGTGTCAGTAAATACATCGGGTAATTGATTTGCAACACTTTGAAAATGGATAATTTTCTGAATTTCTAGTTTACATTCATTTGTAAGAGAATCAAATTGAAACAACTTTATTTTCCCAATAAATTTTTTATTGTATTTTAGGCACCAAATTTTCGTTACCCAATGATGGAAAAGTGGATTTATCAAAATGACAATTTTCAAAATGTACTTTAAACATATAACATGTAAGGGGCTCAAGATATCTAATAATAGATGAAGAATCAAAATCAACATATATTCCAAGTCTACGTTGAGAACCCATTTTTGTACGTTGTAGAGGTGCAATTGGAATACATACATCACATCCAAAAATACGAAAATGAGAAATATTTGGTTGTTAATCAAATTCAAGCTATAATGGAGAATATTTATGATATGCAGATGGTCTAATCTAAATCAATGATGCTGCATGAAGTATAGTATGTCCTCAGACAGAAATATGTAGTTTTGATTTTATAAGTAATATCTAGCGATTAGCTAAAGTTTTTTGATCAATATAGATAAACCGTTTTGAGTGTGTGTATGGGAAACAAGATGTTCAACATCTATTTCTATTAACATGCAATAGTTATCAAAAATTTGAAATGTAAATTCATTTACACTATCCAATCGAATAGTTTTAATTAGATCATACTGATATTAAAAACTACGAGCACAATTCCTTTTTTAAAAAAATCGTGGTGATATAAAAAACTACAAGCACAATTCCTGATTACGTCCAAAGAATAACGCGGTCGTTTGTAGTATAGCTTTGGGGTGTCGATTCCACAGGGAGATGGATTGAGAAATTGAAGAACAGTAACGAAATTAATAAAAAGATTTAGACGAGTACAAAAAGTAAATTTTAGAGTGTGACGTAAATTAAAACTAAATGAGTAATTTGAAAAGTATAAAAATGAGACGAAAAGTAGAGCGTAGGGAATTTTTTGCTTATTTGTGGTATTCAAATTTATTTTTTATTCATTGATAACTCAATTAAGAATTCTATGTCTAAATTCTTAATCGGAAGATATAACATTAATAACCAAAATTTAAATCAAATGTAGCTTTTTGAAAAATCATTTTTCGCACTTAACTCTCATGAATTGTTATCGACATTGAGAAAATCCAACAACGACAATATACCTAAGAGGCGATATTGCAGCAGAGAATTATATCAATATAGACAATCAGTTGCTCCAAACATAATTATAGAACTAATCCACTCAATAGAAAAAGCATGACTGAATCCATAAACGAAATAGATTCTATAATTATTTGAAGACGAAAAACATCACAAATAAATTGAGAATAATAGAACAAAAGAATTTTAATATTTAAAGATCAAATACATGAATCAAAAATAAATTACAAACACCATCACACACACAAGTTCATCCCTAGCCCTCATTGAGAATTTAGTTACACATATTGAAAATATGTAACGAAAATTCTCCAAGGGATAATATGGAAGAGCCAACCATTATTTTCTTCTCTCTTCTTTGGTTTTTCTTTTCTTTTCTCAAGCTCTTAAAACAATAGCTCTTCCAAGGCATCCAAGCACACTAAGCATGGTCTTAGAACACACACCCCTCCCTTCTATTTATAAGCATCCTTCATACAAGTTATCATGACAAAATTATCACAATTTCAACTTGTTTTGCCATGTGCCATTCTTGAATCTAAGTGATTTGTGAGTTGTCATTTTGATCATTTGTTTTCCCACTATGCATGAGCTGGATTTTGCTTGTAGGTTGAGTGTTTCAATTTTGCTTCTCTATCCATTAGTTGTCTTGTATGACTTAATATCTTGTGGTCAAATAATTTGTCTTGAAGAAACTTGAGTGTACTTCATCTTGTATATGAGTTAATCATTGAATTTCGAAGTTGGTGTAGGAGTGCTTGCTGGAAAATAATATGATGACATTTGGATTTGATGCAAGTGGCTAAAGAATATTCAGGAACGTCAAGTGCAAGTGCGTCCACTTGATGGTATATTTTGTCTTGGATCAAGCGGATATCTCTTAAAATATAAAACATAAAAGTTATAGATATTTCTCTTACGGTTCTATATCATCTTGAATCAGCTCAATCGGAGATTAGATGAGAGAGTTATGCCCATATTACAAAAAGACGTCAGAACTGTCTAAAATTTCACAATTATCTTCATTTGCTCCTAATGCCTCTATTTGTGTCCTAAATCAAAATATAAGAATAATGAGTATATTTAGGCATCAAATAAGAATAAAATATTAAACATTAAGAGAGAAAAATATGGCATTTTATATTCTCATCAATATATTAAATCATGCTTATATCTATCTTAAGATAAATGACCATTAATTTTAATAACATGAGTTATATCCATTATTTTCTCATTTATTTTAGCATTTAAATAGAGTATTTAGAGTGCATTTTTGTGCACTCATCAATTCCTCAACATTTTTAATTGGGATGTAATTACGTTTTAAAAAAATCACAAAATTTTGAAAAGTTTGACTATAATATGTTGAAATTTGATATCAGTCGATCAAGTACTTGGTCGTATGATAGGTACGTGAACAATGTCCAGTTATACTATATTTATGGCAAACATCTTCATATTTTCATGAAAGTTTTTACCCTTCTCTGAGTTGGATCACTTCTGGTGATACGATGTATTTATATTATTATCCCCTTTAGTATTGTCATTTGTAGGACCCACACTTCTCTAATTTTTCCTACTACGTTCACGCCTTTGCTTCCTTTGAAAGGATGTACCATTCGCTTATTTGAATAGTGTAAATTTAATATTATTCACTTCTGGAAATGATATAGAACCAGTAGGACATGACTGGTATTCTTTTAACAAAAGCTCATTATTTTGATTAGCCACTAGAAGAGAAAATATAAGTTCAGAATATATTTTGAATTTTCACTCTTGATACTACTGGTGCAGAAGTACATTCAAGATATGAAAAATAGTATATGTTTTCTCTAACATATCATTGTCAATGACTTTCTCACGGTATAATTTTAATACTGAACTTATTTTAAAGAGTGCAGAGTTATATTCACTAACGCTCTTAAAATCTTACAACTTCAGGTGCAATTGTTATAACGAGTTTTTGGGAGGATTACAATCTTCTAGTGCTTATATCTCTCCCTTAAATTATTTCACAAAATAAAAGAGATTTTTCATCGTGAGATATACAACACAGTTCTGTAGGGATGCGTGATTTTATTTTTTTATTGTATCTCTCAGATTCATCATATCCATATAGATCTCATCAAGAATCCAGGATAAATAATAATAATATTTTTTTTAGAAATGTCAAGAATAACAAATTTCAATTTTGTAAGATTTGACATTTTCTACATATATAAATCACAGAAATAAATGTTTATTTAAGAAACATATTCACAAAATTATAAGAATAAATATAAAGTTTTATCAAGTAATAATCAGCATTATAATATTTTATATTTATCTCGAGAATTGTAAATAATATATTGAAAAACTTATTTGAAATAGAATACCACTAGTTTTAGAATCGGGAGAACCTCGTGCTGATAACATGTTATAAAACTAAAAGAAAAATAATATTACAAAAGAATTTACAAGAAAAAGTATTTAGAACTTTTTTATTACTCAAATTCAATTGAATTCTGAATATATAGGCAATTGGAGACAGGTTAAGTGTCAATTTTGAATTCGACTTAATTGCCGAAATTCAATTTGGTCAATAAGGCGATAGTCATTCACCACGCTTTTAAGTTTACAACAATTTTCCATTTTAAAAGAAGAAATACTTTGAAGTCGGTCTGTTTGTCTCTCACTCTCTCTCGACAGTCAGTCGACTATTTGCAAGTAAAAAAGACCCACAACCCACCCATTAAAATTGTAGTATAAAAGGGCCAAGAGCCCCCAAACCATGTAGTTCAAGTACCTAAAACAACTCTAACCCAAATCCATTTATATAGCTCTATCTTTCTATCCGAATCCCACCTTATTAACACACTAGAAGCCACCACCTAGAACAATGGTAGTCATGTCCAAACCAACAATAAAATAATACTTTTATATCAGAAATTGCTTGAACCCCACATTATACTTTGGAATTCCCTTAATAGATCTCTTGAATTCCAACTCCAACCATCTCATAATCAAGTCCTGCGATGACTTTGGATTTTTTTTAGGTCATCAATCATGAAATTTTAAAGGAGTCCATCGCCAACTTAGACTCTAAAGCTGTCAGATTCTTCTCCATGCCACTCTCGTAGAAAGAAAAAGTAAGGTCTTCTGCTCCCCTAGCATATAGTAACAAAAGTATTAGACCTAATGGGGATATTGGTTGGGTGGAATCATTGTTTGTAATTTCAAACTATACTGGCCAGTACGGCTAAAATATGTCGTACCGGCCGGTTCTTCTGTATAGATTATAGGGATGTTTTGTTTCGGTCAAAATACCAGCCGTATCGGCCAATATTTCAGCCAGTACCGGCCTCGTACCGGCCATGTAGTAGCCTCATATCGGCCGTGTTCTAGCCATACCGAATTTCGGCCATTCTTTTTTTTTTTTCATTTTTTGCTATTTTTTTTTTATCTCAATTCATACTAGACTAATTATATATATACTTATATATAATTATTCATATAAATACATATATTTTGAAATATAATTTATATATGTATTTATATATATAATTTTTTTTTATATAGACTATTCCGAAACGGTATATGAAACGGTACTAGTATTAAAATATTTCGTTCCAGTACCTTGGCCAGTAAGCTCACCGGTACGGTATTCAAAACTTTGGGTGGAATACCTTCTTTTCACAACCAATCTAGATTCATGTTCTCAAACATTTCTTTTAGCTTTAAAAAAAAAAATCAAAAAAGTTTTGTTACGAAAGTTAGACAGATTCAACCTGAAATTGAGTTTGATTCACATGGATAACAATTTTGTTTTTTGTTTTTAGAATATCTAAGTATTGCTAAAATAACATGTTTATGCTGTTTTTGTTTATTGCACTTCAGTTTTCAGTGACTATATATCAATTGTGAGGAAAATGACATGCAAGATTTTGCAATTGATGGTTGATGGATTGAAACTTCAACCGAGAAATTTGTTCAGTAAGCTTCTGATGGATGAAGAAAATGATTTTCTTTTCAGGCTAAATCACTACCCTCCATGCCTAGAGCTTCAAGCTTTGGAAGGTGCTAGTATGATCAGATTGGGAGAGCATACTTACCCACAAATCATTTTTGTGCTAAGATCCAACAACAGATCAGGCCTCCAAATTTCTTTAAAAGATGGGAACTAGATTTCAGTCCCATCTAATCAGAACTCATTCTTCATTAATGTCGGTGATTCTTTGTAGGTACAACGACAATTATAACACTAAAGGAAAGATTACAATTTCATCAACTTCTTATTCCCATGAATAGTATAGACTTTAGTTGGTTGATTCATTTAGCCTTTTTTTTTGTCTGTCCTTTATTTATGTTATCTTTCTCAAAATAGAATATAGAGATTGCATAATATCTTCTTATTCGGTGCATGTCATGCCACTTCACAGCCACCACCAATGATAGAAATCTAATTCTTATCTATATAGCTATTCCTATTTCCTTCCCACTCGCCCGCCCCCCCCCCCCCCCCACCCCTCCAACCAAGAAAAAAGAGAAAGAAATGAAAAAGAACCCACATGAATAGTTTTTAGTTTTTATTACCATAGTTTTATCGATTATGGCAAACATGAGTTTTCTCTTCCTATATCTTATAAACATTATTCTATTAACGGCTTTTCTTTGTTTGGTGGATCGATGTATATAGATTATGACTAATGGAAGTTTCCAAAGTGTAAGGCACATGGTATTGGCAAATAGTTTGAAATATAGACTTTCAATGATATATTTTTGGGGGACCACCTTTAAGTGAGAAAATAAATCCATTACCCTCACTTGTGAAAGGGGAAATAAGCTTGTATAAAGAGTTCACGTGATTTGACTACAAGAAATCTACTTACAATTTAAGATTAGCAGATAATAGGGTAGATAATTTTGAAAGAATTGCATCATCATAATCTAATATAACTCTCGCTTTTTAGGCAAAACAGAACATGCACTATGATGGATTATGCAAAACAAATCTTTCTTCTTAAAAGTGTAAATATTTATCCAAAATGTAGGCCTAGTAGATCATATCTGATGTATCACATATGTATTTTCCGTTTATTTACACTAAACCTACTACATGTAGTGGGTACTGTTCAAAATTGAACAAGAAAAAAGAAACTAGGTTCCATTCAATAACACTAAACATACTCTAATTAAAGTAACTTTATACTTTTAAAATAATCATACTGTTTTAAATATTAGGATCAATTTAAAGATCCTTTGTTAGATTTATAAATAAAGATTCAAGATTAAAAATGTTTAGGCAAGGTTCATGACCTATGACGCTCCCAAACTCTACTTGGGCTTTGACGAAATTTGAAACATCAAGACATGCAACACAAGAATACATACTCTTGTTCGTGGCAATTAAGAAATCAATTCACCTAACATGCTTCTAAACATTATCTAATATTTGTAGCAAATAAATCTTTTTTTATTGAGTAATACATAATGTACCAAAATACTAATTTCAAGATAAGAACTTCCCATAATATTTACATATCCAAAAAAATATATCACCCATCCAACAAGTTTGTAATCAATACAATGTAGTATTGGAGACAGATCTCCATTGTTACAGACATAAAGTAAAACAAAATGAAACATCAAGCCACTTATAGTATTGTAGACAGATCTTCATAGTTCAATTATTAGTGCCAAAATCACATTGAAAAAATTGGAGTGTCATCTCCATTAGCTCTTTGAGGCTTATTCCCAATTTACTCGACATTATCCAATTTGGGACACGGTGCTCTATCGGATCCGACACAACTTTTACCATTTTAGAGGGAATGATGATTGAGACTACCACAATGAGATTTAAAAGATCTTAGAAAGTAAAACTCTTAAACTACCAACAATATAAATAAGATGTATCACAATAACATCACATGTATTCTTGATAACATAACGTTGCTTATAATATCATAAATTGACATGAACATGGCGTACTTGCTTCCATGAACATAAAATATTCATTCTTATTTTGAGGAGTACTCAGTCTGTTTGCTTGCCTTCACCATGAGTACCCTTTATATTATGGTATATCTAGTCCCTTTACCATAATATCCAACTGCTCATATGTCTTCACTGCAGTACTCAACAGGTTGTAACTCATTAACTGTAATACAATATAACGTTATCATCGTTTCATGCTTGACACAAGCATATTTCATGACAAACTTTATTTCTTCATGACATGTATTCATACTATGAGACATATGCTCGTGCTTGTTACATATGATAACATGGTATGACCAACTGACTTCGAAATAGAAATCGTATCATTATGAAACATGGCATGGCATAGCATCCTGAATACATAAGTCACATCATTATAACTATATGGCATGGAATAACATTACGAATATAGAAATCATATCATTACAACTATGCGGCATGAGATAACATTGCGAATAAGACAATCCTAACATCACGATGACATAATATTTAGAATGGAATAAACATAAATTATAACATGAATCTATGTGCATGAGTCTTAAAACCTTATATACATAAATATACTACAAATAAGTTAGTACTTACCTTACAAAATATTGTATGAACGTAAGCGTGGTATAACATAGCGTTAGCTGAAATGGGAGACATTCTTGGTGGCATGTCCTCTTTTGCTTGCAAAGTTATCTTTTAACTTTTAGAAAATAACAAATTTACCCATAAACTTAAGAGAATTGCAAACAAACTCCACTTACCGAAATTCACATTCCTCATGTAAATTTCATCATAAATCCAAATTTGATCCTAGAATTTTCAGAAAATAAATCCAAGTGTGAAACACATGATTTTGTTGCTACTTGACCTTCTAACCAACTCACATGCTTAAAATGAAAATATTAACTTATAAAAAGCACATATTTAGTTATAAAATTGTGTCAACAAACTAAATCATGCATTTCATAAAGACTTAAACTCATCAATTCAAAGAATAACCCAAAACATCGAGATTAGGTCAAACCAAACCAAATCTTGTTGTTCTTGGTCTAATGCTTCCATATCAACTCCAAAACTCCACATTTACTACTTCTAACATGTTCATCAATCAAACATAGGTGGTAGCATACTTGACTAACTTCAGAAAGCACAAAACAACAACTTAGAATCGATTTGCATGGAAAACATGGAAACCAAATCATGCATGCTCTTGACTTGAATCATAGTGACTAGATCCTTGGTTTTCATACAATGAATCTTGAAAGAATACAACGATACACCTCACATTCAAGTCAAAACTTGAAAATGATCATTAAATCTAGCATGTCTTAGCAAATAATCCATCAAAACAAACATCAAACACAAGAGCATTTAAATCATGCATAAAATCAATCTCTTGCATGTTCAACAACAATTTGACAAAGAGCTAAGTCATAAATATTCAAAATCCATTCTTAATCCATTAGCAAAGGTTTAAAAAACAAGATTTACAAAACCATATAACCATTATCCTAGGGCTAAAATCAAAGACTAAACAAAACAAAACTTTTTTTAACCAATTGGTTTCTATCACTCTATAGATCGTGCAAAAATCTTTTTATTTATTTATTTTTTATAAAAACCTAATATGCTTAAAATCAAAGCTTGACTTGCATGAAAATAATATCAATACCGTAGCACCAAAACTTACAAGATTTTTCAACAAAATTACACAAACTCCCAAGGTTCAATAACAAACTCAAAACTAAGAAGCATACTATCAATAACTCATCATCCAACTTTCAAACCTGCACCACAAATTAACCAACACTATCCCACTTAATCAAGGCAACAAGATAAATAAAAACAAAAGATATTTGAATTAAGAAAAGAACTTAGCAATTGTGAAAAATAAATGAGGACTGCAAGTCTGCAACATAATTTTTTCTCTCCAAACTCTCTTAGTTAGCTCTCTAAGAAAGAGATGAGAAAAAAGAAAAGTGTGAAGGAGAAGGAGAGTGTGGCATAGGCTATAAAGGGCTCATTGAAGAGGATGGGATGGATGAAATTTGATGTGAAAGTGGCTTGCAAAAGTGAAGGAACATTCTGCTGGAGGTGCTTGAGTATTGTTGGCCGAATTGGTGTTTTGAGTATAGGAAAAGCTTGCTTGTTTAACTTGTTGTAAGTGTTACTATTTGGGGCTGATCATGAGGTAATATGGAAGCCAAGGTTTGGCCATGTACTTGGTGGAAGCTTGTGGAGGAAGCTTTGTGAAACAAGCTAGTTTCATAGGGATTATGTGGGCTAATTGGATGGACTCCAATTGGGGTTTGTTTAGCCTTTTGGTTAGGATTTAGTTCAATCTTAATTTTTCTTGATCAAATATAATAATTAAGGTATAGGATAGTGGATAGGTTTATAAGTGTGTCTACGTGAATTATTAATTACTTGTGGAAGTGGTTTAATCAAGTGGGAAAAATTATTAGTCACAAATTGAGTTACATTTGGGGTTTCAGTTACCTTAACCATTTGGAAATTTTATTATCCTCTAACTTTTTGAGATTTTATTAGAGTTGAAAATATTTTTTGATTGGCCAAAAAATACATGTGTGGATGGAATAGTGAATAATGTAAGAAAGCATGATGACAATGATTGATTGATTCACACTCCATCACTTGTACACTTGTACTCCTCTTGACAAATGTCCAATAGCATTACAACTAGATGGCTAAGATTGTGTCATGTGTCCAGAAAAGGTTTTCTATGGATTCTAAGTGTATTTGGACATTCTACATGGTGATTTGATAACTATTTAAACCAAATGCCACATGACACTCGTAAGGATCACTATTCAGCAAAAAAACTCAAAACTTTTTATTATCCAATCAAATTCTAAATATTCATAATACAATTTATTTTGTAAAATTATACTCTTGAGTGCCTCATTTAAATAGAAATGCAATTTTGTCTCTGTAGGGGATTAGGATCTAAATGCGCTAATGGACTAAAACTTAATCGGCCGCTAAATGGATTTCATGATGTTTGTAAACTCTAAAGAAACTCATCTATCGAATTTTTTTGGGGATGTTACATCCTCCCGCCCTAAAAAATAGATTTTATCCTCAAAATCTAAGTGTCCATACAAAAATAAAACTAAATACCACAAAAAAGGAAGGAAGATACTCTCAACCCTTATTTGGATTTAAAACTTATCTCAACTGATATCATCTTATCATTAAATCTTTTTTAAATTCTCATACAAAATACAGTAAACAATTCATTTATTTCAAATCTTGATTCAATTTTTTCAAATTTCATAACAATAATAGTATTAAAAAATAATATTCTATTAATATATTATTCAACTTTTGACTTTTATTTAAAACTATCTCATCTCATCTCACTATACAGACGAGGTCTCAAACTATTGCCTATTGTTAGTCGTGAAGGTGTTTTGTGTTGAGAATATCGACATCTTCGATTCCTTGGATGCGGTGTCTTAAGGAATATTGCAATGCATTGTTGTTAAAATTGTAGTTCGTATTGACGAGTAGCAGGAGATTGTTCATGACAGCATATCATGATCACGAATAAACTTGTTGTGACTTGATAGATAACATGGCATGTGCTTATATGACTTGAACTAACATGAGATAAACTTAACTTGAGTCTAAATTGAAACTAGATTTGAACTTGAAATAACATGGACGTGAACTTGAAGCTGATCATGAACTTGGACTTGAAATAACATTGACTTGAACATGAAATACTTCAATTTGAACGAGAAACTAATCAAGAACTTGGATGTGAAATAACATGAACTTGAATATGAAATACATGAATTTGAAATTTTGCTCAATAATTAAACATGATTAATAAACATGTACATATGGGTGCTATACGATTCTACTTGAGCCGTGTGTCCCTACCAATACAACATGACACTACATGTATGTGCACTAGATGTGACTGCATCAATATATATATATATATATATATATCAGTTCATATGTATTTGCACTTTCTATGAAAAACATAATTTAAACATCCCACGAAAGGTATCTGTACTTGCACGAGTACTTATAACATGTGATAGAACATGTGGATAGTACCATCGGCGTTGGTGCCTGACTTTGCACTAGTGCTTAGTTAATTAGGCCTTTATTCAAAGCTTTAGGACAATCCTTTGTCAGCCCAGAGAATTTCATACTAAGTTAGACACTCCAACAAAAGAGTTCTATTAAGATATTATCTCATTCTAGTACTTAGGGTTATGACAAACATAAATAAACTTTAATTGATATAAAAAATATTTTGGAATACTCTATACTTTGAGACATGACATGACAAGAAACAAAATGAGAGATGACCTGGCATAACATAATGTGAGATGTACGTAAAATGAATGACATAGCATAATATGAAACATATAAAAATTATGTAACATGGAGTAGTATGTAATAGATAACATTTCATGACATGACATATCATATAATAGATGAATATTTCATGACATGACATAGCATGTAATAAATGACATGTGTAACAAGTAAACATTTTTTGACATAATATAGTGTGGAATAGATAAAATTACGTGACATAATTAATGTGTAATATATATGCATTTTGTGACATAGGAAAATTATAACAGATATACGTTTTGCTACATGACATGATAATACATTTTATTCATGTTTTTACATATAATAATATAAAAACATGAACAATTGTTCTCTTACCAATACGCATAACACAATATTTTAACTGTAAGTTAGAAGCTAAGTAACTTACATTAATCATAGTGTGACGAACTAAATGCATAAATAAATAAAAAATTATAAGGAGTGATTTCTAAACGTCAGAAACTCCTAACTAATAGTTTAGAAATATAAAAAACAAAATTAGAGAAAAGTTATTAATTTATTTTTTACATATGAGAAAATGAGCATTTTACCCTTAATTTAAGAATTTTACATCCTAACTCCAAAACTCAACAAAATTTATATCCCTCGTGTAAATTTTTCTAAGTCTAAATATCCAATTAGAAAAATTTAAAATACATAACAACTAGGTCAAACATGCATAGGCCGAAACATGTATAAGCCAAATCTTTTAATTTTTATTATAATTCTATCAAACCTCATTTCTCATGCTTAAATCGAAACATGAAAAGCAACATATAGAAATCATATCCTATGCTCAAATAACATACTAAGACAACCAACAAAACTTCATCTCAAAAATCATAAATTCTATAATACAAAACTCAAGACTTAATGCTTAGGCACAATCCTTGATGTTCAAGGTTTTATCACTTTTTCAAACTATCTCCAAAAGTTCAATAACATACTTTCAATACATTCATAATATATTTTTAATAACTATCATGCTTTGAATCATCAAGCCAAAACAACAAAAGTCACAAAATCGAAAAATATGTTATTTGATTTTGATTAAACCATTAGATCCGAAACATATCATGAAATAAATCACATATCATCAACATAACATTGTTAACAATCAAGTTCTAGAATAGATCTAAACATCAAACCTAAAATCACATGTCAAAAATTGCATCAAAACATAGATTTACTTGAAAACCTCAAATATAAGATCTATTCTGACCTTTACATACACAGAAATTCCTATCATTCAAATAAACATTATAAACAATGTTTTAAATTTTGTACCGTACCGGAGCAGTGACCGGTATAGAAATGGAGTCTGTTTCGTACCGGCCCAGATTTCGGCCGTACCGGCCGGTATTTCAGCCGTACCGGCCATGTGTACCGGCCTGTACCGGCAGGTACCGGATTTAAGAATTTTTTTTTTTTTTCATTTCTTCCTATTTTTTTTATCCTAATTTAGACTAGATTATTTACATATATATTAATATATATAATTGATTCATATATTGAGTATTATTTTGAAATAAAATTTATATATATTTTTATATATATAATTTTGTTTTTATGTATAGACTATTCCGAAACGGTACACGAAACGGTACCGGTACCGAAATATTTCGTTCCAGTGCCTTGACCGGTACGCTCACCGGTACGGTATTCAAAACATTGATTATAAATCCTCAAAATAGCACCCCAACATGTAAATCAAAGTCCTATGAATATCATATATGAATATTAAAACCATTGGAACATGGTTTGTCAACAAAATATTCAAACTTATTCAAAACATTCAACCTTTTAGCTTTCAACTTTTTAGGTCTTTGTAAAACTATCATAAAAACTTACAACATGCAACTAATGTTCATACAATTTGTACACTAGCATGTTAACTATAAATTGTAAAAAATAGAACACTAAGATCTTACTAATAATTTGGTAAAAATATTAACACATTGTCCGAAGTATAGCCCATTATAACCTTTCCTACTTAAACAAAATTTTTGTGCATCAAATAAGCATAAACATTTACAAAAACGATACTAATATAAAAAAAGACTCAAATAGGAAAGGACTGCTATGACAGGAAAAAACTTCAACCATTAGCCTTGTCGTGGTGGTGAAATTTTGTTGGCCTTAACTGAATGGGCATCCATTTGGGGTTTCAATGGATTTTGGGTTTCTATCAAACTCAACTCCTTTTTTTCCAATAAAATTACCAAAGTTTAAAAGATAAATAAGGATATAATAACAGAATTTGAGTGGTTAACAATATGTGGAAGTGATATAACCAAAAGATTAAATACTAAGCTAAAATCGAGTTCAATTAGGGTTTAGAGGTAAATTTTTGGAATTTTGGTTTTCACCAAGATTTTGGAGTTCAATTGGATGGTTTGATGGAATAGGAGGTTTCTTAGGTGGCATGATCACAAAACTTGATTTGTTTCACTTTTCCATTTCATAATTTCTCTTGCTTCTAAGTATCTAATACTATTCACTAAATATGGCTAAGATCTTGCCAAATATCTGAAATAAGACTTCTCTAACTTAATTTGGACATTGCATACTATGATCTTGAAACATGAATTGAGTGCCATATGACGCTTATATTAGAGTAACAATTCACTTCGAGAAATGGTGAAAATAACTTTACACCATAAAATCATAAATATTCATAGGAAATTAGGAGCGTTCTTCATTTTGCGAAACTCTCCAAAATTCCTCAAACAATTTAAAATGCGTTTTTGAACATTTGTTGTCTAGAAAATGAAAATCATTTAATTGTGCAATAAAATTTTAAATATTCATCTGAAATTAATATTGTAGCCTATTTCTCATTCTTACACCCTAAGTATTTCAAATAAATAAAATTGTATTTCTAGCAATATGGTGAGTAATAAGACTAAAACCTAAGTAATTGATTGATTTGTGAAAACATTCTAAGATTTTCTTGGCGTTCTTAAAGTCTAAAGAAATTTATTCATTCAATTTATCGCTGGTTATTACATTAGGGAAGAGGATGTTACAAGTCACTTCCTTAACCACTAAGAGAAAAAAAAGGAAATAAATAAATTGTATGAGTTGTCAAAACTATAAGCAAACTAATGTTTTTTTTTTCCTGATGAAGCATGCATTAATAAATAAATCAAATACAAGCTTTCAGGGTGGCTATTTCCCACTGTCAATAAACAAAATTAATCTAAAGAGATTATCTAAAAGTAGACAACCAAAGACAAGGTTGGTTGCTACCCATTGCTCCATTGAGTGCACACATCGATTATGAGTTTGATAGATTTTGACTACTTTCCATCTCTTTAATTGCAGAAGATTTGTTGGATATCTTCAACTATTGGAAAGATTTTTCAATGTGTGCATGGTTCAGAGCTTTCTGTTGCTGAGATAACCAATCCTCAATTATTGTCAAGTTTTGTTGTTGAAGGAAAGCCATTTTGGTGGCTAGGAGTGTTGTAGATGCTTCATCTATCAATGGACTTGAGATTAGAATTCTTTCTATTCTTATGTTCATGTCTCTGTTATGGTCTCTACAGATTGCCGAGGTAACCAAAAAAAAGTTTCTAATTGCAGCATCAAATGAGAAGCTTTTAAAGTTTTATGGAGGGGGTTTCCAAAGTTCCTTCTGACTATTATACTTTCCTTTTCAAGCATCTTTGTAATTTTGATAGATCTTTAGTAATTGTATTTTTTCCATCTCCAAAGACAGGATTGTGTGGTTATGGACTATCTTGTTTCTTTGCATCCAAATGAAATCCATGAAGATAACTGCAAAGATCTTGAGATGATGTTTTCTTGGATCTTGTAGCCCTAATTCCTTTTCTGGGTGTATGATTATTTCTATCCTATCTAATATGGAGTGTATCAACATAATTCTATGTCCAATGGCCATGAACTTTGATGCTAGAGTATTCAGTTGATAGGGCATTTTATGAAAAGGTACTCCAAAGTTTCATCTGCCTAGTTGCACAAAAGACATTCTTCAGAGTCAATATTAGGGATGACTTCTTTCACTTTTGATTTAGTGGATTTGATGTTCCACAATATTTTTCTAACAGGTTGTGGTGATCATGTATTTTTAGACTCCATAGTGATTTAAAGAGGCAATTGGAGAGATTTGTTAGAATTGCTCATGATTTCTGATTTCCATTTAATATACTATTTTAATTGAGAATTTGTAATTTTGGTTTGGGGCCAAAACTAGTTTGTCTTGTCATTGAGAGCTTGTCGATAGAGGGATCTTTTGAATTTTTATGATGCTTTCATGATCAAAAAGAGATTGTATTTTTATATATCCCAAGATCTTGGATTCTCTTTGATGAGTTCTGATACATTTAATGGAGAGTGAGCTTGATCCATATCTTGAAATTGGATTTGGTTTGAAATTATCCAACGTGGGAATCCAGGGTTCTTACCATATATTGATTGATAGCCCATTATTAATTTGATAGCATCTTCTTTTCTTGAGAGTCTCTCTTGTGTGGAGTATTCCTTTCAATAGATAGGAATCTGATTTTTTTAGAGCTTTTTTCCATAAGTCAATTTTGGAGGTAATTTTACAAGAGAATATTGTATCATAGCCCATTTTGTCTTTCACTCATTTGCCATCTTGTTTTTGCTAATAGCGTTTTATTCATATTTGTCATCAATGTGAGGTCAAGTCCTCCTAATATTTTTTGTTTACATATGGATTTCCATGATTTAAGGGTTAGATTGTAGCTTTTGTCTTTTAGAAGCCTTACTAAGTTTTTTTGAAGATAGTATCAAGAGTCTTACAAACTGATTTTGGAAGCCAAAATGATGTCATGAAGTATGAAGGGATGGTGCTTGCTATCGATCTAATTAACATTGTTCTTCCTGCTTTAGAGAGTAGCTTCAATTTCCAATACTATAATTCGGTGCCACTTCATTCAGCATATCTTTATATATTTCATTCTTATTCTTGCTAAAGGAAGTTGGCAAACTAAAATATTTCATTTTGGTCGACGAGACTTTGAAAGGTAGCCATTAGATAATTGCTTACTTAACCACTGAATTTGTATTCTTTGTGACGAATATGGAAGATTTGCTCAAATTTATTTTTTTGTCTCGACCACTGTTGATATTTCTCTAAACTCTCAGAAATGGCTTTTGCAAAGATGATCGCGTCATCTGCAAATAGTATATGTGAGATAGATGGACTATTTCTGCTGATTTTTATCCTTTCCAAAGTTATTTACGAATATTCATTTAGTAGAATTCTTGAAAGTGCCTATGTGACCAAGGTAAAGAGGAAGAGAAAAATTAGATCTCCTTGCCTTAATCCTTTTTTGTGCTTTGAACAAACCCATTAGTGAGCCAAAAAAGTAGTAGTAGTGACACATTCTTTTAGCAGATTTTTTCATTCTTGACTGTAGCCTAATACTTTCATGTGTTGCTTTCTGCAAAGATGATCTTGTCATCTGCAAAGAGTAGATGTGAGATAGATGGACTATTTCTGATGATTTTTATCCCTTCTAAAAGTTATTTTTGAATATTCTTTTAGTAAGATCTTGAAGGTGCCTTTGTGACCAAGGTGAAGAGGAAGGGCGAAATCGGATCTCATTGCCTTATTCTTCTTTGTGCTTTGAATAAACCCCTTAGTGAGCAGAAAGGTAGTAGTAGTGACACATTCTTTTAGCAAATTTATTCATTCTTGACTGTAGCCTAATACTTTCATTATAAAGAAGAGAAACTCACACTTCACTAAGTCAAAGGTTTTTTTTCCATATCAAGCTTTAACGGCCATTAAACCCTTTTTTTTCCAAATGTCCTCTTGAGGTGGTGAAATAGCTTGAAGCAATAATAGTATTTTCCTTTATGTTGTAGTCAAGAACAAATGTTGTTTGCAATGGAGAGATGATATTGGCTAAAGTTGCTTTGAAATGGTTGGCCACTATTTTGGTAATGATTTTATAGATAACATTTGTGAGACTAATTGAGTAGTATTGGCTCGAGGTGCTTGGACTTTAGGCTTTTGGAATGAGTGTATTGGTGTGGTTGGATTGTTTCAGTAGTTTTTCACTCGTAAAGAAATTCTAAATTACTCCAATAACCATTTTTTAATAATACTCTAGTAGTGTTTGTAGAGAAAGACTGTCATTCCGTCTGGGCCTGGTGCTTTATGATTTGGAATTTGTTTCAATAATCCAAAAATTTCCTCATCACTTGGCATTAATTTTAGTATTTCATTGTCTCGATTCGAGATTTGCATCTCAAACAAACTATCTAGTTGATTCGGGATTTGTGAAGTGGAGGAGGTTTTATTGCTTTAAAGTAATGAATGAAAGTAGATTCAATAGCAATTGGGTCCATTGACCAATTACCTAGGCCCAGTTTAATGGAGTCGATCGCAGTTGTTTTTCGTCGGATTGTTGTTGAGGGGTGTAAGAATTTGGAGTTACGGTCCATTGAAGTAAGCCAGGATATCCTTGATTTTTGCCGCCATAATATCTCTTCATTTTCTCTTTGCTTTTGGAGGTTATGTTGCAGTTGATTTTCTTTCTCTTGATTGTAAATGTTCTTTGAATTGCTTTGGACTGCAAGTAGTCCCTTTTCCAAGTTCTGAATGTTATTTTTGAATTCATCCAAGGTAATTTCTATTCCAATGCTTGAGAGCATCCTTTGTTGATTTAATCTTCCTATAGAATATAAGTCTAATTCCCCTTGTAGAAATCTTCAAATTTAAAGATTATAATTCAGTGGCTTGTATATCTAGAACTCTTCAAATTTAAATGACATGGCATAACACCGATTTCCTGTCATCTGTAGAAATAGCAGTTGATGATCTGAAGCTGGTGAGGCTAGGTGTTGCAATTTGGCATCTAGGAATAATAGCCTCCAATTTTGATTGGCTATAGCTTTGTCAAGCTTTTCCCTAGTAAGTGTAATTCTGTGCCTATTGTTAATCCATGTAAAACTCGATCTTGTATAGCCTATATCAATGAGTCCATTTCTATTCATTAAAGATTTAAGCCCTTGTGTGTGATTAAAGGGCACTGGACGCCCACCATGCTTCTCGAATTGGTTAAAGATGTCATTAAAATCTCCCAAGCATTTCCATGGCCTTAGGAATGCTTGATATATTGAGTTCGTATGACTCCAAAAGTTTGCTTTGTAATTCCAATGGGCAGGTGCCTACACTTGAGTAAATTAAAATTGAGATATTATATATATATATATATATATATATATATATATGAATCGGTTCGATTTCTACACCTGGTAGACACATTAGCAAGATGCCTCATTTTTTTACATAAAGTTGGGAACCTGAAAAAATTGTGAAAACCTATACTATTTACAATAGATATGGTGTGTTTATCTAACACCAAGGTTTTTGACCAAAAAAAAAAAAAAAAACTACATTTGCGTTTTAAGTCCTATTATTAGTCCTTAGATTTTTTATTGTCTTGGGTCGGGTTAGGCTCTTACAATTCCAAACCAATGTTCTCATTCTATTAGGGGAGGCATCTTAAAGCTTGCCTCCCTAGCTTGTTTGGACTTTCCTAGAGGTGGCGGTGACGTCTTATTGTGTGGGAGACACACGAGCTTTCCCTCTTGAGTGTTTTTTATTTTCTATGTGCTACCGGACTGCATATCTAACAAGGTAAGAGCCAATGACTCGTCTGACTAAGGCTTATCATCCATTTTTTCTTTTCCAATTGTTGGCATCTCTATTTTCACAGTGGTTTGAAACCTTTTTTTGTGGTTGAGTGGGATCAGGAGTGGTGGGGTCGTGTGGCCTTTAAGTTTGGAAGGTGGTGACAACTGCATGTTTGAAATGCTTCTAGGTCGAAGTCAGATGAGTTTGACTGTGGGTGGGTTCAGGGCAATCTAGTGTTATCTATGGCATGGAAGGTGACTAGGATGGTGGTTGAGCGGGGAGGAGTGGCCAAGAGGTAAGGGGATGCAACCATAGAGGATTGTTCTTGCATGACCATCTTCACAACCTCTGCTAGTAAGGACTTTTTCTATTGGAGAATTGGATCCTATTATACCTCTTTGGTGAGGTAATTGCGATTAACAATTTTTTTCCCCTTTGATTATCCTTTTGGAGTGTTGGTTTTTGATTGTAGTACGCCGAGGGGTATGGTTCTTGTTCTTGGCTTCCATGTGCTTGATAAAAGTTATGTGTGGGAATTGGGTTAATGCACTCGGCTCTTAGCCATGGGCCATATGATAGTTTTGTTAGGGGGTCTCTTGAAAGCTGCAATTAGGGGTGTCCCAATCTTCCACACCCATAACAGAAATCTGATAGTCATTTATAGTTGAAAGAGATCCAGGTTTGTTGATTCTCTTCTCTAGGTAGCATGAACCCTTGTTGCAGTGGATTTGTGATGTTGATCTTCACTTTAATTCAAATGAACTTCTTGCATGCTATTCATAGGCTCCTCTTCTACCATGATCATTTTTCCTAAGGCATTTTCTATATTAGTTGCATCCTTATTTTCATGTGACCTAGGAGTAGGACATGGATTTGAACTTTAAATATGGAATGCCTTAGACTTATTTCTTGGAGAGTAGAACTTGGGGAGCACGACTTTAGGATCAACATGTCCTCTAAAATTCCAAAGGGCTTGGTTTAGAGAAACATGTTTGCTTCTAAATCTTCTATGAGAAACTTTTGGATGAAACTCCAAACTGCTTTTATGCTTGTATGATCTACAACTTTGTTAAGTAGCCTATCAACTACTAATCTTCCTACTAGTAGGGGTGTAACTGGCCCGATTCGGTCTAGTTTTGAATAAAATCTAGAACCGAACTCGTACCACCGGTTTTCTATTTTTTAAAATCAATTACGTACCAATTATCCTCCCAAAATATTTATTTTGTCGGTTTCGATCCGGTTTTAAATTAGTCTATATTAGTTTATTAGACTATTAATATATATATTAGTATTATTTATAATGATTGAAATAAATATATATTAGTATTTGTTATAATAAGTTTAATTTTTTATAATTATATCATTGATAGTTATAACTAATAGTATTAGTATTAGCTCAAAAAATTGTATTATTATTATTTTATCATTATTTCATATGTAATTATTTATTATAATAATTTATATATAGACTTAAAGTATATTACTATTAGTATTAGGCTATAAAATTTAAATTGTAACTAATTTATATTATATACTAATGTATAACATATTATATATAATTAAAAAAATATTTTATATTACGTATCATATTAAAAAAAAATTAAAATATATACTATATTAAATCGGTTCGGTCCAGTCCGTCCAGTTTTAAAAAGTTTAGAACCGAAACTGAATCAGTACCTACTGATTTTAACATTATGAAAATCGATTTCGAACCATTACCTACTCAAAACTAGATCGATTTTACCAGTTTGGACTGATCCGGTCCAGTTTACCGATTTTTCAATTTTTTTCTTACACCCCTTCCTACTAGAACTAAGTCTGATGTAATTCTTACTATTTTTTATGCAAGTTTTAGTTTTAAGTCTTGCCATGAGAGTGCTTCATTCTAAGAGATGAGGTTTTCTATATCCATTTCTTATTACTGGGAAAGGGGTTCCGGGAATGTAGTAATAGTAAGTTTGTGGGGTTTATGGCATAATACTGGAGTGCAAAGAGACTCTATTGAGAAAGTGGAAAAACTTAGGTAACTAACATTTTCCTTTTGTTAGAGTTTAGTAGCCCGCCCATCATCTGCAACCGTATCAGATAAAACACAAAAAGCGGAATAAGCTCAACCACACCAGATAGCTTTCTATCGCCCATACTACTGCCATTTCAAAAAGAGAAAGCCTTCACACACCAAAGAGCCTCTCACGAAGAGCCATATCTTTGATAGTTTGAGACTTTGATACTTATATTACACAAAATATACAGCTAGCTTTTGATGCAGATCCGAACAAGGTTGACCACACCACCTGAAGCAGATCTCATTTTTTCAATATTGCAGGTGATAGGTACAACTGGAAAACACCCCCAAAGAATTTTTTCAAGAATGATGATCTCTTGGGTCTCATCTCCTATGATCGGAATTATTTTGCGATCAACCCCGAAATTTATTCACAACAACAACTACAGGAAAGTGTGGTTCTTGTTCCTCATATTTTAAGTTAAAACCTAGGATACAATCTCAATAAATATAGAGAAACATAGTTTATTCATTCAACAAGTATGCTAAATAATCAAATAGAATAACCAATGAAATATCTATACAAAGAATATTAAGTTTAATTAAAGGAGTACTTACCAGTGTTTCCAAAGGCTTAATAAAGGAAATCTAGTGAAGAAGAAGTGTTTTCTTGTTTCTTGGAAGACCACACGCCTAGGTGAATGAAAGGAGTGTTTAAGTGTGAATGAGTGAAGAAAGAAATGGAGAAGGCTTAGGACTCACTTTGGCCGAGAGATGGGAAAATGAAATAGAAAATGGTATATACACTTGCCTTAGTCGACATCCTTGGAGAAGATGGTATATACACTTGCCCTATTCCAAATCATGCCATATGTTCGTGTAGGTCAAAGTGTACTCATACCCCTTCACTTAGACTTAGTTGGCTTGATAAGGCAAAATGCCATCTTGTTGTTTGGTTGGCACTTGAAATGACTTAGAACTTATCTTATACCAAAAGTGGACACATGAAGGAAGAAGACAAAAGTAGGTATGTATCATTTCTTCTTCTTCTTCTCTTTTTTTTCTTTTCTTTTTGTGCACATATCCAAGATGTGATAAAAGTAGGTTTTGACTACACCCACTTTTCCCTACTTCCATATGTCATCATCCCTCAAAAAGTGTGTTCTTACAAGAGAAGAAGACAAAAGACTAGATACATGTCAAATTCGAAACCACCATTTGGGTCAATTTCAGATGCATCAGCTTCAAACCCAATTTCGTCCTTGATCCAGCCAGTATCTCGTAAAACTCAAAACATAAAAGTTGTAGATATTTCTGTTGGTGTTATATAGTATCTTGAATCATCTCAATTGAAGATCATATAAGAGAGTTATGTCTAAATTACCGAGAGACATCAAAACTATTGATAAACACCCAATTATCTTTGTTTGCACTTAACACCTTTATGTGTATCTTATCACCATGTGTAATTTGTTTTCTTATCTCTTAAAAAAGTGATCTTTTCATAGACAACCTAAAATAATAGGTAGAAGTTGATTTTCCCACTAAAATTCATCCAATAGCCCAAAACTCTTTAAGAGAATATTTCTTACTTGTGTCACTTGACTTTCTTTTGGCCAACTTACCCAACTTCAATTCCCATACATAATCTCTTTGGATTTCCAAACCAAGCTTTCCTATCTTGCCAAATGTCATCCTAGTGCTTAAAGAAATCATGCATATGTTGCAAGATCACTTCTTCCTAATCCAACTTGAAACAAGTAAGTAGATGGAGAAAGAAAGCATTCGGCCATCCCCATCTTCAAAGTCGTTGGTCACTTCTTGAAAAATGATAAATTTTATTTTCACCAAATCCTTAGTTTTAGGGTGGTTTAACTTGAGCCAAGTGTCCCTTTTTAAGTCCTTTAACCAATCAGATTGTCTCCTAATTCCTCATAGCCAAAACCTGCTAAGGAAATTCCAAGATTTGCTCACTCCTCACTCCTTCACTTACCAAGTGTCTCCATTCCACAAAGATGAAATCTTACATGAGGAAAATGATAAAATTAAGCATAAGTTTAGTCACACGCCTATCACTAAGAAAAATCCCAAGTTTGCTTATAAAACCTCTTGTGCATATCTCATTGGTTCTCAAAGATAAAATCCTTCCTACCCTTGTGGGCTAAAATATCCAACACTTAATATAAGAGAAGGCCCGAAAATAAATACTAAATATATTTCCAAGAAGTTCTAAGAAATAAGTAAAATAATTCTAAGGAATCTAATATGGCCATTCTTGATAGGAAATCCAAATGTCTACTTTCATTCAATCTAAGAACATGAAGTGTACAATGTGACCCATTATAAGTCAACTAAAATTATTTGAACGCACATAATTTCTAATTCTTTCAGACAAAATTGAGAAACTAGTTATTGCCTCTAATAGAGATATTTACTAAAGTTTCTCCTATAAAAAAAGAGAAAATTACAACTTAAAGCTTGAGAGACTATTTTTTAAATATAAAAATTATCTCTATAGAAAAAATATTTACAAAACCAAACTAACCAAACTAAGAAATACAAAAATAAAAACTAAATTTTTACAAAAAATTGTTTGTTTGGCACGCGGGACCAGTGTTTTAAATCTCGTACCGTACCGGCCGATACAGCCGAAACATGCCGTACCGGTCGGTTCTCCGGTACATATTTTACGGGTATACCGTTTCGGTTCAAATACCGGTCGTACTAAACTGTACCAACCGTTTTGGGCAATATTTCGGTCGGTACCGGCCTCGTACCGGTCAATATTTCAGCCAATACCGGCCATATCAGATTTTCCGATTTCGGCCCTTCAAATTTTTTTTTTCATTTTCTTGCTATTTTTTACTTCAATTTATAGTAGATTAATTATATTTATATATTTTTATATATAATTATTCATGTATTGACTATTATTTTAAAATATAATTTATATATGTATTTATATATATATATATACATTTATATATTATGTAGACTATCTCGAAACGGTACCGGTATCGAAATATTTCGTTCCAGTGCCTTGATTGATACGCTCACCGATATGGTATTCAAAACTTTGTGCGGGACAAGTAATGAAAATTGAATCATTGATAGAATAACATCCAATAATAAATATTATGTTATAAAATTACAAAGAAAACTACTTTTGTAAGATGATTTATAAAAGAAAATATCTAGAACTCTTAAGAACAGAATTTTTTTTTTTTTTTTATATATCATTTATGCGTAGATAACAGATTGATCAAATCTCATATTTATAGGCCTTGATTACTGTGCAAATACGTATTTTTCAAAAATATACGCCGCACCGTCCCTCAAACATATCCCCTGTAAGAGGTTCAAGGTATCTAATAATATATGGAGAATCAAAACCAACATAGATTCCAAATCTACGTTGAGGGCCTATTTTTATACGTTATGGAGGTGAAATTGAAACATATACAACACATCCAAAAGTACGAAGATGAAAAATATTTAGTTGTTGATCAAATGCAAGCTGTAATGAAGAAATATTTATGATATGTAGATGGTTTAATTCAAATTAATGATACTGTATGAAGAATAGCATGTCCCTAAGCAGAAATATGTAGTTTTGATTTCATAAGTAAAGGTCTAGCAATTAACTGAAGTCTTTTGATCAAAAATTCAGTTAAACCGTTTTGAGTGTGTGTATGGGCAATAAGATGTTCAGGGAATTGTTTGCCTGTTGACATGCAATAGTTATCAAAAGGTTGAGATGAAAATCTACCTACATTATCCAATTGAATAGTTTTAATTGGATACTCAGTGAATTGTGCTCCTAATTTGATTCTTTGGCCAAGAAGTCTAGCAAATGCAACATTTATAGTGGAAAATAGACAGACATGTAACAATCGACTCGATGCATTAATTAAAATCATAAAATATCTAAATGGTCCACTTAATGAATGAATAGGCCCACATATATCCCTGTGAATCCTTTGTAAAAATGATAGAGATTCAAGAACGACTTTTGAGGAAGATGATCTGATAATCAATTTATCTTAAAAACATGCAGAGCACGGATATTCATTGGGTAAAATAATCTTTTGATTATTTAAATGATGTCTATGCGAATTATCAATGATTCGTCTCATCATTATTGATCCCGGATGTCCAAGGCAATCATACCATATCATAAATATTTTGGGGTCAATGCACTTATGGTGCATTATCACATTTGATTTAATTATTCTCTTCTTTGCATAATATAATCCAGAAGAGAGAGCAGACAGTTTTTCTAATACGAGTTTCTGACTCGATATTATTTTAGTAATGAGAAGATATTTTTTACTGCTTTTCTTGGTAGTTTCAATATGATAATCATTACGATGTATATCTTTGAAAGTCAATAAATTTCTTTTGGATTGTGAAGAAAATAGAGTATCATCAATACAAGATTTAGTGTCATTAGGCAACATAATATAAGCTCTTCCGGAACTCTCAGTTAGATTTGATGAATTTGATATGGTATGGACATAGACATTACTTAGTATTAGATTTTGAAAATATTTTTTATCTTTGAGAATTGTGTGAGTTGTAGCATAGTCAATCAGACATACATCTTTATCATTCAACTCAAAGATAAAAAGTTCATCAGTATGATCCATGATTCTACAAAATACATAAAACTTTCATTACAAATATTAAAAAGTTCTAAAAATAAAGAAAATACATTAATTGGGAGGAACACTTTCATTCCCAATCAAGTGATCAATTCTACCATCAGGACTTTCAAAAAAATCAGAAATATCAAGATAAGTGATATCATTTTCATCTATATATAATGAATTATCTGATGGTTGTACTAAATTTGTTTCAAACTTTTTATTTTTTCCTTTTATAGATGTTTAATATAAATTAATCAAGTGTATAGCTGTACGACAGATACGTGACTAATGTCCAGCTATACCACATCTATAGCACACTTCGTCACCTTTCTTTGAAAAATTATTTTGAGGGATTTTACCTCTATCTGAGTTGTACCACTTATGGTGATACGGTATATTATTATCCATTTTAATGTTGTCACTTCTGAGATCAATATTTTTATAATTCCTCCTACCACATCCATGCCACCGATTTCTTCGAAAAGATGCACCATTCGCTTATGGGAATAATGCAAATCTAGTATCATTTACTTTAGGGAATGATGTTAAGCCAGTAGGATGTGACTGATGGTTTCTTAATAAAAGCTCATTATTTTGCTCAGCTATTAGAAGACAAGATATAAGTTCAGATTATTTCTTGAACTTTCGCTCTCAATATTGCTACTGCAGGAGAACATTCGAGACATAAAAAATAGTATATATCTTCTGTAACATATCATCATCGGTGATTTTCTCACTACATAATTTTAATACTGAGCTGATTTTAAAGAGTGCGGAGTTATACTCACTAACACTTTTAAAATCTTGCAACCTCAGGTGTAACAATTCATAACGCGTTTTTGGGAAGATAACAATCTTCTGGTGTTAATATATCTCCCTTAAATTATTCCATAAAATAAATGGATTTTTACTGTGAGATACTCAGTTTTTAATTCTTCGTGAAGATAATAGCGAAAGAAAATCATTGCCTTAGCACAGTCTTGCATGGATGCTTGATTTCATTCTTTTATTGTTTCTCTCAGGTTCATTATATTTAGATGAATCTCAACATCAAAAATTCATGATAAATAATTTTTTCTAGATATGTCAAGAGTAACGAATTCTAACTTTGTAAGATTTGACCTTTTTTACATATATAAATAATGAAATAAATATGTGTATTTAAGAAATATATTTATAAATTCACGGGAGTAGAAGACCACTAGTTTCAGTTAGTAGAATATTATACTGATAACATGTTCTAACTAAAAATGAAACTACTATTGTAAGTGAATTTATAAAAGAAAATATTTAGAACTCTTAAGAACTGAAGTTTTCTTCTTTTTATATATGATTTGTGCGTATATAATAAATCGATAAAAACTCATATTTATAAGCCTTGATTACTATGCAAAGTACTGTATAAATACATATTTTTTATAAATATATGCCCCACCCTCCCTCAAAAGTCGTTGGAGGAAGGTGTGGGCATTGGGGGGTCATTCATTGCCCCTATTATTGATTTTACAACATATTAGTCATTAATATGATAAAATCGAACAATAAATCCTTTAAAGCATTCATATCCCATTAGCTAAATGATTTGTTTAGTCAAATTTTAACTAAAAAATATTAAAATATGCTTCAATAGACTCAACAAAGTTAAAATAAATTTAACTTTCTCTCTCTCTATTCTCTATATTTAGAGAGTGGGGAGAAAGAAAGTTAAATTTAGTTTAACTTTGTTTTATCTATTGAAACTTATTTTTATGTTTTTTAGCCAAATTCTAACTAAACAAATGAGATAATTAGTGAATTGTGAGTGTTCTAATAAATTAATATTTAAATTATAACTCGAATTAAAATAAATAAAAATTTAAAAATCAATATTTTAATATAATAATTTTTGATTCATTGAATCTATTATTTGATTTAATAAAAAATAGGCTAGCTAAATTTTGTAAAAATAATATTTTAATTTAAAATTTGCCTAAGTTTTAATTTGTGAATTATGAATGCACTTACAACGAGATATCTATCTCTCTTGGTGCAAAAAAGCAGGCAATTATCGATCTAATATTTCATCTTATATAAAATTAGGGTAGCAAGTACTTTTCTCCTCGCCGACGGGCATGGATACCCCAACAGAGCAAGTAGAACCTCCAAGTAGAAGCTATTGGCGATGGAGCAAGCAGGACTTTTTCCCAGAACCCTCATTCGATAGCCACACATCCTACAAGATCGCACTATCCCAAACCTGCCACCGCCTCAAGGACCGCGTCCTTGACCGCTCCACCGACGATTTCGAGCTCGTCGAGCTCAGCAAGGCCAGCGAGCACCCCATGCACAAGTGCCTCACTTGGTGGGACCTCCTCTGGCTCAGCTTCGGCTCCGTCGTCGGTTCCGGCATCTTCACAATCACCGGTCTGGTAGCCCACGACCACGGCCCCTCCGTCGTCGTCTCCTATGCTGCTGCGGGTCTCTCCGCTATGCTTTCCGCCTTCTGCTATACCGAGTTCGCCGTCGAGATCCCCGTCGCTGGAGGCTCCTTCTCCTACTTGCGCATCGAGTTGGGCGACTTCATCGCCTTCATCGCCGCCGGGAATATACTGTTAGAGGCCGTGGTCGGCGCGGCGGGGCTGGGTCGGGCATGGTCTTCCTACTTCGCCAGTATAATAAAGAATGACCCGGATTTCTTGCGCATTAGGGTAAATCATTTGGCTAAAGGTTTTAATCTTTTAGATCCAATTGCCGTTGGGGTGCTTTTAGTTGCCAACGGGATCGCCATGAGTGGGACAAGGAGAACCTCGTTCTTGAATTGGATTAGTTCTATTGTCAGTGCTTTTGTCATTGTGTTTATAATAGTAGTTGGGTTTGTCCATTCCAAGAACTCAAATTTGGTGCCCTTTTTTCCAACGGGAGCAAAGGGTGTTTTCGAGGCTGCTGCAATCGTGTACTGGTCTTATACCGGGTTCGATATGGTGGCGACAATGGCGGAAGAGACTAAGCAGCCGGCAAGGGACATACCGGTCGGGTTGGTTGGTTCCATGGCTATGATAACTCTGGTTTATTGCATGATGGCTTTGGCATTGACCATGATGCAGAAATACACTGAGATTGATAAAGATGCGGCTTATTCAGTTGCTTTTGTTAATATTGGAATGAATTGGGCAAAGTATTTAGTGAGTATATGTGCACTGAAGGGGATGACAACGAGCTTGTTGGTTGGATCCCTTGGGCAAGCTCGATACACGACTCAGATTGCCAGATCGCACATGATTCCACCCTGGTTTGCTCTCGTGCACCCAAAGACTGGAACTCCCATTAATGCTACTCTATTGGTCACTTTAACAAGTATAATTGTGGCATTTTTCACTAGTTTGGATGTGTTGTCGAGTGTTTTCTCCTTCAGTACGCTCTTCATTTTTATGCTCATTGCTGTTGCATTGCTCGTGAGGCGACATTATGTTTCGAATGTAACACCAAAGCATGATTTGATTAAATTTCTTGTTTGTTTATTTGTTGTTACTGGATCTTGCATTGTTGGAACGGTGTTTTGGAATTTGAAGGGAGGCGGGTGGAATTGGATTGGGTATGTAGTAGCCGTTTTACTTTGGGTTTTTGGGACTCTGAGGATGGCGATGCTTCGAAAGTACCGTGTTCCCAAGTTTTGGGGGGTTCCACTCGTTCCATGGTTGCCTTCACTGTCAATTGGGATGAATATTTTTCTGATTGGGTCACTTGGTTCTGTCGCACTTTGGAGGTTCTTCATTTGCAGCGTTGTAATGCTTGTCTACTATTTGTTAGTTGGTGTCCATGCCACCTATGACGTCGCTCATGAAAACAAGCAGGATTCTAAACAAGTTGAGGGAAAGGAAGATGTTAATCAAGGTGTGTAATCTGTAAATGTGAATGTAAAATTCTGTTGGGCTTATAGCCATATTCTTTGAATCAATTGGCTAATTTCCAGTACAAAGTGCATAGGTTCAAGTCTAAAAGCCTCCCAGTTCATGCAGAAATGGTTAAAAGGAAGGATAGATAGAATTATATCCATTTCATCCCAAGGACTACACTTAGTTCGAGAACTAGTATTGGCAACTATGACTGATTCTTATACAGTGAATAAGTATGGAAAATTAGTTTTACAGCTCGTGTAAATGATCCAATTTGATTTAACTTTAATGCCAAAAGCTTAACCTTCTCGTTTCTGCAGCAAGACTTTTGTGGTTTTGACAAGTGCTAGGACAAATATTTCCTCAAGGGAATCGGGCCGAGTCTCGCTTTACCTCCCATAATGGTCAAAGGGCGGCTTTAAACTTATTCTGCTGCCGTCAAGATCGCAACTGCCAAAATACCTAAATATGAAATTCGAATTCGAATCCGAATCCATCTTTTATTAATTAGGACTTAATGACGGAACTGACGACGATAGAAGTCATACACTCAAGCATGATACTCGTCCACTGCATTAGTATCCCCCAATACATAGGAAATCACTCCAAAGGCAAGCTCGACCAAAAGAAGATATATTCCTTGGGATCATAAATGAGTTTTTTTTAATAAATTTGAGAGGGGATCACTAAATATAAGACATTGGGCTCTTCTAAAAAAAAAATCAAAAGAAGATAGATTTTTAGGGCTATTACAATTCCTCTCGTATAAATAAAAATCGATTACGTGCCACAAGTAGGGCTGTTCACCCGACCCGACCCGCAACGATAAACCAATTTCCGACCCGACTCGATAACTCGTTCATTCCGATAAGCCGATAACCGTTTGGCCGTAACTGACCGATAAGGTTTTTGAACAAACAAATGGAAGAAACAAAGCAGACGACAACGAAAGAACTATAACAAGGGTTTTGAAAATAAATGAAAAGTTAAAAGAAAATCTCGCTAGCAGAGCAGATCTGTAAGATACCTGTGGTACATATGTAGTAAATGGGCAACGGATTGAGATTGTGGCCATAGAACCCTAACAAGATCTTGAAGTGAATTGGGAGTTTCGGCTTCTAAGCTTCTGAGTGAACTCCGGCAACTCCTCTGACCAACAACCTTCTAAGCTTCAAGATCATCTTGCCTTCTTCCAATGATTCTAAGTTAGATGCAACAGGTTCTCTTCATGATTATCTTACTCTTCAAGTTCTGTTCACGATCTATGGAAGGGCAAGATTGGAACTCGACGTTGCTCTTCAAGCAAGGAGATGTTCATCTATCTTGCACAGCCTCTTCGATCTCATCGCGCAGTTTTTAGACATTGACGATCTCCTCGACCTCGAAGCCATTCGTCGCGTAGTTCTCCGAGAGGACAAGTCGGCAAGATCTTGGGCTAGTCGGCGCTTGGTTGAAGAGAGAGGGAGATAGAGAGAGAGAGAGAGAAGAAGAAGAAGAAGAAGAAGAAGAAGACGAAGACGAAGACGATAACCGAGGACAATGAAATGGCTCAAATGACGACAAACAGAGGTTTTTAATCGGTATCGGGTAATACCCGAATATCCGATTAACCGAAATGGGTCGGAATATCGGTATCGGGTCGGGTTGGAATATAGGGTCGGGTCGGAATTCGGGTTTTCTGTTCACCCCTAGCCACAAGGACGGATTTGAATAGAAATATGAGAAACAACATATACACTTCAACTTTTATCTCAATTCATTATTCAAACCTAATCTTAGGTATTGGTAGTGTCCCTCACCACCTTTAGTCTCTGGTTGCAAGTTGCTAAAGAGGTTCTGCAGAAATAGGAAATACTTCCACAACAAAACACCATTATTTATAGAATATGTAATCCCATACTACTATGTTTCTTCATTAATTAATATCATTAGTTCAATCATATCTCTATAGAGAGCCTCTTCTCAAAGCTAGCAATCGAGCCATCAAGATTGACAAATATTTTGATGCAGTTTCTGAAATTTCCCTCGAGCTTTGGTCATGACAGGTAGAGATTACTTTGGACATGCACTTGTGGTTTCTATGCGATTCAATCCTATAAGATGTTACTAACGAAGAAGCAATCTGGAATGGTTTTCGAATCTTAGTATGCTTTGTAAAATTTTGAATGGAAGGAAATAGCAAGTTGTTTTCGAGCGTAAAAGCAAGCCTTTCTTTGCCATCATACTTGTTCTTGTGTTTAAAACTTTGTATTGGATGTAACATCCTGTCTCTCTAGGCATGTATAGCTAGGGAAATCGAATGCTACAAATCTTAAAACATCATGTTCTTACACATGTATAAAATATTTCACACATTTATGAACTAAGTATGAGTGGTTTAAATATGAGCCGCTCACATAGTTCGGCTATATTATACAAAAAAAAGGAGTACCGATGTTATCTACGATGCCTCTAAATTCTGCTTGGGATCGGACGAACTTTGAAGTATCAAGATATGCAACACAAGATTACCTGTCCACATTTATGATTATTAAAGATACAATGCATCTATCAATATTCAATATTTGCAATGGATAATTTTTTTAAGCAATGTTATGCACCAAATGATATTTATTCCAAAACTTTGAAAACATAATAATAAGCATTAGAGTGATAGACGTTCTTGATTACATCATAAGTCCAAAAGGTCTATAATTACAAAAGTATGGGAAACAGAGTTCCATAAGTACATGCATAAACTCAAATATGTACTGGACTAATCTGTCAAGTAGCTCGCGCAACTCAGACAGAGATGTCATAATACTATCTTTGAATATGATAATGGAGGCTATGAGCTTGGCATTGAGTTTGCACTGCCTAGTCCACCATCTCCAGTTAGCCAGCGTCCGTTGTATCTCCTAGTCTTAAAGACCAGAACTATGTTAGTGAAGAAGGTCTTATCTTTTGTTAGCGGGATAGGCGCCCAAGTCCAAGAAAAGGCCCAAGGTGCCATAAAGGAGTTTAGGATTTACAAAAAGCCATTAGGGTTTTATATGTAAGTGAGAGGTACCACTTGGAACCAAGCAAGAAGGGAAGCTTTGAGTTCCCAAGGCAACAATTGTAACAACCCTGTCTTAGAAAGGGTGAAATCGCTACTTACATAACCTGTCATTTTAGAAAATGGTTTTAGAAAATAAGGTTAGATTTCGTTCGTTTTAAAACCATTTAGTTCATACTTAGGGTGCAAGACTCTACGTTATAAAATAAAATAAAATAAGTTTACAGTAGAAAAACGTTTAGCTTATAAAATAAAAAGGATTTTCATATATTTTTCTCTTTCATGCCTAGATTGTTGTGCTTTTCCCCTTCGTCGTGTCCTTCCTTATACGTATTGTTCATTTAGTTCCTGTGGGAGGAGAAGCCTACATAAAAATTAAAATAAGTCGAATACTCACTAAGCATTACTTCATACTGTTAAAATATAACAATGTAGGTTTTCAGTCATGCATTCATCACTCTTACATGCGTAAATAAATACAAGACAATACGTATATTCTTTTATCATAAAATATTATTAGGTAGGATTTTCAAGAAAAACATCGATTTTCTTCTTTTGTAAAATGTCAGATCTCCCACCTCGTGCATTGTCTTCACTTCATCAAGAATTCGAAAATTCTTATTTACACTTCTTGTATTTTCTCATGTACAATTTTATGTACCATAATCAATTTGAATGTAGCTAAGATTGTTACTTCAGTAAAAATCCTAATAAGATCGAGATCAACTCGTACATGTCAACAAAATTACAAAAAAATATTGTGTACAAAGAATTATTAGCTTGGCATTTTCATGTTAACATTATACAAATAAGTTCATTTAATATTTTATGTGCATATTATCATTATTTTATCAAGCTTGAAGTTTAAATACTAAAGATAGATTTGAGGCCTCAAATGATAAATAAAATTCTTATCTAATCTCATTTCATCTCATCCCATCTTATTCTCAAACATTATTAAATAAAAATTTTTTAATTAATCATTACTACTTTTTTAAATTAATCATTACAACATTTTCAACTTCCGAATAAAAAACAAAAAACAATTCAAACTTTTTATATATTTTTTCTATTATGTATCATTTTTAAAGTTTAATGCATAATTACATAGTTTATTTAAGGAGATGATAGAAATACACAATATATATATATATAAATATTATAATTTATTACAATTCGATATTTAAATAATTTGCTTACAAAAGTCTACAGTAATTGCTTACAAGAATTCGAGATTTAGTAAAATTGTCCATGAAATATGCTCTTTTTGGTAAAAGATTAAATGTGGCCTATAGAACGGTGCTAGCTCGAGGTTCTACTTGAGTAGCAGGATAAACTTTTAATTTATTACGAGCCTAAACGATGGATTTAATAAGTTCTTGCTAATAACCACATCCATTGAATAGAAATATTAAACTAAAAGCCCATAAAAAAGGAACACCTAGGAAAAAGAAGTCATGTCATTTATCCTTTGATCACCTCAAAATAGTTAATGGTGTCATGATTCCAACGTTTTGTGAAGTAGCTATATTGCATGGCTTGTTAAAACTTAGATAATTGCTTAGAAGATTGTTTACATGAAGCATCATTGTACTAAATACCATACCAATTTGAGATGGCTATATGTGACAATCTTGATTTATTGTAATCTTACAAATCCAAGAGAACTTTAGGAACATTTTGAAGAAAGTGTGTCAACTAATTGTAAAAGAACTAAAAATGACTATGAACATAAAAAAAGTCGACATATTTCTTCCACATTCAAGTCAATGGAAAAAAATATCGACATGTTTCATCTTTTAGATGATGATATGTATTTTGATGATTTCTATACTAAGTGATTCTTACCGCACTAAGATCTAGACAATAATAGCGCTTGCAATTATATTATCTGGTGTTGCTATATATATCTTACCTAGAGGGCGGACAACACACTCATATTTAAAATTTCATTATATTTTGACAAAAATGCTTCAATGTTCCTTGGGATTGGCTTTGGCCATTCTGGGAGAAACTATTCATGGTTATTATGGTAACATCTGTGATATTTGTGAACAAAGTAGACTTGCGAGATTAATACGTGTTGCATAGTTAGTTATATGAGATTAAATCTCTATGTCAAAAAAGTAATCTATAGAAGTATTTGAAATAATGTTGGACATCAATGATTTAGTATTATTATTTGGTGGCAAGGTAGTTGTGTTTGGTGAAGATTTTTTTTTTTAACAAATTTTACCCATTGTTCATAAAAGTACAAGACAAAAACTAATTCATGCAAATGTCTCCTCTTACTTATGGCCAATATTGACCAAGATTTTGTTAACTAATAAATGAGAGCAAGATTAGATTTAAAAAATTTTAAAAGACTTGCTTCATATAGGTAACTGAATATCGCCAGTCACAACCGAAAAACAGATAAAAAATTCTCGATGATATGCTTATATGTTACGAAAACAGTGTTATTTCTTTACAAAAGTTGATAGTTACTGTTTTTTAATCATTCATAATTATTCAGGATTTGTTTTGAAATGTTGAATTGATATATATTAAAATATAGGAACAATTATGTTGATAAAATAAATGCACGTTGTACTTATACAAAGGTTTCCTGATAAAGTTAAACAACATTACAATTTTGATGAAACAATCAATGTATTTGAATAAGCAATTATGGAAGATTTCTTAAATTAACATTGACACCAAATGGTATTTCCACTTATGAATTACTATTTAAAAAAAATTACCCAATTATGTTGCTTAAAAATATTAATCCTTTAGAAGCATTATGCAATGGAACTCGTTTGATATGGTGCAACTTTGAACACAATGTCATTAGTACAGAAATTGCAATTGGTCATTATAGTCGTAAAAGATTTTTTATACAAAGAATTCTATTCTTCCTAAATCTTGATCAAAATTGTGGGTCTCCATTCAAGAGAACTCAGCTTTTTGTTAAAGGACAAACAATAGAGTATAAGGACAATTATTGAATTTTGTTGGAATATATTTACAGTACAGCTTGTCTCTTTTCATGTACAATTTTATATATCACTATCAATTCTAATTTAGCTAAGATTGTTGTTTCAATAAAATTTCTTATAAGGTCAACATCAACTCGTACATCTTAACAAATTTAAAAAAAAAAAAATTGCGCACAAAGAATTATTAAGCTTGACATCTTCATGTTAACATTATACAAATAAGTTCATTTACTAGTTTATGTTTGTATTATCATTAATTTATAAAGCTTGAAATTTAAATACTAAGAACAGGTTTGAGGCCTCAAATGAGACATAAAATTCTTATCTGATCTCATTTTATCTCATCCTATCTTCTTCTCAAACATAATTAAATATAAAATTTTTGAACTAATCGTTACAATTATTTCAAATTAATCATTATAATATTTTCAAACTTCTGAATAAAAAAAATTCCAACTTTTTACATGAGTTTTTATATTATATATAATTTTTAAAGTTTAATGCATAATTACATTGTTTATATAAGGAGATGACAGAAGTCTACAATATATATATATATATATTAGATTATTTTCTAATTTGGGATTTAAATAAAGTACTTACAGTAATTCATAAAAGGGAATATGAATTTAGTAAAGTTGTCAGTGAGATATGTTTTTTATAGTTAAAGATTAAAAATGACCTACAGATATGCTTTTTGGTCATTATAGTGGTAAAAAGAATTTTATACCATGAATTCCATTCATACTAAATCCTGATGAAAATCGTGGGTTTCCATTCAAGAAAACTCAACTTCCTATTAGACAAAACTTTGCAATGACAAACAACATAGTACAAGGACAAACATTGTATTTTATTGGGATATATTTACACAACATATATTTTCTCACGGATAATTTTATATAACATTATCAATTCTAATGTAGCCAAGATTATTGCTTCAGTAAAAATTCTAATAAGGTCAACATCTTAACAAAATTATAAAAAAATGCGTACAAATTTTTTTTAAGCTTGTCATCTTCATATTAACATCATTTAATAGTTTATGTTCATATTATCATTATTTTATAAACGTTGAAGTTTAAACACTAAGGACAGGTTTGAAGCCTCAGTTAAGACACAAAACTCTCATCTGATATCATTTTATCTTATTCCATCTTATTATCAAATATAATTAAATATAAAATTTTTAAACTAATTATTACAACTTTTTCAAATTAATTGTTACAACATTTTCAAACTTTCGAATAAAAAATAACAAACAATTCCAACTTTTTACATATATTTTTATATTATATAAATTTTTAAAGTTTAAAGCATAATTGTATAATTTATTTAAGGAGATGACATATGTCGGCGCCCCAGCTTGCGCTTGGGTTCGTACGCAAATTGCGACGCCGGGGACGAACGTCACAAGGAAGTCATCCCTCATCTTTACGTGTGAGAGCCTTATATATATTTTTTTTATATATCGCAGCGGAAAAAGGTCAAGCCGTAAATAAACGACAAAACATTACGCTTGTCACACATCACATGGTTAACAAAATAAAACCCAAATGAAAAATCACAAGCACATATATATATATATATATCAGAATGAAGTCACCAATGTAAACAGTGTTATACAAAAGTACTTCCCAAAACAGCGGGAAGATTTTTCCAAAAGTACATCGGTGTATACAAAATAAAGGTGCTGCTGATCCACTCCTCTCTTTGCCAACCATACTAATAGGCGGGTTCTTCTTTTATCTTGTTATAGCTCGGGCCATAACGAAGGCTGTCCAGACTCAGTCCTGGACCTACGTCACACATCATCCCAGAGGATGACGTAAACAGGCGTCCCATGTGGAGGAGCCCGTCAACTCCCAGCACCAAACAGCACCCCGTAGGGCGTAGGTCGTCAAAAAAAAATACGTCGCCATAGGAAGCGACTCTGCCGCCCACTGACCCAACAGGTCTAGGGTCACTGGCCCGGCAGTCTCAGCCTTAGTCGGGCCCATGAGGGTCTGACCCATCTTCTCGAGAGTCGTAATCCGAGGATCCATCATGTCCTGCAATGACTTCTATCGTTCCCAAGGGAGCGATAGTAGAGATAACAAAAGAGGGTGAGATTTCGGGAGAAATCTCAGCAAGTACACTAACACTTAAACCAGAACATATCAGATATACAGATAAGTGAACAAAACATTCTTAACTAATGCATATGCAATGAGTGACTGACTCATGCACATGCTCATGAAAACTTTTAAATAAACATACTTCTTTCAGACTTCTTTTCATAAAACTTTCATGCAGACTTTTTCTTTCAAACTTCTTTTCATATCATCATCACTTTTCAAAACATTTCTTTAAAACATTTCGTATCTTTCATTCTTTCTTAGGCGCCACTTATCATATACAGATCTTTCTTATGGCTCGAAAGCCCTTCTTGTCATGACTTTTTCTTTCACATGTATGAGACACAACACGGTTCCCCTAGCACCGCGTGTTCCCTGCTGGTTACCGCATCACCCTAAAGTGAGCGTCATATAACTTTAAAACGGCAGGTCCTTACACCTTATCCGTCTTGGGCACCCACCAGCGTTAGGTGCTACCGCGCTCCGGCCACCTTTTGGTGCCATACACGGTCCGCCGACTGTTCTTCGTCGACCCAGGGGTTACCACTCGACTTTAGACACTCCTGAGTGGACAGGGAGTTCCACTGGGGCACTTCCCCGTCCCAGCCTTTGGAGTTCTTATAAAACTTTATTTCTTTTCTTTCTTTCAGAAATTCAATCTTTTCTTTTCTTTTCCTTTTTCTTAAAAACATGCTTGACTTTAAAAACCTTCTTTTCATGACTTATGCATGGGACATGCATGCTTACTTATTTTCATGCAAGAACCCGAGACAAGCTCGAGTGCATTCACATTTCATTTTCTTTTCTCCCTCTTTTGGGATAACTTCATAATTTACCTAATTAGTCATCATGTTCTATACCCAAAACGGGCCTAGGATTGAAGTGGGGTATTGGGCCCAACTCCAACCCATCATGGCCGAATTCTCCTAGAGAGTTTCTAGGGCTTTCCTTCATCATTTGACTTCCAATTTCCTCCAATCAATTTTTAAAGTATCAAATTAAATCATGTACCCTCCTTAGCAAGGGGTAACCGAAACCTTAGTGTTTCCTAAGTAATCATTTTCACCTCCAAAACTTAGTCATTCCTATTCCCTCCATTCACCTTTTTAACTTAGGGAATTCCTCCCCTTAGTCTATTCAAACTTCCTTTCCTAAAAGTTTCCTCTATGAGTTCAACTAAACAAAAACACCACAAAGCAATATAATATTCATCTTCCAAATCTCAACCTTAAATATCATAAAATTCCAAATAAACATTTCTATACATCATACACAAGTGATCATTTCTTCCATATGCAAGTGTATACCATTTCCATTCATGTCAATCATATAGTTTATTCTCCTATCCAATTTCATTTTCTCAACACAATATGCTCTTTGAATAAATCAATTTCATCACTAGTTTCCTCGAATAAACTTTACCTTAGCAACACCAAAATTTAACATTTAACACTAAAATCCTTCATGCATCATTTTCATCATTTCATCAAATAATCATGCTTTTTTTTCCTTTCTTTTGCAACTAACACTTGATTCATCATTTCTACTCACATTCTAAGCTTGTTCCATCATATAAATTTATCCAAGAATATTCATATCACAAGCAAGAAAAATCATTCCAACCCAAACATGGCAATGGCAACCATTAATCCAACAAACATGATCACTTCACTATATATAAGACTTGTTAAGGAAAAAGTGGGAGTATACTTACAACACTCCTATTAGGCTTTAGCTTAAATCTGAAATTACACATATAAAATCTCCCATTAGTCTAGCCATGAACATAAAACTCAAAGAAAACCCTATTTCCTTCTAACCACAACAAAGTGTCACATGTGTGTGTGTGTTCTTCCTAAACTTGTAGGGATTTAGTCACTAACCTTCTCCAATGAATTGATCACCTTCACACTCTTGCTTTTTGGCTTTCCTACTATAGGGTTATTCAAAATATGTGGTGAAAAGAGAAGAAACAAAAGTAGGAATGGCTAGGGTGAGTTTGGCCGAGAGGTGGAAAGGAAATGAGAGTGTTTGCATGTGTCTAAGTGAATTGAGCTCAAGGGGTTTTGCCTAAGGGGTCACACGGCCAGCTCTCTTCCCTAGGGTCCTTGGTACTCTTCTCATCATGTTTAGGCATGGCTAATGATAGATGGGTTGATAGACAACTCTAGGCCACTCCAAGATCAAATCTTGGCCATACCTAGGTGATTTCCCTTTCTCCTTTTCCTTCTTATGGCCGGCGGCTCCTTGGTGCTTCTAGCATCCATTTTCTTGTTTTTCACTCAATCATCATTCCCCTATCCTCTCATGTGTTCATCCAAGTGATTCCAAAGCCATGCTTTTTGGAATTTGAGCAAGGCATGACCGGCCAAGCTAGCTCCACCGAAAATCCATTTTGCTCCTCTTCCTAGTTTTTGTCATTTCAATCACCTACACCCACACCATACTTCTCTTCACATCACCATACTCTCTTACACATGTACTTCATCCACTTACACACTCTTCCTCTTTGTCCCATCACTTGTTGGTGGCCATACCCCATGAAATTCTCCAATGAACCCCACGGATTGGCTTCCACCGAAAACTCCAAGTTCCTTTCATCCATGCTTCTCCTCATGCCACTTGTCACTTCCCTACACACCATGATCTCACTTGGCAAGTCAAGGGATGGTGTCTTGTACCTCCAAGATACCATGGTAGGAAAATCATTCCATTAGATCCTACACTCAATCCTACATGGCATGCATCCAACTACTAGTCAACCTTCACCAAATAAGATTTTCCTACAAGGGTTTGGATAATCTTCTAGGATTTTTCTCCCATTGACAAGTGTCTCAACTATGGGCTTGATGGGCCATGGGCTCATTCTATGGGCTTTTGGACTCACCATTGCTCTCTTGGCCCATTTTACTTGATCCATTCTCCAAAGGTCTCATTCCTAAGCCCATCTCTTCAAAGCCTATTTTTGTTCTTTCACCAATTACCACTAATCTTGTGTATTAATCCTTAATTAACTAATTAAATTAAGATGAAGATTTTTAGGGCTATTACATCCTCCCCCACTAATAAAAGATTTCATCCTCGAAATCAATGCATGTGATGATATGAAGGATAATAATAAATTTTATCATACCTCGAGGAGTATTAGCAGTGGACTCTTCTGATGATGAATAAGTGGGTACTCCTTCTTCCTCGGTCACCGAGTCTTGAGAAAAATAAAACATAGCATCTAAATCCGAGTCGTAATACAGGTTCGTCTTTAATTCATTCAGTCTGTGCATTATTTCTTCTTCCGTTTCCACTCGGGGTATCCCCTCTACTCTTTGTCTTATGCGATCATTAGAGGTATCAGAATTTTCCAAAGGTTCTATGTTTGGTTCACTCGCTTTTCCCCGTACCATTCTATGCAATTGCTCTCTCTCTCCCTTCATCCAAGGGTTAGGGGGTTGTCGCTCTTCGCTCGGCGTAGCTCTATGAAATACGAGGTTCCCTCTAGGTCCTATATCCATCCGATGGGTACGATGTCTCTCACATCGCTCCAGGTGCCTAAGCCTCTGCATTCTCTCTCTTTCACGCCTTCTACTCAAGATTCTTTGTCTGGCTTCCCTCCTCTCTCTTAATTGGGCTATGGTAGCTACTGACATGCGTGGGGTTCTTCTAGTTCTGGCCATTACCTGGGTAAATTTTATTAAAAGTTACTTATAGTGCGGTGAAGTAATCTAATGAATATAACACTCAAAACACCAATCAATTGTTCATACATTCAAGCAAAGCAATCATTCATTTACAATCAAAACTTAGCCAAACGGAAATCAAATACACTAGAAATTTCCAAACAAATGAGGGTAGTTAGCCCTCATAGCATCTTCGCGTTCCCAAGTTGCTTCTTGAAATGCCGGGTTATTCCACAATACTTTTACTAAGGAGATTTTTCGATTCCTTAATTCTTGTTCCTTACGATCGGTAATCTGAGTCGGCCACTCTTCATAAGTTAAATTCGGGCGTAGCTCGATGGTACTCGGATCCATTACGGTCGCTGGTTTGTCGCCGAAACTCCTCTTTAAAGATGACACATGAAACACGTTACGGACTCCCTGTAGGTTTACTAGTAGATTCAAACGATAAGCCACTGGTCCGACTCTTTCCAAAATTTCATATGGTCCGATGTAACGGGGACTTAATTTTCCTTTCTTGCCAAATCGGGCCACTCCCTTCATTGGCGAAATCTTAATATATACCCAGTCGCCAACTACAAACTCTAAGGGTCTTCTCCTTCGATCTGCGTAGCTCTTCTGCCTGTTTTGGGCAGTTTTCATCCTTTCCCGTATCAGCTCTACTTGAGTCTTAACTTCTTGCAAATACTCAGGCCCTAACACTTTGCTTTCGCCGACTTCGTCCCAATATAACGAAGATCTGCACTTTCTTCCATATAAGGCTTCGTATGGTGCCATCTGGATAGTAGCTTGGAAGCTGTTGTTGTAAGCGAATTCAATTAAAGGCAAAAGACTCTCCCAATCGCCACTAGAGTCTAGCACACACGCCCGTAGCATGTCTTCTAAAGTCTGAATAGTCCGTTCTGTCTGACCATCAGTCTGCGGATGATAGGCGCTGCTAAACTTCAAATTGGATCCCATTCTCTTCTGTAGACTTTGCCAGAAGTGAGAGGTAAGCCTTGGATCCCTATCTGAGACAATCGTTTTTGGCACTCCGTGCAGACGAACTATTTCTTTCACATGAATTCGAGACAATTTCTCCATTGAATCCGTATTTGCAATCGGTAGGAAGTGGGCACTCTTTGTCAATCTGTCCACTATCACCCATATTGTGTTCCTTCCCGCCGAGGTTCTCGGGAATCCTATTACGAAATCCATTGAAATATCTTCCCATTTCCATTCCGGAATTGGAAGAGGTTGCAGCATTCCTGCGGGACGTTGATGTTCCGCTTTAACCATTTGGCACTCAGAACATTTTGCCACAAAAGCAGCTACATCTTTCTTTATACCTTCCCACCAAAATCTTTCCTTCAGATCCCGGTACATTTTGGTACTTCCAGGATGGGCTGTATAAGGGGTGCAGTGTGCTTCCCTCATAAGCCTTTCCTTAAGTTCTGGATTATCTGGTATCACTGTTCTCTTTCCGAAGTATAACGTTCCATCATCAGACACGGTAAAATGAGGTGATCCTTTTCCTTCGAGTAAATTTGTTCGGATCTTTTCCAGTTTGGTATCTCGCCGTTGTCCTTCCCGGATTTCATCTTCGGTCAGAGAAATAATCTCTTGAACTGTTGCTAACATCGCTTTTCCAGGCTGACTCTTAACTAACATACTTTGCATACTTGCTAGTACTGATGGTTCCTCTACTTGTGATTTTCGGCTTAAAGCATCTGCCACCACGTTAGCTTTTCCCGGGTGGTACTTGATCTCACACCGGAAGTCATTTATAGTCTCGATCCACCTTCTCTGTCTCATATTTAGATTCTTCTGACTAAACAGATACTTTAAACTCTTATGGTCAGTGTATATCTCACATTCTTCTCCATACAAGTAGTGCCTCCAAATCTTCAGCGCAGACACTACTGCGGCCAATTCCAGGTCGTGGGTGGGGTAATTTCGCTCATGATCTTTAAGCTGTCGGGACGCGTAGGCGACTACTCGTCCTTCCTGCATTAGTACACATCCCAAACCCAACTTTGAGGCATCACTATATACTACGTATGGTTTGTGGGGCTCTGGTAATGCCAACACTGGTGCCGAAGTCAATCTTCTCTTAAGCTCTTGAAAACTCTGCTCACACTGGTCATTCCAGACATATTTGGCATTCTTCTTTGTCAAAGCCGTTAAAGGACCAGATAACTTGGAAAACCCTTCAACGAATCTCCTGTAGTATCCTGCTAAGCCAAGAAAACTACGTATTTCATGAACGGACGTCGGTTGAGGCCATTCAGTTACCGCCTCTATCTTTGCCGGGTCTACAGAAACTCCGTTGCTTGAAATTACATGGCCCAAAAATTTAACTTCGTGGAGCCAAAACTCACACTTACTAAGTTTTGCGTACAGCTGATGTTCTTGTAAAATTTTCAGCACTGTCTCCAAATGCTCTTTATGTTCTTCATCATTTCGCGAGTACACCAGGATATCGTCAATGAATACCACGATGAAACTGTCTAAGTATGATCGAAAAATTCTATTCATCAGATCCATGAAGGCTGCTGGGGCATTTGTCAGTCCAAAAGGCATGACTAGGAACTCGAAATGTCCATAGCGAGTTCGAAAAGCAGTCTTGGGTACATCTTGCTCCTTAATCCTAAGTTGATGGTACCCTGATCTGAGGTCTATCTTGGAGAATACTGTAGCTCCTTGCAGTTGGTCCAGCAAATCGTCTATCCGGGGTAGCGGATACTTATTCTTAATGGTGACCTTATTGAGTCCTCGGTAATCGATGCACATCCGCATTGTTCCGTCTTTCTTTTTCACAAACAAAACTGGGGCTCCCCATGGCGATGAACTAGGCCGTATAAATCCCTTGTCCAACAATTCCTCGATTTGAGTCTTCAATTCTTTCAATTTAGTTGGCGCCATCCGATACGGTGCCTTGTGAACTGGAGTTGTTGTGGGTTCAAGTTCAATAGTAAACTCAGTCTCACGTTCCGGGGGTAATCCTGGCAGATCATCTGAGAATACTTGGGGGAAGTCCTTTACTACCAGAATTTCTTCAATCTTCTTGGCATCTCCGCCTGCTTTCAAGGACATTATCAAAAACCCTTCAGCTCCTCCTCTTAAACTTTTCGTCATTCTTTTCGCTGTCACTATAAAAGAAACATAGTGAACTGTTTCCCCTTCGTAGCGCAACTTCTCTTCTTCGGGCAATTCAAATGTAATCTCCTTTTTGCGGCAGTCAATCTTGGCGTAATACTTAGATAGCCAGTCCATACCTAATATCACGTCAAATCCTAACAAATGGAAGACTATCAGATCAGCGTTGAACCTTACGCCAGCTATTTCTAACGGGCAGTTCCTCACTATTCGCTGACATCCAAATGTCTTCCCATCAGGGAGTGTCACCAACACTTTTCGAGTCAAGGGCTCTACTTCTAACTTACACCTCCATACGCAATCATAAGAAATAAAAGATCTCGTCGCGCCGGAATCAAACAAAGCATACACCACATTACGCATCAATATAATTTCACCTATATATAAAACTTCCTCATGGTTACTTTAAGAAAGTTATCTTTGCCTTAATTCTTAGATAAAATTTAAGATCGTTACCAGTAATAATGCCGGCGTTAATAGCCTCCTCCTCGTCCACATCTACTTCTCCCGGGGTAATTGCGTATACCTTGGACTTCACAGGGGCCTTCGCCTTTCCTCCAGGTACTGTCGTTCCGCCAGGGGCTGTCTGTGGGCAATCACGGATCAGGTGACCCACTTGGCCACACCTAAAACAAGCTCCTGTTGCAGCGAGGCATTCTCCCTTATGTGGGCGTCCGCACGTCCTACATGGGGGAAGTGGAGCCAATCCTTTTGGCCCACGTACTTTACCCTTCCCTTTATCCATGGGACGAGTACTTCTCCTTTTATCCATATCTTTCCCTGAAGAATATGGAAAATTTCTTTTCTTGTAAGTCTGGGCTTGATTGATCAGACTTCTCTGCTCGGCTTCAGCAATGGCCGTCACATTCACCAACTCTTGAAAATTTTCGATTCGCAAACAAGCCACTTGATTGCGAATCCTTGGCTGCAATCCATCCTGAAATTTCTTCGCTCGCATCTTTTCTGTTATCACCAAATGCGGGGCGAATCGTGTCAGTTCCATAAATTTAGCGGCATACTGGTCCACCGTTATGCTTCCTTGCACTAATGTGGCGAACTCTATCGCCTTCTGCTGTTTAATCGACTCCGGAAAGAATCGATTATCAAACTCGGTCTTGAACCTATCCCAAGTAAGGACTACATTCTCTCCCAATTCTTGTCTTAGTAACTTTCTCTTCGTGTCCCACCATAGTCCGGCCTCTCCTTGTAATAGGTGACCAGCATATTGCACTTTTTGCGCCTCCGTGCACCCACTGATCTCGAAGGTGCGTTCTAAGTCCATAATCCATCAGTCGGCCTTCATAGCTCCTTCAGTCCCCATAAAGTTCGGGTACCGATACACCAGAAATTTTTCGTATGGGCATCCTGCCGTCCCTCCACTGACGCTCGGGTGACATCGGCTCTGCTCCATTTGGTGCTTTACTAATTCCGTCATCTGGCGAATAGCTTCCGCTATCGCTTGTCCGCCATCTAACGGGGTATTCGGGGTCTCCCTTCCTCCGGTCTGAGGTGGCGAAATTAGTGGCAGATTTCCTACGGTCGGCATTGGACTCGAAACATTAACTCTCGGTAAGGCTTCGGGCCTTGGAGTAGGGGCACGTCGTCGCCCTCCTGCCATTCTTCCCTGAAAAGTACATAATCTTCATATGAGTTACTTTAACTCCTGTGCTCCGACCCAGGTAACTCACCACATCATACTGGTATATCACCACTATCTCCAATCCATTATCTAAAGATTCAAGCCTAAGTCTAAAGAATCATAGCCTATACCATGTGATTCTTTCTCCTAGGACTTGTGGTTTCTTACCTAGAGACTTAACTGCTCCAATACCACCGCTGTCGGCGCCCCAGCTTGCGCTTGGGTTCGTACGCAAATTGCGACGCCGGGGACGAACGTTACAAGGAAGTCATCCCTCATCTTTACGTGTGAGAGCCTTATATATTTTTTTTTTTATATATCGCAGCGGAAAAAGGTCAAGCCGTAAATAAACGACAAAACATTACGCTTGTCGCACATCACATGGTTAACAAAATAAAACCCAAATTAAACATCACAAGCACATATATATATATATATATCAGAATGAAGTCACCAATGTAAACAGTGTTATACAAAAGTACTTCCCAAAACAGCGGGAAGATTTTTCCAAAAGTACATCGGTGTATACAAAATAAAGGTGCTGCTGATCCACTCCTCCCTCCGCCAACCATACTAATAGGCGGGTTCTTCTTTTATCTTCTTATAGTTCGGGCCATAACGAAGGCTGTCCAGACTCAGTCCTGGACCTACGTCACACATCATCCCAGAGGATGACGTAAACAGGCGTCCCATGTGGAGGAGCCCGTCAACTCCCAGCACCAAACAGCACCCCGTAGGGCGTAGGTCGTCAAAAAAAATACGTCGCCATAGGAAGCGACTCTGCCGCCCACTGACCCAACAGGTCTAGGGTCACTGGCCCGGCAGTCTCAGCCTTAGTCGGGCCCATGAGGGTCCGACCCATCTTCTCGAGAGTCGTAATCCGAGGATCCATCATGTCCTGCAATGACTTCTATCGTTCCCAAGGGAGCGATAGTAGAGATAACAAAAGAGGGTGAGATTTCGGGAGAAATCTCAGCAAGTACACTAACACTTAAACCAGAACATATCAGATATACAGATAAGTGAACAAAACATTCTTAACTAATGCATATGCAATGAGTGACTGACTCATGCACATGCTCATGAAAACTTTTAAATAAACATACTTCTTTCAGACTTCTTTTCATAAAACTTTCATGCAGACTTTTTCTTTCAAACTTCTTTTCATATCATCATCACTTTTCAAAACATTTCTTTAAAACATTTCGTATCTTTCATTCTTTCTTAGGCGCCACTTATCATATACAGATCTTTCTTATGGCTCGAAAGCCCTTCTTGTCATGACTTTTTCTTTCACATGTATGAGACACAACACGGTTCCCCTAGCACCGCGTGTTCCCTGCTGGTTACCGCATCACCCTAAAGTGAGCGTCATATAACTTTAAAACGGCAGGTCCTTACACCTTATCCGTCTTGGGCACCCACCAGCGTTAGGTGCTACCGCGCTCCGGCCACCTTTTGGTGCCATACACGGTCCGCCGACTGTTCTTCGTCGACCCAGGGGTTACCACTCGACTTTAGACACTCCTGAGTGGACAGGGAGTTCCACTGGGGCACTTCCCCGTCCCAGCCTTTGGGGTTCTTATAAAACTTTATTTCTTTTCTTTCTTTCAAAAATTCAATCTTTTCTTTTCTTTTCCTTTTTCTTAAAAACATGCTTGACTTTAAAAACCTTCTTTTCATGACTTATGCATGGGACATCCATGCTTACTTATTTTCATGCAAGAACCCGAGACAAGCTTGAGTGCATTCACATTTCATTTTCTTTTCTCCCTCTTTTGGGATAACTTCATAATTTTCCTAATTAGTCATCATGTTCTATACCCAAAACGGGCCTAGGATTGAAGTGGGGTATTGGGCCCAACTCCAACCCCTCATGGCCGAATTCTCCTAGAGAGTTTCTAGGGCTTTCCTTCATCATTTGACTTCCAATTTCCTCCAATCAATTTTTAAAGTATCAAATTAAATCATGTACCCTCCTTAGCAAGGGGTAACCGAAACCTTAGTGTTTCCTAAGTAATCATTTTCACCTCCAAAACTTAGTCATTCCTATTCCCTCCATTCACCTTTTTAACTTAGGGAATTCCTCCCCTTAGTCTATTCAAACTTCCTTTCCTAAAAGTTTCCTCTATGAGTTCAACTAAACAAAAACACCACAAAGCAATATAATATTCATCTTCCAAATCTCAACCTTAAATATCATAAAATTCCAAATAAACATTTCTATACATCATACACAAGTGATCATTTCTTCCATATGCAAGTGTATACCATTTCCATTCATGTCAATCATATAGTTTATTCTCCTATCCAATTTCATTTTCTCAACACAATATGCTCTTTGAATAAATCAATTTCATCACTAGTTTCCTCGAATAAACTTTACCTTAGCAACACCAAAATTTAACATTTAACACTAAAATCCTTCATGCATCATTTTCATCATTTCATCAAATAATCATGCTTTTTTTTCCTTTCTTTTGCAACTAACACTTGATTCATCATTTCTACTCACATTCTAAGCTTGTTCCATCATATAAATTTATCCAAGAATATTCATATCACAAGCAAGAAAAATCATTCCAACCCAAACATGGCAATGGCAACCATTAATCCAACAAACATGATCACTTCACTATATATAAGACTTGTTAAGGAAAAAGTGGGAGTATACTTACAACACTCCTATTAGGCTTTAGCTTAAATCTGAAATTACACATATAAAATCTCCCATTAGTCTAGCCATGAACATAAAACTCAAAGAAAACCCTATTTCCTTCTAACCATAACAAAGTGTCACATGTGTGTGTGTGTTCTTCCTAAACTTGTAGGGATTTAGTCACTAACCTTCTCCAATGAATTGATCACCTTCACACTCTTGCTTTTTGGCTTTCCTACTATAGGGTTATTCAAAATATGTGGTGAAAAGAGAAGAAACAAAAGTAGGAATGGCTAGGGTGAGTTTGGCCGAGAGGTGGAGAGGAAATGAGAGTGTTTGCATGTGTCTAAGTGAATTGAGCTCAAGGGGTTTTGCCTAAGGGGTCACACGGCCAGCTCTCTTCCCTAGGGTCCTTGGTACTCTTCTCATCATGTTTAGGCATGGCTAATGATAGATGGGTTGATAGACAACTCTAGGCCACTCCAAGATCAAATCTTGGCCATACCTAGGTGATTTCCCTTTCTCCTTTTCCTTCTTATGGCCGGCGGCTCCTTGGTGCTTCTAGCATCCATTTTCTTGTTTTTCACTCAATCATCATTCCCGTATCCTCTCATGTGTCCATCCAAGTGATTCCAAAGCCATGCTTTTTGGAATTTGAGCAAGGCATGACCGGCCAAGCTAGCTCCACCGAAAATCCATTTTGCTCCTCTTCCTAGTTTTTGTCATTTCAATCACCTACACCCACACCATACCTCTCTTCACATCACCATACTCTCTTACACATGTACTTCATCCACTTACACACTCTTCCTCTTTGTCCCATCACTTGTTGGTGGCCATACCCCATGAGATTCTCCAATGAACCCCACGGATTGGCTTCCACCTAAAACTCCAAGTTCCTTTCATCCATGTTTCTCCTCATGCCACTTGTCACTTCCCTACACACCATGATCTCACTTGGCAAGTCAAGGGATGGTGTCTTGTACCTCCAAGATACCATGGTAGGAAAATCATTCCATTAAATCCTACACTCAATACTACATGGCATGCATCCAACTACTAGTCAACCTTCACCAAATAAGATTTTCCTACAAGGGTTTGGATAATCTTCTAGGATTTTTCTCCCATTGACAAGTGTCTCAACTATGGGCTTGATGGGCCATGGGCTCATTCTATGGGCTTTTGGACTCACCATTGCTCTCTTGGCCCATTCACTTGATCCATTCTCCAAAGGTCTCATTCCTAAGCCCATCTCTTCAAAGCCTATTTTTGTTCTTTCACCAATTACCACTAATCTTGTGTATTAGCATTTAATTGAATAATTAAATTAAGATGAAGATTTTTAGGGCTATTACAACATAAATCTTCAAATAAAAAAATAAAAAATATTAGAACATTTTCTAATTCTAGTTTTAACTACAATATCTATAATAATTCAAAAATGAGAATATAAATTTAGTAAAGTTGTCAGTGATATATACTTTTTAAGATAAAAGCTTAAATATGACCTATAAAGCGGTGCTAGGTTATTTTGTAGTTGGTGAAAGAAATTGCAATTGGTCATTATAGTGGTAAAAGATCTTTTATACCGAAAATTCTATTCTTACTAAATCTTGATAAAAATTGTGGGTTTCCATTCAAGAAAACTCAACTTCCTATTAGATAAAAGTTTGCAACGACGATTAATATAGTACAAGCTGGACAAATATTGGATTTTGTTGAGGTATATTTACACAATTTGTATCTTCTCATGTACAATTTTATGTAGCATTATCAATTCTAATGGAGCTAAGTTGTTGCTTTAGTAAAAATTCTAATAAGATTAACATCAATTCATACATCCCAACAAAATTACAAAGAAATTATTGTGTACAAAGAATTATTAACTTTGCATCTTCATGTTAACATTATACAAATAAGTTTTTTTAATAGCTTATGTGCGTATTCTCATTATTTTATAAATGTTGAAATTTAAATACTAAGGACAAGTTTGAGGCTTCAGATGAGACACAAAATTTTTATATGATTTCATTTCATTTCATCCCATCTTTTTCTTAAACATAATTAAATATACAATTTTCAAACTAACCATTACATCCTTTTCAAATTAATTATTACAACATTTTCAAACTTTCAAATAAAAAAGAAAAAATAATTTCAACTTTTTATATGATTTTTTATATTATAAATAATTTTTAAAATTTAATGTTTATTTACATAGCTTATTTAAAGAGATGACAAAAGTCTACAAAAAGATACAAAATATTAGAGTATTTTCTAATTCGGAATTTAAATTAAGCACTTAAAGTAATTAAAAAAATGAAATATGAATTTAATAAAGTTGTCAATGACATATGCTTTTTACAGTAAAAGATTAAAAATGGCCTATAGAACGGTGCTAGCTCAAGGTTCTGGGCTGAGTAGCAGAAGAAACTTTTAATTTATTATGAGCCGAAATGATGAATTCAATAAGTTCTTGCCAATGACCACGTCCGCCAAATAGAAATATTAAACTAAAAAGCTATACAAAAAGAGCAGCTAGAAAAAAAAAAAGGCAGTATCATTTATCCTTTGATTACCTCAAAACAATTAATGGTGTTGTAGTTCCAACATTTTGTGAACCTACTACATTGTCTGGCTCGTTAGAACTTAGATATTGTTTGGAAGATTGTTTACATGAAGCATCATTGTACTAAATACCATACAAATGTTGTTGAAAACCATAATATTAATGCATTGAACATTGTCAAAAACAAATGTTGTTAGAACTTAGATATTTTATATAAAGCCTATATTATATTAAAGCTTTTCAAAAGGTCATATTGAAAACAATAATATTAATGCATTGAACATTGTCTATAATAAAAAATTATATTAAAATAGAAAACTAAATCTTATGTCAAAAACAAATAAAGTTTGATACATGAACTAGTTATTTTTTACTTAGGGTGGAATATTTCTATTTACATAAACTCGGATGCCAGGTTTAGGGTTTCATTCGACCTGGATTCGGTAGGTCTAAATTTTGAAATGCAGGTTTCAACTCGGATTTAAAACTATAGGTGGTAATTTTTTTCCCATGTGAAATTTATAAGTTTGCAAGGTCTATGAAAAGTGCAGTCATTTAAATTCCCGACAAGCATGTCCAAGGATGTAGAACTAAAAGTCCATACAAGAGGCCCACCAGTAAAAGAAACCTACAGATCAAACATGAAATGCCGAGGCTCATTAGATCATCATATCACCCTTAAGATTATTATTGTAATATGCCTATTAACACATCATATATACCACTCATGAAATGGTGAGATGCTCGGGATATTATCCCCAAAGTGGCATACCATCCCCTCTAGAATTATATCTTAAGGAATGTGGCGATTAGAATCTTGAAATTTAGAAAGAAAAAAAATACAATCCTTATCAAGCAACAATTTTCCACAGTCCTTCCATTGTTTTAGTAATATTACTATATTTTTTTTATTTATGTATTAAAAGTTTATCATCACATGGATATCTTTCTTGTTGCATGATCAGTTGGTGGTGAAAAATATTATCAACTTGAGCTGTCTATGGGACAACCTACGGGGTTTGTCACTTTCTAGAGTTGGTATGTTAATTAATGAATTATATATGAAAAAATCTACACAACCTCCTACTATTCACACAACCTTCACACACCACAATTTTTTTATATTTTTCTTTAATTTTTATCAAATATTTGATATATAAATAATGAATAAGAAAAATTAAATTAGTTTGAAAAGAACAAATTCAAACTTAAAATTAAAAAAAATTAAAAAATGATGTTGTATGGAAGTTGGAAGTTATGTAGAAGTACTCATTACATATAGTAAGTACTGTGGCCAAAATTGGGCACCCGTGCATGCATATGAGTAGTATTGATACTATTAATTAAGGTATGGTTTAGATAGTGAGTTAAGATGAGTTGAGTGGAGATGGGTTTTTAAAATTAAACAAAATATTATAAGATAATACTTTTTAATATTATTATTGTTTTGAGATTTGAAAAGTTAAATTGTTTATTATATTATTTATAGAAATTTAGAAAATTTGTAATGAAGAGATGAGTTAAGATAAACTCCCAATCTAAACAGGACTTAAGTGTTTTATATCTTGCATTGCATCTCCTAGAAGGCTAGAAAAAACAACCACGAACATATATACAACTAATATTTTATATAACTGGCTATCGACAGCCACTTAGAACATTGAACAATGTCTATAGTAAAAAAAATTATATTAAAATTGAAAACTAAATTTTATGTAATAAATAAATAAATAATCTAACAACTAATTACCTTTTTAATTAAATGCATGTAAAAGAAAAAAAAACTAATATTTTTCTTTTTTACTTAGGGCGGAATATTTTTTTATTTACATAAACTCGAATATTGGATTTAAGGTTTCATTCCACCTAGATCGGGGAGGTCTAGATTTTGAAATGCATGTTTCAACTGAAATTTAACCCGGGCTAGAAACCGCAACCAGAACCTAGTTATTCAAATTTCGGGCATAGCTAAAAAAAAATTCTGCCACCGTAGGCCCCATTTGGATTATAAAGAATCAATCTCGACTAATCTTATCTAATTACATCAATACAATTTTTATAAATTTCTATATAAAATATAATAAATATTTTTTTAAAATTCTAGAATAAGAATAATAATAATATTAAGAAATAATTTATCTAATAATAATTTATTTAATTTTTAACTTTCATATCAAATCATCGTATGACTTACTAACTAAACAACACTTATCACACGGTATCCACATACCAATTCCAGTGGCCACTTTTGTTATGGGTAGTCAACTTGGTGCACTCTTTGTACACTCCTCCTGACATGACATGGTATGGCAGTTTTGTCAAGTTGGTGAAAGAAAAACAATAATTATAAGCTTATATTTCATTTACCACCACTTTACCACTCTCATATTTTAATTCTTTTAAAATTTTCCTTTGGTAAAATTTTTCTTTTCTTTACTAAAGGAAAATTTTATTAGTAGTCAACTTTGCACACTCCTTGCTAACATGGCTTTAATGAAATGGCGCAGACTACGTTGTGGTGAAAGACAAAATTGAAAAAGTTTTCAGAAGAGGATTGCTACATACAAGCTCATTTTTCTTTCGTTCCCAACCCTTCTTCTTCTTTTTCCCATCCCCCTCCTTCCCTATTCCCCTATAAGCTCCTTCTTCCTTCATCCCATTTTCCCTCGTAACTTCTACAGTCGAAAATTCCAATTCCGATGACGACGAACGAGAGTTAACCCATTACATTTGCTCTGCTCCCTCCCACAAATGAAAGACGATTTGGATTTGGTACATACGAACAAAAGATGATTGGAACTTGGTCTCTCTCTTCTCTCTCTCCCTCCTATGTGTAAAATATTTATATAGCATTACCCATATTGTTGACTATCCAAACGTCACCTAATGCTACATATAAGTAATATTGCGCATCCATATGTGCACATGTACATGTTTATTGGTTGCCTTCATATATTTCATTTAAATATAAATATCTTATTAACATCTATATTTCCTTAATAATGGTGCGCATATGGGTGTGTAATGTTATTTGCATTTAGAGTTTTCCTTTTGCATCCATATGCGCACCCATACATGCTTATTGGTTGCTTTCATATATTGCATTCATATATAAATATTTTATTAAAACTTACATTTTCACCTTAGTATTGGTGCGTATATGGGTGCGCAATGTTGCTTACATTTAAAGTGTTTCCAAAAAATAAACACAAATGTACACTTGCCTGAATCCCACCATTGGCAGCGAAAAGTCGCGATGAGGTAAAATTGGCCACAAAGCATAAATTATAGTTTCCATTTCTTTGGGGTCAGAAATTATGTGGTCGCAAAAATCCTATATTTTTGTAGTGGCGATGCAATCTCTTCTTCATACATACCTCTACAACATTGATCACTTTTTGCCATGAGTTATTTTCCCACAATATGAGTTCAAGAAGAATACTTCCTATTGTGACAAATTTCATCCGTGGAAAAAGATATTTAATTTTGCCACGACTTCACATCCCACAATTCCAAAAACATGGGTAAAACAACTATTTGGGCGACTTAAAGTCGCAGCAAATACAACTAACATTCTGACATCAACTTATTGTTCGTAAAACTTACTTTTTGCGGCGATGTCTTCTTGCAGCAAATAAATATTCTGCATTACTACTCACATTATTTTAATTTTTAAAAATAATATAATTATAAAAAATTATTTTAATTTTATCACTTATTTAGTAATAAAAGATTACTACTTTTATAAATTAAAGTTAATTTTTTATGATATGATATTTATATTTTAAATTATTTATTATAGTTAGTTTAATTTAGTAGATTAGTTTTGGAGATCTAAGGATTGACATTAGAAGTCAAAATCCTAACCTTCCCCACACCTCCCAGTCCTCACCTAAGACCCTAACCCCTCTGGTTCCCAAAGCCATTCTCCCCATCTTCCCCCTCCTTCCCTGAAGCCCATTGAAGCTTCTAACCCCTCTATGCACTGTGATTTCGAAATGGGGATGTGATTTTCTTTATTCTTCTGTGAGATTTCGTATCTTCTCTACGATGAGATTTCTTCTCCTCCTTGGCAGTTGAGATTTCTTCTTCTTTGTGATCAGTTCTTCTTAAACACAACATGGCATTGTTTCTCGTCTTAGCACTTCACTTCACTTCACAAAACACAGATCAATTCTTCTCACTTCAAATTTCTTCTTCTTCTGCACATGAGCTCATCGATGCCGTCTCAGGTGAGAATACTTCTCTCTCCCTCTCTGTCGCCTCTCTCCTACACTCTCTCTCTCTCTCTCTCTCTCTCTCTCTCTCTGTCTAGGGTTTCAGCGACTTGGGTGAAATAACAGAGATGATGCCGCTACGCACAGCCTCCTTAGACGCCTCTACCGAGCCTCTAGGTAACCCCCACAAATTTCCTTTGATTTTTTACTATATGGGAAGATCCATTTTAGTTTCAATGTTTGGGCTTTGTTCATGCATATTCCAATTTGCAGAGATTTTAGCTTTCCTTACTCTGAGTTGATTAGTTTAGTGCCTTATTGAAATTGGTTTTCAATTTCTTCCATTGTTCAGTGTTTGTGAAGTTTCTTTTGAGTTTTGAGTATGAGGGTAGCTTTTATATACTTGCTGAAATTATCCTGTTTCCCCATCTTAATATCCCACTTAGACGAATTGATAAATTTATCCTACAAAGTATGCATTGCATAACCTACCTTAACTTGAAAAATGATTACAAATGTAATGTAGATATAGCAAATTGTCTCTACATCATAAATAAAAAAAGATACATGATATAGTTAATTTTCTGAGTTTCCTCTCGTTATCTATGTGGTGTATGCCATTGGAGTCCATTCTTGTATAGTGTAATGTATCTTGAGAGACCTTCCATGACATGACATAATTTTATTTGTAATTGGTGGCTTTGTTGGGAGTTTAGGATTTGAAATTCTGGGCTGGTTTCCATTGTGTTTAAGCTGATTTTTGTCACTGATTCAAGCGATACTTTTATTTGTTTGAGTTGAGAGGAATCATGTCTAACCTCAATTTTGTTGTTAGGGATCACATATAATTACTTGATGTGAGATTCCTGCATACAAAATGATCTTCCAAACATACACATTGCAATATCTTTTGGTGAAAAGCATATATTGCTACACTAATGATAATTTCCATTGGAGCCTTTTCTTTGTTTGCCTTGTGTCTAGCCTCATTATCTACTTTTGTTTTTGTTATAAAGTATTGTGTATATAGCCAAAATCATCCTTTATTTCTCTCTACTCTGCTATTATGACAAGGTTGTTATTGTATTATGCATTTATTCAATTAATTACATTGACTAATAGAATGTTAGAAGAGGATGAGTCATAATGCCTAGAAATATCCTCCTTTCATCACAAATTGGTATCAGGTTATGTGTTGTTTGTAGATCCTTGGAGTACATAGTGTTTTCTAACCATTAATGCTAGCAATAGCTACGAATTTTCTTGTCATATTGGGGTTAAATTGATGTCACACAAATGATTAATATTGTAAAGCCACTTGTGTAAGTGGTCGAGATGGTCTATTTTATTCACTGTTAAGGATAGAGATAATTAATTTCTTGTCATATTGGAGTTTGAATATCTCTATTTGGATTAATGTTAGATTAATTTGTGTAAGTGGCTGAGAGAATAGTGGTTTATTAACTGTTAAGGCTCTCTTAGGTAATGTCACATTACATGCATGGATGAACAACCCTCATTTAATTTTATCCATTTTACTGCACTTTTAAATCCCAAGCTTTCCATGCATTCAGGTGCTGGCAAGGATGAGACAGTGTACTATCTAGCTGCCCAACTGTTGTGGAAGTCTTTTGACACCCCTAGAGCATGCATGGTCCCTAGGTAGCTAGGTACATTGCAAATTATTAACCAGTGAAGTGGTGGAGGCTATACTGCCAACCCAGAGTTTCCTTGCCAACAAGCAAGGCTATACATAGCAGATGATCATGTAATTGTTGTGTCCCACTAGATATGAGCATTCACGAGACATTTATTTCTTTCTAAGAAATACCATTTCAAGATCCATATGTTTAAATGAGATTGGACTATAATCTGAAGTATATAACTTGATGAATGTTAATTTATAGCAGTCTTTTATATTTGCTAATGTGGATATTTAAAACATATTATTTGGTAATTATGTTAGCAGTATAACTTGATCAATGCATTTAAAAACATATTGTATATTCTGTTTGCTAGGAAATTGCTAATTTGGATATCTAAGCATTTTATTTAATATTCGTGTGTCAAAACATGTAATTGCATAAGGTCCAATTTGTCTATATGAAACATAAGATTTTGTGATTTTTTGTTGCAAATGTTTTTTTATCCAAGAGCAAGATCATGGCAATTGTGTATTTGACACAGTTTGATGTTGTGGGGAATAAATAAATTGCCGACCAAACTAGACCTCATTAAGGACGACTATGGTAGTAGGAAGTGAGCAATCCACACAAATCAAAGTCATGGCAAAAGATTAATAGCCTCAAAGTACAAGAACCAAAGCTAATAACAAATGCCTTTTAGTGACTCTTTAAGTAGAGGGAAACATCTTTTTCCCACGGCATGATCTCTTGGTGACCAAAAATGGCCACTGCATAATAGGCATTTCCAAGCCTTTTTGTCACCCACAAAGAAGGCTTTCACCAAGCATCCTCCCATGGAAACAACTCACCATTTGCCGTGGAAACCTATATTTGTGACTAAAAGTATTATTTACAGCGAGTTTTATGCCACAAAGCTCCCACGGGGACAAATTGGTGGCAAATCCTCTATGCTCGCAAAACACACATTTTTAGCTATAAGAACCATCCTTGGCAAAAACTCTAAAATCTTGTAGTGTACTCACGAAACTCCACAAATAATTACCTATGAAATGTTCAAACTCCCATGGCAGGAGATAGAAAAGACTTGTTCAAAAACTTTCCACTTATCTCAATTCAATTCTTATGTAGGAATGATAGATTTAGTAGATTACAAATGGAGGTCTAGGTGCAATGTCTTTATGAAACTTCACTATCAAAATATTTGTGTGCAAAAATATATAGTGGGTTGTCCGGGTTACAAAAATCAAAGAGAGTCCTTTCCCAACGGTCTAACTAATTGTTAGAGTTTAGCAATTTGCCTATGTCACGAAATCAGATGGGAAGAGAGACATAGAAGAGGATTTGAGCTCATGAAGGAAAAAAGGAGATAAGGGTTTGAGTTACTAACAAGTGGAGTTTGGAAGTGAAGTGGTTTGCTCGTGGAATAGAAGTTGACTTAGTTAAGAATAGTTGCCTCAAAATGTAGCTGTTTGTTACCAGGGAGCAGGCGAAGTTGTTTGAGGACTTCTAGAGTAAAAGCTGCGCATTCCGTATTAAGGGAGCTAACTAGAGTAGGCGACGCAGTTTGGGGTTCTATAAAGCACAGGGACCACTTGAGTTGCCTTACTGGAAGAATAAAAAGTTGTTATATTATTTTGTCCTCTCTCATGATATTTTGTCTTTTTCCTTTTAGTAAATTCTGGCATCCGTTTTATAAGGATGCGAAATCATAACTTTATTTTCATTGAGAAAACTCTAAGGTTGAACTTTACTATTTGGAGATTAGAGACCCTTGAAGATTCCATAGCTCTCAATTTGCCTATGTTTTCTAGATTTCATTGAGATTTTACAGCTTTATTACATCAATTTCTTTCCCAAAATACATACATTCCTTGTTACAAATCCAGCACCCTAACATTTGGTATCCAGAGCCTACGATTCCTACCTTGCAATAACCCTAAAATGGCTAAACATGGTGACAACATCCAATGCCAAGCAGAAAGCAGCTCTGCTGCAATCAGGAAACTTGTAGCAAGTTTTGCAGCAACTGAGATGTATGGAGTCCAGGCCTCCTCCACCGCCTCCTCCACCACCTCCACCCCCTCTTTTTAATGAAGCATTGCACATGGAAATGTTTGATGGTAGACAAGGAGCTAACAGAGGCATCAAAATGGAATTTTCATCTTTTAATGGTCAGTTTTCTGCTGCTTGGGTCTATAAATCCAATCAATATTTTGACTTTCATCAAACACCTGCACCACAACGTTTATTAATGTCATCTTACCATATGAATGAAGAAGCATTAACATGGTATCAAGATGCACTTGAGAGTGGCTTATTTACTAGTTGGGAAGCTTTCACTCAAGCCTTACAAACTAGGTTTGGGACTACTGCATATGATGACCTAGTTGAGGCATTAGCACGCCTCAAACATACCACAATTGTCAATGCCTATAAGGTGGAATTTGAGAATCTTTCTAATCGTTGTCGTGGTTTGACTGATTCACATAAAATAGGTTTGTTTTTAAGTGGTCTTAAGGATGAAACACACTACATGGTTCGGATGCTTGGTCTCTCTTCTTTGTATTTAGCTTTTGCATTGACTAAAATACAAGAGGAACAAGTTTTCAGTACACAGAGTTCAGGCAAATCTGATTCTGGAAAATTTTCCACTTTAGCTATGGGGAGTTCAAGCTCCTACGGACAATATAATAATGTTAGTAAGCCCTACAAGCCCTATGCTCTAGTCAAAAAGGAATTTTCTACCACCATGGATGAGAAACGCCGCAAAGGGCTTTGTTTCCATTGTAAGAAAAAATGGAACCCCACACATATTTGTAAAAAGTCCAAGCTCTATTTATTACAGGTAGTGGAAGACACTGAGAAGGAAAAGGGTAAGGAATTTTTTATGATTCTAAGGAGTCGGTGGATGTAGTGGTGCCTAAGATTGAGAGTGAACTCGAGATCTCTCTCCATGCTATCACAGGTACCCCTATGCCTAACACCATTCATATGGAAGGAAGGGTTAAGTGAATTCCAGTGGTAATTTTGTTTGACACAAGAAGTACTCACAACTTCCTTCATCCCTCAATTGCTAAAAAGGTTGCTTTAAGGATTTTGATGAGACCCAAAAGTTGGCTGTAAATGTGGCTAATGGACAGCGAGTGCACTATGCAAGATTATGTCATGACATTGAGATTGCTATCCAAGGAACCAAGTTGTCCTCTTCCTTTTACATTTTCCAGCTTGGTGGCTATAATGTAATTATGAGTGTCGAATGGATGAAAATAGTGGGAAGATTAGCTCTTGATTTCTCCCAACTATCCCTGGGATTTTCTATGGCTGGTAAGCTAATTGTAGTATCCTGAATTTTAAGATGAAGTTTTATTTGAAATTATTTTTAAAAGGAATATATATTTGATATATATTTTCTAGGAAAATAGAGTTTGAGACTTAAATGAGAATATTGAATTTAGAATAAATGAAATCATGTATTATAGAAAATATTATGGAGGAACCTTTGAGATTTGGAACAAGGTATCAACTAGAGAAATTCAATTTGAACTTAGAAGGAGTTGAATTCTCAAAAATTAGGGTGTAAATGCAAGAGGAAGTGATAGAACCAAATATCAAACACTTGGTGCTCAGAATATGCATTCTCGGATTAGTCTGTCGAGTTTTAGTGTAATGAGCATAAATTCTTCATATGATATCCAAATGAGGTGAATCCAATTTGTATATAATCTTAAGAGATAGATATAAAAATTTTATATTTTATGTTTTCCAATATTTAGACTGGATCGATGACTTATTTGGGGAAAGCAGTAGATTATTCTGGTTTGAGCTTAAGTGGAACTCAAGTTAGATGAAATGGACTAAAATTGGGGCATGTAACAAAATATGTAATTCGTTTTTAGGTTTCTAGGTATCTTGACATGTGTAATAATAATTGGCAAAAGATGAGAAGTTGATTTAAAAGTTTAGTTAGTTTAGTTATAATGGAAACACAAGAGAAAAACAGATTATTCTGATAGGTAACTAAATGGGTCCAAATTGGATTCTATCCTAACTAAACCAAGAAGTGGCCTTCTAAAACTTGTCAAGTAGAGTCTTAAGAAGGTTAGCAAGTAACCAAATGGGTTAGAAAAAGGCATACCAGATGAAGGCTGGAAAGGAGTGTTCATGCATGGTTAGGTGAGATGTCACCTCATCCCTTATCCCATAAGCTTCTACCTCAACTATTGATCAAATGGGCTGCAAAAATATCTCAAATATTAGTCATTGGATGATCATTCTAGCTGCAAAGCCTAACATCTTGGAGGCTTAAGTGAAATCATGAGATTTGTATAGGATGACACCTCATCCCCCATGCCAAACCAATAGCCGGATGCATCCTTTCCCCTTCACCTCTCTTTTTCTTCATGTGGGTTGACCACCACCTCTATAAATAGACATTTAAGAGTCTTCTAACTCTCCTTGGAAAGATAGCACACTTCCCCTTTGAAGAACACCAAAGAAAAACCATTCACAAGTCCTTAAACCTTCACATATACCTAAGTGAGCTAAGTAAGTGTTGTTGGGGAGAAAGCTTGCAAATGTTGGTTTGATCAGCTCCAACAAGATTTAGAGAGTTAGTAAGTCCACATTCTAGCTTAACTTTAGCATGGAGATGGTTTATTTAAGTGATTGAACTATACATGTTAGTATTGAACCCTTAATTTCTTGTTAGAGTGATATAATGAAATCTAAGTATTGTTTGAATTGATTTTAGTAATGGAAATGTGTTAAATGAAGTTAAAAAAAAACCTAAAATTATGTTATATAAGTAAAAATCAGGTTTTTTGTGAAAAGATTACAAGTTTTGAATTGAAAAACCCTATACTCTGTAACTTCGCTCGAACCTCGCTCGACCGAAGGATCGAGCGAAGAACAACTGTAAACCCTCACTTGACTCTCGCTAAATGTTTGGCACAAGCAAAGTGCAATGCGGGACTTCGCTCGACACTCGCTCGATGTCCTGCTCGAGCGAGTTCTAACTTGAGACTTTGCTTGAATCTCGCTTGATACCTTACTTGAGTGAGATACACAGTTTGTTTGATGTTCGCTTGATATTCTGCTCAAGCGAGTTCTAATCTAATATCTCGCTTAAATCTCGCTCGAGCGAGATATCCTGTTTTGCTGAAATTCAATACTTTTGTTTGAATAAAAGTGGACATTAAAATAAGGAGAGATTATATGTGTTATTAAGAGTACATGTAAGTTCTAGTATGTGGTAAGATTTAAGAAAAGTGGTATAGTACTTGAGAAACATTCATAAGAATAAGAAAAGAACAACTAAGAATAAGAATTGTGAATAAGTTAGACACGTCAAGACGGGGACGGCGAGACGTAACGCCCAGATGATAGATGTGCCGACAAGGATGGCGATACGTAACGCCTGTCGTATAATAGGGGTGTTATTTGTACAAGGACGTCGAGCCCATAGAAGTGACATGATTAGAAGGGATGGCGATACGTAACACCCGCTATGCTAAGTATGTTCCATGTCAAGATGGGAACGGCGAGACGTAACGCCCGGAAGACTGATACGAGACTCATCATAATGGGGACGCCAATACGTAACGCCCGGGTGACTGATGAGTTATATGTGATGGGGACGGCGATACGTAACGCCCATCGAGAATAAGGAATAAACAAGTTTTTAAAATGTCTAGATTTTGTTAATAAAAAGAATATAAGTTAACGTAAGAATGCATACCTGTGTAAGTTAGTGATAAGTCACATGAAACATATTTTGGATTATGTTTTGTTACAAACATTTTTTTTCTAAAAATGTTAGTGATAGTCTTGTTTATGCTTTATTAAACTAATTGTGTACTTACTGAGATTTCTCAAGAAATCTCACCCTTTTGTGGTTTTATATTTCGTCCTTGTGCATATAAACTATAAACAGGATGTGGTGGCCAATAAGGGAAAAGCCCCAATGCTGCAAGAGACTCAGGAGAGTTCTGAGGGACTCTCTAGTTTTAGTCCTTATGTAGATTTCATTTTTGCGTCTCTGGAACTTTCTATGTATGATCAGCCAGTGGAGTTGTAGTACCAAAGTGCACTTGCTTTTGCTGAGGAGGAGCAGCGTACAGGATGTTGCTTGACTTTGGGACTGGATGATTCTCTGTCTATATGTGGGGTCTACACGACACCACAGGGACAATATCTCCAGCAAGACTGTTGTCTTAGATTGAATATATTCCATTATGGGAGGAATTTCCCGAAATTAAGAAGGAACCCAAGTAACCATAAAGATGGTCTTTTGATATGTAATAGTATTTAGTTAACTTTGATACTACTTTGGGCATGTATATATGACAGTACAATGTTATAGGAATGAATGAAACCTTCCTTTGGAAGTTGAAAGATAAATTTTGCCATATGTGATCTTTAGAAGTTTTTGTATTTAAGACCTAAACCGCTGCGAACTATATGGCATATGTTAGTAAATCTAGACGTATGCATTAAGTTATTGATACGTATAAGGGTGAGTAGCTTAATGTTACTTATCCTGACAACTTGATTTACGTTAAATTCCAAACGTAAGTTGAGGGCGTTTCACTAATTACTTTTGGGGTTTGCCAAGTACCCCCCTCTCTTTTGATGGGATTTTGAAGTTGTTTTTGAAAGAGGTGTGCAAGGATAGGGGTTTGTTGTTACAGTTGGTAACAGATGCCAACAAGAAGGGCCAGCATCAGTTAAGCACTAAATTGCAGGAATTGCTTACTACTTTTTCAATGATTTTCGAGGAACCCAAAGTGTTGCCTCCTCCTAGAAGGCATGACCATATAATTGTTTTAAAATAGGGATCTCATCCAGTCTCATCAACGCCTTATCGCTATCCTCATTTCCAGAAATCTGAAATTGAAAAGTTAGTGGCTGACCTAATGCAAACAGTTGTGATTAGGCCCAGTAACAGTCCTTTGTCGTCCCCCATGCTTTTGGTTCGCAAGGCAGATGATAGTTGGCGCCTTTGCATGGATTATCAGGCCTTAAACCAATAAACGGTTAAGGATAAATTCTCGATACCAGTTATAAATAAATTGTTGGATGAATTATTTGGTGCTGTGGTGTTTTCAAAGTTAGACATTCATTCTGGTTATCATCGAATTCTTGTTAAGGCTGATGACGTGGAAAAGACAGCGTTTCGCACACAAGAAGGACATTATGAATTTCTTGTAATGCTCTTTGGTTTGACTAATGCACAAGCTACGTTTCAAGGGCTGATGAATGATATTTTTAAGCCTTTTTTGAAACGTTTTGTGTTGGTTTTCTTCGATGATATACTCATTTATAGCAGGTGATGAGAGGATCATTTGGTCCATTTAAAAATAGTACTGGAAGTGTTGAAGCACAACCAATTGTTTGCTAAGCACTCTAAGTGCAACTTTGGGCTAGAAGAATACTACTTGGGCCATGTTATTTCAGCACAGGGGGTTAAAACAGATCCTTCCAAGATTAGAGCAATGGTGGAATGGCCAGTTCCGGGGAGTTTGAAAGCAGTAAAGGGATTTCTTGATTTGACGAGTTATTACCGGAAGTTTATTAGAGGGTATGAGAGTATTGCAGCTCCTCTAACCGAACTGCTTAAAAAGAATTCTTTTGGCTAGAATGAAGAAGTCACAAGGGCTTTTCAATAACTTAAAGTTGATGTTTCTCACCCTCCGGTGTTAAGATTGCTTGATTTTTCTAAGGGTTTTATGATTGAGTGTGATGCAAATGGTGTAGATGTGGGGGTCGTGTTAATGTAAGAAGGGAGACCTATTGCCTACATGAGCAAGGCCTTGAAGGGAAAAGCCTTGTTGCTGTCCACTTATGAAAAAGAGTTGTTCGCGTTGGTTACAACGGTGCAACGTTGGCGTCCTTACTTGTTGAGGCCAGCACTTTGTAGTGAAGACCGACCTACAAGCCTTGAAGTTTTTGTTAGAACAAAAAGTGGAGACTGTTTCACAACAAAAGTGGTTAACAAAACTCTTGGGCTATGATTTTTCTATTGAATATAAACACGGCAAGGAGAACAAGGTAGGGGACACTCTCTCTCGACAGAGAGAAGAGGATATGGAAAGGGAAGGTTATTTAGCATTAATCACTTTTCCCATAGCTGAGTGGATTAGTGAATTAAAGCTTAGCTATCAAGCCTCAGCTGAGATGATACATCTGCTGGATAAATTGATCAACAATGTTTCAGTGCCTCCTAGGTATACACTCCAACAACATCTCATTCTTAAGAAGGGTAGAATTGTGTTGGTACGTGATTCATCATTCAAGAACAAGGTATTGGAGTATTTGCACATGGATCCCCAAGCAGGACATACTGGTTTTTTAAAAACCTATCAACGGGCTAAACAGGGATTTTTTTGGGCTGGTATGAAAAGTGATATAAAAAAGAAAGTAAGGGAGTGTGATGTTTGTCAAATCAACAAGCCTGAAACAATGTCTCAACCGAGGTTGCTATAGCCACTACAAATTCCCAGTCAAGCTTGGAGTGATATTTCATTAGATTTTGTGGAAGGGTTACCATTATCTCATGGGGTCAGTGTCGTATTAGTGGTGGTGGATCACTTCACTAAGTATGGACATTTCCTACCTCTAGCACATCCATACAATGCTCAGGGAGTGGCTCAAGTTTTCTTTAATTAGGTGTTCAAATTACATGGACTTCCTAAGTCTATAATCTATAATCGTGACCTGATTTTCCTAAGTGCATTTTGGAGACAGTTATTTGTTTTGCAAGGCTCTACACTAAGTTTTTGCTCAGCCTATCACCCACAATTTGACGGATAGATCGAGGCCCTCAATAAATGCTTAGAAACCTATCTCAGATGCTATGCAAGTACTAACAGAAACAGTGGAGCAAATGGCTTTCTTTAGCCGAGTATATCTACAACTGTTCATATCACACTTCCACAAAAATCTCACCTTTTGAAGCATTGTATAGGTACCCCCCTCCTCGGCTCTTGTCCTACGTTCCAAGGACTTCATCCACAGATGCAGTTGACCAGCTCCTAAGGACAAGAGAACAAATTAGGGAACTGTTAAAAATGAACATGGAATGGGCTCAAAACAGGATGAAGTTTTTTGTAGATAAAAAACGAACTGAAAGAAGTTTTGATGAAGGAGAGTGGGTTTACTTACGTCTACAACCCTTTAGACAGAACTCAGTGACAAGACGCCGGAACTTGAAGTTATCTCCAAGATTTTTTAGCCTCTTCAAAGTGCTCAAGAAGATTGGTACTGTGGCATACCATTTGGATCTTCTCCCTTCCTCTCGAATACACCCAGTTTTTCATGTCTCCTTGAAGAAGAAACTCGGTTCACAGATCCAGCCCCTTCCGACGTTGCCACCAGTGGATAAGGATGGGGATATTCATCCTAAACTCGAGATGATCATAGATCGACGCATGAAGAAGGTGGGATCTCGAGCGGTCATTGAAGTACTCGTTAAATGGTCTGGGGTTCCGTCGAAGGATAACTCTTGGGAGATTTTATGGAGGCTTCAAGAACAATACCCTCACCTTATGGGCAAGGTTCTTTAAGTGGGGGGATTGTTATGAACTCAGATGGGAAGAGAGACATAGAAGAGGATTTGAGCTTGTGAAGGAACAAAGGAAATAAGGGTTTGGTCGTGGAATGGAAGTTGACTTAGTTAAGAACAGTTCCCTCAAAACGTATCCGTTTATTACCAAGGAGCAGGCGACGTCGTTTGAGGACTTCTAGAGTAAAAGCTGCGCGTTTTGTATTAAGGGAGCTGACTGGAGTAGGCAACGTTGTTTGGGGTTCTATAAAGCACAGGGACTACTTGAGTTGCCTTACTGGAAGAATAAAAAGTTGTTATATTATTTTGTCCTTTCTCTCATGATATTTTGTCTTTTTCCTTTTTGTAAATTATGGCATCCGTTCTATAAGGATGCGGACTCAGAACTTATTTTCATTGAGAAGACTCTAAAGTTGAACTTTACTATTTGGAGGTTAAGGACCCTCGAAGATCTCGTAGCTCTCAATTTGCCTATGTTTTCCAGATATTATTGAGATTTTATAGCTTTATTACATCGATTTCTTTCCCAAAATACATACATTCTCTGTTACACATCCAGCACCCTAACAGCCTATCATCTATAGCCACGTCAGATAAAACATAAAAACAAGAATAGACTCAACCACACCAAATAAAACACAAAAAGCCATGAAGACGTTGCAATCTCACTCAGACAGGAAATAAATCAAGTACTTTTGACTTTTGAGAGATCTTCTCCCCTCATCGGCTGGAATTTTTGTTAATCCCTACATATTTGTGAGAGTAAAATCTTATAATTGAATGTCTGTAGGATGCATTTCATGTTACTTGAGAGCGACAACAACAAACTACTAGAAAAGATGGACCGAGTTTCAAAAGGAGAGGGGTACGGTCTGAACTAATTTTTATTAGTACCCAGATCCTTGAATAGATTTTTGCCGTAGAAGCAAAAACAGCTAGTCTATCGCCTTCTTCTATGAAATAATTAGGGTCGACGAGCATTTGAATATGTTCCAACCAGTAAAGTAGGTGGTGTTGTACTGGACCTAGTGAAGCTATATGGTCATAAATCTAGTATGAGCCCATTCTTGATTATCTATCTAATGAGGAAGTGATGCCCTTGAAGTAAAGAGAAGAGAGGAATTTCCAGAAACTGGAAAAGGGGGAAATGGGAAGTTCAAGCCAGACCTATGGAATAATTTGGTGCATTGCGGCCTCACTTGTCTTAAATGAAAAAGCTTACGTGGCAGTTAATGATTTGCAGACTTTTTTTTTAGATTATAAGCTTGACTGGTGAGAAGGTTTTTTCAAAATCAAATCCTATCTTCTCGTTCTAGATTACAAAATTTCCAACTAAACAATAAAAAAATGGTTGTAGTACAAAAGCCAAAACAAACCACTAACACATTTGAGATTGTACAAATACAAGTACCATATTGACAGATTCGAAAGCAAAAGGAACCTCTTCACACATTCATCATGGGGTACACCTTGACATACACCTTGACATACAGACATTTTCGAAGGTATAAAAAATCCCATGTGCATCTAGATTCCCTTTGCTTAAACATATTTAATCAAGAATAATTCTATTTGAAGGTCTTTTTTTTTTTCTCTCTAGAGATTCATACTAGGCTTTATTAAGTTGCATAAGACATAACAAGATGTTTGATATAATCTGGAACCTTGTCCAGAAATACAGAATGACTAGGTAGAGAAATTGCATCTTTAGCTAATAAATGAGCCACATGGTTAACATCTCTTCGAACATAACAGAAGTCCCAACCCATGAAGACAAACAACAAAGCAAGAGCATCATGCACAAGATGACGAGGAATATAAACCAGAAGCAACTTTAATAAAGTTCACAAAATTTTTAGCATCTCCAAAGACCACTTTGCCAAAGCCCAGCTCCATACAAAAAGAAAAGTTAAAGAAAGCTCCAAAAGTTTCTACAACTAGAGGTGTAGGATTTCCAAACTTGCAAAGCTGCTTTTTAGCAATGACACACTCATTTTCATCCTATAGAATAATACCAATACCCATCTTCTTACTTTGATAATCCACAGCAATATCCCAATTTGCTTTTATAAAATTTGACAATGGGGGCTGCCCAACCTGGATAGAGCTTGCTCTTGCATGGTATTACGAAATGAAGATTGAATAGTTAGCTGGAACTCTTCCAAAGAAACATTAACCATCTGAAATAACTGAGAAGATGCTGAACATCATACACCATATACTCAGAGGATGCTAGAGTTTAAGTCGAGTTGAAGATAATATGCACTTTTAACGTAAAACCTCTCATCATTAGTACACCCCCATACCATTCTGTCTTCACTTGCCAAAGGACTAATACACATTAAGAATCATTTTAGCTTCATCTTCATTAAAAACAATCTGCACCAAAGACTTGTTCCAAACAGATGTACCTGGAAGAATAAGTGCTGAAACCAAATCCATTTTCAGGCAGCACACAAATTGGAGATGGAATCTTGCAAATCAAATTATGCAATGTGGGTTGTGTGTGGTGTAAAGGTCTGCAAATAGCATTGCTATTTAAGTAAAGTAGTCTTTTAGAACTCCTATAAACTCTAAAAGATTGCCTCCATTCAAACACCCTATTAATGTAAATGAATGATGAGAAGAATGAAAATAAGTAATGAATGAATGAATACATGAGACTTAAATGAGGGGCCAGATAAATGTTACAAGATTATGGTATGGCAGATTGCAACGTCGAGGTGGCTCACTAGTTAAACTTGTTGATGACCATTTTATTATACTGGGTCATCTGTCAATCTCACGTGGAACAATGATCACAGGGATCACTAACCCCAAGTTATGGGCTTTAACAGTGTGTATTGACAAAATAACAGGGAGAACAGTAAAGTATATGAAAATGAATGATGATGTATTGTATGTCGTTTACAAAGTGAATATATTATTCAGTAAAAAAAAATGTGATACAATGTGAATAAAACTGAAAATGTACGAAAATCCTATGTTCATATATTTACTGTGAAAAACCTCATCCTGATAATAACTATGCATACATGAGATTTGCTAAGAATGTGATTCCTTGGCATGCTTATATATTTGCGATTTGTTCAGATGGTGGTTCCTCACTATAACTATGAATGCATGTGTATCTACCTGGAGGGTGATTCCTCACCATGAGTAAATATGTGTTAACAGATCAATTTACCTAAAACTGTGCATACATATTCATCGCCATTAATAGTAATATCATGGTTGTTTAACCTACTGGGATTTCTTAGAAGTCTCACTGTGGTGGTCCAACTGCCATATTGTTAATCGGAGCCTTAAATCTTGATGCAAATGTAGCAGGAAGAATGACCGATCCAGCCTGAGTTGGAATTTTTTTTTTTTTTTGATAGGTAAACGATATTTTTAAGAATTCATATGAAAGTCTGTCTCCTCTATTAGTTATTTGTAATTGTTAAGATGTACTTTTTAGTCAGGTGACGAACTATGTTCAGTTCATTGTACCTAAATGTAAGTAATTAACAGTTGGTAGTGTATAACATTATTTGAGAAGTCTCAATGACATATAGATATTACTATTATTAATAGATGAATTTCTTTTTGGTATAGACCTAAGGTAAAATTAGCAATTAGTTTCTGACTATTACTTTACACATTCCGTTGAAACTTATTTTACAAACTGCATACACAATACATGATTACCTGCCAAGACCCAACAATAAAAATCGTGGATTTGCTGACCGGCTGACATCTCTGACACCATGAAACTCATTCTCTTTACTCAGAAATGAGACGCTAAAAAAAGTAAAATAAAATTAAAAATATTAGAGTAACACTCGTTCTTACATATTAGAGGGGCAACCGTTCCTTGCTATTCCACCCATTGCACTAAACGCACTTCTACAGCTGATTTACCCAACAAGATAGATACATGATTACAGGAATGATTTATCTTCTTTTGACCGTGATATTGAGTTATTCAAGTCTTATTGTTTTCATGTATAGAAGAGTAGCTGAAGGATCTGGACTAACATGCTAACTGAGAAAAGAAGTGGGATTTCACCATCTAAGTTTATAATTTTCTCCAAAAATTGTTGGATGCATAAATGTTTTCTCCTTTCTCCTAATGAGGTGGGCAAAAGGACAAAAACTAGTCTCAAAGATAACGTAATCAATTACCAAGGAGAAGAGAACAAAATAAAAATCAAGAGGTCTAGCATCAATGAAAACTATGTTAGCTATTTGGTTTCATATCATTAAAAATGATAGATTTGCTAGCGAGAAACTAACTGAAATGAGACGCCTCTCCATCTCAAAGATTGGATGGGAAGATTTTGGCGTTGAGGTCAAGTTCCACCCAAGCACACTTGTGCTTGTCAACTGGAAAAAAGTTCCACCAGAAGTCAGACAGGCAGATTTGAAATATTCAGGAAAGATTTCAAGGAGAAGCTCAACCTCTCATACAAAATTGTTTATAATTGTAGGTTCAAACATATCTACAATGAGAATATCCACATCAAATGAAGTGTGGCCAGGTTTGAACATAGCTTGGATTCACTTGGCTCCGTCAAGTTTTTCATAGCATTCAAAAAGTAACATTGTGAATGTGACCAACCAAATACAAGAACCGATAAACAAATCCAAACACAGTGGACTTTTGACTAGAAAATTGAATTGCTCATAACCAATTATGAAACAAAGATAATCAACGCACCATACCAACAAATAAATCAGGAACCTTAAGAAAAGGTTGAGGTTTCATTTAAGAACCTGAAGATCTGTAACTGAATGACCCAAAAAAATGCAATAAGCAATAAACTACACCTCTAATTCCCAAATATACTGAAACTTTTATCATAAAGATCTATGTCATCTATTATTTAAGGCACTCTGGAGGTCATGACAAAAGTAAAATAAGTTTAGCCTCAAAACAAATATGAACCACAAGAATAGAGATTACCATCATCACCTAGTGAAAATTCATAGAGAGAGACCTAAAAAGTATCCAAATCGATTGAATTAATTTTTGGAGAACAAAAACCTAGACAACTCAAAGAAATGTCCTAAAAAAATCTGAATAAAAAGTACAATAAGCAGAGAATTAATCATTTACCAGATGGGCACATGATCATAATGCACACACCTCTTTAGACAGCTGTAGTTCGCAGCAGTAGGAGAAGATTTTAAATTATCAAACCATCAAACGTACCAGATTTTATCATCAGATTCTCTGCTTGTGTCCAGCTGTTCTTTTCCATCATTAGAAATTAGCCAATAGAAAACTGTTGTGTTAGAGAAAACACAAACGAGGGAAAAACCAGTTGTTCTAACTTGTGTTTATTCATCACTGTTCCACTACATATCCTAAACATGCACTTGACGATTATACCCTCATGAGTTATACTTATTACAATAGTGCCCTCTAACAAAAACAATTAAGAGTCCAACAACATGACAGTAAACATATAAAAAAAACCATAAAAGCATAACAATAATAAATCTAATAAAATAGACCAATATAACAGGCAAACCCCTTTTTTAACCACCAAACCTAATACCTCACCTTCTGCAACTCAACGTTGCTAAAACTAATTCAATAAACTATAACTCCAATTTTGAAATACTGACAATTTTGACACATAAATTACATCACATGATTTAAAACGGATTTTTATAGTCAACATAAAAGTAAAGCAAGTTTAGCCAATTCCTCTGACTTTAGAACTCAAATCAATAAAGATCTGTCAAGGAAGACACTCAGATGAGCAAGGTAAACATCATATCTGGCCACACACATAACCACCTGCAGCAGTAAACTGGGCAATCATGAGACCAAGATCTGCCACTTGTTTCTTCATGGTCCGCCATTAACACAATCATGTTTAGGGTGTAAGGCTGAAGAGAAAGGCAGCAGTGAAATATACCAGCAAAATTTGTCTTATGAATATAGAACAACAGCAATAAAGATTCCAGTAGGATAATTTCTTTTCCTATACTACATATTTATTTGCATATAGAAGATGTGCTACATTTCAACTAGAGCCAAACATTTTTACTAGTAGAATTAGGGCTGTATGGAAACCAACGAGACTGACCGTCGCTGATCATAACTGACTTCTGGAGTCTGGAACCGCTGGAGAACGGGTCGATCAATGGTATAAAATGGTAGAAACCGACGTTGGCCGGTTCGGTTCCAGTTTGAACCTTGTTCAAACCACCAAACCGACTGGAATGATATATATAAAACGAAGCCGCTTCAGTTAAATGGCATCGTTTTAGAACACTCTCACTGGATAGGCTAAAAACTATCCTTCAAAAAGTATATTTTTGCACAAATACTAAAAAATAAATGTCATATTTGATCAATTGTGGCATTAAAGTGTGTGGGAAAAGTGTAAAAAGCACTTTTTGTGAATAGTAAAACCAAGACAATTGCCAAATTTGGCAATTACTTTAGCTTTTGGCCATTGTCTTAATTTTACTATTCACAAAAAGTTTTTTTTGCACTTTTTCCCACACACTTCAATGCCACAATTGATCAAATATGACATTTATTTTTTTGTATTTGTGCAAAAATATACTTTTTGAAAGATAGTTTTTAGCCAATGAGAGTACTCTTACAGTTTAGAAAAGATATATAAGTTAATTATCTTCCTGTTACCAGAGGTTAGCATCAGATTCTTGAGTTTATTAGCCGCTAAATGATGATAAAAGCCTTGTCCTGCAAAATGTCTTCAGCGCACTTGGCACATAACCACCGTTTTTCCCATTAAACTTCTATTGAGGAATTAGATGAAAAAACATAGTTAACAAAATCAGGCTTATAAACAATAATATTCCGAAAAACAAAGTAACAAATGATTCAAAACCAGAAAACTTGTGTACAGTCAGAAGTTCCAAGCTAGAAACAAGTTTAAACAACTAAAGAATGAATAGAAGCAATCAGTCGAAACAAGCGAACCTGTAACTGCCAAAAGCCTAAAGAAGAGTGACTGAACCGACGGTAATCGGCTAAAAGTGGACAAAATCGGCAATTAAAATGAAACTTGAGAAGAAACAACCGAAGGTATGCATATTAGCCGAGATTCACAATGAATCTCCCAGCAACCGAAGTTTGGAGTCAAGCTGAGACGGGTGAATCCCATTCATTTATTCCCCATTTTTTGTAGACGAGATTTAACGGAGCAATGGGTTCACCTGATTCTTCAATTTAGCGAGTTATGCAAGGGATATCCCTCTCCGAATAAGCACCACAAACAACACTGGAACCATCATAGAAACAACTCAAAATCACGACTAAAGCAATACGGCCTCCAACAATCGACTGACTGAAGGAAATATCAGACTTGCGACATATACGCACGGCAGAATTATCGAAATTGAATTGTTTTTTAGACAGTGGGTGGGGGTTTCGAACTGGATTTGACATTTGGAGAAACAGATTGTATTGAATGCCATCAGGCCATTTTGGAGTGATTGAAAATAATTAAGCTGACGTGATTTTCACAAAGAATAAGTTTCGTTTGAATTTAGAAATGAGTTAACTTTATCTCAATTTACTTTTATTTTATTATTATACTTTTATAATTTTTTTTATACAAAACATAAATTTATATATATTTTTTTCAAATTCTAATACACATTTTTTAAATTTCAATACACCTTTTTTTAAATTTCAAAACGACACCTAAAACCAAACGGAACCTAAAACCACGAACCACGATAATCTCTCATTTAGAGCATCCGCATCCGGTTCTGTAAAGACTCTTTATGATTAAATTTTAGTAATCTTATAAAAACTTTTAAAAAAATATTGTAAGAAAAAATACATAAACCTCTTTCTTTTTTAAGTTTTGAATTTTCGTTTTCCTTTATACAAATGAATAGCTCTTATATATTTAAAAAGCTCTAGCGTCAATTACAAATTAAGTATCGAAAGTGAATTCGGTTTAATTGTTGAAATTACAAAAGTGGTAGTCATTCACTGCCACTATTGTTGATTTTTATAACACTTTTTCTTGAATGACTACTCATAAAAAATATATTTCGTTAAAACTTAATCAAGGAAAAATTCAATAAGAATAAAATTTAATGGCGAAGGAAAAATAGTACAGTATTCATATGTACCGCCAAGTATTTTTAAGATTGTCTCATTAAAACCTTACTAAGAAAAATCCAATGGGACAAAATCCTAGCGAAGGAAAAATAGTACAATCAGCACAAATTTTCAAGACATTTACTCTCCTGAAAAGTGCATGACAATAGATTTTTAAGTCTTCGCATTCCAATGTTCAGTACAATTTTTTTGAATGTCGCAGCTGGTAATGCTTTCGTGAATAAATCTGCCAGATTATCACTTGATCTATCTGCTTGACATCAATTTTACATTTCTTTTGAAGTTTGTGAGTATAAAAAAATTTAGGTGAAATATGTTTAGTTCTGTCACATTTGATATATCATCCTCGGATTTGAGTGATACAAGCAGTATTATTTTCGTATAAAATTGTTGGGCTATCATTGATTATGGGAAGACCACACTTTTCTTGAATATGTTGAATCACTGATCTCAGCCAAATACACTTTCGACTTGCTTCATGAATTATAATAATCTCTAAGTGATTTGAAGATGTAGCATATAATGTTTGCTTGACAGATTTCCATGATATGGTAGAATCTCCATGATATTGTAGAATTTCCATAAGTAAACACATATCCAGTTTAAGATCTACTTTTATATAGATCTGAAAGATAACCTGCATCTGCAAATCCAATCAACTGTGAAATTGATCCATATTAATAAAACAATCTCATATCAACTGTATCTCAAAGGTAACGAATGAAATGTTTAATATCATTTCAATGTCCTCGAATTGGTACATAACTATATCTTACAAGTAGATTAATTGAAAATGTAATATCAGGTCGAGTACAATTTGTAAGATACATCAAAACTTCAATTACACTGAGATATAGTACCTCAAGACCAAGGATTTTTTCGTCGTCTTCGCAATGATGAAATGGATTCTTTCGTACATTAAGTGATTGAACAACTATTGGAGTACTTAGGAGATAAACTTTGTTAATACAAAATGCTTCAGGATTTTTTCTGTATACATTGACTAATGAATAAAGTTTCATTTGGCAAATGCTCAAACTGTAGAACGATACAAATTTTTGTTTTGTTAAGATTTTTTATTTCAAATTTATTCTTTAAATATATAGCAGTTCTTGTTCAGAAGTTTTAACAATATTTAAATCATCAACATAAACCGCAATAATAACAAATTATGATTCGGATTTCTTAATAAAAACACATGAACATATATGATTATTTTCAAATCTTTATTTCAATAGATATTCGCTGAGACAATTATATCATATGTGTCCGGATTGCTTTAACCAATATAAAGATTTTTGAAGCTTGACAGAGTACATACTTCTAGATGTACTTGTAGATGCTTCAAACATTTTATATCTTGCAGGGATTTTCATATATATGTCATGATCTAATGATCTATATAAATACGCAGTAACCATATCCATCAACCGCATATCCAATCCTTTTGTAACTATCAAGTTAATCAAAAATCTGAATATAATTGCATCTATAATGGGAGAATATGTTTTCTCATAATTAATCATGGGTTTCTGTAGGAAATTTTGTGCAACAAGTTGTGCTTTGTACCACATAATTTCATTTTTCTCATTACATTTTCGTACAAATACTCACTTATATCCAATAGGCATTACACCATTTGGTGTTTGGATAATATGTCCAATATCTCTCGCTTTGCTAGCGAGTTTAATTCAGTTTCAATAGCTGCTTTCCATTTTAGCCAATCATTTTTACGTTGACATTCTTCGACAGTTCTTAACTCACTTTATTCATTACTTATGGTAATGTCAAGGGTATTTTATATGAAAATATGTTGTCGACAACAGTTTTGTTTTTATCTATAATTTCTCCAATACTCATAAAATGTATTGAGATCTCATTATTTTCAGGTACATGTTCCTCTTCAGGGAAAAACATTTTATGAACATCTTTTCAAGAAGTCCATTTTCAAGAGATTTTGGAATAGAAAATTTGATATCTTCAAGAGCATCAACTATGCTTGTGGCTTGTATTGTAGGTATGGGTTCTTTAGGAATATCAAATTCATTTTATATCTTTTTCCTTCGAAAAATTTTTCTTTTGCACCAATAGGTCTTCCATGCTTTAGGCGTGTCTTAGACTCATATATTACTGTTTTGACAATTTGTCCTCCAGGGACTTCAATCTTTGTTTGAACATTAACAATAGAAATATGTGGTTTTACTACACCTTTAGTATCAGTAAATATATCTGGTAATTGATTTGCAACACTTTGCAAATGGATAATCCTCTGAACTTCTAGTTTACATTCATTTGTAGGAGAATCAAATTGAGATAAAAATTTATTATCTCAAGTAATTTCTTGTCATACTTCAGGCACCGACTTTTCGCTACCTAGTAATAGAAAAGTAGATTAATTAAAGTGACAATTTTCAAAACGTGCTTTAAACATATTTCTTGTAAGAGGCTCAATGTATCTAATAATAGATGGAGAATCAAAACCAACATATACCTTAAGTCTACGTTGAGAATCCATTTTTGTACGTTGTGGAGGTGCAATTGGAACATATACAGCACATTCAAAAGTACGAAGATGAGAAATATGTGGTTATTGACCAAATGCAAGCTGTAATAGAGAATATTTATAATATGTAGATGGTCTAATTTAAATTAATGATATTACATAAAGTATAGCATGTCCCCATATAGAAATAGGTAGTTTTGATTTCATAAGTAAAAGTCTAGCTATTAGTTGAAGTTTTTTTATCAAAGATTCAGCTAAATCATTTTGAGTGTGTATATGGGCAACATGATGTTTAACGTCTATTACTATTGACATACAATAGTTATCAATAGTTTGAGACGAAAATTCTTCTGCATTATCTAATTATATAGTTTTAATTAGATTGTCAAATAATTGTGCTCGTAGTTTGATTATTTGGGCAAGAAATCTAGCAAATGCAACATTTCTAGTGGAAAGCAGACACACATGTGATCATCGACCTGATGCATCAATCAAAACCATAAAGTATCTAAATGATCCACTTGATGGATGGAAAAGCCCACATATATCCCCTCGAATCCTTTGTAAAAATGATGGAGGCTCGAAAACGCCTTTTGAAGGAGATGGTTTGATAATCAACTTACCTTGAAAACAAACAGAGAATGGATATTCATTAGGTAAAACAATATTTTGATTCTTTAAGGGGTGCCTATATGAATTATTAATGATTTGTCTCATCATTATTGATCTCGGATATCTAAGGCGATTATGCCAAATCATAAATACTTTGGGGTCAATGCACTTTTGTTGCATTACCACATATGATTCATTTATTTTCATTCTTGTATAATATAATTCAGAAGATAGAACAGACAGTTTTTCTAATACAAGTTTATGGCCCAGTATTATTTTAGTAATGAGAAGATGCTCTTTACTACTCTCATTAGTGGTTTTAATATGATAATCATTATGACGTATATATTTGAAACTTAATAAATTTCTTCTAGATTGTAAAGAAAATAGAGTATCATCAATACAAATTTTGGATTCATTAGACAACACAATATAAGTTCTTCTGGAGTTCTCAATTAGATTTAACGAACCTGCTATAGTATAGAGATAATCTTTTAATAATGTTAGATTTGAAAATATTTCTTATCCTTAATAATTGTGTGGGTTATAGCACTGTCAGTCAAATATATATCTTTATCATGTATATCAAAAACAAAAAGTTCATTAATAGAATTCATGTTTCTACAAAATATATTAAACTTCTATTACTTTAAAAGTTACAAAACAAATTACAATATAAGATAAAGAAAATACATCAATTGGAGTGAATATTCTGTTTCCAATTAAATGATTAATTCTACTATCAGAGTCTTCAGAGAAATCAGAAATATCAATATGAGTGATATCTTCTTCATGTATATATAATAAATAATCTGATAGTTCGACAAAATTTGTTTCAAACTTTTTTGTTTTTCCTTTTATAGAAGATTGATATAGATCAACTAAGTGCCTGGTCGTATGACAGATACGTCATCAATGTCCAGTTATACCACATCTATAGTATACATCTTCACATTTCTTTGAAAAATTATTTTGAGGACCTTTATTCTTATCTGAGTTGTACCACTTCTGGTGATACGGTGTATATTTATTATTATCCCCTTTAGTGTTGTCACTTCTGGAACCAACACTTCTATAGTTCTTTCTACCACGTCTACGTCTTTGGTTTCTTCTAAATGATACACCATTCGCTTATGAGAATTATGTAAATCCACTACTATTCACTTTAAGAAATGATGTTGAATCAGTAGGATGTGATTAGTGGTTTCTTAATAAAAACTCATTATTTCGCCCAGTTACTAAAAGACAATATATAAGTTCAGAATATTTTTTGAACTTTCGCTCTCTCGATACTGTTGCTGCAAGAGCACATTCGAGACATGAAAAGTAATATATGTCTTCTTTAACATATCATTATCAGTGATTTTCTCACCGCATAATTTTAATACTGAGTTGATTTTAAAGAGTACAGAATTCTCCTCACTAACACTCTTAAAATCTTGCAACCTCAAGTGCAATCATTCATAACGAGATTTTGGGAGGATAACAGTCTTCTAGTATTTATATCTCTCCCTTAAATTATTCCACAAAATAAGATGATCTTTTATCGTGAAATATTCAGTTTTTAATTTTTCATGAAAATGGTGCCGAAGGAAAATCATTACCTTAGCATAGTCCTGTAAGGACGTTTGATTTTCTTCTTTTATTGTCTCTCTCAAATTCATTGCATGTAGATGGATTCGACATCAAGGATCCAAGATAAATAATTTTTTTTCAAAAATGTCAAGAGTAATGAATTCCAACTTTGTAAGATTTAACATTTTTTGAAGTAAAAGACCACTAGTTTAAGAATTGATAGAATCTCATGCTGATAACGTGTTATAAAACTAAAGAAGAAAATAATATTGTAAGATAAAATATTTAAAACCCTTTCTTTTCTAAGTTCTAAATTCTCGTTCTCTTTCGTACAAATGAATTGCTCCTAATATATATAAGAAGTTTTAGTATCAATTACGGATTAAGTGACAAAAGTGAATTCAATTTGATTGTTGAAATTATAAAAATGGTGATCATTCACTACTACTATTATTGATTTTTACATCAAGTAAAGATTTTTAGCTCTTTTTTTTTTAATCACAAAAACTCTTCTCCTTCTAATTATTTTAGAGGAAATTTTGGAATTTGAACAGTATTTTAAGTATGAGAGTTATCGTTAATTTCTAAATCAACTTTTATAAATATTATATTTTAATTAATAAAATAAATTCTCCTAATCATCTATAGTTTTCTCCTATACTCATATTTGCAATAGCTGAAATTAAAAAACATTACCGTTCAGATGATCCAAACTTTATAGAAAAAAACTGACCATTTACGAAAATTTAATTTTTTTTAAAATATTATTATGAAGAAAATAGATTTTAAAGATATGATCATTTAGAGAGAAAAGTAGTTTTAAAAAAAATCATTGTAGATGAAAAATTTATTGTACGTAGCAAAACTCGAATTGAAAATATAGATACAACAAATAATTAAATAATCACAATAATGTGAAAAAAATAATTTTAAAAAATTTCTTTGAATCTTTCCTAAAAAAAAAGAGTAGTTAAATATGTACAAATAAATGAATAAAAAAATAATAAAAAATAATAAAGAAAAATCAAGGAATATTATTCTAATAAGATAGAGAAAGAATAAAGAGTGCGATATAGGAGGTTTTATAAAAATAAATAAAATTTAGTATAATATGATTTTTAGTTAAAATTTAGGAAAAATTTGCTCATCTTGAATTTTTAACTTCTCTGAATTTTTCTATAATAGTATCGAACGAATATCAATTATAACCTATAAAATAAACGCGTAGCTTGCTTAAATCTCCAATTAAACACATATTTTATATTTAAGTCTGAAATATAAAAATAACTTATTCCTCTTAAAAATATCTCTAATCCATATAATCTTTAAAATATCATCAATTTGTTTCTTTAAAGTATATATATAATATCAATTCCCATATTTATTAATCAATTCTCATATTCATCGGTATCCACATAATCTTTATTTATCATAATTCCGACTCATTCTCCAATCTATTTAAATTCAAGCCCCACCCAACACTGGATATTATAGGTGTTTTGCAACAATTAAAAATTGGACTCGACACACCTACGTGAAGTACCACCTTCTGCCATGCAGGGATGAACTCCGACCCAACCCGACAAAAGGGTATTTTGTTAGGCCGCTTGGCCGCAAAGCCGCTTATCTGACCCAATAGTCTAATCGGATATTTGGGTATTCCGTTAACGTGTGGGTTTTTTTTTTTTTTTTTTTTTTTTTTTTCTCTTCTACAAGTTTTCCTGTTTAATTGTACTAGTGCTGATTCAAAATAACTAATGGGTTGAACAATCCACGTTAAATCAAGATATTCAAGTTTTCCCTTTTTTTGTTTTCAAACTCAACCCACGTTGAATCAATCAATTATCAATGCATATTTGCATTACTGAATCATCAAGTCAGTCGCGCTCATGAAAATTGGACTTATGGTCCACTTTAATTTCTGTTATTTGATGAGATTATAAGTCCTGAATAAATCTCTCTGAAAACAAAGGGTCTATATTATGCATGACAGTAGACTTGCCCAAAAGAAATTATGCTCAGATCTAAGACTTGAATAATTTCATGATGACTGTCTGTCTCAATCGGTCAGAGCAGATCATGAATCAAAATTCGAAATGAAAACAAATAAATGACTGTCTCAGATCAATGAAAATGTGAAATAACTCCAAGCTTCTTCCTCTAAGAAATGAATCAGTCATAAAGATTGAAGAGTGCCCAAGATGTCCATTTCTTTGCAGTTTGCAAGATGTCATAACCTTTGGAAATAAAGTAAATTTCATCCACATCCGGAATTGGGCCTGAAATTCTCAAAGAAAGCAAATTTCATTCAGCAGCAGCGCAAGTGATTCATAATCATTCAGTATCATCAATCAAAATAAAGTAAATTCAGCTTAAGAAAGCAAATTTCATCCAACAGCAGTGCAAGTGATTCAGAACTTAAAGTAAATTCAGCTTAAGGAGTTTGTGATGCCTGAAGAAGAGCCACTATCTCAAGTCTTAACCCAACATTTTCAATTTGTATTCAGAACTTGAAATTTCAAATAATAAAATGCAATAATATCAGTTTTTATTGACATACTGTTTCTAAGTACTTCAAGTGTTCAAGTAATCTTCAATCGATTTCATTCAAAATATTTTGTAAAGTTATCTCTACACAAAATAAAAAATTATGTTAAACATATAATTAATTGAAAGGTCTAAAATAAAATATTATTCAAATATGAATCTTACCAGTTTCTAACTTGTAACTTTCAGCATCTTGCATTACATCTTAGGAATCATAATTAACAAAAGGAGCCTTCAACCAGTTTTGTGTGTAGATAAGAGCTTCAACTGTTGTTGGGGCCAATGAACTACGAAATGAATCTAAGACACAATCCAGACTAAATGAAGACTCAAAAGCAACAGTAGATACGGGAATAGTTAACATATTTCGAGCTATTTTGGCAAGTATCGAAAATTTGGTTGAGTTCCATAGTATAATATTAAAGTTGGATGTCATCCGTTCAACACTCTCCATAAAATACTTATTCAATTATGTTTTGGGCTCTTCCACATATATTGATGATTTATGTTGAAAATACATATCTAATATCTTCTCATCATCATCACAAAAAGTGTTACTTTGGATTTCACCTCCGCCTACACTTGATTGGCCCCTACTTGAACCTTCACTGGATGTTGAATATTTCTTATATATCTGCTCAAACATCCTCCTTAACCCATCAACAAGTTCAGATCCTCGCTCTTGGCCAATAACATTTGTAAAACAAAATCCCAAAACGTCCAACTTGTTGCGTGGATCAAGCATACCTGCAATGAATAACATTTTGTTCAATTTATTGAAATCCCCCCAATACTTGTCATATTTCAACATCATCTTCTCTAACATGGATTTAAGCATATTGCTTTCACTCCTTGAAGATTTTTTCAAATAGTTATAGATTGCAAATATTTCTCTTATAAACAAATTTGAAATTGCATAAACTGAGCCTGAAATCCGCAAAGTCATGTCACAAAAAATCTCAAAAATCGTACAAAAACTTTGATGGTTTCCCAATCTTATGAAGTTAGTACTTCACAATTAACCTCACGTAAATATGAGACAACTCACTATCTTCATCTTGCAGCACTTCAAATGCCGCATAATGTTTTAGAGTCAAACTCAACATTAGATATGTTGAGTTTCACCTAGTTGAAACGTCAAGACAAAGAAGTCCACTACTAAGAATATTTTGTTTTTCTACACATGACTTGAACTTGTCAAGTCTTGCAGGGGGAGACTTCACATATTTAATTGCATGGCAAATCTTCATAACTGATGTATTAATTTTTGTCAAACCATTTTTGATGATGAGATTCAAAATATGTGCATAACATCTTATATGCATAAGCTCCTTAGCTAATACCATGTAATCCCTAAACTTGACAATTCTTCTCAAATAATCAATGGCCGTATTATTAGCGGATGCATTATCTACTGTGATTGTAAAAATCTTCTTTATGTCCCATTAAAGTATGGATGACTCAATCTCTTTTCTTATTGTGATCCCTTTGTGATTAGGAGCTTTTTTAAAATGTATTATTTTCTTATGCAATGTCCAAACCTCATGAACAAAATGGGTTGTTATGCACATATAGTTAAGATTTTGAACTGATGTCCACATATCAGTTGTAATGCAAATCTTATAATCAGATTCCATAAACATGGTCTTCAACTTCTCTTTTTCTAACATATATATTTTCATACAATCTCGCATAACGGTAATGCAAGAGGGGATTGGAAATCTAGGCTCAACTATGACCATAAAGTCTTGGAAGCCTTCTTTTTCTATAAAATTAAATGGTAGCTCATCCTTAATTATCATTTTCGCTATTGCCAACCGTGTTTTTTGTCCATTGTACTTAGCAGGTCCAACATTAGAATTGCTAGTTGTATCATCCACCCCTGTCCTTCTAACCCCCGTCTCTTTTTATTGGAGGTTATCCCTTCTAGCCCCAATAGTAGCATGCAAGGTTTTGCATTTTTCAACATGGTATTTCAAGAATAAAGTACCTTATTTTTTAGGATGACATAATAAAACATTACCACAATAATCACATGTGGTTATGGGCTTATTGGGATCCTCATCATTCATCGTAAAGTATCTTCATACATCTGATCTGCTCCTTCTTCTTGGAATAGGAGAGTGAACTTGAGAACTAGTTGCTTGGAGAGAGCTATCCGAAGTTATAGGTAGAGTGCTATCCAAATAAATGGGTACTGATTCAGACCCAGATGAACGCATAGAAGCATTAGAATCCATAGGATTCAACTGCAAAAAAAAAAAAAAAAAAATTGGTAAGTTGAAAACCTAATAAAAAAAAGGCAAGAAAAATAACATTTCTCATCCACAAAATATATAGTAACGATAAAATGCAAGAAAAGAAAAGATATAGACTGAATTGTATGTGTAGCAAATCTAGGTAGACCAATTAAAACCTCCTTTTAATTTTGACTGCTTCAAGTTCTCCCATACTCAAGGACTATACTAGGCACATCAATATCAAGCCCAAAGTGAAATGCAAACACATAAAAAGAAATTTGTTTAGCTGTAAATTCACTGTTGGACTCAACTCCTTGACTATAACAAATAGTACTGTCTTCTAAACCTTTTATAGATGGTTGGGAGATTATCAAGGAGCCAATTGAGTGCAGAACATGTGAAGATTTACATAAATGAAGAACATAACAGGAGGAAGAATCTATTGCAGAAATATATCTGCTTGTTTAATGACATATTAAATTAATGATAGTAAATTGTAATAGATCAAGATGGGCATATTAGTAGAAATCCAACTCACAAAAATATGGTTATTTTTATTTGTTTCAGGCAATGGAACTGATCGGTGAATCAGTAGGTGATGCTGCTGAAGTGTCAAGACTGATTCAAGTGGATCTGTTATTTGTGCAGCAAAGACTTGAAGATAGGCCAAACATGTTATACCGTACATAAACAAAAGGAGAAAAGATAAAATACATTATTTAGGACAAACAAAAGGAGAAAAGATAAAATACATTTCTTGATTTAGAGCAATGATTGTTATACCGTACTTAGGTTGTTAGTTGGGATAAAGGATTCTAATTCAGTAAAGGCAGCTAAACCTGTAAAAAGTAATATTAAGTTATTAATTTGTTGTAATGCAATTCTTATGAGAGATGAATTAAGCATGTTAATGTGAAAGTACATAAATTCTTGATCAAACTTAACTATATTATGCATCCAACAAAGTAGAGTATTTATTGTTTCTTTTCAAAAAATGTTACTCATTTGAAAATAAAACATTGGTAAAATCCATGCCCAATTTTTTGCCTAGCAGCATGGCTTTCAAACTCAAACTAGGACCCTTTTAAACCAATTAAAGCGCCTACCCGAGTCATAAATGTGGAGATTTGCTACTGGGGCTTAATTATTGGTATATCCCATTTTGTGAGATGGATAGAAAAAATATCAATTATTTTAGCAGCATTCATACAAGAAAGTTCGAACCATTACCCTATTCTTCACCATTACCCTTTTTCCTTTTTGGCAAAATGATGCATTAGACAGATACAAAAGCAAGTTTTATATGCAGATTTCAAGAATATATCATCAAACAATACTGCTAGGTAACCCTAGGATATATCCCCGGGGCATCCTCGCGGCTGACGTGGCTCTACATGTCAGCCTTTAAATAAATAATTTAATTATTAATAAAATTAAAAAAAATAGAAGAATAGGGAAATTAAAATATCTGGGGTTTGACGCACGCAGGAAACCCATTTTTTCATTTCCGTTGAACAATTATATTCTTCCCATTTTGCGAGTGGTCATCGTCTCCAGTCATTGCGAGTGTTGCAATTGGTCGTCGTCTCCGGTCAGAGGGAATAGGTAAGCATGTCGATCTTAAACTCTGTTGGCCTTTTGCGTTTTGCTTTTGTTGCCTTTTGCTTTTGTTAGCTTTTTGTAATGTTCTACTGCGTTGATCTGCTTGGTTTTTCTAAACTTTTAAAAAGCAAAACTTTGTTTTGGAAGGAATCAAGACCTTTGTCTGCTACTTTTACAATGTAGATACAGACATTTGAAATCCTAATATTTTACCAAGAAAGTGATGGTAGTTATGCAGACATTTGAATTTTTTTTATTAACCACCATACTTTTATATATATCCTACATTATTCTATAAAATATTAGAGAACAAATTGTCTAGATTTTTAAGAAATGTAGATGTATATTATGTAAAATAGTAAAGTATAATCTGTGACTAGTAGTGAACTAATAGGAAAATATCTAAGAACAATTGTATTCCCAAATATATCCTAATTAAGTCATGTTTCATTGACATTGAAGTCTACAGATTATAGTTCTATTATAAAGACAAAATATAAAGGTATCTAAGACAAAAAGTCAATATTCTTTAAGAAAAAACAAAGTGGACGGACAAATATTAATATTGTATTCAATATTGCACTCCCCTCCAATTATATTGCCTTATCTATGAAAGTTAGTTAATTTAATTCAATATTGTATTAACTTATAAAGAATATTTTCAGAGATGTGGCTGATGCTGGAATGCGTGTGTTCCTTAAAACAATTAGCATCATTTTAACCACATAGAATTACATAATGCCTGGAAACTTACTACTTGATCTCCACCATTTACTTTTTACAAGTATCTTTTAATATATTGGAAAATTAACCAATGGAAGTCCCTTTTAACCACTCTCTCTCAATTGTAATGTTAGATGTGCAATAGATACTTAAATGGGAGAACATAAGTTGTGATTAGTAGGAGAAAAGATGAATAAATATTTAAAGCCTGGTGTTCCTAAGGCCATGCAAAGATGAAGGAAATGAAATAAATTATTCAGAAAAAAATTCAGTCTTATTAAACTATAAAAAAAGGGGGATTTCAGATGACATAAGAACTAAATATCTGGAATATGTCAATAAGATAACATTTGCCTGCTTATGGAACAACCAATGGTTACTAATTGACAACAAAATTGTGATGCCATGCAACCTCCCCTAACTTTCTCATCTAACTGAACACTGCAAGAAATGCAAAAATCCTTGCACGCTATTTTACTCCAATTAAGTGGTATTTTAAGTGGTATCAATAGGATTATAAAAGCTGACATCTTATACAGTAGAATGAACTCTAAAACTCACCAGCTACTCCAATTGCTACCACTTAAAACTGTGGTTAAATCAGTGGGAAAAATGTTTATTTGTCTTGCTTGCCCATCCCTTCTATGACGCAAACTCTATTTCATCATTGTGTAGAGGTTTTTTCAGGTGATTGTGCCGCCTTTACTGCAGATTTTAGTTCTATGATAAAGACAAAATATAAAGGTATATAAGACAAGAAGTCAATATTGGTAGACTGTTTTCTTTGCACCCATTAAAAAAGATTGCTTATTAGCAGCAGTACTTTTTGAATTTTTTACAGAATACTGGTACAAGCAGGATGTTCAATTCGGAGTATAATAGACTTGATGGTGAGAAAATTGAAGGTACTTATGAATCTCCTATAGTTGAAGAAAGTACTCAAGATAAACCACTTTTTATAGAAATTGAAGATGCCAGTGCCAGGACATCTTCGATGGTGCAAGTGGATGATGATATATAGAGCTGAAGTCGCGGATGGAGTTTGATTCTTTTGAAGATTTATTGAGTTATTACAAGGAATATGGCAAGAAATGTGAGTTTGGGGTGATGACAAAACGGACAAAAAGGGAAGAAGATGAAAATCATACAGTAAGATATGTCACCCTCACATGTGCTCGTGCTGGGAAGGCCCGAAAGAGGACGTTGAATGTTGGCAACCCACGTCTGACCAGAAAGACGGAATGTGGAGCAAGAATTAATGCCTTGAGGCAAGATGGAAAGTTTCAGTTGACTACAGTGCACAATATCCATAACCATGGTCTGAGTCCAAGAAAATCTCGCTTTTTTCTATGTAATAGAGAAGTCAATGATTCTGTAAAAAGGGTTCTAGATACAAATGCCATAGTGGGCATCCAACCAAGTAAGAGCTACGGATCTATTGTTGTTGATTCAGGTGGCTACGAACGGGTACCATTTACAGAAAAGGATTGCTGTAACTATATTGACAAGGCAAGGCGTCTATGACTTGGCGCAGGTGGTGCTGGAGCACTTAAAGAGTACTTTTTACGGATGCAATCTAAAAATCCTGGCTTCTTTTATATGATGGATATAGATGATGATAGGGTGTTAAAGAATGTCTTTGGACAGACCCCATAGTAGAGCAGCTTACAAATATTTCGATGATGTGGTCACATTTGACACTACATACCCGACGAATCGATATAATATGCCATTTGCACCATTCGTTGGTGTCAACCACCATGGCTAGTCAATTCTCTTGGGAGCAGGTTTGATTTCTAGTGAGGATATCGAGACTTTTGTATGGTTATTTGAGACATGGTTGAAGTGCATGGATGGTATTGCTCCGAAGGCTATAATCACTGACCAGGATAAAGCAATGAAAAATGCAATCGCTACTATTTTTCCAGAAGCCCGCCATAGACTTTGTCTTTAGCACATACTGAATAAAGTCCCCGAGGAACTTGGCTCATATGGTTCTTACAAAGCTAGGATGAAGAATCAATTGATGAAATGTGTGTATGGCACCCAACATGTTGAAGAGTTTGAATAATGTTGGGCTCAATTGATTAGCACTTACAATTTGAGTGACAATACGTGGTTGCAGAGCCTACACTGAGCGTTCACATTGGGTGCCACATATTTGAAAGAGTCGTTTTGGGCTGGAATGAGTACAACCCAGCGGAGCGAGAGTATGAATGTATACTTTGATGGTTATGTTCATTCTAGGACAAACTTGATGGAGTTCGTGGATCAATTTGATATGGCGTTGAAAAGAAAAATTGAGAATGAAAATCTTGCAGACTTCCATTCTTTTAATGCCACAATTCCTTGCATATCTAAATCTCCCATTGAGAAGAAGTTTCAGGTTTGGTACATGAATGTAAAGTTTAAGTAAGTCCAACAATAGCTACATGGCATCATCGATATGAATCCAAAGATATATAAAGAGAATGGTGCAGTAAAGACTTATCTAGTCAAGGATGTAGTCACATTGGAAGAGTACACTAAACCTGTTGCATATTTTATGGAATTCAATGAGGAAGATGTAGTTGCAAAGTGCTCTTGCGAGTTATTTGAGATGAGGGGGATAGTGTGTCGTCACATTTTAGCCGTATTCCAATGAGACGATATTATGGAGTTGCCAAATATGTACATTTTAGATTGATGAAGGAAAGATATTAAAAGACGGTATACACTAATCCACAGTACATGTGATGCAGGGGAGCAACGAGAATAGTCTATAAAGTACTCAAGTCTTTTGCCTATTACGATGCAAATGTTTGAGTGTGCCGCATATTTGAGAGAGCATACTGAGGATGCACGAGCTAAGATACATGCAATGATTGAGTTGTACCGTACTGACCAAGAAAGTGTGTTGATGACTCAAAAGGGGACCAACGTTGATGGTACAGCCAAGGACAGTACGGGCGGTGATTCTAGGCAAGTACGGAGTCCACATGTTATGCGAGGGAAAGGCAGACCTCCATCTCTAAGGAGAGCATCAAGGATGGAGTTGGACCTTCGGAAAGCTAAAGCAAAGAAAAAAAAGCAACAACAAAGGGAAGCGTAAAGAGGTAAACTTGTTTAAATATTAATCAAGGATAAATCATTTTTAACTGAAATAATGATTTATTGTGTTCTTTATGAGTTATTTAATAGCGAGATGGAGGAGACACCGAAGTCGTCGATAGGGGAGACAGTGTTAGAAATTTATTTGGCTTTAGAGATAGAAGATTTCAATGTTGGACACATGCAGGTACACTGGGTAGCTTTGGTTGACTCCATGGTATTTTTTATTTATTTATTTCATCCAGTATTTCTTTTTTAGTTTTTTTTTAATTTCTAGTGTGGATTTGTCTGATTATGTTTATAATTCCCAACAGGATATTTTAAGGAGTGCAACTTTAGACGGTGCTGGAACCCAAACCCAAGAAATGGTTATGCATTGTTAGGAAAGTGTATGTGGATCCTATATTTTTCTCTAAGTTCAACATCATTCACGAATGTTATATTTGTTATTTTATTCATTTTATTATTTACAGATGCAATTTGGGCTTGATGAATCACAACCGATGCATTTTAAATTGGACGGTTCACAACCATTGCAAAGATGACCCTCATTTGATGGATGTGTTCATTGGGATATATTTTGGGGCAACTTTGTTGTCTTCTTTAATGTATTTAATATATATTTTGTATGTAATATTTTTTGGATATAAGGTAGAATACATAAGGATGCTTGTGAATGTAATGAAAGAAATGGAATTGTATAGAAATGGAATTGTTTTGGGGAACAAAATGGAATTGTTTTGATAAAATATTGTTTTGGCCGAATGATATGGAATTAACAGATTGCAAGTTTGTGTCGTGTATGGAACAATTAATTCTCTTGGATGGGTTTATGTTGTATTTGTGATTCATAGATGGGTTTATGCAGGTTTATATTGCGTATTGCACGTGTTAATAGGTACCTGGATGGTTTATAGTCTTTAATATCTATTTATGTTTCTAGGCATTATATAGTTTGCCATTAACAACACATGCAGTACGTTGGGTTTTTTTTTTTAATTTCTTTTATCTGTTTACATTCCCAAAAAATTGGACACATTTCGGTTTTATTTTTTTAACATATTTCCAGTGATATGAAAATAGCTTAAACAGGTTTCTTTTAAAAGCACAAAATAACAATTTCATACATTCCAATTTCACAACTTTAACATGCGTTTTACATTCCCTGAAAATTGGACACTTGCAGAGCCAATTTAACACATTCCAATTTCATAACATCAACATTCTAATGTTCACAAAATAACATTACATTCATTGGGCATCTATTCCAATTTCACACACTCCACCATTTCACAAAATAAATTCAAAGTGGTCATTGCCTAATACAAATGTACAAGTCGGATGCTTAAACATAGAACTACTAACAGCAATCCCAAATTACCTAAATAGTAAAATGCATGCATAAATGCAAAACAACAATAAATCTGAAGTAGCCAGCCTAAACGTTTTATTTTAGCTTCTTGTACTTTAATCTCCAACTTCTTTTGCATAACCTCATTGCATTTATTGGATAAAACCATCGACTTTGCTTTAATTTGATCCACTATCTTACGCATCTCAAGTTGATTCTTTTCAAGCAAATCGTGTATCTTGTCGACCTCTTTCTCTTTTTTTACAAGTTCATTCGTTCTTTCTCGAAGTTGGAGCTCAGTCACTTCATTACTATCCACCCACTTGAAAAACTTGCAATATGGTAATCCCTGCTCATATCATGCATATATTAAAAATGTATGAAAAGTATATTATATTAATCATTATATTTTGGGCAACAAGTAATGACGAGGTCAGTTTCCTCCTTGTTGTACTTTGGACACCCTAAGAAGAGTCGTCTAAGATTTTTTTACAGTAGTTGAGTACTTCAGAATGGCTTCAAGTTAGCAAAAACACAATAGTTGATCGAAACGACGTTGGCTAGGTGATGAAGAAGATGTTGATGATAATAATGATAACGACATTCCAAGACTACAAGTAAGAAGGCAATCTCTTCGTCTGTGTACTTTCCAGTATTAAAAGCAGTGAAGATGCTATTATCAAAGATATTACAAAATAATTTCATAATTGGTACTAATAGTATGCTGTTGCCTTTTATACTGCAGCCCTGCTAGTAGAAGAGGCTATGGAATCATCAATGCTCTTATTGCTATGAAATCAGTGTTATTATCACTGCTATCATTGCTATGAAACCCTAGACCATAAGCACAACAGCAATAAACCACTTACAAAAATAACTATGATAACTAATAAGTCAATGAAGCCAAAAAAATAAAATAAACTAAACCAAAAGCAAAGTCAATCTTTATGGATGCTATTATTATGCATTATTTACAGGATTTGTAAAACTCATGCAAAATTATTTTCCTCTGTATATTTCTGATAGAAAGTCCATGTATTTATATCCTATCTGTTACAACAACTTTATTAGGATTATGATGCATTAGTCTGAATTTATAACTTTCTATCATGTTTTAATTTTGCATTAGATAATGACTATCACATAAGGTACCTTTTATATCCTGGTGTTCTTTCCCTCCCTTCCTTCTGTGCTCTATTATTTTTTTTGCTGTGTATATCCTGGTGTTCATCACTTGGCAAGAAATAATAACCCTACTAACAGAAGGCCTACCAAGGGAGACCATTTAAAACAAAAAACAAAAACAAAATCTGTTAGCCAAGTAATATGTTAATACTAACCCTACTAATATAAGGCCTACCAAGGGAGACCATTTAAAACAAAAAACAAAAAATAGAATGCTACGGTGAATCAGAGTAATCAACAAGTAATCAAAACCATAGAATGCTACTGTGAAGTAAAGTAGCATGAAGAAACGACCTGCAATTCAGTGCAAGCAATTAAAAACAGTATCCGAATTTATCAGTTATGTATATTCATTTCACTCATACATAGAATCTGTTGAAGTAATCATAAATCCCCTTTATATATTATATAATAGACATCATCACAGCAATCACCCTAAAAAATGAACATCACAGCAATCACCCTAAAAACCCTAGATTGCTAGCATTATTGTATGATAAATTAGAGATGTATATGCTCTTGCTCTTGCTTTTGCAATTTTGAATCTCAACTGTACAAACTTGAAAAGAATGGATATTTCTGAAAGTAAAACCAAAACAAGATGTAAAAACACCTAACTAACCTGATCTGTACATGTTGCTTAGGGTTAGGGTTTCAGAGGGACTACGGTTTCGTGTGTCAATCTCGAGTGGAAAGTTGGGGCATTTGTTGGTGACGAAGGGAGAGATTCGATCGGTTTCGTGGGTCGATTTTGGCGAGGAAGGTGGAGCTTCGTGGTTTGATTTCAATGGAGAAATGGGGCAATCAAGGAGCTTCGATGTTGAAAGGGGGCGATCAAGAAGCTTTTTTCAGTGAAGAAGGGAGATATTCGATCGGTTTCGTTGGTCGATTTTGGTGAGGAAGGTGGAGTTTCGTCGGTTGATTTCGGCGAGAAAGGTGGAGCTTCATGGGTCGATGGTCAAATGGGGCGATGAAGGGCTTCAGGGACTGAAGGGAGAGACCGCGTATTGATACAAGAAGAAGAAGATGATCAAACAGTGTCGTTTTATTAAAGAGGCCACGTAGGACGCGGGGATACGCCGGGGTTATTTCTCCGGGGATGTAAAGTATTTTCCATCATCAAAACCCAAAAATATTAGTGGTCAAAACTCAAGAAAGCGTGATGTACCGTAATGAGAAATTGGTAAAGAAATGAGAGGAGCAACCGGCGAAAAGATCGAACTAAGAGGAGATACCAGCGAAGAAATCAAACATGTAGAAGTACCGAACTAAGAGGAGCAATCGGCGAGAGAAATCGAACAAGAGAGGGGCAAAGAAATCACTTAGATTGCAGACCTAATGTTTTGCCTGTCGGGTTATCGGGTATTAGACGAATGTTAACGAGTGGGTCGATAGTGGTATCGGAATGTCCCATTTCCGCTTTCAGCTTTTCGCTCGGTCATTGCGGGTCAGTAACGAGTCGGATAATCAGTCGGGTTGGGTCAACGGCTTTTTGTTCACCCTTACTGCCATAAGTTACAAATAAAGAGTAGGGATGTAATTAATTTTACAATAATGTTATATACAATTATGAATTCATAAACATCATGTAACCGTTTTGAAAACATATGGAATCTATTATTAAGAAATTATTTTTTATGTAGATTTTGTGTCTTTCATTTTTTTTCAAAATTATTATATAGCAGTTGCACAATTCATAATTAAAATATCATCTCTCTTAACTTTAAAGGAAAAACTTGAATATTTCACTGGAGGTCAAAGGTAGTCTTAAGGGTATTTATGTAAAAATGAATAATAGAGATAAAAATAAAAGAATAGAAAAAGAAATAGATTTTCAGAAGGGCTACAAATGGTGAGGAAGGAAGTTTGCACTAACCAGAAAGAACAACCATCATTGATAGATATCTTACTGTATGTAATTTTTACCAAATCAGGAATTACCTTAATTTTAGGAATCAATTAAATTAGTTCACTTATCTTATGTATAATTTTTTATTCTTAATTCATTGTACATCAATTTATTTGTAAAGTTTAATACAAATAAAAGAACAATTCCATGCAAAATTCTTTTCCCTCTAGTGCTCTTGACATGGTATTAGACTAAAGAAAAAGATCCAACCATGGTGCCCATGGCCAACTCATCCACTTCACCCATCCCTTCTCCTTATCTCCTTCATCTCTCACATTCTCTTAGCTTAATCCTTATCAATGGCTTTCTCACATACGACAACTATTTAGAATGGCAAAAAGACATGACAACAGCTCTTAGTGCCAAAAATAAACTTAGTATTGTCGATGGCACCTTCAACTCTCCCTACCCTACCACACCCGAATCTACTCAATGGGACCAAACAAAGGATGTGATTCTTACCTGGATTCTTAACTCCATCAGTCATTCCCTAGCTAATTACCTCGAGTACCATACCAACCCCTGAGATGTTTGGCTCGACCTTTTTTCCCGTTTCTGCCATAGCAATAATGCCCATATCTACCATCTCAAATGTGCACTTTCCTCCCTACAACAAATCACAAACTCTGTTCATGACTATTACAACCAAATCAAACAGATTTGGGATGAACTTAGCCATTTCCAAAATAGCACTAACCACAAAGATTTGCAAAAATAAGCTGATGGTGAGTATGTGTTTTAGTTCCTTCTCAACCTTAATGATTGCACTCGAGAAAGTTGGCTATAAATTTTTATTTTGGTTCAAACTTTCAAAAACTTCTAGGGAAATGCAAAGGAGATTGAACCCTACCATGAAAGAAGTTTTTAAAACTGAAGTTTTGAAATTACTTGATGTTGGTATCATCTACCCTATCTCGGATAGCAAGTGGGTGAGTCCAACTTAAGTAGTTCCAAAAAAATCTGGGTCGACAGTTATGAAAAATGATCATGATGAATTGATTCCTATGAGAATGACCACGGGTTGGCATATGTGTATCGATTATAGGAAATTAAATTCAGCCACTAGGAAAGATTATTTTCCCTTACCCTTTCTTGATCAGATTTTGGAAAGAGTGGCTGGACATGCTTTATACTCCTTTCTAGATGGTTTTTCAGGATACTACCAAATTGAAATTGCCTTAGAGGATCAAGAAAAGACCACTTTTACTTGCCCCTTTGGCACTTTTGCTTTTAGACGAATGCCATTTGATTTATGTAATGCACCAACCACCTTCCAACGATGCATGTTAAGTATTTTCAGTGATATGGTTGAAAATATTTTAGAAGTGTTTATGGATGATTTTTCTGTTTATGGTAATTCTTTTGATGATTGTTTAACTAATTTGCAATCTGTTTTGGCTAGGTGTGAAGAGAAAAACCTGCTCCTCAATTGGGAGAAATGTCATTTCATGGTTCAAAAGGGAATAGTCCTCGGTCACATCATTTCAACTAGGGGAATTGAGGTTGATAAGGCTAAGATAGAGCTGATTTCTAAACTTCCTGCACCTAATACAGTGAAGGATGTTAGGTCATTCTTAGGACATGCCGATTTTTTATAGAAGATTTATTAAAGAATTTAGTTGCATTTCTAAACCTTTATGTCTTTTACTCATGCATGATACTGTTTTTAAATGGACTGCTGAACATCAAAATGCTTTTGATCAACTTAAAAATTTGCTTACCACAGCCCCTATCATGCAATCACCTGATTGGTCCCTCCCATTTGAAATTATGTGTGACGCCAATGACTTTGCCATAGGAGCTGTCCTTGGACAGCGTAGGGATAATTGTCCTTTTGTCATATATTATGTAAGTAAAACTTTAAATGGAGCCCAAAAGAATTACTCCACAACTGAAAAAGAATTACTTGCTATTGTATTTGCTTTGGATAAATTTAGGACTTACATACTTGGCTCTCCGGTGGTGATTTTTACTGACCATGCAACTTTGAAATATCTCTTGACAAAGAAAGATGCTAAACCACGCCTCATCCGATGGATCATTCTCCTTCAAGAGTTCAACATCACCATTAAGGACAAAAAGGGTGTAGAGAATGTGGTTGCTGATCATCTGTCCCGACTTCAATTCACAGAAATTGAACCATCTTCCTCTATATCTAATTCTTTTCCTGATGATCAGCTTTTGTCTATTAATGTTTTACCATGGTATGCTGACATTGTGAATTTTTTGGTGACAGGTCAAACTCCAGCACATTGGGCTGTTCAAGACTTAAAAATATTCAAAACTGAGGTGAAGTATTTCTTTTATGATGACCCTTATTTGTTCAAATACTGTTCAAATCAAATAATCAGGAAATGTGTTCCAAATGATGAAATAATTGCTATTTTAAATGCTTGCCACTCTGAGGCTTGTGGGGGTCATTTCTCTGCTCATAAGACAGTAGCTAAAATTTTGCAGTGTGGTTTGTATTGGCCTACCATGTTTAAGGATGCATATAATTTTTGTAGATCATGCGAACCATGTCAAAAACTTGGGGGGCTAACTAAAAGAAATATGATGCCTCTACAACCAATTTTGGTGTTAGAAGTTTTTGATTGTTAGGGTATTGATTTTATGGGACCTTTTCCACCTTCCTTTGGTCATTTATATATTTTAGTTGCTGTTGACTATGTGTCTAAATGGATTGAAGCTGTTCCTTGTAAAATAAATGATCATAGGGTAGTGTTGAAATTTTTAAAAGAAAATATTTTTGCTAGATTTGGCATGCCTGAGGCTATCATAAGTGACAATGGTACCCATTTTTGCAACAAAGCCTTTGCAGCCCTCTTGCATAAATATAGCATTCACCATAAAATTTCTACCCCATATCATCCTCAAACAAATGGTCAAGCTGAACTAGCTAATAGGGAAATTAAGACCATTTTGGAAAAAACTGTGAGTCCTAATCGAAAGGATTGGTCTTTGAGATTAATTGATGCATTATGGGCATATAGGACTGCATACAAAACTGTTTTGGGTATGTCTCCTTATTGGTTAGTCTATGGTAAGGCTTGTCACCTTCCCGTTGAGCTTGAACACCATGCATTTTGGGCCATAAAAAAATTTAATTTTGATCTAGGACAAGCTGGTTCTTTGAGGAAATTACATCTTTCCGAATTAGAGGAACTTAGGAGGGATGCTTATGATAATTCTAAATTGTCCAAGGAACGTATGAAGTCTTTACATGATAAGCATATTCAAAGAAAATCTTTTGAACCTAATCAACAGGTTTTGCTTTACAATTCTAGACTTCATTTGTTTCTTGGCAAGTTAAGATCCCGATGGAGTGGCCCCTATTTGGTTAAAACAGTTTTTCCTTATGGTGTTGTTGAGGTTATCAATCCTCACAATGGAAATGTTTTCAAAGTAAATGGCCAAAGACTCAAACCTTTTCTGGAAAATTTTTCACTTGAGGATACCACCATCCCTCTACAAGAGCCCACCCCTCATACTGCTGTCTAGTTTCTTAGTCCATTTTTTTTTCTTTTTCTCTACTGTTCTATTTTCACTTTATTTCTTTTATTTATTGTTTTGTGCGTTTTGTCTTTTAATTTTGTCTTTGCAGGTTTCTTTTATTTCCTCTCTTTGCTGGTCGTTTATTTTTTATTTTGTCCTATCTCAGGTGATATCCTTCAAACTCTGCTCTCCAATTTTCTGCACTGTTTTTATCTCTTATTCATTGAGGACAATGTTTATTTTAAGTTGGGGGTAGGAGAATTGTTCATCTGCATGTGCTGAATCTTTTTGATTGTCAAGTTTCTTCTTCAATGACTATGTTTTCAATTTTCTGTGTTTGGGAATATAGAAATCAGGTGCTATACCATCTTGCATTTCTGATGACTAATCCCAAATATCAGATGTTGAACTCAGAAAGTTTGAAGAGAAGTTATTGACATTTTTTTTTACCACTTTATTTGCTAGAGACTAGCAAAAAGTTAGTTAGGGGTGTGATAAATGGGAATTTATGCTTAATTAATACTCTTAATTCATTGGGTTAAACGAATTTCATGTGTTAAAATAAGAGTATTAATTAAGAAATGTGAATTAATTAATTTTGAAATGTGAAATAGTATTTTACCCCTAACTATGGGCTAATGCTATTTGGATTGGTTAAAAATTAGATTAATTCAAAGTTGTGAATGACTCATTACAGGTGGCCCACAAGTTCATAATTGAGACTCAAAGACCTAAATGCACATTACAACTTGGTCCATGTCCGTTACTTGCAACTAAGGCCCACGTCCCATACTTAAGCTTGAAGCCCCACCTATGTGAATTCATTTAAGTGTGGTCTGTTGTGAGGAATTAAAGCCGACATAAGCCCAGGACCCAACGTGCTTTAGAAGGTTACCTAAGGATGAAAACAAACTTATGCGATTGCGAGAAATGTCTGGAAATGCAGCGACAAAGCCAAGCGACGAGAGAAGGGAGAAAAGAGAAAGAGGCCGCATGCGCACGATGGGTTTAACGGCTTGGAGAGAGAAGAAATGGTGTGCCTGGGGGTATAAAAGGGGGAGAAGATTCCGAGTTAAGGGTCTTTTTGTTTTTCCAGATTTTATTTTCTTTTCTTCCTGTTCTGTTGGAGATGAATTTTTGCATTATAGGATTTACTTTGTTTGGGTATTTTCTCAGTATCTATTATGGATTTATTTGCATTTATTTCTCTTGTTAGAAATACTATGTGTAGCTAAATCTGAAGCTTGGATTGTGGAGTAAGACTTGATTTGTCTCAGATTCTAGTTTAATGTGATGTTTCGGTGTTAAATGTTAGATTTATTTTCTGGCTAGCTGAATTTGATTTGATAACAGATTGTTGTTTTTTTCTTTCTTGATTTGTTGTCGACGTAAGGCACAACAAATGCTTGAGAAATATTAGGGCTTTCTCCCTTTGCTTGTCAACGTGTTGCAGCTAGTATGACAGTAAATCCTTTAGGGGAATGTTGCATAACTTGAACATTATCTTTCTATTTACCGACTATCAATGCCTGGATTGAATTGTTAGTTGAGATATTAGCTGGAAAATGAGACAGGAAAGTTCCACTCCCAACCCAAGTGTTTATTAGTTTGCTCATTTAATAGTTAAAACAATTTCATCTATAAACTTCTAGTTTATATCCCAGTTAAGTTTAGTTTAGGATAGTGTTAATTTTATTAGTAAATCTCAGAGATCTTTTCATTATATTTGATATCACTCTCTTAGTTTTTATGCATATCACTCTCTCAGTTTTTATACATATATAAAAAAGGGAAAATCACAAAAACATTTCTCACATTTCATTTTATTTTATTTTCGATACATACTTTTTTTTATATATTAGAATTGCATAAATACTTTGATAATCCCTTGTCCCTGTAGAATACGATTCTGGACCTATCCTTAAATACAACTTGACACTTTTACACTTGGAAGTGTTTTTGAGACCACGTCACTAATGTAGGCCCAATTCCCACATAGAGAAAGGGCCTAGCCTCATTAAGCCAACTGACTTGCGATATTGCTCGACTAGGTTAAATACCCGATATGCATAAAGGGAGAGCAAGAGGTGGGCCACAAAGGCCCCTTCTCTCTTGGAAGAGCTGGCCCATCAAGGAAGAAATAGCGTATCGAGATGATCACTCAGTTGCACTCAAGTAAAGTATCACAGGAGGAAGAGGTGCCTTCGAAGCTGACCAACATACTCTGATTGGATGGATCAAGGATCAAGTCAAGTCAAAATGGCCCTCCATAACTTAGATTCATAAGGGGTTATTCATTTAGGAGAATCTTGGGGTTTGGTCCGACCGAACCCCTCACGTTTTGCATCTCGCGCAGGCGGCGGTGGGCGACACCACCCAGCCCATCGGGACCGAAGGGAGCCGGCGACCCCACCCCTGCGACGGCGAGCCCCGGCGACCTCTGGTGTGCCCCCGGCAGCCTTAAACCCGTTTCGGACCTGGGTGGGGTCGCCGGCTCCCTCCGGTCCCGATGGGCTGGGTCGCCGGCTCCCTCCAGTCCCGATGGGCTGGGCGGTGTCGCCCACCGCTGCCGACACCGGCGAGGGCTGGGGGAGGCTGAATTCACTATAAAAATTCATCTTCATTTTATTTTTTATTGTGTTTTTTATTATGTTTTTTATTATATATTTTTTATTATTATTTTATTGTATTTTTTATTGTGTTTTTTAAATTTTATTATTTTTATTGTATTTTTAATTATATTTTTTACTATTTTTTATTATATTTTATTGTATTTTTATAAGAAATTAAAGAGGAAGGAGAGGGGCTATAAAGGCGCTAGGGTACAACCCGACTGCAGCCCAACGTCTCCCATTCATTTAATGTGGCGAATTGTCCTCTTAGAGAACATTCTTGTGCCAGACCATGCTGACCCAGGAGCCAAATGGGCAACTATATTAAATGCTATGACATATTTTCTACACCACACCAACCCCCAAACGAGATATATATGGTAAATGAGAAAATTTGGAGACCAGCCAAACTAGTCTTTCCCAATAACCAACACTCCAATAGCAGACTGACACATAAACAATTTATTTTAATTACTATGCATTTGTCTACACTCGAACAGACGAACAACCCACCCGTGCCTCTCTTTCTTCGTATTTTAAGCTCTAGCTGCTCCTGCAACACTCTCATTATAGAATACTAGAATAAATTTTCAGAAATCGAATCTGCCAATTCAACTCTGCGGTAGTTACTGCAATTTTGAGAGTCAAAAGGGAGCCAAGCTTCGACAAAGCTGTGTCACAATTCATCTTCCTGTCGTATAAGATTTATTTCTTGGCCAACAAGAGCTTGCCACTGCTATTGGCAAAACAAAATCTTATCAGCATGCACATGTCATCCGGTTATTTGAACAAGCATTCAAACGATGTAGTCAAATCTAGTGTTGGTAAGAACAGGATACATCAACTCCTGCAAATCTATGAAGATTGATTTCAACCAACGGATAAAATTAAACTAAAACCCAGTAAAAGTATTAGCTCAAGTCAAATTATGTTTTCAAAGCTGGCCCTAAAAATCATAGTTTGGCCCTTTCGATGAAAGAATGAGATTGTATTTTCCAAAAGACTTTCATATCCTGTACGAATACAAAGCATGCAACCATTGATGAACAGCTCCCCAATGCTTATCCAATATATTAAGATTCATACTCTTTTTGATAGGTAAAGATACAAATTTCCAGAAATATTAAGCCTAGCTATGGACTTCATTTCCCAGAAATCTGAATCTCGACCATAAATATCATTTCCTCCAAAGTTCAAGGTCCTGAGCTTGGAAAACGCAGCCCCAAAATGCAACTCCACATATTAAAGCTTGGTGAGCTTGCCAATGGTGGTGCCAGGAATAGAGCCAGTGAGGCCTAAACCAAAAGCTTCAAACCGAACAACATTTTCTTTTCTTGTTGGAACCATGCCTGGGGGAGGGGCTTCGATGGGGAAGGAAGAGGGCGACGAGTCTTGTGACGTGCGGCAGTATGAAATTCGTTAAGTATCTGCATAAATTTTTAGTCATCCAGTGTGATGACCCTTATATAATTTGTGTGAAATTGCTGATGTGGCAGACTACTATTTTGAGGCTGTTAAAGCCTTAAAAACAGACGGGCTGGTGCTAATCGGTCAGAAAAAATAAGCTCGGTCCCAAATTACGCTGTTGAAACGATAAATACACAATCAAGAACAAGTAATTAAAGCAACTTTCAGGACGGTTTTCAAACAAGAATAAATTTACTAGACTAGAAAAATTGGGGGGGCACGACCATAAGCATAAAACAGCAAACCTTTCATTCACTAAAAGAATTTGTTTTCCCTTCACATTTGTATATGGCAAGAAAAGGGTATAGGGGGAAGAGAATCATCGCTACCATGCTGCTCCTTGGGCACTCAGGTCCTAAGCTCGAGAGTCTTGGCTAACTAAACAGCCATGGCCAGCAACATCTGTTTTATAAGGACCTATCACTAGTAGGTAGACCGTAGACGTAGAACTACGACTGCCAGGAAACTCCAGGTCCACTAGGTATAGCTTGAGCTTCAGCCAAAGACACCGCCATAGCCAGCATCATCTGTTCCTCAAAACTCTCAGGAACAATGGGCTCGGTGGCATTTTGAAGGTTCTCCATTTCATCAGGGAGTGGCAATGAAGGATCTTCTGCTGCATCTGAGCTTGCATAACTGGTGCCCGCTACAGCAATATCCGATCCACGGTCCCCATAACATTCTCCATCATCCCTTGTCAAAGTCATTCTACCATCAGTTGAAGAAGATTCTGTTGCACACTCTGCAGTTTGGTAATTCTCTCTCTCTCTCTCCACCCGGTTGTAAAACCTGCCAGCTTGTGGAATCATGTTGCTTGCTGACATACTTCTGTCGGGATTAACAGAAGATTCTCCACCTACTTGCTGACGCTCAGCAAGGGCAGCTATGGCACAAGCAAGACCCCCTGAAGGGGAAGATGATGATCCAGCTGGGGGAACCATGGAAGGCGAGACATAGGCTCCAATGGCATATTGCTCAGAATGAAAATCACCGTAGGCTGGATTTCTCTGTCTGCTGTTCTCCTGTAAATATCATTTTAGAACAATTCAAAGAAATTGTGGGTCAGCTGGGGTTAATCAATAATCAGCAAAACTATAGAAGCCAAAAGACCAACTTCAAATTAGAAAGAAAGATCGATTGGGAACTAACAACAGTGGCTACGCCAAGTCATGAAAGGACATAATATGTTTGCATTCAAAACTACATAATTACAACACATACAAGGTTTTAAAATTCTAAGCTAGGCAAATTGAAGAGGTAGTTATATAGCCTTTGCATTGGTTTACTCTGTACATCTCTTATGCCAACTACAATTTGGAAAATTCTGTGTATCATAAGCTGCTCTCAGTGAATGTTAAAAGCCAGTCAAACTCCATGATGAGAAGATTAAGTAAAGACAATCATTTACACCGTAAAAACGTATGAGACATACGTGGCTCACATGCAGAGAAACTAGAGAGGAAAATGGCATTCCTAAGTCACAAGAAAAAAGTTCAAAATGAAACTGGTTTTACAAGGGAACAACCATAACTGGTATATGACATAAATAGATATAGTCTCTTTAAATCCAGCTTTTACCATTGACCATTAAGTGATATGGGTAAGTGGTGTATGAGATCCTACATTACTTGGAATGAGAAGTTCTTGCCCTAAGATATTTAGGAATGAAATTATATAAAGTTTTGAGAGTTCTCATAGTGTCCAAACATGCCCTAAGACGTGACTCAAAATTTTATAATTATGACAATTTATATGGACTCAAATTTTTGGTTTTTCTGAAATGAAGATTCACTTATCGAATTTTAGAGACCACTACAGCCCAAGACAACTAACAAAGCATCACCCTAATTGTGACAGAAGTTGTGAAATACTTTGCTGAATGTTTGGAGTCAGCAGTAACAAAGCTACTGTTTGAACTTTGACCCATAGAATCAACACTCTGTCCAAGGAAAAATAGTAGCTAATCCAAATGTAATTACAAGTTTCTATGCTCCATTCAGGTTGTTCATAGAGCATTCCACATTAGTTTACTTTAAAAAAATGAACGACACATATAAGAACTTCTCAACATCATGTTCAAGCAATCAATTCAATTTTTTATCACTGAAAAGTTTACTAATCAAGAAAAATGGTATTGCCTGACTACAGCAGTTTATACATGAGAAACACATAATAAAATAATAAAGTCAACCATATAGAATGAATAAAATGAGAGAACAAAAAATCAATTCTTAGAGCAAATCAATAACTGCTGCAGTTACTAAAGCTCCTTTAGAGGCACTCAAGCAGTCCAACACAGGGCTATCAAATGGGTCGGATCATTGGGATAATTTTTTAGCCAACACGAATAATTGAATGGGTCAATCACCCCAACCCAAACCCAACATGCATGTTTTACGTGTTGTCCCGGCACAACAAATTTGACCTGTTTCTTTATCCCAGTCGTGTTGTGTCGACCCATTTGACCCAAGAAAAATGGATAAAAAATAATATTCACAAATATTGTATCATTCCTATTGTTGGAAAGCAAGGTAAATGCTATACAATAAAAAACTTTTTAAAATTAAGTGCTATATTTCCCAAAATAAAACTCAATATCCAACAAAAAAGAAATCTAGTGGGTCATTTGGGTCACAAGTTGACCTGAGTATTTTTTTTTTTTTTTGGAATAATTAGGTCACTTGGGTCAACCCATGAACTTGCAGGTTGACCAAACATGAACCGATTATTTACCCGAATTGACCAAAATCCAATTGTGTCCAATCCTGACCTTATTATTGCAGGTTGGGTTTGCAGGTTGCATCAACAAAACGAAAACAAGTTTGTAGCATTTTGATTTGTTAGGTATACAAGTCTCCATATACAAATAAAGGGGGGTTTTTTTCTCATAAAAAATTTGTAACAAAATGAGGTTTTCGTAGCTCAAGACAACAAATTGAAACTGTTTTGAAATCTTTGTTTGACTGGATGAATAATGTAGGCACGGTCCATTACCGCTATCTCCTTTAGTTTCCGAACATTCTGATATTCCAATTGTAATTCTTTATAGAAACATCCAGCTCATATCATGTGTACTTAGTTCTTCAAATTATTTACTTAGAAGAAATGACTTATAATTATTTACTTTTAAAAAACTGTTTAAAAAGTAACACTTTTTAAAGTAACAATATCTCAAATAGTTAATTAAATGAAGCAGAATACAAAAATTGACTGAATCGATGTACCTGAATGGAAAGCCAAATTGCTTCCATGACCATTATGTCCTCAAGATCAAGGTCAAAATCGTCATCCCTGCAACTCCAGAATTTGATAATAAATTATAAAGTTGCAATGAAAACTATTCGCCAAACATGAGAGATTCAATTCAGAACATCAAATAATCAGAAATATTGAATGAGGTTTAAAATTTCAGAAAAAGAAAAAGAAGAAAGAAAATATCTAACCACCATATTATGACAGCATTTCCATATGCCAGTCTAAAAAAAAAAACCAAATTTCTGCACACCCAAGTAAAAATTGTACGAATCACATCTGTACTAAAACTCATGTTTGCTAGAAGTCCCAACTAATATTCAAAAGCACCCACAAGAAACTTCCGGGCAAGGACTGTATGAAGCCATCATATAAAAGGTTGTGAGCATCAGGCACAAGTACCAGCATGACGTACCGGTTGGCAAAAGCCAAGAGAATGGATATATGTGAATTGCCAAATCTAAATTATTGTTCAACTCTTGTTTCAGAGCTTTGAGTTAACCAGCAAATACAAAACTCAGAGTACCAGAAAAAAGGTACAAAGACAACCACAACCTCACCCTATTCACAAAGCCCTCTTCCTCCAACCACATATTTTCAAATTTAAAATACCTAGGCCCTCTAATAATGCCTCTAAAATCCAACATAATGGGATAATGATCAGAACAAATTTCAGTAACCTTTTCTGTCCCAAATCAGGAAAACAAGCTTCCCAAGAACCCGAAACCATAAATCTGTCCAGCCTAAACCATGCCCTTCCATTGAACCACGTAAAATCCCACCAGTCATCGGTAAATTGATCAAATCTAACTCAAAAAATCAGAGTTGAAAAAACAGTTATCGCATGAGAGAAATGAGGATCCCCCACTCGCTTGCTAGGAAACCGAGTAATGTTGAAATCCCATCCAAACACCAAGGAAGACACCACCAGAAGCAAAGATCTGCCATTTCATTCCATAACATTCTCCTATTAAATCCAAATTAGGTCCATAAACAACCACAAAAGCCCATTTGAATCCATTATCCACATTCCTAAATGGCTAACAATAAAAAAATTCTCCCACATAACAATGATACCACCCGAACCCCCATTCGAAACTAATTCAACCCATCCCACACTATGAAAACTCCTCAAGCTATTACCAATTGATTTATTAACAAACTTCAGCTTGGTTTCCTGAAAGGCATATAACATCAGCCCTCCACTTACGGATCAAATTCTTCACCGGGAGATGTTTTCTATAATCATTGATAAGTGTTGGCTGCCCTCTTCTTGCCTTTATCTCTAAAGGCACTTCCACCCCTTACGTTATAATTAATGGAGCACAAGCTTTTCAATTCCCTCTCCTTTTTTGAAGCGGATCTAGCCAAAGATGGTTGACCAGCCTCAATAGCTATAAGGAGTACTCTAAATTGTTCCTCAAAACTGTCGCAAAAGATTCCCATGCAATCCTTGATTTTATCCACTTTCCTCAACACCCAATCAGAGGAATTATTAGTCCATTCAATTCCTAGAGAACAGAACACAACAGATCAAGATCCAAATCCTCATTTGATACAAACAACTCCCTGAATCACTTGCCTCAGAACCTTCCCCTCCATCAAGAACCAGCTGCAAGTCTTAAGTTATTACACTTGATACATGGGACCCCAGAATCAAACTTCTGGACAGACCCAGGAGCATTTCCTCTCAACCCCTCACCACCATCTACTTCCTCCACTACCACACCCTCTACGACCTCCTCAACACCACTGTTGCATAACTGTGAAGATCACAATGACAGCACCAACCCCTCTCTACCCTTCTTGTGGTGGGAATCAACCTTCAAAACCACATGATCTGCTTCCCCTTCACTGGAGTAATACTCATCGTTAGAGTACCCCCAGAAGAGTCATCTGCCGTTGTCAACCCATTCTTTGTTAAAGACCCTTCCATCTGAGCCGTAGTAGGTCTGGGCTGGACAACAACACTTGTCGGATTCTTAGATCTCGGTAGATGAAGATTTGCGTTGAGAACTCGACGCCAGATTACCTCTACAAGTTGAGAACTCGACGCCTGCCGCCGACAACCCTTCTGTGAAGTTGAAATATCCGATGGAGCCACCAAACCCTTGTGCTGAGCCACCACTAACCTGCCACATAGAGGCTTACCCCTCCATTGAGCATGCCTATTTACTAGGCCCAAAAGCCCATCTCCCTTTCTCCCTTATTAGCATTAGAATCCATAGGCCCAGATAACACCCCCATTGCCTCCTTTAACACATTAATGCCACAAATCCTAGCCCAAGCCCCCTCAGCTTCCTTCAACAATGAATCCAACCTCTCCTTCTAGCTGATAAGCTATGCCCGAACATGCCATAGAGACCCTTCGACTTCTCTCTGCAGTGCCACAGAAAGCAAACCATCAATCCCACCATCAAGATGATTCCACTGGGATACAACATTCATAGCATCCTTCCTATTTTCTTATGGCCAACACTGGTTCGTCCTTACTAGCATTACCATTTCCATTTCTCTGGTAAAAACCAGAGTTCCCATCGGGTAAAAAGCTTCAAAAGGAGAGGTAACACCTTTGTAAGAGGTAACACCTTTGTAAGAAGTATCATATATCACCTCTCTACCTCTGGATTCCCAAGCAACACCTTGTTTCAAGCAACTCTGTTTTCAGAAACAGAAATAGAAGAATTAGAACCAAACATCTCTCTCATTATCCTCACAGAACCAGCCCATCCACTACCTTTCTTCCCTTCAGGAATCACAATGATACCCTTTCCAGTACCAGTGCCAAAACCAATCAATTTCACAAATCTACCTATAATAAACAGGTCCTAAATTAGGGCTTAAAATTTTATTATTACTGTTTTAGTAGAATATTTTATCAGATTAGTTTTGAGATAGAGATTTTATTTTAATAGGATTCTTCCACTCTGTACGCCCCTTTTATTTCTCTGTTTGATTTCCCAAGTTTGAATAGTTTCCTAATTGGTAACACACGACAAAAACCCTAGTATAAATCCTCTTTTCCCCCCAACAGTCCCTCCATCAAACAAAGAATTCTCACGGCCAGAACCTCCCAACATGGAAACCAAAATTTCCTACACAGATAGCCAACACCATTCTCACCAACCCAGGCAGCCACCTCCTCGCTGGAAAACACCACAGAACCTGCTGACCCATCCTCCTGAACTCTGACGCATGTCCCTCATCCCTCGGTAAGCCACGTCAACCACTCCCTCTCTCTGCCTTGCCAATTCTAAGTGTGAAGCACCAAAATAATTTCTCCTCTCCTTGTGTCTCACCATCATGTTCAGAGGGCCAGTTGCAGCTGTCGAACTCGACTCACCACCGCCACCACACCTGTCTTCTCTCTTGGTGAATCCGTTGCATGGCCTTCCTCTCAAATGAGCACTTTGTATTTCACGGATTAAATCCTTGAAGTTTGCTTTTGGTTTCTGCCTAGTGATTTAAAGTACTTCATAAAGACCATCAAACCATGCACGTGGCAAATTGCAGCCCACTATCAATTGTTAACTTTTATGGTAATCCTTTTAAGCAAAATATCTTGTAGCCTCTGTAAAGTATACTTCAGACCTTGGTGATTAAAAATTTACGTTGCTACCATTTTTCCTCAAATGTCCTCTTCAATTGAATTTTTCTAAAATATATTGTTAATTCCACAAGGAATTGGTTTATAATTAAAACATCTAAATAAGTGATCACAACATAGAACTAGTTTATGCCATTTTCATTAAATTTCAGCTCTTATACTATGAAACAAATGTCATGCTAGATAAGTTTATGATTAAATAAATGAGGAACTTTTATGATCTTGAATCTTTTTACTGGGCATTATGCTACGAATGTATGTAACAAACCTAACCTACCAGAAGCAGTATTACACTACCATACAAATTTTGACACCTTTGAACCAAGAATACTCTATTTCCCCTCCCTTGTAGTCTAGTAAGATTTCATTTTTCCCGATGACCTCAAACATTCCACTACCACCTTAGTCATCCAAAAAACCATCACTCCACTAAGATAAAGGGACTTCATCAACTTCCTACCCTTCTTAGAGCTACAGAAAAAGTTGCCCCCTTTCCTACTAAACACAAACATTAACTGTAAGGGTGTTCAGAGATGGGCCAAACCTGACCCACCCAATACCAATCAAATTAGCTGGTTTTTGACAGGGCCAGTTTTCTTTTTCTTTTTTTTTTCTCTGAAGAAACTTCACAGTCAGTTTGCCTGAACCTCCATTAACCAGGGGCAACTTCTTATTACTGGAAAATGGATTCACAATTAATAATGGTTGAAAACCCCATTATTACAGGGATTGGAGCTAACACCCTAATTTGGGCCACCACAAGATAGTGGTGCCAGCAGGGAAAGCACTATGAAGTTTCCATTTCTTCTGACAACAAAATGTTTGCATTTCTTCTGACAGAATTCTGTTATTCAATTTCCTTTAAAAGAATTATTTATTATTTAAAATTATTAAATTCAGTTGTTAATAAATTTGTAACGTGGCAATAGGACTGCCACATGTTTTCCATTAGTGATGGTAGATGGAAAACTAACTGAGATCTTTTTCTCATTTAAGCAATAGCACATGAGGCCATTTCTAGAAGGAAAAATATCACAGGGAGAGAGTCTCAAATTAGGCAAACATAGGGAGTGTTTGACCACCTCTTTGAACCAAAAGTTTTTTTGGGGGGACTAATTTGCATTTTTTTCTTGGTGTTACAGCAACTGCCCTTTTTGCACAAATCCTATATCCTATGACACTGCATTTCAATATTCTTGGAATCAACAATAAAAAAGGAAAAACAGGAGAAAAGCCTGTGTCAACCAACAACAGAGCTATTTTATACAGTTACCAGGCAACCCGAAGTCTTCCATCTAAGAATAAATATATTATTCTTACAACTAAACTTGATGTTTGGCCCAAAAGAAGTGCAAGCCACATCTGCGCTATAACTCTAAAAAGACGAGTCAATATGAAACTTCCTAATAAATCACTTGTAAAGTCCAGTTTCACCTACTAAGTAGCCTATGTGGGACTTAACACCTATGCCTACCTTTATAGCCAACCCATCCTACACACTGCTCCAGTTTTACATGGCTAGCCTCACCATGTGACACTGAAACCATATTTAACGACCGAAGAAAAGCACTAGGCACATCTGCACTATAACCAAAAAGACTATTCAACTTTGAAGTTTCCCTAGAATCACTTAAAAAGCCCAGTTTCACCAAGTAGTTAATGTGGGACTTTTCACCCATGACTACCTTTATAACTCACCCACTCTATACGAGTTGTTTCTTATTCCCATTGCAGGACTGTATTCTCTAAGAGCATATCAAGAAGCAAGTATATTATACCTATAAAAATATCATTCTCAAATGATAATGAAAGAAGACAGTAGACTGAAGACAGAAGACATAAGGATGTGGTTTTAATTAAAAAATGAAATATTCTTTTTTGATCGGTAAAAAAAATATTAGCAGACAATAATTGTAGGAACAGTCATATTTTTGACTTATTGAGAAGGAAAGAGTGTTATCTAAAATATCTTTAAGAAGTAGCAATGCCAATTTTCCTCTCTTTTCTTTGGTTTCATCGACTAATTCATTTTAATTATTTATACACTCATTTGATAAGAACATATAGGAAACACAAATAGCATAAAAAACACAGACTGGCATTGCTACAACTAAGATAATCAAATACCTGTTCGTTCTATGAGGTGGGCGTGGAAGTGGAGATGGTCGGATCATTGGGGACGGAGATGAATTGCGAGATGCGACAATTTCCTCACTTTCAACAGGAGACCCAGGATATGGAACTGCAAAGATGGAAATGAAACTAGCATACATAAATGATATAATCACTAAGTATTGAACATTAGATACATAAAGAAAACATAACAAAAATAATACCCGTTACTGAGCTACAGTTAACCTCCGTGGGTGTCAGATTTCCACACAAGTAGCTGGGTTCTTGCCTTTTCAGCATTCTATCTTCTTCATCCTGAAGTTCCTGCTGCCGTATCCTAATCTTGGCTTCTATAACGCGCTGCTCTTCCTGCATAATTTCAAATCACATATATAACCTTCAAGGGTGTACTGCGAGTAACACTACCAGCGCTATTAACCAATAAAAAAAAAAAGTGGTTAAATCAAATCTTACAATCTGCTCCAAACCCTTCTCTTCCTTTGTTTTAACACCTCGATACTCCACAGCATAATTTGCAGTTTTGCAAAAAGGACACCTTCAAACTGTTAAAGACAGACAATAAAATGGGCACTGAAAAAGAAAGGCCTATAGTTAATGATGAAGGATACTGTGTTGGGCGTGTTGAATTGGGAACTTTCATCTGTAGAAAACACTCTGGTGAAAAGAAGACAAGTCAAATTCCATGCATATAATAGTGTACACTTATCATCTTGGATATTTCTAAATAATCACCTGTGCAAATGCTTTTCATGCAACATCTGGACCGGTTGAGACTTGGATAATACTAAAATAAGGGAAATATTGCAAACAGTCAATTAGGAAATACTGCACCAATGCAACCAAAATGAAACAACCGTCAATTAAAATGCAGAAAACTAAATAATAAATTTGGCTGCCATGGATCTTTGGTCTGCTGATTTATAAATCCAAATGATGATAACAATAAGTACAAAAATATTATGTTCTCTGTTTACTGGCTCCCAAATACTATCTATGTAACAACTAATATGCAGTCAACAAAACAAGCTTATAGAAGTATTTAGATTCAGTTTTCTAACCAGAAAGCAAATCGGACACTCTTCAAGATCAAGAGTCAATTCTTCGTCTCCAGGGTAGCATGGAGCAAGCTTAGATTCAAGTATTAGCTTTCGAAGCTTCTTATGATCTACATCTTTATGATTGTAAAGTCCCTGTGGTCTGGTGTACTTCTCATCTACCACTTGTCTTCTCCTCCCAAGTTTATTACCCATTTCCCACTGTTCAAAAATTACAAAATCACACCAAAAATTTGAAAAGTTGAACAAATTATACAAAGAAACGCATTCAATTACAATATGCTACCATAAAACATCAAATTTCCAAATTTCTGCAATTTCGGTTCAATTGCTTCTGTAAAGCAGTGAAAAATCACATTAGAGACGCCAAGAAAAGCAAAAATTCAACATAAACCCCAAATTCACTCCAATTTCAGAAACAGAAGCACTAAAATAAAGCAACTAATACACAAAATACGATGCATAAAGCATAATACTAGACTAAAACAGGTTGAACCCTATCCCTAAAACGACATCAATAACCCTAAACGATGAATTACAACATTTCTTAGGTCGAATTGGCTATCATTGCTATACTACAATTTATTGCTTAGGATCACAGTAACGTCAACGAAGGCAACGAGAAAAAAGCTAAACGATCCACAGCATAATGAAAACCAAAAGAGTAAATATGGAATACAAACAAGTGAGGAATTATGCTCAGAAACAGAACAACAGAAACCCTAACATGGAACTTCAAATACTGATGGGTCCAATTCGCTATGAATTCTACACTACAACGCTTTCTAAGCTGAAATCCGCTACATTTCCGTACTGGAAACATTCCAGGAATCATCAACGGAGAGAGGAGCAACAAAATTGATCAAGGAAAACATACAAAGTAGACTATAACGCAGGGATCACTAAGCGTGGTAGGATGCTTCGATGTTGAAGAAAAAGAGCACAGCAGTCTGAGAGGAATTAGTTTGGAAAACGAACCTGGCGAAAATTGTGATTTCAGAGAGCGAGAAAAAGAATCTCTCCGTGGTAGAGATATGCCAACAAGAAGAGGAACACAGCCTTCGCAAGCAATTGAAGACAGAAAGAGAGAAAATTATTCTACAATGTATAGATTATGTATTCGTTTCTTTCTCATTCGGCCTCTGTGCGCTCCATCGGACGGAGACTTTTATATATATGTGTGGGCGATTTGAGGGAAGCAAAAGGCAGGGAGGGTAGAGTAGTAGACGAGAAAAGAATCGTCCATCAGACCATCATCAACAACAAAAACCAACAACAAAAAAAGGTTTTCAAGGAGCCGAAGCCGACCGCTTACTCCCACCACGCGCTTGCTCCATCGCGTCTGCTTCAAACCCAATTTGGATCTTTCAAATGTTTTCTCATTTTTGTTATCTTTATTTCCAATTCGTGAACCAACAAAATATAAAGAAACTGGTTTTTTACTTCTTGAGAAATATTTGATTTAAACAAAAATATTATGCAAGAAAACTTACACATTAAATAAAATTAATTTGATCCATCACATTGTAAAATTTTATTTATTGTAGAACAAATCTAATAAATCATATTAAGCCAAGTCAAAGTATAATTTAATTTTTTAATAAAATCTATGTATATAATTCTCTTCCAATAACAATTAAAATTATGATGATATAATTTAGGTGTAATTTGAATAATGAGTTAAAATAAAATAAGTTTATATAAAAATTAAAAGTTGAATAAATTAAAGTATTTTTTTAAAATTATTATTATTTTAAAATTTTGAATTATTTTTTACATTATATATAAAAATTTAAAAAGTTTATAATAATTAATTTAGATAAATTGAAATAGATTTTGTTTCCAAACAGAGCCAGTCATCAATAAAATAATGATGTCACATAATTAGGAGGAGAAATTAAGAGTTCCAACAATTTATTATTTTCTGAAAAATTATTGAGAATAGAGTACTGGTATTGATATTGAATTAGTCAAATATCAATATTCTTCATATTTTGAAGAATATTCAATAAATTGTGCTTACATTAGATTAATTAAACGCTTTTCATCTTAAATTTTAGTTATAGTAAATTTATTTTACTTTTCATATGAAAAATACTGTAGCAACATTTATTCTAATATTTTATTATTTCCTATCAACGGTTGTGCCCCTTTGCCTTCTCGCTACGTTCACGCCTACTCATTCAGGTTTTATGGTAGGTTTTATCGGGATTTATAGTAGTTTAAAAAAAAATTGAATTGGGTTTATAGCAAGTTTTGGGATGAGAAATACTCAGGGTCGGTCGGGCCGACCCTCCCATAAAAAGTAGTCCGCCGCCTAATGGACCTATTTCGAGTTTAAGGCTGCCGGAAGAAAGTGAAAGATCTTTGGGGGTCGTCGTCGCATGAGTGAGGTTGCCGGAACTCATCGGTCCCGATGGCATGGGCAGTGTCGCCCACTGCCACCAAGGGCGGCTCCGTTTAGCTGAGAGCCGAATCTCCTTAAAATCATCCTCATCTTATTTTTTTTATTGTGTTTTCTTCACTTTATTTTTTATTACATTTTTTATTATGTTTTTTTCATTTTATTATATTTTTTAAGATTTTTTTATTGTGTTTATTATCAAAAGCAGCTGGATTGCTTAATATATATTAACAGTCGAACTGGCCCCAGCGTTATCCTTTTGGAATATATATTAATATATATCGATTTGGATTTACAATATTCTTTTTTTATTGGATTGTAAAAATAAAATAAATATGATTATTGGAGGTTATTAAAATTATTAAAAAAATAAAAATAAAATATAAAAATATTTTATGATTTATATAGAATGCGATGACTAATCTAATGTAGACTTCAAATTTAAGTGATTAGTTAAAAGTAAAAAAGTTACATATTAATCAAAATTTGAAAAATGAAATAATTAATCCAATGTCAATACTTTGAGAACAAATAAATGAAATAATAACTTTGAGATACTTATTTGTTTGATAGAGAAAATGGAAGCTTAACAGAAAAACAAATATTAACAGTCTTTTTTTTATTATTGAAAAGTGATATTAATTCATCTTATTTTTTTATTATTATTATTTTATATTATTATACAAATATAATAATTAATTAGTTTTTCAAATTTTAAAATAATAATAATATAAAAATATTATTTTATTTAATTTTTAACTTTAATTTAAATTCACTATCCAAACTGGATTTAAACATTTAAAATTATCTTGCACTGTGATATTAATTCGATTAGAAGAGTCATGGTCAATCAATCACATTGGAAGGATTCCTATTTATAATGGCGGGATTTGAAATCATATTAAAGTAATTAATATTTTATTGTTACGAAACTTTTCTTGCCGCAATAGAATAAATTCATATGTTGGCCCTATACAATTTTTCGTATTTTGAAAGTATTAATAAACCCATTATTACTAATATTATTATAAGAAATAATATACAAAGCACATTTCACGATACATATTATAAAACAAGTATAATTTTGTAAACTGATATTAATTTTATAATATAATTTTCAAAAATACCCTTTCTTTTAAAACAATTATCTCCCGACAATGGCTCATCTACCTCTTGTTTACATCTAGTCACCACATTTGTATTTGAGAATATAAATTTTCAACGTTAAAACTCCGGGACTGGTTCTCATAATTTAGCTCACATTTCTAGAGTTTTGCTACACATAAATCTGTAGGTTAACAAATCATTTGTTACGAAGCCCATTAACATTTTGAAAAAGTTAAAACATTCATAATTTTTTAAAAGTGTCACAGCCAAGGACGGACCTACAGCTGAGGGTGGGGGCTACCGCCTCCCAAAATTAAAAAAAAAAATTATTATATAAATATATAATCTTTTTATATATAATTAAAATTACTATCTCAAATATTAAAAAAAAAAAATGTCTCCCAATACTTAAAAAATTATCATTTATTATTTTTTTGAGAAAAAAATTATCAAGAATTCCATTTCAGAAATAATAATAAATGAATTTTATTTTATGAAAGATCATCGTTGAGTATATAAAAGAAAAGCTTAATTCTATTTATTTATTATTATTATTATTTTTTTGTAATGATCTCTAGCTAGTAATTTTTTTTTTCTTTTTTTCCTAATTCAAAGAAAAAAAAATAAATGAAGAAAGAAAAAATATAATTGTAATTTTTTATATAATTACATGCAAAAAATATATATTATTTATATTTACACATATTATACATTTTATCAATCGTCCCCCAAACATCATACCCTAATTCCATCCCTGGTCATAGCTGCTAAAAAAATAAAAAAATAAAAATAAACTCATAAATTAATATAATTTTATATAATACATTAAACAAAATTTATTACAGAATTGAATAAAGGATTATATTTCAGTTACATTAATAAATAAAGATAAAAGAGAAAACAACGTTATTTTAAAAAGGATATTATAATTTTAAAACTTTTTAATATTAGGCTTGAATTGCAATCCTCGTTTTAAAGATTTTAAATCCATATTTATAATAAAGAAAAATTCTTATTTGGTAATTTTATAATCTAATATATCGAATAAAATCATATCAATTTATAAATTTTTTTTTACATTTAAAGTATTTTTATTAATTTTTTAACCTAAATGATGGGGAAGATTCCCGCATATTATGTTGGATATGTTAAAAATTAGGTTTGTAAATAAATCTTTTATTACTTTTAGAATATTGGTATTGAATCCATCAAAAATTTTAAAATATAAATAAGTTTGAAAAAAATTTTAAATTTATTATTTATTTTTAAAAATAAAAAGTATTTTATTTTATTTTTTTACTTTTTTTTCTCTTTATTATTGATCAGATATGACCAAATTTTTTTATATGTATATAAATTTATACTTTAAAAAAAAAAAATTTAATAGATCTAATGCTAAGATGTGTTCTCATAATTGATCTTAAAATTAGTTTTATTAAAACTTTTTACATATGGTACGGTTCAAGAAGAAAATCCAATAAAAACTGTACTTAGTGGCTCCAAGATATTTAAAAAAAAAATGAAAGGAAAAAAAAAAGAAAAGGAAAGAGTTGAGCTCGAATGGAAGATTGGTTTGCCACGGACGAGGTACGATGCGGAGTTCTTGTTACAATCCATGAGTTTGAGTGGGCATCTTGTGTTTTACAATTTGTTTTTCCTAAAGCAAGTGGGCATGGCCCACGAAAGGGTTGTCCTTTTTGTCGAGATTTTAAATATCCCTTCACCTTTATTTTTTCTAAAAAAAAAAATATTATCTTAATTCATTCATCAATAAATTTATATCTATGAACCAACATATTTTACAAGTTTTTATATCAAACATAATATCATAAATTAAAATAATATATATTTAAAACTTTATTAATATATTAATTTTTATAATTAATCTAATCTTCACTATTGTAAATACTCTTTACTAACAAATATAGCTTCAGTTTCTAAACACTTCATGATCGCATCTGTAGGCTTGCTTAGGAGCATAAATATCACACGATCATTGAGTAGTTACCCATTAATTTTAAAAGAATTTAAAAAAAAAAAAAAACTCAAAAGTAAAATGAATATCATATTTTATAAATGGGATGAAAATATACAATTGGAAGGTCCAACGCCATGCTATATCATAAGTTCATAACCACATTGTCTGCCAAAGATAATGTATTTTTTAATTTCTTTTGTCTCATGTGGTTGTTAATATGTGTATATATATATATATATATATAACAAAAATGTAAGTAGGATGGGTCAGGTTAGGTTTACCAATTGGTTACAGAAAGGGTAACAGTTGGTAGTATCATAGTATGTGTTCCAACTGCGCTCCCTGCCTAATGAAACCTAATCGTGGTAGCTCTTGACCGCCATTCGTGAATCGTGTCAAAAGATGATCTCATTTGGACAGACATGTTTCAGTTTTATAATAAGAGTATACTATGTGAGGTCAATTATTAAAAAAATAATTATTTTTTTATGTGAGTCTTTATATTATTATTTTTTTCAAATTAATTATGCAATACTTACATCCTCATTATTACAATTATAATTTCTCTATAATTTTATAACATACTATGTCACGTTATGTTATATTAATTGATTAATAATATTTTGAATCCTTTTATAAAAAGGGATCATTGCTATAAAGAAAATACTATTATTCTCGCTCGATGTTACCTCTTGGTGTTACTGTTACTATTGAGATTTTTTATTTATTTTTTATTTAATGATTAAAATAATATTTTTAATTATTTTATATCAGTCTCGTAATTATTTATTTATTTAGTTTTTCAAATTAATCATGTCATAACTGCAATTATAATTTTTTTATAATTTTATAATATACTATGTCACGTTAAGTTATATTAATTTATTAATAATATTTTGAATTCTTTAATAAAAAGGGATCATTACTATATATATAAAAAAATACTATTCTTCTCGCTGGTTGATACCTTTTGGTGTTACTGTTGAGATTATTTATTTATTTTTTATTTAATGATTAAGAAAATATTTTCAATAATTTTATGTGAGTCTTGTAATTATTTATTTTTTAAAATTAACTGTACGAAACTTATTGCTGCAATTATAATTTTATAATGTACTATGTCACGTTAACTTATATAAATTTATTAATAATATTTTGAGTTCTTTTATAAAAAGGGATCATTACTATAAAGAAAATACTATTATTCTCGCTGGTTGTTACCTCTTGATGTTACTGTTGAGATTATTTATTTATTTTTTAGATAATGATTAAGAAAATGTTTTTAATAATATTATATATTTTATATATTTTTAATAAATATTAAAAAATATATGTAAAAAAAATAATATACATTACAACCTCAACTGCGAAATAGAGCCACCCTCACACTATTATCCTGTTTAGATTCAGAACTCATTTCATCTCATTTTATTTTGTGAATATAACTTTCTCAAATTTTCACACAAAATATAATAAACAATTTAATTTTTTAAAATTCTAAAACAATAATAATATTAAAAAGTATTATTTTATTAATATTTTATTCAACTTTCAAAATTTATCTTAACTTATTTCATCTCAACTCACTATCTTAATTGAGACTGTAAATGAATTAGGCTACTCGACTGCCTGCTTGGTACTCGCTCGATTAAATTCGAATTGAACTCGACTTGTGAAAAAAAAAAACTCACTTGTGAAAGCAGATACCCGCTTGATTAGTAAATGACATATACCCGACAAAACTCGACTCGACTCGACTCAGTTGCGGCTCGTTAAGGCTCGCTTGTTTATGTCCGAGTCGACTCATTAACTCGACTCGATTAAAATTCATTCATATATTGATAAATATATATATATATACATATATTATATATATTGCTAATAATATAAGTATAGCATTTTTATAATTAAATATGTAATATGTAATCTAGTTATTTATATTTATACAATGAATATACTTTATAGCTATATTTTATAATTATACAATAATTAGTCTATAAAATTTAATAATTTCATATATTAGTACATGAGAATTATATATGAAATACATATATGCTATTATATTATGTGTATTTATTAATAATATATGTAAGCATATAACATATTGTTATAATGAATAAATATCAATTAGTTAGATATTAAGTATTAATTTTTTATTAGTTTTCTATTTATTTATTTGTTTATTTTTAAATTTTATTCAAAATATTAAAAAAAATTTGAGCTCGAGCTCAGCTCGACCCGAGTTTGTTTGTAGAACGAGCTCGAGCTCAAACTCGAGTTGGAAGTTTAGTTTATCGAGTCGAATTCGAACAAAAAAAAAAAAAAAAAATCTCAAGTTCGGGATCAAATTCGAATATTTTGAGTCAAACCGAACTCGGCAAGCCAAAACTCGGCTCGATTACAGTGCTGATCCAAATCATATCTATAAAGCTACAAAAACAAAACAAAAAATAGAGAAGCTATTGTAAGTGAATATGTTATGTTATGTGCTTTCAAATACTTCTTTTCAAAGCAGTTTTCATATTTATGCCACTTAGGATGGGATGCATCGCTTCATTTTGAGCCCACTGATCGTAGTCTCAAAAATGCATACAGAGCATGGTTTCCCCGTCCTCTAAAAAAACTATAGAAAAACTCTCATCCGGATGTCTTTAAAACAAGTTTTATAGCTAGCCAATCCAATGATGCCATGTAGGCACTCTCTCAAAACACATGGTGAACTCGCATATACCAAATCCATTGCTGAGAACAAGTGTCTCCCACTTCTCAATCTCTGCATTGCCAAAAAAGCTTGAACAAAGTACAAGTACAGGCTGGGTTCTTGCCCAAGAGCATCGGATATTGATAACAACGTGAAACCAAAACTTTCAAGCAATGCAATGAACAGGCACATCACTGCAACCTTTAATGTTATGAGAAATGAGATACCCAGACCCATATTTTCTTTATCCAAAACTAAAGTTTTGAAACAAAAACATAACTTAAACTCCCTGATTGAAATGGGTTACTGTAGATCATAAATTTTTTAGATATATTATCAATCGACAGACTCAAAAGCCAAAAACCAGCTTCTATCCAAAGCTACCATATTAGAACAAAATGAGAAACTCACCAAATCACCAGATGAAAAGGGTTACTACGTTACACGAATGTTTAGGAAATTTTTCATTTGGATTTTTGAGAGGGGATCGACATCGAGCATGAGTTGTAGGAGACGTCTAATGCTTGTTATGCTCGTGAAGGTGCTGGAGTGGACGAGTAGTCATTGTTGTGGGCATGGTGCAGCTGAGATGTTGTGGTGTAAAGTAGTGATCGTATTGTTAGTTGTTTGGAAAGGATGATTGATACATGGTCATTTAAAGTGTTTTAGTTAGTACATTTGATAAGGTGTGTCATTTACGAAATTCTAGTAATAAAGTGTAAACGGTTGTTGTTTAGCCATAACTCATGTATGTTGTAAGAGTTGGCATTAAAACGTTGCGTTTTATATTCAAAACCTATAAATACGAAGTGTGGTGGAGGGGAAATCCTCCAACTGAAATTCAAGCAAACTTATCTTCTCCTTTTTGAACATTTTCTTTCCCCTACCTTCGAACCCTAATTCTGAAGAGTAACCATCTCGAATCAGTCTCACTATAGGGCTCATTATAAGTTGGTATCAGCCATGGCCAAAGGAACTCGTTCCTATGCCCAGGTCCTGGATTCCATGAATCATTTGAAGTAACAACAAGACTGTCAACAAAAGCAAATTGAGGATGTCATTGCATTGATAGTGAAACAGCAAGAGTCTGCCAGATTAGATAGTGAAGCTCAATATAAGAAATTTCATGAAATGTTACAGAACATTTTACAACTTTTTCTCACGATTTTGCAAATTATGGTAACCTAAATCACGAGCGTGAACCTGTTAATCTGGAGAATGAAGTACTCAATGAAGATGAAGAAGTTCATGTGCAGCAGCATGCTACACGAGGTTTTGTTAAAGGCCTCAAACTAGAGTTTCCTCGATTTTCTAGCGGTAATCCATCCCAATGGATATACCGCGCGAATCAGTATTTTCTATACCATGAGATTTTGCTAGGCCAGCACATTTTTGTTGCTTCTTTTCATCTTGAGACAGAGGCATTAATTTGGTTTCAAGAAGCCAGTGAGGCAGCAACATTTAATTCTAGGGAGGCTTTTACGAAAGCACTTCAGATTCGTTTCGGATCCACTCCATATGACGATCCTATGGAGTCCTTAACTCGACTGAAACAAGTTGGTGTTGTAACTGTTTATCAAGCTAAATTTGAAATTCTTTCTAATAGAATTCAAGGATTGTCTAAAAAGAATAAATTGAGTTGTTTTTTGAGTGGATTGCCTGATGAGATCCGCTTTCCAGTGTGTATGATGAATCCTGTGTCTCTAAATCATGCTTTTGGCCTTGAGAAAATTTAAGAACAATATGTTCTTAGCATGTGCAAACCTTGGAGGAGTTCTTTTACTTATTACAATAGGCAAAGTCTAGAGGTACATGTGTTGAAACCTAGACCATCACCTTCTATTTTAGGTTTGCCTAAATCACAACCTATGGCTAAGTTACCTTATCAAAAGGTCTCAGATTCACAGATGCAAGATAAGAAAAGAAAAGGCCTTTGTTATTTTTGTGAGGATAAATGGCATCCTGGTCACAAGTGTGTGAAACCAAAGCTAATTTTATTAGAAGTGAAGGATTTATTTGGTGAATCTAGTGGCACATCTGACTTAGACTCCTTTAGTGAGTTGCAGATAGATCCTATGGAAATAGAAACTGAGTTTGCTTCCATTTCCCTACAGTCCATTGTTGGAGCTCCTGGTCCAAAAACAATGTGACTCATTGGTTCTATTGGAAAGAAAAACATTGTTAATTTAGTAGACACTAGTAGTACTCATAATTTTATTAACAATTGTGTGACTATTCGATGCAAGTTGAATGAATAGCTAAATCAAGGTATTCAAGTCAAGGTTGCCAATGGTCAAACCATCGAGAGCACTGGAAAATGCTTGGCAGTACCCTTGCAAATTCAGAATGTTCCATTTTTGCCGGATTTTTTTACTTAACCGTTGGGAGGATGTGATGCTATCCTTGGCATCCAATGGCTATGGACTTTGAGTCCAATTCTTTGGAACTTTGTTAATATGAGCATGCAGTTTCAATTGGCAGGGAGTGCTATTTGTTTCCATGGCTTAACAGCCTCTTATGTGGATTTAATTGATGATTATGAGTCTTTGAAAGTGTCTGAATGTGTTAAGAAATGATTTTTTCTTCAATTGATTGATAATTCTGCTAGTAAGCCTTCTGTTGAGCACAATGAGCAAATTTCACAGCTTTTGCATGAATTTAAGGAAGTCTTTGCTGAACCTATGGGATTGCCTCTTCATTGATTACATGATCACCAGATCCACCTTAAGCAAGAAGTTGTTCCAGTCAGTATAAGGCCATATCGATATCCTTTCTATCAAAAAATTGAGATAAAAATAATTTTGAAAGAGTTACTAGCTTCTAAAGTAATTAGGCCGCACTAATCACCATTTTGTTCACCAGTTTTGCTTGTTCAAAAATCTGATGGCACATGGAGAATGTGCATAGATTACAGGGCCCTAAATGATACTACAATTAAGGACAAGTATCTTATTCCTATATTAGATGAGCTGCTAGATGAACTTTCAGGTTCTACTTTTTTTCAAATTTTGATTTGAGAGTTGGTTATCATCAAATTAGGATGAGAGAAGAGGATATTGCAAAGATTGCATTCAGAACTCATGAGGGACATTATGAGTTCCTCGTCATGCCTTTTAGTCTCACAAATGCCCTTTCAACTTTCCAAGGCCTTATGAATGAAGTCTTTAAGCTTTCATTAGACAATTTGTAATTGTCTTCTTCGATGACATTTTAGTTCATAGTAGAGATATGTCATCTCATTTATCTCATTTGGCCAATGTATCGAGAACTTTATAGCATCATCAACTCTATGCTAAGGAGTCAAAGTACAAATTTTCTTGTTGAGAGAGTATTTGGGCCATTTAATCTCAGAGGAAGGAGTCAGAATTGATCTTAAAAAGTTAGATTCAATGCTCAGCTGGCCTTTACCTAAAAACCTGAAATCTTTGAAAGGGTTCTTAGGTTTGACAAGTTATTATCGAAAGTTCATCTAGGGGTATGGTCAACTTGCTACTCCTTTGCTACTCCCTTGCTAAAAAAGGATGCATTTATATGGACAAATTCTACTGCTCAGTCCTTTGAGGCTTTGAAAGTTTCTGTCACAACTCCTCCAATCCTTACTCTTCCTGATTTTGCAAAGCCGTTTATTATTGAATGTGATGCTTGTGATACGGGTGTTGGGACAGTACTAATGCAAGAAAATAGACCCTTGGCTTTTATGAGTTAAGCATTGAAAGGTAGAAATCTATTTCTTTCTACCTATGAGAAAAAACTTTTTGCATTGGTCTTTGTTGTCAAGAAGTGGAGGCCTTACTTTATTAGCAGTGTTTTTATCATCAAAACTAACCACCACAGTTTGAAATACTTGCTTGAACAGATGATAGGCACAATTGCTCAATAGAAATGGCTCTCCAAGTTGCTTAGCTATGAGTTTACAATTGAATATAAATAAGGAGTTGGCAATAAGGTTTCTGATGCATTGTCAAGGAAGGACTAGCTTGAGGAAATAGTAGAATTTAAAGCCATGTCCTTTCCTACTCCTAATTGGCTTACTGATGTGAAGTTGGCATACACTCTTGAGATATTGAAGTTGGTTTCTATTTTACCGAAAGATGCTACTGATATTCCTTCATTTCAATTGAGACAATGGTTGTTATTTAGAAAGGGTTGCATTGTGGTACCTAACTCTGCTCCTCTAAGACAACAAATATTGAGATACTTACATTCAAGTCCTACAGTAAGTTTCTCTAGGTTCCACAAGTGTTTGCATCAAGCTAGGACTAAGTTCTACTGGCTAGGACTTAAGAATGATGTGAAACAATTCATTTGAGAATGTGATACCTGTCAAAGGAATAAAGTGCAAACTATTTTTCCAACTGTCTTTCTACAGCCTTTACCAATACCAGATCAAATTTGGACTGACCTTTCCATGTATTTTGTGGAAGGTCCTCCTAATTCTAAAGGTTATTCAGTAATCATGGTGGTGGTGAATTGCTTATCCAAGTATACTCATTTTATGCCATTGAAAAGTCCATTTTTTGCTGCTCAGATAGCCCTATTGTTTTTTAACAATGTCTTTAAACTCCATGGTTTACCAAAGACAATTGTTTCAAATAGGGGCTCAACTTTCATTAGTTTTTTTTGGAAAAAACTTTTTAGGCTACCAGGTGTTAACTTATCTTATACCTCAGCATACCATCCTCAAAGTGATGGTCAAACTGAGGCTGTTAACAAATGCTTTGAGCACTTTTTGAGGGCTTTTTCTGGTGATAAACCCAAGTTGTGGACTGATTGGCTTTCGTTAGCTGAGTGGTGGTACAATTCCATCTTTCATACATACACCAAATTGACTCCATTCGGCAATATATGGAGTTCCTCTCACTAAGCTTCAAGTTTATATTCCAGGCCTTACCTCCAATGATTCTGTTGATCAGTTGCTGAGAACTCGTGAGTAGATTTTGTCAACCTTGAAGTCCGATTTGACATTAGCTCCGGATCGTATTAAGTTCTATTATGATAAAAATAGAACTGACAGGGAGTTTGCTGTGGGAGATTGGGTGTATTTGAAACTCCAACCTTATAGGCAACAATTAGTAGTACCCAGGACAAATCATAAATTGTCACCTCGTTATTTTGGGCCATTTCAAATTTCTCATTGCATTGGCAATGTGGCTTACAGATTGAGTTTACTAGCTAACTCCTTAATACATCTTGTCTTACATATTTTTTCTTTAAAGAAGAAAATTGGTGATCATGTCACTCCCTTGTCAACGTTGTCTCCAAGTCATTTGCAAGGTGAGTTGTAACCCCAACCTAAGTTGATTGTTGATCGTCAATGTGTCAAGAAAGACAATTGTGCTCTGGTGGAAGTTTTAGTCCAATGGAAAGGTGCTAGAGTGGACAAGTGCACCTGGGAACCCTATTAGCAGCTTCGGAAGCAATACCCTCACCTTGTGGGCAAGGTGCTCTAAAGGGGAAGGTTTTATTATGCTCGTGAAGCTACTGGAGTAGACGAGTAGCCATCGTTGTGGGCAAGGTGCAGTTGGGATGTTGTGGTGCAAAATAGTGATCATATTGTTAGTTGTTTGGAAGGGATGATTGATATGCGGTCGTTTAAAATGTTTCAATTAGCACATTTGATAAGGTGTGTCGTTTACGAAATTATTGTAATAAAGTGTAAACGATTGTCATTTGGCCATAACTCATGTGTGTTGTAAAAGTTGACCTTAAAATGTTGCATTTTGTATTCATAATCTATAAATTCAAAGTGTGGTGGAGGGAAAGTCCTCCAACCGGAATTCAAGCCAACTTATCATCTATCTCTTGAAACTTCTCTTTTCCCTACCTTGGAACCCTTATTCTGGAGAGTGACCATCTTGGATCGGGCTTACTATCGGGCTCATTACAATGCCTTTATTGGTGACTGCGATAGCCCAAATTTTTTCCTATAGGACTTTGTTCATGTTTGGAATGGACATCCATTATTTTATTTATTCTTTGGAGGTGTTTGGAGTAAAAAAAAAAAAAAAAAGGGAAGAGAAACTTTTCAGATAAACCCTAAGAGTTAGGATAAAAACCTTTTAACCTAGGTCATTTTCTTGTATGAGGTATATAAGAGTTTGGCCCAAGAGTTAACAAGACCCAAAGGCCCAAGAAGAGACAAAAGGCCAGTCATACTATGGTGTAGGCGCTTAAGCACTTGGCAAAATAAGACATCTAGCTTTTGATTTTCCCAGTTTCTTTTTGCATGGGAAGTTGAAAAATGAGGATTTTGAGGGAAAAAAAGTTGGTAGGCATAAAAGGTTGAGTGAGAAGTGGGGAGAATATTTCTTGGAAATTACATGTTGACATGCCTTGATAAGTGACAAGTTGAGAAAAACAAGAAAGGGTGAATTTTCAAGAGAGTCATTCTAGGGTTTTTTTCTAGGAAAATGGTAGAAGGTTAAAATGAAAATTTCACTCATGGGGATAATTGTTTTGGATAGAGAAATGGGAGGGGGAGCCAAAAATGTGCATGACCTTTTTAGCTTCCCTATGTAAGTTCTATCATTTGAAAGCAAGGGAGCTTTTTATGTGTCACCTTTCACCCATGCTAAAAAAAGAGTTGAAATTTTCTAGGTACTATAAACCCTATGGCCAGTTTTGGAGTGTCCTTTGTACTTATCCCTTTGTTTTTATTCCTCCTAAAATTTTGGCCAAGCAAGCTTCCCCTACTCACTCCACTTTCTTCTCACTTTCTCTCTACCCAAACAACCATTTCCTTTGCATACCTGTGTGTTTTTCTTCAAAGTTTTCATTGGACTCATCTACCTTGCAAGATTTTCTTTCTTTGTTTATGAAAATTTTGTAAGTACACTCATAACCTAACTTTAGCATTATTTGTATATATTAAGTGAACTTATTGTTGATTGATTTACATTATTGTTTTACTTGTTAGATGATCTCTTTATATTCTCTCTATGCTTTTTTAAGATTATATCTTAGGGTTTTATCTAAGAGATTCTTGATGGAATATATGGAATATTTGATGAAAGTATATAAGGAGTGTATCTTAGTGACTCTCGACTAAGGTGTGTAATCATGGCATGACATGTTTTGGATGATGAAAATTTATTTTAGGGAGCTTGTATGTTTCGGCCATGGTGAGCTTTTGGAGGGAAACCTTAGGCATTCAACTCTTGGTTGATGTTATAATCTTGACCGAATTTCTTGGGTGATTTATAAACTTAAAACTATTGATCTCCTTGGAATAAGATTTCGAGTATATGCATGAAATAAGATTTAGATTTCATTTTGTGGAAGTTGACAAGAATAATAAAACAAATGAGCACCTAAGGTTTCGACTAAGGCCTTTTTATGGTTTGTTAATTAGTTTTACAATTTTTCTAAAGGAACGCATGAATTGGAAGAAGATAAAGAGAAGGTAAAAATTAGGGTTTTGAACCCATGAGTATTTCGGCCTTACCCTTCTAGGGTTAGGGTTGATTTGATTGTTCACTTTTAACTTGAATGAGCATAATTACCTTGTGATATAATTATATTTGCATGTTATAGCATGTTTAAATTCCAGTTTGGAAATGCATGTTTTACACTCCTCATGAACTACATGTTTCACATAAGAAGTTACAAGTTGCATGCATGTCCATTGAAATCATGAGTTCTATGTCCTTTAAGTCATCAGGTTTTTTTCAAAAGAAATAAGTTAAAAACTTATTATAAGAACTCCAAAGGCTGGGGCGATGTATTATCCTAGTGAAACTCCATGTTCACTTAGGAGTGAATAAAGTCGAGTGAAACCCCTGGGTCAATGAAGAATAAACCACGGGTCTCGAATGGTTCTTGTAAAAGGATTCCGGAGCGAGGTTGCACTTAAAGCTAGTGGGTGCCAAGGATGGTGAAGGTGAAATATGCAAACTGCCGCTAAGAATATGATTATGACGTAGTCATCTCGACTAAAGTATTCATACAGTAATGCGGTAACTAGTGAGGAATACATGGTGTATAAGGGAGACGTGAGGTATCCAACACGTTTTATGAAAAGTTATGACAAGAAAGGCTTTGAGCCTAAAAATGATATGAACAAGAGAATGACGCGTAATGCTATGAATATTAAGAATATATGAAAAGATTACAAATAGTTGTAAATATGTGTCAAGAAAGTCAAAAAAATATGAAAGTCTTTTTATGAAAACGCATGGTACATAAGTCATGTCATAAATTTCATGTTCTTGATACATACATTTGGTCATGTTTACTGTATATGATTGTGATGTCTTTATTATGTTAACTGTGTACTTATTGAGATTTCTCGAAATCTCACCCCTTTAATTTTCAGCTATCATTCCTTCCCGGGATGATAGAATAGTTGCAAGATTAGATGATCCGTACAAGAGACAGACTTCCTGGGAGATCTCGAGGAGCGCTGAGGGCCCGCCCGACTGATTTTGCACAATTCTCCATTATTGTTTAACTAGTAAAGCCATATTAAAAACCTGCAGATCTTTAAAACACGTTTCTCCTTTGAATTTAGACTGACACATATTATCCCAACTGAGCCAATGCACTCTTCTTTCTTTCTCTCTCTTCCCCACCAAAATCTAGCTATCATACTCTCCAATTCATTGCAAAAATCACCAGGAAGTTTAAAACAACCCATTGCATAAGTAAGAATAGATAGGTCCATTGTTTGATTAGAATTTCTCTTTCTCCTTATGACAACAGTTTTTTCTTCAAGTTCTAAAGCTTTTGCCAAACTCTTAGCGTCACCTTAGCAAAAGCATTTGATTTTGATCAACCAACAACCATTGGAGGTAATCCTAGATATTTATCATATTGTTGGATGTTGTTTACTTCCCACAATAACATGGTTTCTCTTTTAAGTTCTCATGGTACATTTCTTCTAAAAATCATGGCATTTTTTTTCTATATTTATTTTTTGACTAGACGCAAGCTCATACTTTCTCAACAACGATTAAATAAATTTGTTTGTATTAGCATAAGTTTAATAAAATAAAAAACTATCATCAGCAAAGAGAATGTGGTTTATTCTAGGTGCTCCTCTACATACTAGATCTTGTATTGATCTCTCTCTTTCAGGTTCCTTCAATAGGCTAATCAGCACTCTGTGCACAAGAAAAATAAGTAAGGAGAAAGTGAATTCTCTTGCCTTAGGCCTCTACTAGGAATGATATGACCATTTGACACCACGTTTATTAACACAAAAAATGAAATAAATCTATCATCGTTCATAATCAACTGAACAATCTGTGATCAATACCTAACTTCTGCATGATCCTTTCCAAACATCCTACTCAACCCTATCTAGGCCCTGCTTATGTCCAACTTCGATGACATATAACCAGTCTTTTCCATCATTTTCTGCCTTAAAAAATGAATTAACTCATATGCAACAAGAACATTATCAGTTATTAGCCATATGCATCACAAACAAATATTTAAAGTTTGATATAATTACAAAACGACTTCATTTGATGAGAATCAAATACGCTCCCTACCTTGGGGAGCACTGTTTAAACAACTTGTTGAATGAATTTGCTTTCTTGTCCATTCTCTTACATCCTCTGGAAGGGGTTTAATGCCCTTTTATTTGACAAGCCCATTAGACTGCCTTTTGGGCCTATGCCCAAGTTTGGACCAATAGGACTTGAACTAATGACTTAGTCTATTAAGAAATACGATGAAAACTTCTACATAATTCAAGTAATCAATCACTACCAAACAACTCTAACTATTGAAGATAGCACCGCAATGCAAGGGAAGTTCAAATAGCTATCCCATCACTTGAACTCAAAAGAAATATAAGCGGTTATCACACCTAAGAAAGTGTAATAACCATTCCTTTTTAAAATATTTCCTTAGGTTATATATTCATTTAGAGGTTATTTTATCATTTTAAGGAAGTTTTTGGAAATGTATGACACTTAGGTTTAAAGACTAAATTAGAGACACTTAAGATATTAGATGAAATATGGAGAATTATGGTCAATTTTTGGAAATTGAGCAAGGTGTTAGCTAGAATATCTTAGTTTTAATTTAGAGGAAAATTGAGAAAATTAGAATTGATAGAAGGAAAACACATGTGAAGCTTGGATTGGTACTCTCGGGTTACTCCAACCAGTTTCGGTGAAATAAGAATATCTCTCTATTTTGATCTCGGAATGAGGTGATTCAAAATTATATAGATTACTAAGAGGATGATGTAAAACTTTCATGTTTTAAGTTTTTGGATAATCGAATTGGATAAAGGACTTACTGCGCTGAGAAGTGAATGGGCTTGACAGAGGGAGAAATGGAAACCGATTTGGATTATCTCCACCGCCTTAGGGCACTCTAATTAGATTGACTAAAAGCCATCTTTTAAAAAGTATACTTTTGTACAAATATAAAAAAATAAGTACTATCTTTTATCAAATATGACAATAAAGTGTGTGAGAAAATGTTCAAAAAATACTTTTTGTGAATAGTAAAGATAAAATTTTATCCAAAAAGCTAAACAATTGTCAAATTTGACAATTATTTTAGCTTTACAATTGTCAACAAAGCAGGAAGAAACTTTTCCTTGAGAAATTAACATTTGGGCCAGAGACACTAGCTATAGAACCTGAGGTTCTAGAGGTAGGTAAAGACACATCGGAGAGGGCTACAAACATAGCTAGATACATAGAAACTGGAAACCTCCTAACCATCCAAGAAGAAGCAAAGAAGGTCAAGAGCAAAGACGCCCGTTTCACCATGATTGACAAGATATTATACAAATGAGGTTTCTCGATACTGCTTCTAAGGTCTATTTCGAAGGAAGAAATTGATTATGTCGTGGAGGAAATACAATAAGAAATATGCAAAAACCACTTAGGGGGAAGAGCCCTCACAACCAAGGTCATGAAAGTAGCGTATTACTAGCCGAAAGACATCAAAGATGCCAGAGAATTTTCTAGAAGATGCATGCTGTGCCAATCCTAAACAATCTACCTAAAGAGCTGAACTCAATAACCTCCCTCAGTTGTTTGCTCAATGGGGTGTAGTTCTGGTATGATATCTTATATAATAAAGATAATGGTAGGTGGTGTATGTGATTTCACATTGCTTGGAAAACAAAAGTTTTTATTCTTTATAAGGATCTAATGGGCTTTCAATTGTACATTGACTAGTTCTTTTAGAGTATAAGCCATGTGGTTTGGACCTTCCATTGAGGTATTACAGATGGTATTAGAGCATATCCTAATCAGAAATGTGAGACTTGAGCTATGCTACCTACAACGGACAAGTCCAACGAGGACATCAGACATTTTAAAGGAGATTGTGAATTTGTGATACCTCATTTGATAAGGATAAAGGTAAGTGGTCCATAGGATCCCATATTTTTTGGGAATGAGAAGTTTTTGCTCTTTATATGATCCCAATGAGGTTCCAATTATATTATTGACTAATATTTTTGGAGTATAAACCATATGGTTTGGGCATCCACAAGAAAATCGACAAGTTTAAACAAACAACAAACCATCTTGGAAACATTGAACAAGAGATTGGGAGAGAAAAAGAGGGCCTTGGCAGTCGAATTTCCAAGAATATTATGGGATATAGAACAAGCAAAAAAACTTAAACTAGTGAGACACCCTTCGCCCTTGCCTAAGGAAGTTAAGTAGTAATACCAATTGAGGTTAGGTTACCAAGCCACAAGATGAAGAATTTCAATGTAAAGGAAAACAACAGGGCATTGGAGGAGAATTTAGACTTGTGAAAGGAGATAAGGACAAATGTCATAGCTAGGATATTAGCTTAGAAAAGAAAGAAAAAGAGCAATATTTCAATTTAAGTGTTAATCTAAGGTCCTTCAAGGTGGGCAACTTAATCCTTAAAGAAAACGGAGTCACCATAGAAAAAGAAGGAAAACTTGGACCACGATGGGAGGGGTCGTATGTCGTGATAGCCAAACATTGCCCAGGAACCTATCACCTTAAGGACGTTAAAGGAAACAAGCTACCACACTCCTGGAATGACGAACACTTAAGAAAGTACTTTGTGTAATTCACACTGTAATGGTTTGTCCCAAAACCTAAAGTTGTTTGTTTTTGTATATTTTATTTTTGCTATTTCACTACACTTAATTGCCCTAGTTATGCGGTTGAGGCATCTTTTCGCTACACTTACTTGCCTAAGTTACATGGACGAGGCATCCTCCTACTACAGTTAGTCACAAGCTACGCAGTGGAGGCAATCCTCTTGCTACACTTACTCTCCTAAGCTAAGTGGTCGAGGCATTCTCCCACTACACTTAGTCACCCAAGTTACGTGATCGAGACATCCTCCCACTACACTTACTTGCCTAAGCTATGTAGTCAAGACATCATCCTAGTTCTGCTACACTTACTCGCCCAAGCTATGGTTGAGGCATCCTTTCGCTACATTTACTCACCTAAGCTACACGATTGAGGCATCCTCCTGCACACTTACTCGCATGAGCCCAGTCGATGCATCTTCCTGCCATAATTAGTCATCCAAGTACTTACATGGATAAAGGGGCTGCCCATCAAATTTAGAGAAATATGGAATGACATGAAAGAAATAAAAGAGTTGTGGTGTTCTCAATTCTTAGCTTGGGATGGAATGGAGACTTAAGCGTTGGGACATTGAACATAAGGTTACAACTAGTAGTATGAATAATCACAGTGGAGCAAGGGTGATTAAATATAACTTATGCCGAAATGAACTAAAATATCTCAATAGTGTTAATATTAATCATGAATTAAAACGATAAAGTAGTATATCCTTAATACAAAATATTTCAAATCACAAGTCTACATGATTAGATCAACTCCTTCATACACTCTAAGGTACAAAGAGTTAGCACTATTAATATAAAAATAAGATCTAATCTTCGATTGAGATCTAACTCCTCTTCAATTAATTGGACCCATTAGTCTATCTTGTTTGTCCTCATCTAGTCCTAATACAACTTTTATCATCTCGAATAGAATAATAGTGGGTCTACAAGAGATAAGATTTACTTGAAATCTCAATAAGTTAAATAACCAACATGCACAAAGATAAATGATGTATTATGAATTATTAATATGAAATGTAGGATATGCAAGAAATCAGTATTTGTTTCCCATCTAGATTTCTCAGCTTTTTCAGAAAAAAGTTGGATACCATATTTTCTTATGGAGAATATTTTTCACTTCAACTATAAAAAAACATTATATTTCATCATCTTTAAGTATAATTAACAATCACATTAATATTGATATCATAACGTATGGTATCATTACCGTTCCATATATGCACTGTGAGTATCTGCTAGAGATTATAGTATAACTCATGTTGAAACTACACTGTCTACAGACTCATTCTCAATGCATTGGTCACATAATATTATCAACATAATATCATACCATATACACCCACTAGCCTTAAATGTCATAACATTGACTTTGCTTTGGCATTCTTTAGAAAAAAACACATTTGAAGCTCGTTGACGTGTTTTTAGTCAAACTAGATGTATCACTCCATTTTTTATCATTCCAAAGTCGACAAAGGAGTTCCACTAGGATAATTTTCCATCCTAACCATTCGGGTTGTGAAAAAAAAAACTTTTATGCTATGCTTGAAAAATATTTTCTTGACATGTGTTTGCAAAGTATGAAAATGACAACTTCACATAATGTCCAAATGATAAATAAAATTGCACATGTCATTTGAACAATTTAATCAAATGCATGATGCTATATTTCATACTCAAAATGAAAATTATGATGTGAATATGTCATTTATCAATTAATCATATATTTCTTATCAAAGTGTATGTTATATACCAACCTACAAATTGTCCAAGTTTGGAAAATTATAGCAGTAAATAAGATTACACTAAATAAGATTTTGAGCTTCTAAGAAGATGTTCACAATGAAAAAAAGGTTTAAAATGGAAATGTATACAAATACTCCTAAACTTTTCCAAAATTGCTACTAAGACCCTAAATATATAATATTTATAAATGAGTCCCAAAATTCACCAATCTTCACAAACCTCATATTTTCTATGTTCTAAACCATTTATGCCTTTAAGTTTTAAGAATCAAAGTTCAATGATGCTAATCACACGCAACTCATGGCATGCATTCCAATAATACCCATGTGATTTCAACTATTTAACTCCCATGGATGCATGAGTATTTAATTTCATCAAGTGCCATAAAAAATCACAACTTCAACAAAAAATTAAAAACTAAGGTTCAGGTCCTACAAGTTCATCCCGACACTTGAACATGATACAAGACCTTAATCACTACTTAGTCATCCATTAAGCATGCATGATGTGTCTACTTATATTCACCAATAGATGTTTTAAAAAATTAATCAAATCATATATTCTAATTCTTATCCTAATTACAAGGTTTTTCTAAATGCACATTATTCAAGCCTTTGGTAAATGAAATTGAAATTTCCTTAAGTTAAGCATAAACTAGTCAAAACCGATGCATACTTAGATGATCAACATGATAGAATTAAAGCCTATTATGGGATGCTTCTAACTTCAAAATTAAACCTGAAATATTCATTCTAAGACATTCATGAATCATATAAAATTATTCTAAGACATGGTAATCTCAACTTAAAAACAATTTACGAAATCAATGATCCCAATTAACCCGATTTTGAACTAAGCATGGTAATCTCAACTAAACTCACTCCTATGGGCATAGATTTAAGCCTAACATGCTATGCTAATAGAAAAAGTTTAGGTAAAGGTTACTTACAAAGATTCGTGGCCCCAAGATCTTCCAACACAACTTCACTCAAGAAGACTCAAGAACTTTCAAGAACTTCACTCAGTTTCATTTTTATTTAGGCACCATGGCAATACCTGGACACGCAACTTCATGCCATGATGTTGTCAGGTAGGAGTCTAAAAATCGGGACAAATTTTCATCTCATGCTTCCATCACTCTTGTTATTTATCCATGACTAATTTTTGGAAGTATAAGGTCACACTTTGAAGGAGTTTTTAGGTTGTGGAAGGTGGAGGAAGGTGGAGGATTGATTGCCAAGTGCTCAAGTGCGTGCATCTCATAAAAGAGGGTGAAGTTGCCAAGTGGTTCAAGCGTGATGCCCATCTGTTTGTGGTATTTGGCTTGGGTGAAAACTTGGTCAAGACTTAATGATGAATTTAAGGGGCTCATGGGTATTGGAGGGAAATGGAGGTGGTGTGTGGTGTTGGCTCATCCAAGAGAAGAAATCCAAACAGAAACACTATGTCACTCGGTTTAGCTTCAACTAGGATTCCAATGGAATTAGTTAGCTTTTTGGTTTGGTTCCTAGGAACCATTTCATCCACCATTAGAACTGAAATATGAAGGATAATGTGAGGTGTTGAATTATGGAATTTACCTTGAGAAAATTGTGCAAAAGGCATTGGCTAGTGGGCTGATTTGGTGTAGTGCACATGAAGGTGCACATGCGTGCAAATTTTGGTGATTTGGGAATTGACATGTCTTTGCCTCTATTCACGTGCTTGGTTAACATTAAACTTCTAATTCGGTCTAGGAATGATGCAATTCAGTAATAAAATTTAATAAATTTCAGAGAATTTTTTTTTGGAAATAATTAAAAAGAAAATTAAGTTTCAAATATGGTTTAGAGGTTACTAATCATGTTTAACTTGATTAATGCCCATAGAAGCTTAAGTATGGTCAAATGGGGGCCTTAGAGGCATGTGATACTTCTTGAACTTGAGGGAAACCAATGGTATGGTGTATGTGGGCTTTAATTAAAAGTGTAAAAATGGAAGACAAGGCTTTGGGCCTTGTTGGGCTTATAGGGCTATTTGTGTAAGTCTTTTGGTTGTTGGCTCCTAGTGTGGGTCAACAAGTGGATCTTATGTCCAGACTTGAGGGATCATATAAGACCTTTAAGGGCTACCAAGATTGAAAGTGGCATGTTTTTTTAAGGTTGGGTTGAGGGCCTCTACCATCACCAATTAGGCCCAAAGGCTTCATGCCTTCTTCATGTTTGGGTCTAGTTTCTAAGGATTGTCAAGAAAGGCCTAACCTTCTTAAATCCAAATGGTTCTTGGCTTGTGACATCTATCCTTAGCCCATCACACTATTGGGCTTATCTCTAAATCCATCCATACTTAGCCCCTTTAGCTTAGTGCACTAAAGCCCTTTTAGCTTAGTGCGCTAAGGATGCCAAGTGTGATTCCCTATTAGCTTCTTGGCAATTATCCAAAATAAAATACTAGAGATCTTCCAATGATTTAAGATGTGATTCTCAATCTAAAATAACTCCATTTAATTTTCTAAATAATAACAACTTATACTGACTAAGATTAAGGATGCTAATGGTTTAAATTCTAAAATACGTTTTAAGCGAAGCATTATGAAAATACAACCAGTTAAGCAGAGTAATATTTTATGAACTCAACTAATAGATCCTAAAATAAAATATCATGTTTCATGAAAACGCAAAAACATTTTGTTCCATACATACATAACATTTCATGAATTAAAAAACATCTGGAACATAAACATAAAAGTTAATAATATGGGTAGGGCTTTTGGAATGATGAAAAGGTTGGAAAGCATTTGGCATTGTATCTCGACCCCCAAGAGAGTAAAAAAAAATGGTAAGCAGAAGGACTAGCTTGACTCGACTTCTAGTCTAGAGTGCGAAGGTTTGTCTTCGGATGGGTGAGTAGGAGCTTTTTCAGCTGTTTTATCCAAGTTTTATATCCAAGACCCCAAGCCTAGAGTCGAACAATGTAAGCAACTGTGAACTAAGGGAGAATGTGAGCAACTTGGTCCCTAGATTAAGCTAGCTAAGCATTCAGCTCGGTTACCTTCAACTTTGTCTGTGGTAGCTGTTTTTTATGTGATTCCAAAATCCTCTTAGTTGCAAAAATGGTGGTCATGGTCCTTAACCTCTCTCTTTACCTCCACTAGTTGCTCTTCTGCCTTAACTTTCCCACCCTCCGCAATGCTCAAATGAATGTTTTATTCCGGACGTCCCTCCTCAGAAGCAACCAGATGAGTGACATAATCAATATTATTCTACTTAAGCTTTTTTGGCTCTTTCTCCATCTGGCCGAGGTGTGCGAAGAGGCCCTCTCATTCTATTCCCCTAGCCTCTACCTTGTGACGATACTAGATAAATTCTTCTTAGGAACTCGCTAGCTTTGACTTGAGCATGTCAAATTGCTCGTGCAGGGAGACAACTTGATCTTCAAGTTGATGAGAGTATGATTCAAGCCTAGATAGTCACTCAACCATATCCTCCTTAGCTGCCCAAGTGGCAAGAATAGAGTTAAGAGCACAACTAATGAAAGAACGCATGGATTGATTTTCCTCTTCTAAGTCCAAACTTACATCAACCAAAGCGGCCACTAGGTGATCCACACCATAGGAACACAATTAGATTAAGAACAAAAAGATAAAGACCATGAGAAAGAAGAATGGTAAAGGTGAAGAATAGTTACCGGAGAGAGGATGCTTCAAAGATTGTGAATGGTGGCATGAAAAGCCTTCTTTCGACACGTGCTTGAGGAACGAGGAGAACCTTTAAGTCGAGAACTAGATGAGCCATGAAACCTAGTAGATCGAAAGCACACACCGATGAAAGGCACAAAACCTCCTGGAGGCAGAGAGCCCTATCCAGGCAAAACAGGAAACCAATAAGGGATCATGAGTGTCGAGAAGAGAAAGAGTAGGTGCTTCCGCCTGAGCAAATGTCTCCCCTCCATTAGTAGAAACCTAACAAGTGGGAAGAACCTAAGCACCTCCCGGATCAGATGCTACCTGAGGGAATTCAACAATAGGGGGTTTAGTAGAACTCTGGAGGGCAGGGAAGGAATTGGCACCCTACCCCCACTCACATCGACCTAAAAGTCTATTGTGAGAAAGAGTGGGAAAGGCAAAAGGCATCTTGGGAATGATCTCGCCAAAGATAGTTGAGTCAAAAAACGAAGTTAATTCGCCAAAAGTGGCCTCTACCACCAAGTCCCGACATCTTCAACTTGGAAAGACCCCTTAAAAGCTTTAAAATGACAAGGAAAATCACTCAATATGGTATGAGAACTCCCAGGAAGTCAAAATTTAAGGTCGTGAGAACCTCGTCCTCATCCTGGCTACCATCATCCATTTCGGTTGTCAAACGAGGGAAGTCAATGGAGTAACATCATGATCAGGCAAAATAGCAGACTTAGCCTCTAACACTAGCTCCAAGTTGGCCTTAGCCTGCGCCACAATTTCGTCAAGGGAGTTGGCCGAAAAAGTTTAGGGGTGGCCAAAATATTTTCTACCACTCGCTTGAGGATGCGACAACGGTCTACCCCTTGTAGGGCTTGAGTCATCTGAAGGTTTCATCATAGCACAAGTAGAGGATGTTCCCAAGCGAGCCTTTTTAGCTTTTTAACTTTCTTGCCTTCTGCTGCTTACGACGACCCCTTTTTCGAACCACAAAAATTAGCAGCCAAAAACAAGTGCTCTGCTAGGCGAAATCACAAATCTATCAATATTTGCACAGGCTAGTATAATAGCCAACAAGGTGGAATTGTTATTCTCCTCCACCCAAGCTTGCACCAAGTGAATACAAGCTTCCTCAAAAAGGAAAATCTCCAAACTACAATCATCAAGAACAGGATCCCATAAGGCTCTAATAGGAAACTTCTGATTCATTGCCTCACTTGGAGGGAACTTCTTATTGGGTGGTCTTCGACTTCTCCCAACCTTAAAAGTTAGCTTAAGAGGTGAGGTTTTCCCTCACACTTATAAACTGACCACTAGCCTTTCCACAACTAAAGTGGGATAACCCCAACAATCTCGCCCTCAGACATCGTTATTGGGTCGGAGCAGCAACAACTTATTTTTTTTGCAGACTATTGTGCCAGAGAATGTTGGTTAACTTGGGCTCTGATAGATGTGTTGGGTGGTCTTGAGCCATTCTAAGAACTTCTTCATCTATAACAACTATTTAGTTGCTTCAGTTATGACACTATACTTAGCCTTTGTCGTAAACAAAGTGTCATCCATCTCAGTAAGAACTCAATCTTTCATTTAAGCTTCAAACATATTGATGTGAGGTACATTGGATTCGTACTGCATTGGAGATGAAGTTGTTATAAATTGAAAAAACTCATTCTGATGAAAATGGGTTAGATATGATGACAAAACTACTGGCTACACAAAGTCTCAAAACATGCAAAACAAAAGTCAATTAGGTGAGTCGTCTCTCATAGTTAAGAAGGGGGAGATTTGTTGTATTAGGTTCCTTCCTATATAAAGGATGGCCCATTTGGAATCATTAAACTCACATGGAGGGAGGGTTTAGACCCAAATTTAATAAGGTTTTAAATCTTAGTGTTGCTTCAATATTAGTTGAGAGTGAAAAAGAGAAAGAAAAGCATATGAAAGATTGGGGAGAGGAAGAGACAACTAAAAACAGGGGAGTTTAAATCAAACGTATTGCTCGAAGTTGTTCGTGGTCCGATTGGGCTAAAATTTTGCAAGAACATTCACAACTCAAGTCTCTACAATTTGAAAGGTGGAGATTGGATTTGAAGCAATATTTCTAGTCTTCGAGGTCATGAATAGTAATCTACATCTTGGTAAGATCTCTTCTAATCATACTATTTGGTTGTTAAGAAAGTGTTTTTCTTGAGATCATTATTGACGATATGCATTTAGTGCTATCTAGAGAGAATATTCGTGTACACATTATCGTTGATAGTGAAAGCTTTAACTGGATTAGGTCTCGTAGTTTTTCCCTTTGCATTGAAGGATTCTCCACGTAAAAAAAACTTAGCTTTCTCTGTGTGTGTGTGTGTATGATTTTACTTTATATTACTCTTTATTTAATTTATCTCTAACAGATTCACACAAAGTGAGAGATAATTATTTTTACTGTTTAGATTTCTTCTAACAAAGTGGTAACAAAGTAAAAGCAGATTTGATGAGTCATCCCTCATAGTCGAGAAGAGGGAGATTTGTTGTGTTGGGTTCCCTTTTATATGGCGGATGGCCCATGTGGAATCATTAAGACTACATAGAGAGAGGGTTTGGCCAACTTTATAAAGGTTTTAAGTTTTGGTGTTGCTTTTGTATTTATTGAGAGTGAAAAAAAGGAAAGAAAAATGTGTAAAAGATTGGGGAGAAGAAGAGATAAAAAAAAAAAAGGGAAGTTTGTCCAGTTTCAATCACATGCTCTAATCAAAATTGAAGAAAGAAAAATATGTGAAAGATTGGGAGAGGAAGATACAACCAAAAACAAGAGAGTTTGTCTAATTTCAGCCCAACCAAAAATGTGTGAATATTAGGCCCATATTTAACTAGTAATAGGGTCAAAAATGTATTTAAAAGACTAATAACTTATTGGACGAGTTGCGCTTATTTACAAAATCCGGCTTATTACAAATTTATCACATGACTTACTTAACCCCTTTATTGAGCAATAAGCACACAGAACCTTAAAATTCCACAAATAAGCCCATTAGACCAAATAGACCCAAAAACCTTCGGGCCCATGGGTCAAGCCCATAAAATGGACCCAACTCGTGTTACCCAACACCCTAACTGATAACATGTACAAACTGCAAGATGATCCGTATCGCTTTCAAATCGTGCACGATGATCTCATCCTCCGCACATCACCTCCACACAGCACTATCAAGCATCTGTTTGTCCATGTAGGTTACGGGTGGTCCGGTGGATGCATTAATAGGTCTAGTCTAGCTAATTCATTCATAGCCAATAGGTCAGTCGACTCAAGCATATATTAAACCTTAAGCCTAGTTTGTTTTTATAGATAAGATAAAATGGTATGAAATAAATTAAAATAAAAATCTAAAATTAAATAAAATATTTTTAAAATATATTAATATTATTTTTGTTTTAAGATTTAAAAAAATTAAATTATTTATTTTGTTATATTTAATAATTTAAAAAAATTTGTAATGATTAAATAAAATAAGATGATGAACAAATGAATATATTAAAATAAATAGTGCTACACAATCTTGATTTATCGCATTTAAACAGAGAGAGTGCACCTTATAAACTTTTCTAAGTCGAAAGGTGTGTTAGTCTAACTTGATAATTAAACATGCAAAAAAAAAAAAAAAAAATTATATAAGTATATATTTTTTTTTCTATAAACAATAAATGAGTACATTTGCGTTTAATTAGTAGCCTCCATCCACTGATCCAATGTAGAATTCAATCAAACTAGTCCAAAACATTGAAATAAGTCAAACACGGGACTTCCAACTCAAATATGATATGAATTAATGGGTTCCTCAAAATTTCTTCAAAGGAATTAGGCACTTGAATATAGATAATATGATACTTCAATATTGGAATTACCATTGACAATGACAAATTAGGCCAGTCCTAAGGAAAATGTGGAAACAAAATCAATGTAGAAATTTTGAAAGGAGGCAAAAGTTTGTGCTTTCACAAGAAAAGGTTTCAAAGAAAGCAAGACATATATAGTGTGTTGTCGGTTTTAGATTTGTCCCAAAATGGGGTCGATGGTAGGTCAAAACCCGATACACGTGTTCGACAGTGGACGCTTGGGTTTCTTAATTGAACACGGTTTTAGGTCTTAGTGTTGGAGATTCTAAAGTTGACATGTCATATTGTAATTTGTAATTACAGGAGTGAAGAATTGAACAAATATCTCGTCTTAGTTTGTCTTTTATTCTTCACCACTTGTTTCTCCTTATTTTAGTTTCAGTGCAGAAATTGTCAACTTACTTCAATCCACTACACCTTGATTGTACTTGGCCAACAAAAGACTATATATATATATATATATATATATATATATCTACATGTCAAGGAAATAAACCGAAAGGAAAGTCTCTACGTACGAAATGACGCATTGCATAGATCATGAAATAAAAGACACCGGCCATCATATCCACCAACAAAAAACTATGATATGCAGAATGGTATTTTGGATATTTTCCAACACTTTCACCAGTTTTTGTCAGTTAGTAATTCCTACCTTTGTCGTTGACTCGTCAATTTATATCATCAACTGCTCTCAATCCTATTCCACACTACCGCGACGGTAACTTCAATCCAATCACCTCTACACACACACACACACACACATATATATATATATATGTTAATGATGTTTCTTGCACTCTTGATCAAGTTTTAGGAACTACAATTGAGATCCAACTATCTATAACACAGATAGAAAGGGGGCTCGAATTAGTATGTTTATCTTCTAGAAGTCTTTTTTTCTTAGACTTAGAAGAGAGAACTTTTTACTAGGCATTTGGCTTCTATATATACTAGCTAATGAGAGAGCATTGTATACTGTGGCAAAAATTAGTGTCCTGCGCACAGTCGCTAGGCCACGGTTTCTAATGCGACAGCACTTCTTCGTGCACTTAAAAAAAAAAAGATATTTGTGACCAATTAATTGCAACTAACAATATTATTTGCAGTACTGTTTTCGTACCAAATAATCTTGTTAGTAACAATACTGCAAATAATCCTGTTAGTTGCAATGAATTGGTCACAAATGTCCATTTTTCTTGTAGTGACGGTGTCATTAATGTGGCGTGACAACAGACGAACAAAACAATTACTTTCCAAGCATTAAAAGCGATTAGGGGCATGAGTGGCGTCTGTGATCCTCTTCACTTTGCTGGATTCAAGCATTAAATGCGAGGCACCCTTGCAGAAGGGCGTTAGAGACGGCGAGTCTTGTTTGCCCATGCTGATCTGGACACACTGATTTAGGGGCCCATGGACTAGAGAGTCCTATAGGGTTTGTAGACCAGCTATAGTAATGGTCCTGGGATGCCTTACATGGGCATGACTCGGGCTAGGATTGACCCAAACATATTGGTCAGGCTGAGCTTAGAGGGGAACAAGAATACCTCCTCCAGATATTTGGCCAATTACCATACTATACGATAGGAATTTGTCCATTTTCATTTGCGGAGATGTATGGAAGTCACACTTCCATCTGACAGGCATGCTCTCGAGTGCTCCTATCTGACATCCCACTCTACTCCGCTCCCATGTTATTTCGTTCAGTGCGAATTGTGTGATCCATGCCCTACCGTCAATCCTTTGGGCGACACATGGCGATTCATCATATGGGGAAGCCTACACAATGTTGTTGCCTATTTATTCCCAAACTCCTTCCACGTTCGGTCTGTTTTCTTTTGTTCCCTCTCAATATTTTTAAATTTCTTGCCTTTTTTTGTTCACCATGCCTTTTATCCTTCCTTTCCCTTCTCGAAGTCCACTGTTTCTACCTTTCACATGGCTTCCAAGAATGCTATCTATGTTAGTCCACAAAGTTCATGCTCTGCACGCCTGTTAGATTTCATCAAGACTCCAAGGGGCTTGGACCCCCCGAGGTCCATATCAAGGCATAGTTCTTTGAAGGACAAAACTAGAGGTTAAAGGTGTCCACAGATGGCCTTTTATGGAGTCTCAGAATCCATTGTATTTAAGGTTCTAGAGGCCCGTCAGGGCTAGGAGTTACAGCAGGCTATAAATGATTCAGGACGAGCCTACGATAAGCAAGATGAACCGCTATACAAATGCTTAAGGACGTGCTTGAACGGATGCGAGAGATAGTTTGGTTATGTAGTTTGAGTATTATGGGACTTTATAACCCACATTATTAGGAGTTAAAATAAAAATCAATAAACCAGTGAACTAGCCCAAATTGGTTGATTCGGTCTAGTTCCGAACTAGTTCGATCCAGTACTGATTTCATATTTTGAAAAAATGCATTGGATTGATAAAATCAAAAGTACTGATTTAGGAGTATAACATATGCGATGTTGGTTCTTCAAAACTCAAAACTTGTATATACCGGTTTGGTTCTAAAATTTGTCTAAACTAGACCGAACCGAATCGATTACACCCATTATGTTGAACTTATGAGAACCTCTTAAGGGAAGAAGTACTTATTTATGGTTAATTAGTATATTTGGGATGTTTAGTTTTATTATGAAATCAATTATTTTATTACCCATATTGTCACTGTGATGACTGCATAATAGGATGCATTTGTCAAGAAACGGGTATGTAACCTTATGTTCTATATCCAAACGCTCAAAGCCTTTGTTCCATCTCAAGCAGAGGTTTCGGGCAGAGGTTAGGGTATCACATCCTTGACCTTTCCTACCTATGAGTCCATCCTAATGGAGGTCTCAAAGAGGGATGAGTAGGGTCCAACGGTCCTAGACCTGTCACGCCCGTGAGCCCATTGCAAGGAAGGGTGAACAATCTAAGGACATGTCTCACCTATTGACTCTAAGCAAGGGATAGGTAGGTTCGGGCAACCCCTGACCTTTTTCTCCTAGGAGTCCATTGTGAAGGAGGTCAGGCAATCTGGGGACTCGTCTTACCTATTGAGTCTCTGTAAAAGACGACTAAGGTTAAGTGGTTTTAGACCTTTCTCGCCCTTGAATTCATCATGAGGGAGGTCCAACGATCTTAGGACCTCTCCATCCTACTGACTCTCAATGAGGGACGGTCAAGGTCGAGCGGTCGTTGAACTTTCTCACCTATGAGTTCATGTCAATCCATTTTTTTGAAGTGTCTTTCGCAAAATTAGACACACCGTTCTAAAGAGAAAGTAGCCTTATTCATAATTTGTTCAAGATTGGGTACATATATGTTAACATTAACGGAAAAATCTTTGTTAATATTTTGCATTCCATGGGTGCGTTAGCTCTTTCCCTTGATGATCTTGGAGTTAATATGTAACACCTCCTTCCTAGAGTTAACATAAAAGTAGCCAAGCAAGTGACTTGCATAATTAGATTGAATATTGTTTATCACATAAGGGAGTTGATAAAACAAACCATGTCTTAAACCAAACATAACCATAATCCAAACTAACTAAAATGGAAAAGACAGTCGCACAATAAAGTCACTAAGTTCACAGTTTGCTTCTTCTAAGCTTGGCCCACCTACTTGTATTGATCATCAATCTATCCGAGTAGTTAAAAATACGAAATAAAACTAAAATGAGTTGAAAACTCAATTAAAAAAACCAATGATAATGTAAACATAGGAACCATAAGATTTTTATAAAGATTTTCACATTGAAAGCTCAAAATCTTGACTAATCATGTTGATCTTTTTGTTATGCATAACATGTTTTCATTTATCTGAATTAATTGATTGATCTGATTGATCCAATTGGTCTAATTGGCCAACACCCTTCACCTTGTATGCAAGATTGTGCATCGACTTCACATCCTGCAACTGCAAGGGGAGCTCTTGAGGTAGTATTTTTCTGGCATACTTTAGCTTCTTTTAGTTGGTATAAATATCTCACTTCTTACCATAGAGGTAATGTCTCCATATTTTCAAAGCAAACACCACTACTGCAGGTTTCATATTGTGGGTCAAGTAATTCAACTCATACATTTTCAACTATCAAGAGGCATATGAAATAAATTTCCCATTTTTCATTAAAACACAACACAAACCCTTTAGTGAGGCATCGCTATATATAAAAAATCCTCCATCTTCTGAAGAGAATGTAAGAATTAGCATTATTGCTAGTATTTCCTTCAATTCTTGAAAACTCTTCTCGCAATTATCTGTCCATTCAAACTTCTTATTGTTCCTCGTCATCTTTTTCATTGAAGATGCAATACTTGAAAACCATTCTAAAAATATCCTATAGTAAATGGGAAGGCCTTTTGAGACTTCTTTCTAATTTAACATTGGTAGGCTTGGCCCATAAATCACACTTCTTGAATTTTGCATACAACTTGTTTTCTCTAAGTGTCGTAATGGCAATCCTCAAGTGGTCCTCATGTTCTTTGTGGCTCCCAGAGTAAATACAAATATCATCAATAAAAAATATCAAAAGTTGGTCTAGATAATCCTTAGAAATTCTATTCATGAGGTCCATAAAAACAACATATGCATTGGTTAAATAGAAGGACATAGCAAGAAACTTGTAATGCCTATACCTTGTTTGGGAAGTTGTTTTCTGAATATTTGTCTCCTTGACCTTTAGTTGATGATACTCCGATTTCAAATCTAAAAAGACTTGTCCTCCCTATAGCTGATCAAATAGGTCATCAATCCATGAAAGAGGGAACCTATTCTTGATGATCACTTTGTTTAGTTCCCTTAACTGGTCCTTGAGCATGTTTGACTCAATCAGATCCATGTGGTAGGGTGCCTTGGATACGAGAGCAGTTCCTTGGGTGAGGTTTGTTGTAAGTCCATTTCTCTATCTGGAGGTAACCTTGGAAGGTCTTCCGAAAATATGTATCCAAACTCTTTGACTGCTTCTATATCCTCTACCCTAAGTTTTTCTGATGGTGTTGAAATAAAACTCACTAAAAATCATGTTTAACCTTTCTTAACAATTGGATGGCCTGCACTATCGAGATAACATGCAAAAGGGAAACCTTTTGTGATGCTTGAAAACTTAACTCTTCCCCATCCATGGATTTGAAGACCATTCCCTTATTAAAACAATATACTAATGCATGCTTCTGGGATAACCAATCCATTCCTAGAATTACATCAAATCTGGACATATTAAATAAGATTAACTCTGTTGGAAGAATCCACTTGTGAGTCACTATTGAATAAGACCCACAAGATTAAGAAAGAGGATGAAAGAAATATAAGTTTTAAGTATAAGGTGATGGGTCCAAGCAAGGTCTAACCTTGTATGGGAAGAGTGGTCATCTACATGCATAAGTCTCATAAAGCATTTTCATAAGTTATATGTCTTTGATCATTGTTATGTATGATAATTTCTTATTTTATTTATGTCTTGTTTCGTTAACTGTGTACTTACTGAGATTTCTTGAAAATCTCACTCTTTTAAGTTTTATCTATAATTTTTTGTGGAATGATAGATATTGTTATAGGATTAGATTAATTGTCATGAGACTTAGACATCACAGGCGATTTTGAGGTACCCTGAGGGTTCTTCAGAATACTCCTCTTCTAATGGAATGACCTCTCACGTATGTGATCAAGTGGAAGAGTAAGATTACCGAACGGCGGTGGGATATGTTACGTGTTTTAAGAAAACTAACTGGGTTATGTAAATCATGGATACAATCTATTTTTATAAATGTGAAGTTTATGAAGGTTAAGGTTTTACTATATCATGTGATTTGTTTATGCAAGAGTTATATCTCTTTGCATATATTGTAAATTTACCTCTTTCTGTTGTAATCTACATTGCATTTAATTAGTAAGTTTAGATGCATGCATGCTACTCCTTACGTTTATGAAGGATAGGTAACTCTATGTTACTTATCTTGACGCTTCGATTTACATTATAATCTAGGTAAAAAATCGGGGTGTTACAGTGGCATATTTCCATGTGCCAATTTTTTTTTTTAAAAAATTGCATCACACTTGCACCTTTTCATATGTGTACTCAAGCTTATTCATGGCCATCTTAGTGAATTCAACAAACCCATCTTAATCATTTTGCTGAAGCTTTCACAGAATTTTTAATGCACTGATCCAACCTTTATGGTAAGATGGTGGTTTGACACATGTAGTTAGAGAACTATTTTGCTTAAGTATTTATGTGAATTTTGGAAAATGATTGAGAGCATGCAAATGTAGTAAATTGTGATAAGCGTTCATTGATTTGTTGAATTGGGCACTTCTTTTGAGAATATCATTATATGATTGGTGGTAAGATGGTAGATATACTTGAGATATGATGAAGGTCAACGTAGGATTAACGTTTGAGCCTTTCAAGCTAACAATTTCCATTATAGATCTTTAGTAGCCAATTTTGAGCCAACAAACACATATAGCCGTTTTCTTTTCATATGCCCACATCATCTATACCTCTGCACATTGGAGTATAGCTTATACACTAATTTTTCCTACCCTTATTGCTTCCAAGTGTGTACTAGGTATGAAATTTGCATCTCTTCTTTTGCCAAAAAAAAAAAGAGAGAGAGAAGAAGAAGAAAAGAATGTAAAAAAAGGGGAGAAAAGTACAAGTTACAAAGTGTTGAGTGAGCTTCAAAACAAGACAAAAAAAAAAAGAGAAAAGAAGTGGAAGAAAAAAGAAAAGTGTCATTTGATGATCTAAAGACTTGAAGGGTACATCAAGTGAAAAGTATGATTTGCTATGATCTTTAATAAAATTTCCTTAGTATGTACTTAGAAGTTTTTGAATTCCTTTAATCCTTTTCTTCATATAGCCCCTAGTCCAAGCCACGTTACAACCCTTTTTGTGTTAATCATTCTAATCCTAAGTAAGCTTATAGAATGAGTAGTGTAAATTCTCATTTGTTAGTGTTCCTATCATAAGATCAATGTTTGCTTGTTGCTTGTATATAATTGCCTAATTCCCTATTGAGCATGTACACCTATTGTCAACTCCATAGAGATAACCCCTGCACGAAACACTATTATACTCGTGAGTTACAGAGTTGAACCTTTTGCTTGAGATGTTCTTGATGTTGCATGTGTCAAGCCTTGTGGTTAGATGGGTATAGTTTGGATCACACACACACTCTGTGAATTGCTATATATGGAATAATTGTGATTGAGTTATTGGATTTCTAAAATTGCTTTGATATGTGACTCTGGAAAGTGTGACTTGGTGACCTCTGTGTGTGATCTTCTTTGGTCTCTTTTATCATTTTTACATAAAAATTGATAGGGATTAACAATGAGTAAATTGGGAGGTATGATGAGTATGTAAAAGTGTAATCTAAATATCTTAATATTTGATTAAATTATAAACAATGAGAATAGAAATAATTGGATTTCACTTATATTATTGAATTTAATTTATATTCGCAGTGAGATATATTTAAGCATAATTTTATAATATTTTAAATCTCAAATATTGTATGATTGGTTGTGAGGAATAGTTTGCAATTAGGCTTCACAGTTTACATCTTTGGATTTATTTTGGCTTTTACATTGGGTTTATTTTGATGGCAGCCACACTTAATTCATTGGCCCAAATATCATTAGGCTAAAGACTTGTGGGCATGAGATATATATGGACTTCACGTTGATCTTCAACAAAGCCTTACTTGAAGTGGCCCACACGCATAGATGGAGTTCAAATAACACATGGCAATGCATGATTGACTTCACTTTGGACTTTGACTCATCAATTCGGCTGGCCAACAATCACATGGCAATTATACTTGGAGAAGGACTTGATTTCCGGGCAAAAAAGAGATATATATATATATATATATATGTATACGTAATTAAGAAGGGGGGCCACATATAAATATATAGAGAGGAGACGAACAAAAGAAGGAACGAGCGCCGTTTTCATGATTTTTGTTGAAGAATTTATGTTGTTCATTATATTTATGAGTAACTAAATTTTCATATAGAGCTAGCCATGAACTTGCACACTAGACGGTATTTTTAATTCATGTATTTGATTTTCAATTATTAAAACTCTTTATTTTATCGTTCTCAAAATATTATTAGTGTTTTCTTTTTCAAATAATTTTAGAATTTATTTCATTTATAGATTCAATCATACTTTTTCTATTAAATGAATTGGTTCTTTGATTATGTTTGGATAAATTGATTGTTTGTATTGATTTAATTCTCTACTGCAATATTGCTCCATAAGTATATTGTCGTCGTTGGATTTTCTCAATGTGGATAACATTTTGTGATTTAAAAGTGATGAATGATTTTTTAAAGGGTTACATTTGATTTAATCTTGGTTTATAATTCTATATTTTCCGATTGAGAATTACGGAAATAAATTCTCAATTAAGTTATCAGTGAATTAAAAATAATTAAAATATCGGATATGTGCAAGATATTTCTGAAACTTTACTATTCGTCAACTTTGATTATTTTTTCTGTTAATCATTTTGTTTAATTTTAATTTTCATTTAAAATAAGTTTTTATTCTTTCATTAATCATTTAATATTTTTTTTACTTTATTTGTTCTTTCTACTATTATTTTAATTTGTCTCCATGTGGAATCGATACATCAAAGTTACACTACAATTATCGCATTATTCTTCAGGCATAATCATGTATCCATTTCTGGTGTATCTCTTTGGGTTGTATCTCCTTCATCTCACTAAAAATAAAGTAAAATGCAAAAAAAAATCATGAGTCATTAGTTTACATTCTAAATCTAACATATGGGGAACATTCTTATATTAAAGTATTGGGTACCTGTTTACATTTCTCTTTGACTGGTGCTTTCTTCTATTTGTCTTTAATTTTTTGTAGGACTTTCTCCATCCTTCCTACTCTCCTAAGTGATAGAGATTTTCTTTTTCCTCTGGCAACAAGTGGACTCTTAACTTGTTGTGAACTAGCAGTTCTATTTGTGGCCATATACGTGACTGGTGCATTTGAACCTATCGGATGTCACAGAATTTAAAATAGAAAAATAGAAAAATTCCCCTTAAACAACAATAAAGAACTTTTTAATGAAATGGAATTAAAATCATCGCCTTCAAACCTGTTTGGGTCGAAGATGGGGGGCGTTGGTTCTCACGAAAGAATTCATTCATCTCTTGTATCCTATTCTTTGCCTCTTCGAAATGCTCAGTAGCATCCACCGTATAAGGTATCAAATAAAAACACATAGTCAACTGGATTAAGAATTGTACACCATTTGGCCTCTTATCTCTTGCATCATAGCTTAGTTGGACCAACATGTATCTCCTTTTAATGTCTTTCCTCTATCGATCTAAAATGTATTGGTTTGGCAAGTTTTTTATACCATTAGATATAAATATGACCAAGATATGATGACACAGTATCCCCCTCATCTGAAATAGCCCACATGAACACTTTGCAGTGCAGTCTTCCTCATTAAATTCCATTGAATATGTAACAGGCTTAGTGAACTCCTCAAGACAAACTTTATTTCTACCGAATATCTCTTCTTTAAGCCAACCGAGCTAATTATAGATTGCCCCAAATCGCGCTTACCAATTACTTGTTGAACTTTCCAAAATTTAGCTATCATGTAAAACTCCTGAAATTTCTTCTCAATTGGGCTTCTAGATACGCAGGGAATGGTGAGGCTAAATGATTGGAATTTCTCACTATTTTTGTTCTCAAATTTCGTCCTCAGTTTATTATTGTACTAGTTGACAAACTCCTTCAAGTTTGTCTTCAAATGCACATAACCGTAAAAAAAAAAAAAAAAAAGCATTCATACTCTCGCTGCGTTGAGTTAAACTCATTCCAGCCCAAAAGTACTCTTTCTAGAAGACTGGTGTCCAATGCTCACATCCACATGTAAACTTTTCAACTAAGCATTTTCGTGTAAGTCGTATTTTTGGAAAAATTCATCCTAACACTCATCAAACTCCTCAATGATTTGCGTGTCGTACACACATTTCATTACTTGACTTTTCAGCCAACTTTTGTAGCCAGTATATGACCCAAGCTTCTCAGAGACTTTCTTCAGTGTATGCTACAGGTAGAATCTATGTAGAGTTTTCGAAAAGACAATAGCAATTGTATTTTTCATTGCTCTGTCTTGATCAGCAATAATAGCCTTTGGAGCTATACTGTCTATACACTACAACCAGGTCTAGAATAACCATGTAAAGATTTATGCGTTCTTACTGGAATTCAACCCAGCTCCCAAAAGAATCGACTGTCCGTGGTGGTTTACACCAACAAATGGTGCAAAGGGCATGTCATACCCGTTTATTAGGTAAGTGGTGTCGAATATGACCACATCACCAAAGTACTTATAGGTTGCCTGACTACGTGGATCTGCCCAGAAAATATTCTTCAACCTCCCCTTATCATCTAAATCCATCAATGAAAGAAAACTGTCATTCTTGAACTGCATCCTCATAAAATAATTTTGCAGTGCTTTAGCACCATCTGCACCAAGTCATAGAATATGTGCCTTATCGATGTAATTCAAAAGTCCTTTTCTGTAAATGGGAGGTTCTTCTATCCATTCGCGCCAAAGAGCATAGATTTGTAGCTCTTATTCATTGGCACACCAGCCATGTTGTTTATGTCTAAGACTTTCATAGCCTCACTCACTTCTCTATTACATCGAAAGAAGCGTGATTTCTGTGGACTGAGGCCATGATTATATGTATTATGGATGATTGTCAATCTTATCTTTCCATTGACTCTCGTGGCATTAATCTTTGCCTTACAATTCGTCTTTCTAGTTGAACGTGGGTTGGCAACATTGGAACCCCCACCTTGGGCCTTCCCTCCACGTACACAACCAAGGGTGACATATCTGATACTTTGATCCTATGACCTCTCACTCCAAAGTTTGAGGGATGTCCTAATATAAAAATGAAAGAAATAATTAGGATGCTAAACATTGAGTTGCAATAAATTTAACATATTGAAGTTGGACTCACCTCCCCTTTTTCTAATCTCTAGTTATCCATCTCTAATTAATTTTTCTTGTTCCTTCAGAATTAGAGTAAAAGTTTAGACTGATCAAGTATAAACATTTTGAGACAAGCAATTACCAATATTAATAAACATTTTAATCCAAGCAATTGCCAATATTAAGGAAAATAGTCTTCTATGTTATCTTGATTTATGTTCCCAAACAAAGTCTTCCATCTGCTGTTTTTTCAACCTTAACTATTTTCACAAACCCTATTGTCTTTCTCTCACCATGGAAAATCCTAACAAAAAAAAGCTTCATTTTTAAAAACCTTCAAGAGTGGCAAGAAAAGGTTCTCTAAATTTGTCCCATGTCAACCTTCTTCTTAAACTGGTTTGGCATTTATATTGGGCAGGATAGAATAGGCTAAAGAGCAAGATTAACAATAGCAACCCATAAAGGGGAGGAGAAGGGTAGATGAATGGCATTATTAAACCCATCAAGAAATGTGATTAGTGGAAAACAGTTAATGAAAATTTTGATCAAAACTTATATGGATATTAATGTATTTATAAATTCACTTATTTAGACCAAAGATGCATATAAAATCAGGATAGAAGGAATATAACAATCCAAAAATATTAAAATGTGCATTACCAATCTTAAAGAAAGACCATTGGAGTTACAGATTGATGTTGGAGTCTCTCAAATTAGGCTATTTACGTGAATTTTTTGAAGCACCCTGAAACTAGAGTAATTTTTTTTATATCATGGCATCAAAAGAAATGAATACACCTAGTCATATCTAGAAAAGTTTAGGGGAATAACATCTACTGCAGTCACAAATTGATCTTTGGAATGATTAAACTTGCACCTTAAACCAAACTTACACCTTTGAGTTTTCAGAGAGTACTGAAACTTATGGAAAATGCCAATCATGCAATTAAATTGTCACTTTACATGCTCAATAAATACAAACAAGAAAGAGTGAAAAAACATGTTGAATGAACTACTCACAGGACAATTTGGCTCCACTGATCTCTCAGGTAGGGACTCACTCGTAGCATGAGTTGGAACCTAAATGTAAAGTAAACCATATTAAGCGCTCTCTCCCTCTTTTAGTATCAATCAGCAAACAAGCATATAATCGATATAAACAAAATCACAAAACCTGACAATACACACAAACAGATACCCATTTCTATTGCTCAAGATTTGTTTTTCCTTTGAATAATTAGAGCTTTAACCATTTCATTCTTGATTTGGATGAACAAAATCTCACTCTCAAAACTGTTAACTAATTTAACAAAGGATAAAAACTGACTCTGTGAGAAAGGGTTTTGGTGTGAGTAGTATTAAGAAGAAGAAGAAGAAGCTCGAGAAGAGGAGGAACTGGTCGACAAACTTGAGCTGGTCCCAGAATCACATTGCTAACGAGAATGAGCTTACGATTTCGCACGTAGGTTGCGGCTAATTTAAAGATGGTTTCTCTCGATTTCTCTCTCTAAAATTGAATGGCATAAGCTAGTTTCTCTCTTTTCGATTTCGCACGAAAACTCTATACTCTGGTATGGCAATTTTGCAAAGTTGAAGACGGCTTTATTTCTCTCTTTTTGAAGATTGAGGACGAGTTAAAGATTTGGTTTTCCATTCTCTCTCCAACCTCCCGTATTTTGCCCCCATATTCATTTGTTGTTTTTTTGTTTTTTTAATTGTCCATGTCAGCCAACTCTTGAACGACTCCCCATATTGGACTTCGTGTAGAATTATTGCAACGTTAAAGTTTAAGATTCACGATTGTAAGAAAGGAGGATATGATTGGAGGTTTCAGATTACGTAAATTTCAGTACGTAGGCTTTCATCATGCGCTACAATTTATATTTTAATGAACTGTTGGAAGACCTTAACCAATAGATTTTTCATGTTATATATGTTGATTGGGTATTGGGAGAGCTTGATAATATCGTTGAGACTTTGTGAAGCTATTGATTTTGTGCATAGGATTATTATCAAATTTGAGATTATAGATTTGGTAAGTTTTAAGAAAGAAGTTATTCTTTTCGGATTTTAAGATTTTACAAACTTCAGAAAGAATTATATATATAACTTGACAATATGATTGGGTAGACCAATTAGGATTGGTTACTAGCCCTTTAATAATAATAATAATAATAAATCTTTGGAGAAGATGATACGAAAGAAAATATCTTTTTAAAAAAACAAAAAAAAAAAGTTAAGAACTTTTAGCATTGTACAACGAGGCCAAAAGATAAAAAGACAAAAAAAAGTAGTTTCGCCCTCCATATATTTTTTATTTATTTTTGGAAAGCCAACAACCAACATCTTTGCCCCACTTAATGAGATCTTTTGGCAATTTCATTAGCGTTCCGACAAGAACAAGTTAAGAACTTTATTTATAACTTTTTTATATAGAAGAATCAACATTGGACCCAACTATATCGTTGTGATTTTCCCATTCTAGTTGTGATTCAATGTCAAGGCCGGCTCTTGCCTTAGGCAAGTTAGGTAATTGTCTAAGCCCTTACTAGCAAAAGGCTTATTCTTAAAAGGTTTAAAATATAATTTAAAAAAAATCAATTAATTAAATTAGAAAACAAAATTATTAAATAGATATTATATGTTATTATTAGTTTTAAAAGTATTCTATATAATAATTGTTCAAGTACTTTATTTATAAGAAAATATTTATTTTTTATCATTATTAGTTTAATATATAATGTGAGAATTATAAATAACAAAATCTAATTTTTGAATGTTCATAAAAAAAAATTTTGTATAATCTTTTGAAGAGACAAGGGTCCATTTTATTATAGAACTTTATTGATGATGATTATTATAATTGCTTCTAGATCTCTTTTAAATATTAAAAATACCTTAAAATATATAGTATGATAGTGAAATAATTTGTATTAAAATGTTTTATTAGATTTTGAGTGAGAAAAAAAAGTTGAATTTAAAAATATGTGAGAATACATAAAAATAGTTAATAATTTTTCTTGGCAAACAATAGGTATTTTTCTTGGCAATAGGTATTTTAATAAAGATTAAATTGGTTATTAGTCGAAAAGGTAGAATAAATCTTAATTAATAATTTTTCTTGGCAAACAATAGGTATTTTTTTAAAAAATAAAAATGTAATGTAAATATTAAAATTAATTAATTTTATCTTATTTTAATAATAAAATAAAATGCCTCAATCATAAATTTTGCCTTAGACCCCATAATTTATTGTGCCGGCCTTGTTCAATTTACTCCATAGTCACTTGGCAAAGCACACCTTTGGTGGCTTAGAGCATTAATATTGGATTTATTAAAATTTTCTTTCAAAAAATATAAATTTACATACATATTAAAAAAATACGGTCATACTTGATCAAAAGTGATGAGAAACAGGTGGGAAAATGGAATATAAATATTTTTTGTCTTCAAAAGTGAATAGTAAATTCAAAAATTCCTTCAAATTATGACCAAATTTTTTTGATATTTGTATAAATTATACTTTTTGAAGGAAAATTTTGATGGATCCAATGCTAATGCTCGAACATCTCCATCCCATTAGTTAAAATTTCCTTCAAATTTTAACTAAAAACTTCACTTTTTATAAATTTTTCTTAAATTTTACTCATATTCAACAAACCTCCTACATCACATTCCCTATACTTTCCCTCATTTATTAAAAAAGTATTTTACCAGTCCTTCTTTATTACTTTATTCTCTCACCTCTATTTCCATTTTCAACCTCTTATTAGTTTATCTTTTTCCTGATTTTAATATTTTCAACTTCAATTAAACTCAACAAATTAAATATAATTATTTATTATGACAACACCCAATTTTAAAAATACATTGAATGTCATTATAAAATAATATATTAAAATTGAAAAGATTTGGAATTTATTTTCTTCTCTAGCGTATAGTAAGGAGAAACTTAACAAATACAAAGATAAAAAATAAAATAAAACCTCAATAAATCATAATTAACCGAGTCCTTACATTAGTCAAAATTTACTAAAATATATTACAACTACCACTAACCAAGACATTGAAATAATAATAATAAAAGTAAATTGTTCCATTTTGCGTTTACATCTCTTTACGTTAAGTTCTAATCTATGTCTACTCGTTTCGACCTCTATTGAGGCTTGTATCTTATATAGCTCGATTTTTAGTCAAGTCATTGGCTTCTTTGCATACTCTGGTATTTCTGGATTATACCAACAGAAAAACCTGCATGACTGCCCAACCTACATGGTTGACAATGAACCAAGAAAAAGAAAATCAATTTGATATAACAATGTCGAATTTAATTTTTCGAACATCCGAAATAATTGAACACATTTAAATTACCTTGTAGTTTTGGCAATCGATAAATCTTCATCCCTCATTTTCCTCAGTATGCGCGGTGTGTCGGCATACTTTAATACCAAAGTAGCATACTGGATATTTAACGCAAGGAATATTTTTAGAGCATAAGAATGTGGTCGTGCTACCACTAGAGGCCGACATATTTGGTTTGGAATTTTTTCAATACTTCAATTTTGTAAACAAACGTTAAAAAACAAAGGCAAGAAATTACCAACTTATAAATGTGTGTGGTTCAATAACCGAGACTTAGGTAGGTTTTTCTAAAATCACAGTATGCGAAAGCTAGATGCGCATATGAACGACTGCAAACCGTCAATCCCAATTGTTGAATAGTGGCCTTCCGGGATTCATGGATTACCCTGCCGTAGTCAATAGACCTTTGGCCTAACTACTATGATTGATTACCTCATTCATCATAACCTTACATTAACTAGCAACAAATTAATCATGACAGACAAACAATGGATCACACCTCAGAGACATATACAATAGGAATACCAACTGTGGGGGTGCCTAGGTAAACATGAAGATCCCAACAACAATCACAAAACATGGATCTTAAATTTTACATAACATGCTCAATATAAACATGGGCTTAGTATGTTTACATCAAAGCCCATTTACTCTAGGCAAACAACAACACTATAGGGGTCAATCAATGCCATGGCACCAATGCAGAAAAGGGGTCAATCAATGTCACGAAAACATGTACCAATAATTTCAATAGAAATCAAAGGGGTCAAGCAATGCCACAAAACCAACCAAAGAGTGTACAAAAAATAATTTGAACACAAATTAGATAAAAAAAAAAAAAACTAAAATAGGCACCAATGCTTTCAATACATAGCTCAAACAGTCAAGCAATGCCACGACACTAACCAAAGGGTGTTCAAAAAATAATTTGAACATAAATTAGATGCAAAAATAGGTGCAAATAGGTACCAATGCCTTCAATACATATCAAACGGGTCAAGCAATGTCATGACACCAACCAAAGAGTGTTCAAAAAATAATTTGAACATAAATCAAATGGAAAAAACAGGTGCAAGATACCAATAATTTCAATGCATATCAAAGATGTCAAACAATGTCACGAAAATAGCCCAAAGAGCTCAAATGATACCAATAATTTCATTAGCCATAAAAGGGTTCATGCAATGTTACGGAAATACTCAACGAATGAAAACCCTAAAAAAGTGTCGAATGAAAACTCGCATCAAGTTGGCTCAATCTTAATTATAGATCAACATACCCAAAAAAAGTGCATCCTTTTGCAAGTTAAAATCTAAAGAAATCTCACAGAAATTGTGAGATTGAGAGAGAGAGAGATACTTGTTGGCAAAATCTAGAAGGGAAGAACACGTACCAACAAATGGAAGCGAAATCGGCAAACAGGTCGTTGGTTGGGAACGTTTCATTGGAGTGAAGCCGAAGTGGGAGCTTGGGAGAAGGAAGGTGAAGCGTCGAAGGGAAATGAGAGAAACCATCTCGCACGTAGGGGGGCTGGAGAATGAGATGAGGGTCTACTATAGCCCATCTCATCCGATGCTCACAAAATAGGACACCGGATGTAGGTGTGTTTTGGGGTAAAACACCCCTCATATTATCAGCTCTGGGGGCATTTGCGGGTGCTCTAAATGCAACTTTGTTTATTAGATCAGTTTTCTTTCATCAATCGGGATGCTTAAGAGAAAATTCCAAGTTACACAGTTTGATCTTTAGCTTCCGACCACTCCGTTATGACTACTCAACTTAGCATATGGGTTTCCGAGTTCTCGAATCACTCCAAAATAAAAGGATGGTAAGGATGACGTGGGTAGTAGTGTGTGGTCATCAGAAATAAATATGTACTTAGAGGCTATTGATTGCAACTGCGAATGGAAGAGGGTATCTAAAAGTATAAGTAATTGTGCATGGATTTGGTAGATAAGAAATCTATTTGTAATCGAAGAGTGGTAAAAGTTATATTTACTCCAGGTTGATGAATTTATGTATCCTAGTTTTATAAATTTTTCCAAAGTTATCAGAGTGTACAATGGAAGCCTGGTTTTTGGTAAGAAGATGGTTAGAGAGTAAGCTTAGCGATGATTGAAAAATGAGTTGCGACTCAAGATCACGTAGGTTTAAATATCGTGGCTATAGATTTCAAGTTTGGGGATTTATAAGAATGAGAGACTTATAAAGAACTCGAGCTAAGTTGGATTTCTTTGTGAATCACGTGTGAGATATTTAAAGGCCACAAGCTTTTGAGAGTTTGATTTTGGCATTTGTACGAGGTTATTACATTACGTGAAGAGTTCAAGCTTATTATTATTGAATTGACACAATCACTCCCTCTCTCCAAGCCTCACTTACCCATTCATGCCCCCATTTCTCTCATCCCTCCATCTCTCTTTCTCGGTTCCGTGTTGGTCAGTCTAGGTAATGCTGTCCGCCGACGAGTCCTTCACATATGGCAGGTTTTCTCATGGCGTCGCACCTCCCAACCCTCACTCAGTCAGGCCATGGAGGACTCATCATGTAGACTTTTAGTCATGCTTGACACCACCTCAGGCTGCCGAAACCTCCCTCAGGCGAAGCCAAAACTTGAAGACAAGTGCAACAAACAGTCACGAACTGTAGCAAGTTACAACCACACAACCATCCCCCACGTCCAACTCCTTCACATCACAATCATGCACCATCGTGGGACAAGTACCCCCACTACCCAACCCCAGTAGCAACCGACAACCATGCACCGAGAGCGACCACCGTATGTAACAACCGCTGCATGCCCCCACATTTTATCGGGTTTTCCACACAACAAAAACCGAATGTCCCTGTTTTAGCCCCACAAAAACAGAGCACATCCCCATCCCCCATACAAAAACACACTTATACCATCGTGAACTCTGCACCACGGACAGCCCAACGTAACCGAAAGGGGCAACCGACTTGATTCAAACCACCTTCGCAAGTCCTCCACACCAACGGCGTTCCTGCACCATGGGTATATTATACGGGTTATATTTGTAGTTTTAATGGTCTATGGGTTTTTGAGTTATTAGTGTTGGGACTTGGGTGTACGGGTAGCCCCTAACAAACATATTTTGGGTTCGTGTTTTTGCTTTAAGAATTAATCGTGAAATTGTTTGGAGATGTTGTATGAAAATTTAAAGTATTTACGAAGAGTTTTCGGTTTGCATCAAATGATGAGATAAGATGATTTTAAATAAAAAATAAAAGTTGAATAAATTATTTTTAGAATAATATTATTTAAATAATATTATTATTTAAAATTTGAAAAAAGTGAATTTTTTATTATATTTTATATATGAATTTAGAAAAACTATAATAATGAAAAGAGATTAAATGTGATTAAATGCATTCTCAATCCAAAAAGAATTACTCTTTAGGGTTTTGAGGATATTTAGATGTTAAAGAAAATATAGATTTCATATCTCTGGTTTAAATTAAGAAATATGTGTTTAATTGAAATTTTTCAAAAATTATGTGACTATATTATAGGTGACAATCGATATCAATTTAGCACAGTTGTAGAAAAATTTAGAAAATTTAAAAGTCGAGATAGGTGAGATTTTTATGCTAGACTTTATATAAAAGAAATAGACTAATGTTGATTTTGAAAAAATATACATGTTTTATTACGAAAAAAATAATTCGAAACAATCTCAGTTATTTGTTTTACATACCTTATAAAATATGTATAAAAAAGAAAAGTATTTTTGTTATAACTAGTATAGACATAAGCAAAATTTTGCCATTTTGAATATAAATTGCTAAAAAGAGAGAATATGAAATTTATAAAAATTTGTGCATGTGATGCACACATGTTTGAATATGTTTTTGAATACGTAAAATCATTTGAATCTGTTCAGTACTTTATTTTGATATGTTGTGACATCTAAAAAATTTTGGCATGACTTTCTGATTTTGTTATGGATCCGATTTTATTTTTATTTATTCCGTTCAGTTAAAGCCCCGCCATGGATGATAATAATGGTATACAAACCTACCATGGGTGATAATAGTGATTTATAGATTAACCATGGGTATATAACTAGTAGAATAAGGTTCTGCCAAAGGTATAATAGTGGTAAACATCTCACTACTAGTATAATAGTGGTATACGGTCATGTCACAAGTATGATGGTTTATAACTCATCATGAGGGTTAAACATGATATTTATTTTGACATGATACTCTAAAATGATATGAAGATGAGGTTTTAGTTTTTTATATACTGTATATGTTCTCTACTTATTAAGTTGTTAAGAACTCACTCCTTATCTCGATAATATTTCTCAAATAATTTGAATATTTTTACTAAGGATCAAGATTATAGAGTACAGGTGAGATGAATTAAGCTGAGTAGATTAAACATAGAAGATTTCTGTAAGTAATTGAGAATTCATGAAGTAATTTTGTCTTGCTCTGATGACTTGGTAATTTGGGTGATTGATTATATTGAGGTAATTCATTTGAAACAAAATTCTTAAATGGAATTGAGAATGTAGAGTCTACAAATATATTGTTGGAATGTGAGTTTAAATGATCAGAAATAACTCTCTAACCCCTGCAAAATCGGGACGATACATGCTAGGCTCCCACGCACCAGAGTACTATCTAGACTTAAATTAAACCAATAATTTCATTTAAGTACAAAAGCCAAGTATATCGTGCGCACGTAGTCCCCTTACGAAAACTGCAACTGCAAAAAGAATTATTCAAAACCAATTGAGAGGGGGCAGAGAATCAAAATAGACCTCTAAGTTACTTAATTTTTTATTTTCCTTTTTTGAGTGCTTTATAAATCATACAGGAAAAAGCAAACGAAGGAGAAAAAAAGAAAGATATGCACCCAACTTCTGTTTCAGAAATCCAACCACTCAATGCATGTGTGCTAGTTCTATTATAACTATGCATTCACGTGCTTGCCAACATGGTCCTTTCGAATGGGCCATCTTTCTCTATCTCTGAGGATTCTACTTTCATCCGTCCAATTATCTGAATCTTCTGTTTGCATAGTCCATCTTTTGGCTAAAGCATAATGCTTGGTAGAGATAAGAATAATATCATCTTTTGAAGTTCTTGTCGATCCTTTAGTAGACAAAATGCATGCGCCTAACAATCAGTTAACACAATTAAATGGTTTCCCATACCATTCGTGAAGTTTGTATGCTTCGTGTGGGCATAGCATAATGTTGAAATTTTCGATGATCATGATGGTAGTTTGGTAGTTTTTTTCGGGTAAAGTCAGTTGGATCCGGAATGCTTGCATTATTTTCGGATTATCATCCAATGATAATTAAGCACACTGAAAATCCATTCTATCAAGCTCAAAGTGATATGATTAGGACCGAGCATCAACTAAATCAGATTCGGTATCGAGAAAATTGACTCTGACTCTGATTTCGATTTGGATATTGTTGAAAAACTCGACTCCAACTAATATAGGCTAGGATCCAACTCCGACTCCAATTTAGGAGTTGCATTATTATCGGATCGGAACCCAACCAGAATTGGATTTGGATTTTTTCTTTTCTTTTTCATTCATATTTAGCCTATTTGTAAACAAGATTTACATATAAATAGATTATTTTTTATGGGTTTTCAAGTTTCTAGTTTACTAAAAACATTATAAAACAAAAAGAAATAGTTTTAAAATATGAATAAGTTATAAAAATATATAACTAAAAACATTTAATATGCTATGCAAAGTGCAAACATAAAAAAATAAAAATAAAAATTCAAAGAAATTAAAAATATGCAATATGCTCCTTAGGCTATTCTTGATACACTATCATTTAATAACTTCGTATTAGAGTTTCAAACTCCCATATCAACTAAAATCATTAAAATTATTGCTCAACCATCTAATTGTGGCCAAAGCTGACATCCATGCCTCAAATAACAACTTATGAGTAGAGGTTTCATTCGCACCCTTCGTACGGGACCTCCCGATCTAGCTCATTGGGGGCAGATTGGCCCCCATAGCCGCCCCTCCCCCGTGCGTGCGCCATGCCCATTAATGGGCCACCAACAATGCCACTGACTCATTGAGAGAGAAAGAGAGAGAGAGTGTGAGTCTGTTAGGCTAGTGACAATAACAGGGCTAGAGAGGAAAGAGAGAGAGCACTGCAGGGGTGGGGAGGCTTTTAAACAAAACCTATTAAGAAACGACATCATTTTTAAACAAAACCTAATAGCAACCATCAGCCATCATGGTCCAATGCCGGCAATGTCAATTATCCAGTCATTTACTGCTATATAAATTATAAATAGGAAACACAACCAGCCAGCTAAATACAAGCTAAATATTCTATTAGAATATAGTTACATGTTACTAGATTAGAATCTAGATGATAAATTAATAGTCTTAAAATATATACGTTATACCTCATGCATAACTCGCTACTAGTTAGTCAAGTTTCATCTATCCTAATATATATAATATGTATGATAGTGATACTATGATGTATAGTGTGTAAATATAATTAATTATCACATTAAATACTAGTCTTTTAATATTCTTGAATTTAACTATATAAGTTTTATACTTTTATATGAGAATATATGATCAATATACAAATAACACATATGTTTATCAAAGTTGGAGTTGAAGTTAGAGATGAAAGTCGAAATTTTATATTTTTGCACAACCCTATACGATTTGTTTTCAACTAAGATGGATTGCTGTCACACTCTTGACAAAGATAAGTTGATATAACTCTGTATAAGTTTGTTCCTATTATAATGATCAGTTAGTCATGTATAAACTATTTTTTAACTAAGAAACAGCTTTCATATTCATGTCTTTCTACGATGCAAATATGGTAAGGACTAGTATATAAAAAAAAAAAGCAAAAACCCGTTGAATTGGGCCGAACCCACCTATTCGGTCCGGTTTGTAAGCAGTCCTGTGCAATATCGGTTTTCAGATTTTGAGAATCGGTTCAAACCAAACCGGACTGGTATATATATCAAAATATAACCGGCATTGCATTAATAGCTTCCTTGTTCTCCCGCCCTTACGATATGCAACCTCCCACCCCAAGAGACCGATCATATCTCTTCTTTCCTAGAGGAGAAAGGAAGATGGGTGGGGGGGGAGCTCTGTCTCCCTTCTTCCCTGCTGCTTTACCGAGCCTTTCTCTTTGTTTTCCCTACTTCTCCTCTAATTTTTGTATGTTTTCATTTTAGTCCATCCATAGTAAGGAGAAATGCTGATCTACTGCCTACTAGAGTTCAGAGTCATGCACGCACCCCACTGCAGGAGTTCCCAGCTACCAATCTTGTAGTTAGTGGAGGACGTTTTTCAATTGGAGTGTCGCGTCAGTCACACGCTCACAGTACGCGTGAGATTTACGCGCCACCACAAGCAGCATGGTCTAGTCGGATATTCCAGGTTTGACTACTCCTTCTTCTCCCAGTGTTGCACATGTATCTCACGCGCCACCACAATTGTAGCCCATCATCTTCCAGCAACTCGGCAACTCTCTTACTTGTTATTTGTTTATGTTTTTGCTTCCTCTAACTGAGAATCATGAAAAAAGGTAGTGGAAGTCTCCTACAGTCAGTCCAAACTAGTGAAGTGCAGCACAAGCTTCACTGCGACTTTTTATTGTAGTTCGACAGTCCATTTATTGGATTATTTTAAAACCGCTTTGAAAGGTCCCTCCCCTAACGAGAATCGGGTGTTGGGCAAACTTTTGACCATAGAACCTATTTTTTCTTTTTTTGTATGGTGTTGTATTTGCTTATTTGAATTGTATGTTGGGGACAATTGCCTTGTTGACTATTGTGTCTTGTAACCATATTATTATCTATAATATTGCTTGCTTACAAAAAATTAAAATAAAAACATCAAAATGTAACCTAAATGCCAATTTTGCAAGTAATCCAAAAATAAATTTAAACAAAAATGCTATTTATACACGGTTTATATAACTTTTGTATACACATCGTATGTAAATGCAATATTAACGTATCATTTAATTTAATTATTCGTATTTTTTATTTTTGTTTCTCTTTTATCATATTTTTATCTTTTTTTAATATATTCTTTTAATATTTTGGCTAACGTGGCATTATTGCCACGCCACCAATTTCGCAAAAGTTACTTTAGGTCATGTACCCTTAACATTACTCAAATTTAAAATATGTTTACCTCTCATCACATGCTCGCCAAACACATCATCAATTCATATGAGATGCTTTGTGCTTCATTCGTATCGGTAGTTTTATTATGTGCATGCTTGAGATTACGGTAGAAAATATAACTTATATTTTTTATGGCTTATAGCTTATAACTTAAATAATAAGTTCTATATTTTAAAAGTTGTTTACTGCTTGGTAATATGTATATAAAATACTTTTAAAATTAGTTACAGTAATTTTTTCAAAATATATATACATAAACTTTTTAATAAAAATTTTAATTTAGTGCTTTTTAAAAAAAGTTGATTTTCAATTTTTTAAACTGACTAAAGTATTTTTTATTAAGTTATCAAATATATAATTTTTTCTTTAAAATTATTTTTAATGACTTGAGTAATTTTTAAGGATCAAAACACAATTCCAAACATGGTTTATATATGGGAGAATATCAATGTAACGAACCAAAAAAATAATGTTAGCTAGGGAGCCCAGAAACCTTTACCCCATTGTACCGATAAGTGCATTGATTTTTGTTTTTTTGATAGTATTTATGTTTTTATAATACTTTGAAAAAAAAAACACACAAATGACACCACTACTTTGAAAAACAAAACTGAAAAAAAGAAAAACAAATACACATATGTGCATTATATGTGCATTGGGGGGCACAGTTTTCAGTTGAAGACGGTTATGGCAGTAAAAAAAATTTCACAAAATCAATTTTATAAATTGATTTGATTTTATATAATCTCTTAAATCTATTTTATAATAAAAATAATTTTATAGTTCATCAAATTAATCATTTTATGAGATTTATTTTGTAAGATTTTTTTATAACTAAAGTATTTCTCTTTTCGATTTTCCTACCAGCACCCAACAAAAAAATAGTATTTTCATATAAGGTATGGTGTGAGGATATTTAAAAAAAAAAATTGTGATATGGTAACTAGTCATGTGACCAAGCATTTAACTCTTATAAGAGCATTCTCATTAGATTAGTTAGAAGTCAAATCTAATAAAATTTTAAACAATCAATCTTATTTTCATTCAATATTAAATTAGATAAAAATTAAATCTTTTGGCCAAATTTTTATTTTATTTTATTTTTCTTTCCCTTTCCTACTTTACTCTCTCATTCTTTTATTATTAAGTTAGTAAAAAAAATTAGTTGCATGAGGAATAAATAGAAATTATTATTTTTTAAATATCAATTACTAATTTAATTTAAATATAATATGATTAGTAATTATTTTTATAAACTCATAATTTAATTAAAATATGATTATTAATTAACACATAATAGATAGAATAGTCAAATATGATAAAATTAATTAATTTCATAATTGTAAATAATTAAAAAATATTAATTATTATGTATTTTTATAAATAGATAATCCAATATAGAGATTTAATGTGAATAATCAAAATTAAAAGTTAGTTATATTATTTTATTATTATAATTTAAAAAAATAATTATTCCAATATGAAACTTATATAAATAAAATTATCAAAAGTCAAAATTTAAGTTAGATTGACTAAAATTATATTATAACAATAATCAATCCAATAAAATTATTCTAAGGAAAAATCTTGAGTCCGGATTGGTGAAAAAGAAGTTTTTACACCAAGTCACTCTTTGACTGACAAGTCAGCATTTCCAGCAAAGTGAAACCCGCAGGCCGCATACACCCAATCCCCCTCTTTTCCCCTTTCCTTAGAATCTCTCTCCATCCCCATCCACCTCGTCTCCCCCCATCTCCTCTTTATTTTTTGTCTTTTGTTGGTTGGCTGTTTTATCTGCTTTCTGGTCCTTGTTTGCTTTTTCGGATTCATGCTCATTGAGGTTTTTCAGAAGATAAGTTTGGATGTCTTCGGTGGAGGTGAGTTTGGTTGTTTTTTCCTTGCGTTTTAATCACCTAAATATTAATGGTGGAGCGTTTTAATCACCTAAATATTAATGGTGGATTTCATATAGGTCTGGTGCTTTAGATGGACATGGATGGAATTGAAAACAACAAAAAAAGAATACCTAAACTTAGCTGGGTCTTTCGGAGTAAGATGTATATGATTTTGGAGTAAAAAATGGAAGAAATTCATGTAGATACGAAGTCAAAGATAAGATTGCAAATTTCAAGATCCAAAATTGGAATGGTGGAACTCAGAACTCGGGTTTGGGTCTTTGTAAGAAGAAGATACAGCTTTTGAGACACTACCATTTTAATGGGTTTGAAGAAGAGAGAGGGAGACGAGGTCCCTTTTTTAAGTGGGATTCAATGCGGGCAAACTCATCCCATTTTTGTCTTAACTGCATATGTGGCATTTTCTGATTAGTTGGGTGCAAAAACCCTTTTTGCACCAATCCGGATGGCAGCCACACTACTATACAAAGTCTACACATGAAGGTATGGCGTGTCACTGTCTAGTGTGTTTTACAATCCAATCTGTTTGCAATCATTAGGGCAACAAAACGTATATGTGGTCAATAAGGCATGCAACAAGCTGAGTTTGGTATTTAACTATTTTCGTTTATTTTATTAAATAAAAAAAAAATGACGTACCTACATGTGCTATTAGCGGATTTCAGCTTGTTTAACTTATTTTTCCAACTATTATTTTCAGTTGTCTGTGATTTATTTTACAATAGTCCACCCAATTATATCATTAAAATATGCTCATACAAATCACATTTTCCGTAGAATAATATCTACCCGTATCACCTGTATTGTTTTGTTTGCAACCCTTAATATTATATTATCAGAAGATCTATGAAGTATCATTTTTATTAATTTTTTTAAACTGACATCTTCTCTCATTTTCAAATTAAATTAGATCATCTAGTGTATGGAGAAATAGATAAGGCATCAAAATGTTTAATGGTAGATCTGTTCATCCAACCCGATTCGATAAACATATATTCTAACCCGAACTGCTAATTATAAGCCCTTCAATTTCCGTTTAACTACTTACCAACCCCAATAACATACTCGACTTGTTTCAGATGACAACGATGATGAGTGTAAACACTTTTGTGTTGCAGTTGAGAAAGTGGTGAAAACTCAAAGCCTGGGCCTTTCTAGTCTTTGAAGCAGTTGAAATTCGAGGAATGCCCAAAACAAGCTCTGTTATTACTAGGAAAGAAAAAGTAGAGGACTAGGAAGGTGAGTCTTTTGGATTTGACCACTAGGATTCTTGAGTCAACGTGAAGATGAATGCACCCTGCCACCACGATATCGGTTCGGTTAGCAGATACTGACCGCACGCCTAACAAGTCAGGTTTTTTGGGTCGGTTCAGTTTGATATATTGGACAGTTCGGTCGATTGGTTTATTTGAACAATCCTATTTAATGGGATTTTTATTATTTTAATTCCTATGCTTGTTAAATGTAAAATAAAGTAAGGTCCACTCCCATTCAAAGCTCGTTGTCACGAATAAGGAAGAGATAAAGATAAAAATGACTGATTGACATAAAAAAAGTGCAAATATGATATACATGATGTGAAACTCAACTTCTAAAGGATAAATCCAAAGAAGGAAGAAAATCTCTATAAAATGAGGAAGCCTCTACAAATGTTGGGAGTACTTCTCTACATGCTCATGTGGGATGGGATTGGGATATACACTTTCTTGGGACTCTCTCTCTCTCTCTCTCTCTCTCTCTCTCACTGTGGAAGGACAGCATCTCCCACAACCTCTTAACAAACTTTTTAGTTTGTCCATTGTATTGCCCCTTATTTGTCCATTGTATTGAGGATATCTGAACATTAGAAACTATAAAATCATCAAACAAAGTAAATTTTATCTTCAAATGATTCATGAACGTAGACAGTTATGTCAAATCATATAAGTTCCTACCTCTCTATCCATTTACTATTTCTGTATTATTGTGCTTTTGTTTATTATTTATTTACTGGATTAGCATCCGAGCACCGTATTAATATCAAAACTATCATTCATGTAGGTCTTTGGATCATGTTGTTGGCCTACGACCCGGCGACCCCGGACTAAAAATTGCATCAACAATGTCAATAACATTAATTAGTATTAGATTAACGTTAAGTAAACATTGGAGGCAGGTGCGTGGGGGCAACAGTGATGTGACCAAGATATGAGGTGGAAGCCAAGAGAAGGGGCCACGTGTCGTGGGTGACTATGATTGAGGAAAGAACGCGGGGTTAGACGTGTCAAGGGACCAATACACTTCCCACCCAAAATCCCACCCCACTTCCATTTCAGACTTGGTCTTCTAATACTGTAATGGGCCAATTGGGAAACTCATACAAACACCACCACCTTTTTCATGTTCTTTCCTTTTCCAAATTCTACAACACATTCTGGTTTATTCATCATCATTTTTTTTTTCATTATTTTATCATGTGATATTAAAATAATATATTTATTAATAAAATATAATAAATAATCTTCAATCATTTAATACCATATTATAAAATAATAAGAGAATAATAAAAATTAAAATGATGGATAGTATTACTGTTATTATTATTATGAAAAATATTTTAACTATAAAATAATTTTATAAAAATAAATCTATAAATTGAAATGACTTCATGTAGTATGTCAAATTATAAAATTATTTTTATTATAAATAGATCTAACAAATTTTATAAAACTACATCAATTTATAAGTTTATTTTGTCTGATCTAAAGTGTGTAGCATTTCTCTATTATTATTAGTTGCAATGTCATGTGTGATTGTTCTAAATATGAGGAACTTTATAATATCATATCTTCCAAAAAGACCGTTTAACATGCCCATTTAGGTAGGAAGGAAGGGGGGAGAGTGTGTGAAAGACGGTGTTGTCGTGTCAAAGTAATAAGCAGATATGCCCCGCAATGTTCCCCCCACACTGTTTTGCTCACTTATTGGAATTTGGCTAGTCCCCCCCTTCTTTCCATAATCTAACACGTGGTCTTCTATTACACGTCCGAGGTGGACCTGATGCCTCCTTTCTCTCCCTATATAAACCTTTCCTCCCCCATCTCTCTCCACAACCTTCACTCACACTTCTCTCCCTCACATTCACATCAAACTCTCAAACCTCTCTTTATTCCCAAAACAAACCAAAACAAGTAGACAAGCAGCTCTCACATCCCAACAAAGCACACTCAGAGAAATTGTTCGTTCCCCCACACAAAGCAATCCAAAACCTTCTTCTACTACTACTACTATAAGTGCCCCTTTCCATGGCCTCAGCAACATCTTCATCCATATCTTTTAAGCATAGATTTGGTTCTCCTTCTTCTTCCACCCCTTCATCATTCCTTGAGTTGGGCTCTCCTTCAACCACTGTCTCCTTGAAAAGGCCCACCAAAAGGCCCAACGTAAGTTGCTCTCTTCAAACACTCGAGTTTCCCAAGCAACGTTTACCCTCGAATAATACTGCCACTCCCAACATTGCCCATCCAAAAGACACAGCTAATAACTCTTCTTCGGCTGCCAATAAGTCTGTACCCAATCAATGGAACCTCTTACAGTTAACTGCGGCCATGGCCTTGGACGCCGTGGAGGCTGCTTTAGTCTCGCATGAGCGCCAACACCCACTTCCCAAAACCGCCGATCCCAGCGTCCAAATTGCCGGCAATTTCGCTCCAGTAACAGAGCAGCCCGTTCAGCACTTGTTACCGGTTTCAGGCAAAATTCCCAGTTGCGTACAGGGCGTGTATGTCCGGAACGGTGCGAACCCACTTCACGAACCCGTCTCCGGTCACCATTTCTTCGATGGAGATGGTATGGTTCATGCTGTCCAGTTCAAAGATGGCGCCGCTAGCTATGCCTGTAGGTTCACCGAGACACACCGGCTCGTTCAGGAGCGAGCTCTCGGTCGCCCCGTTTTCCCTAAGGCCATAGGTGAGCTGCACGGTCACTCAGGCATCGCCCGCCTCCTCCTATTCTATGCTCGTGGACTATTCGGCCTCGTCGATCCCAGTCACGGCATGGGAGTCGCAAACGCCGGCCTTGTCTACTTCAACGGTCGCCTCCTTGCCATGTCCGAAGACGATTTACCATACCAAGTCCAAGTTACTCCCACCGGCGATCTTAAGACTATTGGCCGCTATGATTTCGATGGTCAGCTCCGATCAACAATGATTGCTCACCCAAAACTCGACCCCATCACCGGCGAGCTCTTCGCTCTTAGCTACGATGTTGTCCGAAAACCATACCTCAAATACTTCCACTTCTCCCCACGAGGGAAAAAATCCCCTGATGTTGAGATTCCTCTAGCTCAGCCTACAATGATGCATGACTTTGCAATTACAGAGAACTTTGTGGTGATCCCGGATCAGCAGGTGGTGTTCAATCTTCCGGAGTTGATTCGTGGTGGTTCTCCGGTCATTTACGACAAGAACAAGATTTCCAGGTTCGGGATTTTGGACAGGAATGCGACTAATGCTTCTGGTATCAAATGGATTGAAGCTCCTGATTGTTTCTGTTTCCATCTCTGGAATGCCTGGGAAGAACCCGAGACCAATGAGGTTATAGTAATTGGCTCTTGCATGACTCCTCCCGACTCCATTTTCAACGAGAGTGACGAGAGCTTGGAAAGCGTGCTATCTGAGATTCGTCTCAACTTGAAGACCGGAAAATCTACCCGCCGTCCCATTACGTCCGGTTCCGACCAAGTGAACTTGGAGGCCGGTATGGTGAACCGAAACATGCTCGGGAGGAAAACCCGGTTCGCATATCTAGCCCTTGCTGAGCCGTGGCCCAAAGTATCTGGTTTTGCAAAGGTTGACCTCTTAACAGGAAAACTAAGAAAGTACATTTATGGCGACAAAAGGTATGGTGGCGAGCCTCTGTTCCTTCCCCGAAGTCCCAATTCTGAGGAAGAAGACGATGGCTACATTCTGGCCTTCGTCCACGACGAAAAGGAGTGTAAATCAGAACTGCAAATCGTGAATGCCATGAATTTGAAGTTGGAAGCAACGGTTAAGCTTCCGTCCCGGGTTCCCTATGGTTTCCATGGAACCTTCATAAATTCAAAGGACTTGAAGAGGCAAGCGTAACTTATTTCTGGGCTGTGTTCCTCTCTCAGAGATGTGTGATTTCACTGTGTTTGTTAGATTTTATTGATAGATATGTTAGAAAGTGGTGATTTTGCAGAGGGATGATAGATTATACGTCCCCGGAATCTCCGCTTCTGTATACTGTGATAGCCGTTTTCTTTCTCTATTTTATCTGGTTTGTTATTTGGAAGTGAGAGGGTTTGGGGGGACCAGCTTGTAGCTCTTGGCTGTAGGTAGATCATACAAATGGAGCTCAGCTGGTTTCTGCTGATTCCCTCAAAAATGTGCATTTTCAAAGTATAATGTAATATTTGTGTCTAGAGTTCTGTTCATATGTCAAATGAAGAGTGTTACATTCAGTCATGTTTGGATTTGAAGTTGTGAGAAGATAAATTAAAATGAGTTTTTAAAATTAAATAAAATATTATTATTTTAAATTTTAAATTTTAAAAAAATTGAATTAAAATTTAAAAAAATTATATTAAAATTTAAAAAAATATAATGATGAATTTGATATAAGTTGAGACAAACTCAACTCATCTCTAAATCCAAACATATCACATCTCTAAATCCAAACATATCCATCTGTAAGATTATTCCTTTCACTCTATGTTGTAAATATTACACGATTATATGATAGATTACAATAAGATATTAAGAGATTATTTTTATATAATAATTTTTTAGTCAAGAGTATTTCTCATCTCGAAAGGTTATCCCTTACAATCTCTACCATAAATACTACGCAACTACTTTCCTTCGGATATCCTTTTCAAAATATCATTTTTACGTGATAGATCACTTCAAAACAACAATTATAAAATTATTTTTATATAATTACTTTATAGTTAAGAGTATTTCTTATCTCAAAAAGTTGTCCCTTCCAGTCTCTATTGTAAATTACCGGACCACTTTTCTTTGGATATCCTTTTCAAAATGTCGTTTTCTTATCGATCTTACCTTGTGCAGTCTACATTTCTGTTTGTACATGAAATTCTATCTTACAATCTCTATTGGCTGAAGGAAAGAATTGGGAGCGGGAATGAACGAATTAGCATTAAACGTAGATACGCGACTGTCAGTCCATTTATGCTCAGTGGGCAAATAAATCTTAGCATGTTGACACAATTTATCCATAGTATCATGGGGAAGTTGATTGTTGATCTATCTGTATAATTAACTTGTGCGAAATGACAGATGCACCGAGCATTTCTACGCCATTTTGTATCGAATTCCCTTTCTTTTTTTTTTAATTTTGACGTTAAAAAAATAGTTTTAATGAGTGTGAATTTTTTTTATTATTTTAAAATAAAATTAAATGAGTTTGAAAAATATTTAAAATAAATAAAAATTGAAATTGATAAAATTATTGTCGCTTGCACTACACTTCATCTCTAAAGGTTAAGGGGCCGAAGTCATGATAGACGTAGGACTCTTTTTATAATATTTTTACAATTTATTATTGTAATAGTGTTTTTTAATTTTTTATCATTTTCTTTCATGTATTTTTTTAATATTTTAATTATTAAAAAAACTAGAAAAATAGAATTTTATTAATATTCATATTCTTAATTATTAAGTAAAATTAAAAATTAAATAAAAAATTAAATAAATAAAAATTGTAAATAAATAGTACAAGTATCATTTCTCTAAGGGGACTCTACAGCAACCGTTGGAAGCAAGACTCTTGCTAGTACTATTTATTTATTTATATGTATTTTTTTAAACTATTAAATATTTTAAAAAATTAAAAAATAATTATAATATATTTTCTTAATTATTAAATTCAAAAATAGTGATTTAATACTATACTGGCCGATATATATCGGGACTATAAATTATAATTGATATGGGAAAGATAAGTATTTCATATTGTGTCAAATACTGCCAGTTCAGTATGTTTCGATCAACTGTTTTTAATTTTCTTTTCTTGAGAGCTAAAAAATATGTGTAGTTTGGATTGAAAATTTATAAATATTATTAGATTTGATAAATATATATATTTTTTAATTTTTTAAGACTTATATTGATATTATATTGAAATATAATTTATAATTTATTTATTTATATACAAATAATTTTGAAATAGTGTCCAAAATGATACTCATATGAAAATATTTTATTTTATTATTTTAATAAAAACTATTACTAAAACGATATTCAAAAATTAAAAGAAAAAAAAAATCGACGACAGCAATGAACGAGAGAGAGCCAGTAGCATTTTCCAAAGGCCAATGGGAGGGAATTGACTGTGTCAGAGAGTGACGACTGCCCCAGGAATAGTTAGGTTGGAAAAGTGCCCAATCAGAGCACGAAACATCATATTTCGTATGACCGTCCAAATTTCACAAAATCTAAAACTTTCGCGATAGGAAAGGTAGCATGTAATGGCGCACAAAAAGGTGATGTACGTCAATAAATGTCTGATCTGTTCGGAAGAAAAAGAGTCAGCACAAGTCAAGTCTAATCTCCACGTGGACAGGATATTTTTAAGTCAACTTTGCCTAGTGCTCAACCGAAGATGAACTAGAGAGGTAGAGGCTGCATTAATTTTTTTTTATAAATATCATAAAAAATAAAAAGTTAACATTTAAATAATTTTACATCAGATTCATCAAAAAAAAATTATAAAAAAAAAAATTGAAAAAATAAAATATAAATACTGAATAAAATATAAGTACATTTAATTTAATTTTTAAATAATAATCTTTTAAATAAGACAAACGCTTTTTTGATAAATTTAATATAAAATTATTTAAATATTAACTTTTCATTAAATTTATAATTTTTATCAAATTTTAAAAAAACAAAAATTTAATAAAATCAATATTAATGCTCTAATGATCTAATCAAGCCCACAAGTGGACTGGTGCAGAATGCCAGAAAGCAAGTGGTTCTGGAGCAAATTAGATAAGCAATTATATATGACAGCAAAATCATATGAGTTTTTCTTTTATTTTTCCCATGTTTCTTTTTGAGTAAAATGATACCTCTTCAAAAAAATGTTTGGGATTACGATTACTTTTAGATAGTAAAGTAATATCAAATATTTTATAAATAATAATAAAATAATAAAATAACATTAAATAGTAATAAGAAATAACTAATAGTAATAAAAATATAAAAAATAATAATAAAATAATAAATAATAATAAAATATTCTAAAAATAGTTAAAGAATTAATTTAAAAATTACTAGTAGAACCTAAAAAAGTGACCAATTGATTTTTTTTAAATTGTTTTATAATAATTTATTTAATAATTAAGAAAATGAATATTAATGAATTAATATTTTTATTTTATTTTTTAAAAGGATTTAAAAATACATAAAAATGACTACAGAAAATTTAAAAAAAAATTAAAAATTAAAAATACATTTGCACTTATCCGTCCAAATCTTCGGTTGAACATCGATCTGTGTAGCATTGTCCAATTAATTTTTAGTGAGTTGGTATTTTTGATTTAAAATATCTAAAGGTGTTAAAAAAATATTTAAAAAATAATTATAAAAGTAAGTGGATACAATGTAGGAACACCTTTCTCGATTTTGATTCAACGCATATCATGTATGCGTTGCACTTATTGCTTTAAAAAAATTAAAAAGAGAGAAGGTAATCGTGGATGAAACAAAATGCAGAGAGCTAGTTTGTGGGGTATTTGACTTCTCTCAAGTGGTGGTTTATTTATTGAGTACTGATATTTAATGTCTCTGCACTATACAAGGTTTACAGTACATAATTTAATTTGGAAGATAAAATTTTAAAATTTGAATTTTATAAAATAAATCGTATCATTTAAGTAAATATATAATATAAGATAATATGCTCTACACAGTACACACAACATATCTACTACAAAGTTATTAGAGAAGCTTTCTCACACAACCACAAATTGCATAGGTCTCCAAAGGGTCCATGCCAAATAATTTCATCTAGGTTTGTTCATCCGTGTGAGATTTCATCCTAACTTGGTCCCAAATCCTGATAACCATATTCTGCTTCTCGTTAAGTCGTTATTAGCCCAGAATATGCAGGAGTCAAAACCCCGCATCGCACTACTTGGCCCTACCCAGGCTAAGTGCAATTATGATATTCGGGTTCTAAATTTAAAATCGAATACTCTAGTTTTATTATTAGAAAAATAAAAAAATAGAATCAAAATGGCGTCGTTTTAGGCTTAATGCTTCAAGTCTTCAACCCTACCCTCGATTCCTCATTCCACCCTATATGCTCTCTCTACTCTCATGCTAACAGACTGGAATCTTATTTTTGTTTTTTTTTTTTTTAAATGAAATCTTATTGCTCAACAAGTCTTTCAACATCTCAAGAGATACAATGAGGGAATGATGTTGGAATTTCTTCCAGGCGTATGGAGTACTTTTGAAGAGATAATGCTTTCCGAGCAAGAATGAGTTGCCTTATTAGCTTTCTTTCTTGTATGAACAACTGACCAAATACTAAAAGAGTTCAGGAAAGTTTTGGTATCCTCAATTTATCAATCTAGTTACCTGACTCCACTATGGCTTATTCATTCAAAGACTATTCACCACTTGTAAAGCAAAGTGGATAATTCTTGTATGAGCAAGAGTCCACTTGTAAGGCATTTGCAGCCTGACTCCCCGAAATCCTTGGATATATATAAAACGCATTTTATGTTCTTTGTCCACGGTTAAATGGCCTAGCTGGAAATCTAATATTATATATATAAACTTATAATAATGTTCTTTATTTCACTTGTTTTTTATTTATTAGCATTCAAGCTGCAATCCATTTAAGTCCGTCAACATTTTTTTTTTTTATTTTGAAAGGAACACATCATTGATATTTTCTTTTTAGAACTCTAGACTTCTCACTTGGAGATGGAGGTTATGCCAATAAAATCACAGGCTTTTGGCAACATATCATGGAATCTTATAAAAAATATATAAGACTCAATTTATGTACAATTGATTGTGCAAAACTGCACTCAAAACTTGAATGGGAAATTCCTACATGCATGCAGTGGGGGGGCCCACGGGGGCAAGGGGGCCATGTGATTTAGCCCATTTTTTAAAAATTATTTTGGTCCCCTCTACAAAATTTAATCTAATTTAAAAATAAAATAGATTTTATATAAAATAAAATGATATAATAATATGATGACATGTTTTTATTATCGATAAAAATAAAAATAAAATAAAAAGTTAGATGATTTCTAACGTATTTTTAATATATTTTTATTATGATGATATGTTTGTGACATAGCATATGTTTTTTTAATACATAAGTTATATTAAATATATTTTATTTTTATTATATATCTTATTATTAGATTGTTATATATTGCATAAAAAATTATATAAAAATAAAATAAAAATTATTTTATATATTTTGTTTTAATTTTAATTGGCTGCTCTAAAGTAAATATCTGACTCCGCTAGTGCATCCATGCATGTTCTCCCAAATGAAATAGTTAATTTAGCTAACATGTGTGTTGCCATATTAATTTCCCTAAATTAAATTAAACCGAAGATGCCATGCCCTTCTAGTGTGCATCATAGACTTAATGTCATGAATAACAACAAAAACTTCAGAATCATTGCTAAAGTATTGACATTGGTCTATGCATATACATATGTAAACCCATATTTGCATAATATGGACTAAAAATCCTTCACATTGGAATATATATATATATATATATATATATATTTATGCGAATATTTGCATAGCTATGAATAATAACTATGAATATTTGGAGAGTTAGTATTCACTTATGAAAACATATTTTATTATTTTTTCTCTCTCCTTCTACTATTTACCTATGAAAATATGTATTCCATTTTTATATATATTTCAATTTTATATATATTCCAGTTATATATATTTCATATATATAAGTTATATATATATATGTGTGTGTTAATTTAACTATATATATATAAAACTAGAACGTTCCAGTTTTATATATATTTTATATAAGTTATATATACATATATACATACATGTTAGCATTTCAATTTTATATATATGTTAACGTCCCAATTATATATATATGTATATATTAATGAAATGCATCTCATATATAATTTGAAAAATTAAGAAATTGGAGTAAAATAATATTTTTTATAATTTTGTCTCAAATTTACGTAAGTCAATGTGAGAGTTTTGCATATGCACATGCATATGACAAAATAAATCTCTAAAAGAGGTGAGTTTGCATATGCATATGTATAAACCAATACTAATGCTCTAACAGAAGAATTTATAGCTGCTACAATTTCTTTGCAATCACCATCAAATTATGCCCATGAAAGTCCAAGCTTAGAGAAAAACAACATGGCTCTCCTTTTAGCGTGCATCATAGACTGTCATGTGTGTTACCTTCGTTGAGAAAAGAATTCGAACTCCTTAATTATCTTAGTGGCATGGCTTCAACAACTGATACATGTATCAATATTAGTACAGATATGTTGATGGTATGTTCTGCAATCCTGAATAATTCGAAGACTCCAAGCTAATCAATCTACATAAGGTTAAACAGAGAGTAGGACTCTATTGCCCATTGAACTCTCTGATGCATTTGTTAGAGATAAAGTTCATATTCTCTCAAGAAAAATAATGAATTGATCTACAGTGGTTGGATACTCTCCCTTACATGTATCAGATGCTTATCTTTTACCATTCAATTCATCTACACCTTTTTTTTCCTATACACTGCCCCAAGTGTCTGCTCTTGTACCTGCCAGTCCTCATTTGTCCCCTCATACCTCCCTTCTTGTCTCTTAGTGTAACAAATAGCTGGCCTGGACCCTACTTAGGATATTTCACCCTCACAGAACCCCACAAATTCTGTTGAATAGATGAGTATTGAAAGTAATCTCGTGCTTCATAAACTAACTAGAAATATTTTTTCAATCGTTCTCCCTTAGTAGTAAAAGTACATGTTACTTGGTTAACTACCACCTAGAAGTCAGCACATACTTCCACCTCTTTGGCCCCTAGAAGATGGGCAATGGTTAAACCAGTCAAGGGCGCTTCATATTCTGCCTCATTGTTAGTGACTTTGAAAGTAATTTTAATAGCATAGTTATATTATTTCCCATCATTAGAAATAATGTAAATACCTGCTCCTCCTCCTGCTTTACATGCGGATCCGTCTACATAAACTATCCAAGGTTTGCTGAGGGTAATTTTGGGAATTTCTGCCTGGAAGCCTGTAAGTTCAGCTATAAAATCGGCTAGCACTTGCCTTTTGATCGCCTTTCTCGGTGGATATTGGATGTCAGATTTGCTAAGTTCTATGGCCCATTTTGCTAGCCTTCCTGAAGTATCTGGTCGCTATAACACTACTTTCAAGGGCTGATCGGTGAGTACTCATATAGTGTGAGCTTGAAAATATGGTCGGAGTCATCTGGTTGCAACTACTAACGCCAGGGCCATCATCTCCAACTTAGTATACCTACATTCTACCCTACGAAATGCTCGGCTTATGTAATATGCTGGTCGTTGTCCCATAGTCGTATTCTTGACTAGAACAACAGAGGTGGCATTAGGTGATACTGCTAAGTAGACAATCAATATCTCACCTGGCTCGGTCTGGCTAAATAATGATGGGTGAGTTAAGTATTCTTTTAATTCGTCAAGAGCTTTGTCACAAATAGAGTTTCACTCTTGCGCTTTCTTCAGAACTTGAAAGAAAGGTAAACATTGATCAGTGGATCTAGCTATGAAGAAATTCAAGGCGGCTACTCGACCCGCCAATTGCTGTACCTCGTGATGGTTCCGGAGTGCAACCATGTGAGAGATAGCCTTTACTTTTTCTGGGTTAGCTTCAGTTCCTCTTTCGGAGACCATATAACCAAGAAATTTTCCTAATTAGACCCCAAAGGAACATTTGTTCAGATTAAGTTTCATTTTATAATGATGCAGGACTTGCAAAAGCCTCCCGTAGATCATTTATATGTTGCCCAGACGTTTTACTCTTGACCAATAGATCATCAATATATACTTCTACATTCCACCCTATCTGCTGTTTAAACATCCGATTTACTAGGCGTTGATATATAGCTCCTGCATTTTTCAACCCAAAAGGCATCACTTTGTAGCAATACAATCTTTGATCCGTAATAAAAGCGGTTTTTTCTTCATCCTATGCACTCATTCTGATTTGATTATATACTGAGTATGCATTCATGAAGCTAAGCAAGAAATGTCCCGCGGTAAAATCTACAATCAGATCGATACGAGGGAGTGAGAAACTATATTTTGGACATGTTTTGTTGAGTTCCGTGAATTCTACGCACATTCTTCATTTGTCATTTGCTTTCTTTACCACTATTACATTAGATAACCATTCTGGATAATGGACTTCTCTAATAAACACAGCTGCTAAGAGGTGATTCACTTCCTCAACTATGGCAGCATATTTTTCGGTGCAAAAGTTTCGCCTTTTTTGTTTGACTTTTCGAGCTTCCTGATTGACACATAAACGATGTTCTGCAATGTTATTATCTATACCTGGCATATCCTGATGAGTCCAGACAAAGATGTCTTGGTATTCAGTCAAAAGTTGTTTGAGTTTTTGCTTCAGACTAGGTTCCAAATTGGAGCCTATCTGAACTTTCTACTCTAGCTTCGCTGGATTGAGGGCGATTAACTCCAACAGCTCTCCAAGTTTGGCTTGTTTGATGGCCTATTCGTCTCGAACTTCTTCATCCCATTCAGTTAGAGGTGGCGGTGGTGGTAATTCAACTATAATTTCGCTATCTTCTGGATCTTCTTTGTTGGCAACGATTACCATTTGGTTGATGGGTTTTAGCTCACAAGAATAATACTCAGGGGCTAAGGTTTGCTCGCCTCTCATTTCCCCTATACCTCCTTGGGTTGGAAACTTTATTTTCAAATGATATGTAGAGGTGACCGCCTTTAGAAGATTTAAGGCGGGACGCCCTATTATAGCGTTATATGAGGAAATGGCTTTGACCACTAGAAAATCAACCATGATCATTGAAGTCTTAGGAGCTTCGCCGGCCATGACGGGTAGAGTGATTACTCCTTCCGGTTGAATTACTTTGTCGGTGAATCCTCTGAGAGATGTTGGGGCTCGCCGCAATCTGTCTCGTCCAATTCTCATCTTGTCGAAGGCTTCCCAATATAGAATATCTGCTGAACTTTTATTGTCAACGAGGATTCTCTTTGTTATGAAATTGGCAATTAATAGGGTTATGACTAGAGCATCACCATGAGGCTGCATCACCCCTTCGTCTTGTCTGTAAAAAATGATTGGAAAATTCTCCGAAGACTGTATATCTTGGGTAGCCTTCGACATGATGAAGATCTCCACATAGCGTGCTTCTCGGACATATGTTTTCCTCAAAGCAGAAGTTTCTCCCCCTCTTGGCACTCTCCCAGTGATGGTTCGTATTTCGCCAAAAGGACGTCCAGCTTGAGATGAATCTCTACTATTTCCCTCGCCTTTATTTTTGCGAGGGCTCGGGCTACGTTTATTGTTAGGATATCCTCCTTTTCTTTGTTGTTCTCCTCTTTGCTCTTCATCTTTCCTCTTCAAAATCATATAGTCTCGAGTGTTGTGCCAAGTAGATTTATGATATTTGTAGTACATATTGATTGATCGCCGCTAGCTTGGGTTACGATTTTGCCTCTCCTCAGTCTCTTTGTCAATTGTTAGATTGTTATGGAGATGTGGTTGGTATTGTAAGCTTCCCTAAGGCCGCGAATTTCCTTGAGTATATCTTCTCCTAGAATCATTAGCATTCTTCTTTTTGATCTCTTTTGTTGATGAGTTTGCTTCGGCCTGGCTAATGCGCTCTATTTCCTCTCGACGAGGTGCTATGAGAGTTTGCAAGGTGTCTTCAGCATTTATATAACATCAGCCCTGTCCATGAATTTTTCTAACGTAGCTGGAGTATGTCTAGCAATCTCTGCTAAAAAAAGGCTTCCTGGCCATACTCCACTCAAGAGGGCAGTTAAGGTGATTTTCTCATCTTGATCGCCTATAGTCATCAACTCCTTGTTGAATCGAAAAATGTAGTTTTTTAGACTCTCCTGGTTATTCTGTTTAATCGTGAGGAGGTAAGCAGCTGATCGTTTCCTTTTTCGACTCCCTAGAGTTATAAAAAGGCGAGTAAGACAGTCAAAACTATCCACGGTGCCAGTTGAGACTGTCCCAAACCAAGTTCGTGCTATTCCTTTCAGGATGAGCGGAAATGCTTTACATGCTACCTCGTTAGGATAATCATATAAACTTATGTGTGTCCTAAACGTTTCAATATATTCATATAAGTTTGTACTTCCATCATAAAGTTCCATTTGAGGTGCTCGAAACTTAGGAGGTAGTGGCACTGCCATCACACTTGCACTGTATAGGGTGCCTAAATTGTTGCGTAGCTGCCCAGTAATGGATGAGGCTTCTATACGTTTGGCTATATTTTTGTATTTATCTTCCAATTCTTTAAGTTCCAACTGGATTTTACGCCTTTCTTCCTCATCCTCTCGATTAGGATCATTGGCTCAATAAGATTCCGCACACTTACTAATGGAAGGTTCTTCACGGGCTGTAAGTTCTTCATTATTTCTTTGCAACTTCTCATTTTCTCTAGTTAGCTCCCTGATAGTTTCTTCCATGGCAGCTAGTCATTCTTCCATCGAGCAATCTTCTAAATTGTGCTTATTAACTTGAAATCGTAACGTGATCGGTTTGCAAAAAACAAGTCAAAGAATCCCACAGACGACGCCACTATTAATGGTATGTTCTGCAATCCTAAGTAACTCGAAGACTCCAAGCTAATCGATCTGCACATGGTTAAACAAAGAGTAGGGCTTTATTGCCCATTAAACTCTTCGATGTTTTTGTTAGAGATAAAGTTCATATTCTCTCAAGAAAAATAATAAATTGATCTACAGTGATTGGATATTTTCTCTTACGTGTGTCAGATGCTTGTTTTCTACCGTTCAATTCATCTACACCTTTTTTTTCCTACATACTGTCCCAAGTGTCTGCTCCTGTACCTGCCAACCCTCCTTTATCCTCTCATACCTCCCTTCTTGTCTCTTAGTATAACAAACAACTAGCCTGAGCCCTACTTAAGATATTTACCCTCACAAGATACATGTATTAATATTCTGATGAAGAAAGATATAGAACCAATTTCTATTTCTTTCTTTTCTAATTATTTTCAGATAGAAAGGTATTGTAATTGCAACAAGTTTGTTCCCCTTAAGAACGCTTATGATGTTTTTATCTGAAATTAATTTCTTGATTACTTTTTATTAAATCCACTCTTTTCATGCTCTATATCTTTTTCAGATCGGTATCATGTACATTACTACATCAAAATTTTTATATTGTATTAACTGATTTGTGATAATTGTCGAAACCTAGCTTTTAACTTTTTCACTCTTATATCTTATAATTATTTATTTTTATGTATATATATAATATTCTTGCTTAAAAAGAAAAAGTTATCAATATATGTTCGTCGAGAGGGGTAAAACAAATTTCGATTATCCACATCCAGCTTCTCATTATTAAGCGAGAAAAATGCTTTCTTCTTCATAATTAAATAAATGTTTTTAAAATTAATATTTAATATATATATATATATATAAATTTAACTTCTCAATACACAATGTCGAAAGCCACTCTCTACGTGGGGAATGCTCTGATTAGATTAAAAAATAAAGAAAAAAAGAGAGATGATCGGATCATCACAGGGAGCAAGAATTTTTTTTAACAAAAAACTATCGTTTAGATGACGTGACACTGCATACTTGATCGGGTCCCACGTCTCAGGTCGGCTTCGGCCGCAATACTTATTCTATGTAAAACACATGATTGATACCGTTGTGCATTTGAATAAATGAGCCTCTGAGATGATGACATGTCATTGTATATAGATTTTTTAAATATAATTTCGAGTCTTCGAGGCCGAATCAATCAATATCTTTTAGGATATGCTTACAAGTTACACATACGCACCGTATCTAAATCTCCACTCCTATAGGCTTTCATCACCATGAGTCATGACAACTGCTCAAGCATCCAGAAGCTTCCAACAGTAAACAATTTGAGGACCATATTCTCATTATTAAATAAAAACTGGCACGATTCCGTGTCCAGGTCAGGATTGCACAAAGTTTGAGCGTGAAACACTCTGTAATTTTGCATTGGTCCATCTGGGAAGGCGTAACATCTCGAGTAATGTGATATGTGCACATTTAAAAAATTATTAATGCTGCTTGATCAATGCAAGCTGGTGTCATGTGTCAGCGTTAACTATGTTTTTGAGCCAATCTATTGTATATATACAGCTCTGAGACAGCTTTACGTTGAACATACGCCAACAAGTTGGAAGCATTCCCCAAAACTGGCGTTATTTACTTATGTTTCAGCCACATATTTGAAGCAGCTTGCGTTCAAGGATGGCCTCGAAGTTTGGAAGCATTCCCAAAATAGGCCACCGACGTACAAAGTCAAACAGAGGGATGCCTCTGTTTGGCCAGTGGATTGGCAAATTAAGTATAATACTTTGCCAGAAATGGAGACCATGGTGATAAATTATAATAGTAGCAACACACGGATGTAATTTAGAGCATTTTTAATGGCCATGTATAGTGATGCAAACGAATAGATTAGCTCATGAACAGTTTAAATTTGGCTTGTATATATACGATTTAAACCCGATTTATTTAATAAATAAAATGTTCGTAAATTCTAATATATATTCGAATATTAAATAAATAAAATTCGTATAAATTGAACTCGACTCAGTTTATACTCGTAAATAAAATTCATATAAGTTTAACTTAACGCGTTTGATTTTATTTTGAAACTTGTAATACATTATATATATATATATATATTACATGTTAATAATATTTTATATACTTAATTATATATTATTAATTTATTTATAGTTAATCTTATTTAATATAAATATGTTATGTTCCTAAAATGTGTATAGGATCATTTGTATAATAATATATCATACAACTACAACTATTGATTTATTATATCATTTATATGTATTAAATAGTTTAATTTATTACATTTATCTTGTGTATTATTCTTTTAATTTACAACTATAAATTATTTTTAAAAAAAGTTATACCATAAGAATCTTAAATAAAATTTATTTGGTTGAATAGTTAAATGATTTGAGCTTTTTTTTCCGTAAAATTTAAAATTCATTTATTAATCAAAAGATGAGATTAGAAATTTCAAAATAAAAAATCGGTTCAAGCTCGAATAGCTTGAGCTCAAATCGTTTGTTTATTTTTAGTCGAGCTCGAGTCAAATTAGAATAACATTAATAATTAACGAACCGAGTTCGAGCAAGATATTCGATATTCAAGTTCAAGCGAGTAACATGTTAATCAAACTCGAATACCCTTGTTCGAATTCAAGTCAATTCGATTCATTTGCAGTCCTAGCCATGTATCATATATTGTAAAATAAATCATTAAAATTTACCTTTTATATTTAATACTCATACATCAATTTATCTATTTTTTCTTTATATTATTTTAATATTATATTTTTTAACATTTTATATTCATTTTAAATATTTTCTCAAATTATCAATAATATCATCATATTTTTTTTATATTTACAATACCTCCTGATATACAATGTCATAATTATGTTCTATCATAATTTAATCTAAATTTATAAGTTAAACCAAAATTTAAATTAATTTATTCTTGCTTTGTAGGACGGCCCCCATGTTTAGCCTAATGTTTTATTGATAGCTATGTCAATGTATCTTACTTTTGATTCTTGAATGAAATTTGTTTAGCTACAATAACTATAAAAGAAGAGTACGTTATAGCAACAAATAAATCTCATAAAATCAATCCAACAAATTGATTTGATTTCATATGATCCATTAGATCTATTTTATAATAAAATTAACTTCACAATCTAATGAATCACATAAAATCACATCATTTTGTAAAATTTATTTTATGAAATCTCTTTGTGGCTAAAATATTTCTCATAAAAGAATGATCAAGCTTGATGGGTACTTTTTATTAGTCAAATTTTTATTTTATTATTTTGTATCTCTCTTCTTCTCCATATTAGCCAAAAATATGATTTTCTTAACTAATAATTTAATTAGAACATGATTATGATTACTAATTAACATATAATAGGTAGAATGGTAAAATGGTAAAATATGAAAAAATCAAAAAAATTATAAATATTATTAAATTACTATATAAATAATGAATAATCTAGTGTAGATATTTGATGTGAATGTAATAGTTTAAGCCAAATGCGTCTCATATTAACTAAAACTTGGGTTTGGCTATGGTTAATACATTGAGAGTGCTCTTAAATATGCTATTTATTCATACTCAGTTGTATCTATTTACACCAAGTAGAAACTCAAAAATTTAATTATGAATTCGACTCCTTTCCGATTTTGAAAAAATGGAACCGGAGTCAGATTTCCTTTTTAACTTTTAGTTAAAGTTAGGAGAAATAATAGATGCAGTCATGGAGTTGCAAGCAGCGTACAGTCATTTTGGAAAAAAGTGAATATATATACATGACCCACGTGAAAAAAATTAACTTTTTTCTAAAGCGACTGCACATCGTTTGCAACTCCATGAATATATGTAGCATTACCCTAAAGTTTGAGGTGTCGCTAGACGGATTCCAATTCTAACTTCGATACGATCTGACTTTGACTTTATATTCCGACTCTGACTCCGATATTGTACATATATTATAAAAATATATATTTATCTATATATTTATTATATTTACTAATATACTAATATACTTATATAAATAGAACTTATATATATATATATATATAGTTAAATTTAACAATATATTATGAGCTAATTATTATAAAATAATATACTAATACTATAATAAAAATAGATTAATGCTAGTTTAATACACGTAAACATCATAGTATTCTACCATACACAATCAAGTATAGAAATAAGTTAGACGCTAGTATTTAAGTAAGACTAGTTTAATAAGTTAATAAAACATATATTAATTTACCAAAGTATACTGACATGTAATTAGACATTAGAAACTCTAGCATATAATTAAGTTATAAATAAGTTAGATATTAATATAATAACATATAATTAGACAATATAGTATAAGTATAGTATAGAAATAACTAATAAATCTACTATAATAAGATAATAACAGATAATACTAATTTAGTAAAGTATGTTAACATGTATATAATTAAGTTATAAAAAATATATATAATTAGACACGTACTAGAAAGTCTAATGTAGAAATAAGTTATAAATAAGTTAGACACTTCACACTTGTATAATATAATAACATGTAATACTAGTATAATAAGTTAATAACATGTAATTAGACACTATAGCATAAGTCTAATATAAAAATAAGTTAGATATTTAGCCCTTCTTAAAATGGGCTAAATATGAAACTAAGAAAAAAAAGTTCAAGTGAAAGCTTAAATCCAACTTCGTTCCAAAAAATTGGAGTCCAAGTCGAAGTTTAATTTAAACTCTGATACAGTCAAATTGGAGTTTAAATTATGATATATAAATGTAGGCCACTACACAAGGACGGCCCAATATAAATTGATGTATGGAACAATATCAGATTCGGTTCTCTGAATGTAGGTCTATCCTTTCCTAACGTGGAAGACCGACATGGCAGCTTCTAATTGGATTGGTGCTAAAACCCCTTTTGCACCAATCCGGACAACAGCATTTCCCTCGTTAATTAACCTCAGAATCCACCACGAAAGTTTGCGCGGTTTTATCAGATTAATGAACAAATTACCAAAGATCTAGAAGAATATTTGTGTTTATTTGAGGTTCAGCAAACAATTATATATAGGAATACTTTTGGTTAACGGGTAAGATATTCGACTCATGCATGGGTTCAGATCAAGGATGTAAGAAGAAAAATCATACCCAAAATAAGAAACTGAGACTGACTTTTGTTTTCCCTTGACAAAATAAATAATATTATGCTTGAGGACCAATTTATAATTTAACAAGAGCATAAAATACGGGATGTTGGAATTACCTATTGTAATCCAACTGTCTCATTTCCACTAAAATGGTCCCAAGTGTAACTATAATCCTCTGCAAGTCCCTATGGTATCCATGGCCTGCATGAAACAAATGAACTCTGCCATTATCCATAATCCAACTGCAACCTGGACTCTTCCTAATCCCTTTTGATTTCGTACTCATTCTGACTTTATCCCCATCCTTCCTTTTCCCAGCAACAGAATATAAGTTGGCTAAGATCACATAAGGGGTCGCATCATCAGGTTCCAATTTGATAAGGTGCCCAGCTGCAATCTTTGCAATGTCGATACGTAAGTGGGTCCTACTCGCACCAAGAAGAGCACCCCAAACACCTGAATGGGGCTCAAAAGGCATCGATTGGATCACATCAATTGCTTTGTTGAGAAATCCGGCCCGGCCAAAGAGATCTACCATGCATGCATAGTGGTCAGGTCCTGGTTCAATATCATATAATGAATTCATGGATCTAAATAAGTTCCATCCTTCTTCTACAAGTCCTACATGGGTGCAGGCTGAAAGCACACCAAGAAAAGTGATTTGATTTGGTTTCTGGCCTTCCTTCTGCATTTTACCAAATAACTTAAGTGCTTCTTTCCCATACCCATTTTGAGCATACCCTGTAATCATCGAGTTAAAAGAGATGATATTAGGTGCATTGATGTTTGTGAAGATCTGGTAGGCATCATCCACATTTCCACATTTTGAATACATTGAGACCAAAGAGTTTTGGATGGACAAATCAAATTCCATATCCCTCTTTAATACATAAGCATGAATTTGCAAACCTTGGTTATATGTTGCTAAACTGGCTGAAGCACTTAGCACGCTGCTCAAAGTCAGAGGATTTGGTCTTACTTCTTCCCGAAGCATCACAACAAACCAGCGGAAGGCCTCCTCATACTCCTCATTATTCACAAACCCTGAAATGACAGCAGTCCAAGCAATATCATCTTTCTCAGGCATCATTTTAAACAACTGGATGCATTTTTCAGTTGCCCCTTCGCTAGAGAAACCTGTAATCATGGTTGTCCATGAAATAATATCTTTTATCGGCATCCTCTCAAATAGCCTATAGGCTTCTTCGACTGAACCACACTGAACATAACCCGCAATCAAGGAATTCCATGAAACTACATCTTTCCTACTCATCTGATGAAATAATGCGATAGCAATATCCACACAATTAAATCTACAATACATGATAATCATTGAATTGCCTAAGAAGACATCATAGTCAAGTCCCATGCGTGAAACCAATCCGTGCAACTGAATCCCTTCTCCATACCTACCGAAAGTGCCACAAGCCTCAAGCAGCACAGTCAAGGTAGTAGGATTAACTTTCACTTTTCCATCCATTCTCATACTCAAAAACAGCTCAAACCCATCTTTGAAACTCTTTATCTTCATATAACCATCAATAATGGCCGTCCAGGTAACTACATTTCTCTCGGGCATGATATCAAACAACTTTCTAGCATCAACTATCTTTTCTGCTTTGCAGCATCCATCAACCATAGAGCTCCAAGAAACCAAGTCTCTTTCCACCATCACCTCAAAAACTCGACTAGCCTCTTCTAACCTTCCCACCTTCAAAAAGCCGTTTATCATGGCATTCGAGCAAATTGGGTCCCGCAACTCCACCGGCATCTCAGAGTACAGCTTCTCAGCCTCAGTTAACATCCCGGCCCGTGCAAAACATGTGATCATGGCAGCATAAGAAATAGCATTACGCTCAGGCATCTCTGCAAACAGCTCAAACGCTTCGTCTGCCATAAAATTGTTGCGGATATAAGCCGTGATCATGGCATTATAAGAAGCGATGCCTCTTTCAGGCATTTTTTCGAACAATCTCCGGGCTTCGTCGATTTGGCCATTTTGTGAATATGCCGTGAGCATGGCTGTCCAGGAGATGCTATTCTTGTGGGGCATGCGACTGAAGATCGACTCAGCTTCTTTGATGCTACCGTTTTTCCCATATTTTGTGATCTGGGTATTGCAATAAACGAGAAATTTGCTGGTTTTACGGCCAGCAGCGAAGTTGTGATTGGGTTTTGGAATAATCAGGGTGGAGAAGCCAAAGTGATACAAATTAAAATATGCACAGTTTGTGCGTGAAATGTGTTTATGCACAAAAGTAGCAAATCTATCCGTTGGCATGATTGATTGTTACAGAAAAAACCCATATCCAGGACAAGGAGTATCAAGTTCTGAATATGGACGAACGTAACACCCTACCATCCCATGCAATAAAGTATCGTTGGCATCTTGTTTGACTTCTTTTCTATCTTTGATGGAAAAATTAAGGACGTATTCTTCTTATTCCACTTCTTAATTTGCTTGGAGCTAGTAGTCTTCGTCTGGACCGGATATTTTTTTGGATCCAAATTCGGGCCCAGATATCCAAATTCTGGCTCGAATCAAGTGAGATCCATAAACCGGATTATAAAATCCGGATTACCGAAATCCTAATCCGGTTATGTAATCCGGATACCGGATTTATCCGGATTTATTTAAATTAAAAAAAATCATAATTCTTTCTCTCATCTACCTAGACTCTCCCCTCTCATCTCTCTCTCTCTCTCATACAGGCGAACGAAACCCTAAAAGCATTATGAGCGCAAACAACGACAATGCCAATGAGGAAAGTGGAAATAAGTAGCAATCCGACGGTAGTGACATTATAAATTGGTCATCTGATTTTCTTTTGTTATGCTTTAAAGAAGTTTAAACCTTTAATTTTTTTCTCTTTGTTTCTTTGTCGATTTTGGTCTGTTTTGTTGAGAATATTTAAAGAGAAGAGTCTTTGAAGAATGTGTATATATATATATATTGACATCGAAACAGGAGCTTATATGTAGTGTATTTTGACTACTTATATTAAACTCTATCCCTCTCAAGTTTTGTTTTTGTTAATAAGATTTGATCTTTTTATTCTTTTTGCCATTTTTGAAAGTGAATAATGCAGTTTTTCTGTTCTCTGCGCATGCATTGATATAATATTGGTTTAAGAAAGTTGTATCATTACCATGTTGAGAGAAGTTATTATCCAAATACTTTATCAGATTTGTGCTATTATATGTGCTAGCATATTTTTAGGATGATTTTTTATTTTGTATAGCTTGTAATGTCAGGCAAGTGGTTGTCAATATTTGTTTGTTATATGAATCTCATTCTTTATCGGGCATGTCATAGTTTCCTAGAATAGTAGATATGCCTTTGAAATTTTTCTAAACCTTGAGGGGGAAGGACTCATAGAAGTTCAATTCTTTTATGTTTTTTTGAATAATTAGTTCTTAGTAAAATATCATATATGTTAGATCATACTTGGTCTAGCAAAAATTGTTGACTAGTTGGATTAGAAGTCTTGTATCGGATTTAGTTTAATGGTTTTTGTTGACCTTATTTTCTTTTAAATGAACATGCAAGTGTCCTATGGAAATTGCTATAGTTTTGCAAAAAGATCATAAATATTTAAATTTTCATGTGTCCTGCTGTAGAGCAGGACCATTGGATATATAATTTTCATATTATATAATTTTGTATTTTTTAATGTAATATATAAACACCAGAAATTGTAATATGCAGTGAATTGCATATGATAAATATTATTGATTTGTTTTAGATACATTTAGTTAACAAGATAATTAGTTGTTTCTAATTTTAGTTATTTTTTACATAAAATTCAGTTTTCATTTCGATATATTTTATTATTATGGACAATATTCAACCGGACTTGAAAATTTAAATTATATATTGGCTTTATATAAAAAATTATGCTTTCAGCAATATTTCTTGAAAAATTGTAGTAGAATATAGGCTTTTACATAAGAAAAAAAAAATACTTTTCAATATTATCATTGAATAAAAAAAGATTCAATACAGGTTTTTTGTATAATAATTAAAAAAAAAACCGTTTCAAATTTGGAAACAGAAAATTCATTTTAAAAAACCGGATGGATCCGGATCCAACCCAGATTTTAACTCAGATAAATCTGTATTGGAATCCAAACCGCTTTTGAGCCTTTGATTCTGAGCCAGGTTGTTCTGGATTCCTGATTTGTAACTCGCTTGAACACCCATACTTGAAACCAAAAAACGGTACTAGGTTAAAAACCGAAGAAGAAAACAAATACATAATAGGAAAATTCTTATTACAGACAAAATGGTGCACCCATGCGCACCTATGTTGACATGGGATGAGATTTGATATGACGGTTTCTTTTCACCTTACATGTTCTGACAGTCTTCTTCCTCATCTTCCCTCCCTCATCTTCCATTCTATAAACCACGTCTTCTCTTCTATTTTTTACATAGTCCAACTTTCTCTCCTCGTCTTCTTCAATAAACTAAAACCGTAGAATCCTTTTTTTTTTTCCTTTCAACACGCATCTCGAAAACTCTTATAAACATTGCCATTTGCCACTTAAATCCAACAGACAATTAAATAGAGCGTTAATGAAGAAAGACTTAGGCAATGTTTGGAGTGGTAAAAAATTATCGTGTTTTCGGAACGGTGCGTTTCACTAATATTTCATGTCTTGTTCCTACTTTTCGTTTGCGATTTTCTTCGTTGTCCTCCTAAGTTATTAGTTGTAACAAGCATCCTCCTGGGTGATTTGTAACATGATAGAGGGTGGGATATTAGTTCAAGATCCATGTCTACGTTTTGAATTCAAAATCTTAAGTGTTGTTGTTGCTTGAGGATGTAACGATGGTGGTGGGAATGAAAGTGAAATCCTAGTAGAGCCCTGCATAATAATAATTTTGAAAAATACTTATCTTCCGATCGGTAACTGCTGATTTTTTTAACTTAGATAAATATTTTTTAATAGTTGTAGATTTATTTTAAAACATACCTAGGGTGAGTTCGATCCAGTTTGATCAGTCCTAGGTGAGTTTTATGGACTGGACCAAACCCATTCAGTCCAGGGTTTTCTCAGCTTGGACCAGACCGAGTATTCCATAGGACTGGACCAAATCGGTCCTTTTCGGTCTGGTCTAGTCCGGTCGGTCCACTTGATCTTTATACTATAAACTTTTATATCTATACTATTTTTATAATATAACTCTTATAATATGTTAATATATTAATATATACTAATACTATATATTATAGTTAATATTTATACATTAAAAAATCTAATAATACTTCGATACTAAAAAATATACATTATATAATTAATTATATACAACTATAATTATATGGATGGGCAGATTTTTACCCGTTTCGACCGTACATCGTCTCTATCTAATCATAGAGAGCATCAAAACATCCCAAACTATTATCACGGAGTTTTTTTGTAAAAACTTTCTAATTTGTTAGAAATAATTATTTAGATCATCTAATATTTTATCTTTTAATATATATTTTTTATTTTGCTTATATGTATTTTAATTTTTATATACATTTTGTTTTATATTTTATATTCATTTTTATCTTCGATTTGAATGGTTGATGCTCTTCTTGATTGATTGGTTTCGAGAAACAAAACTCCCGAAAAATATTTTGTTTCACCTCGTGTTGAAACTTGTCAACCCAACCTTCCACATGATTTTGTTTGCCTGTTGGACTAATTGCACCTTACATGTGAAATTCAAAATTTTCTTTTTGGGTTTTATGTATTTTAATTACTTATTCTTTTGTTATTTGGGACAAACTAGGGCCCAAGTTGGTAGGATAGTGGGTTAATAGTGTCTGATGTGTTTTGGGCCGAGTTAGTGTTAAAGTATGCTGATTTAAGGGCATTGCCCGTGCTTGACTTTTTTTCACTTATGGAACAACGTCGTTTTGGCCAAGGAATGAGGAGACTCTTAGTTCTTTTTTTTCCCTCCCTTCTTCTCCCTCAGCACTGCACAATCCCTTCTCTTTTTTTTTTTTCTTTATCTTTGCCAATCATTTGACCTCCATCCGTGACCTGCAGCGCCTCTCCTCACCGACACCAAATTGTTTCCATGTGTTGCCATGGTTCGTGCATCCTCTCTAGCCACTGCTTAAGTCTGTTGTCATCTTCCCTTTCCACCAATCCAAGCACTTTTCTCTCTGCAACCCATGAGGCATTCGATCATGACAACAACTCCCCACTTGGCGCATGCCACGCATGCGTTGTTCGCCTTTCTCCCATTATCTTGCACCATTAATCGCAACCATGGCTACGATCTCTAAACCCCAACCCTCAGCCCATAAATAGTCCGAGTCTCTCCATCCCTAAATCATCATTCAAAATTCATTTCTTTCTCCCATACACAGTCTCATCTCCTTTTCTCACCTCCAAATCTGTCTTTTCGTAGCTTTAGCAAATTCTTTCCCTGCACTGTAGTATGCTGCCACGAACTACCACTCTCAACTACATTCTTGTGATCGTTCAACCACCTTTTGGCCTTCCCCTTCTCATTCCCCACTTCCTTCTCCCTTGATTTCACCTAACCCATGAACAAAGTCTCACTTTAGCCATTGCTTTGTCGTGCCCCAGCATATTCTGTCGCGAAAATCCCTTATTCCAACCATTGTCATGATAGATCTGCCTCCCTTTAAATTTCCTTAATCATAGATCCCTTCAGTTTGTCCAGACTGCCAGTGCCTCCTTTGCGCCGCCACTATCACCACATGTTCTGCCCCTCCAAATGCCACCATAGTAAGCCACATGTCACTCACCTTGCATATTAATCTTTAGGAAGCGTAAATTTTGAATTTTTTTTTTCCCATTTGCTCAGTGACACATGCACACTTACAAAATTCTTAAATTCATCTCACTTAATCATCTAGAAATTGCCCATCTATTGTTGGAAGTAAATTTTTAGATTGACCCTCGAAATACTAACGTGGAATAAATTATTATCTAAATATTATTACAGTCTAGCTGTAAATGAGATGTGGCCAGGCCCTGTGGAACATTGGGTTATATTAATGTAGTTGGTGATCAATGTCAGTTTAGGGTTGTGTGGAGCATTGAGAATCGCATGTAGCTTAGAAATTGTGAAATTTTTGAAACTGTGAAAATTGTGATGTCCCTATGATGAATTGTATGCTGCTTGGTTCTGTTATGCTAGGCCATCTAATAACTACATGTCATGTATCTGCATTTTTATTATTATTATTTGTCATGATTTTTAATTGTGCTATGCCCTGTGATTATGCTGTGAAATCAAAAAATTGTGTTTTGGTGTCAAAAGATTAGAAGTATATGTAATGGTTGCGTGCATATCACGACCCTAAATCTAGATGAGCTATTATCTCAATGGAGCTCATTTGGTCACTCGAGAACGGATGAAATTGAGCGATGTTCCTTGGGCTGTCGACAAGCGACATTAGGTTCGGCCAAGATAGTAACTATCTTGGTCCGACTTTGTGGCCCCTCTACTGGCGGGTATTAGAGAATGTTTGGTTATGTACATGGCAGACACAGATTTGGGGATCGGTCATTACAAAGTCACATCCACAATTATTCCTCGTGATGTGGCGAAGAGAGCCAAAGTATATAAATGGTTCTTTAGGGAGATCATAGTATACACCGTAATAAATGAATGTCAATTGTGTACAAATGTGATTTTTGGTGTGACTGGCTATAATTGAAACAAATTTTGGGAAGGATACAAAAAGGGATATTTTTGAGATAATCTCTCGTGATTGATGTGCGTGCATGTTTGGTATGTTTCCATGTTCAAAATACATGGTTTGTGATTTGTGGATTTACGTGTTGAGATTGCAGATCATATTGTGGTGTTCCCAACTATGGTTTTGTCTCATAGAACTATAGACTTTGATGCGAAAGAGCATGAGGGACCAATCCCACCTAAGGAGTGCTGAACTAGGATTTTATTTTAGCTGTGGTTAATGGACTTTTCTTTATTTTATTTTATTTCTAATCACCTGGATAACTGTAATAACCTTATGGACAACTTCTTCTTGGGTTGTATTTTAAATTTTTTTGGTACTTAATTGGATTTAGAATTTAGATGTGATGAAATGAAATAAAATGATTTTAGATAAAAGTTGAATAAAATATTATTAGAATATTATTATTTTAAATTAAAAAAAATTAAATTATTTATTATATGTTGTGTGAAAATTTAGAAAAGTTGTAATAATGTGATGAGATGAAACGCTTTTCAAATCTAAACGGGGGCTGACTACCTTATTCTTTTTTTCCTATATTTATAAACTATACATATATTGGATATTTGCACACACTTTCCATTATCATTGGGGTGTGTGACCTGAGTGGCTAACTCGATGCTGTGAATCCTACTAAATCACATGTATGGGTCGACAATGCCTAAAACCAGAAGTTACCTAGGTGCAGTACAAGAAATTTAGGCTTCAATATCCAAGAATTCTTTTGTTTGAGTTAAGGAATAAGTAATGGGTTGCATTTTGGCAGGCAGAGATGGTGTGACCAAGATTTTCATGTGACAACCCTTTTGGTAAGTTCCTAAGGATGAAATACCATGTGGTGATAGAAATTATGCCATGGCTGGAGCGTTGAATTACATGACGAAATTCTTACATAAGAAATTTCAGCCCCAACCTTGAGAGGAACAAAGAGGGTTCTACTATGAGTGTTTCTTGACCCATAGGACCCTTGGATTCATGGGTGAGGAAGACCTGCTTAGAGCTAGGAGATGGATTAAGGATTTAGTGTGGGCGTTCGATATTTGTGAGCGCACCAAATCTCAAAAGGTGCTTTATACAAACTACATGTTGCAAGGAGAAACTGCCATTGGTGGGAGACTAATCTAGAACTCCTTGTGATGAAACTGAGATCTTTCGCATTGGTGACCTGGCAATGCCTTAAGTAGGAGTATGATGATTGCTTTTTTCCTAACACAGTGAGGCGTTGGAAGGCTAGGGAGTTCAACAACCTCTTGCAAAGAGATATGACGGTGGAATAGTATGCTTGAAAATTCATGGAGCTTGGTAGGCTTGCGATGCATCTCATTGCCATTGAAGATCTGCAGATCCGTAAACAAGTTGCTCGTTTGTAAATTCAGAATTTTCAAAAATTAGTTGAAAATGTCTCCATAGTAGAGTGGGAGTATGGTAGTGCGGTAGGCTCTCCAATGGGCCTGAAGAGGCAGAGCTTTGCAGAAGAGGGAAGTAGTTCGAGGTGTGTCTAAGAAATTTGTGTCAAGGGCAGGGGCAAGACCACATGCATCTACTGGTATGTGTGTGTGTGTGTATGGGCAGTTGAGTCCCAATATCTGGTAGATGCAATAGATCTCATAAGGGTGACTGTCATCAGGGTGGGGCCCTTTGTTTCAAATATGGTCAAATGAGAAACTATGCTTGAGAGTGTCCCAATGCTACACAATGAAGTCAACCAGGACAACATGGAGGAAGGCCAAACTTCATATGATCTATTTAAGTTGTATGCTTTGACACTTGGTGAGGTTGATGATGAAGCCCCAGAGACTCAAGATGCGGAGGTCATCATAGGTACGACCTTGATCTGATCTATTTGAGTTGATGCATTGAGTAGGTTAATTTCTAGAATTATATTAAAAGTTTTTTATCTCATCAGGGAGAGTTTGCTTGTATGAATTTTATGTTTGTACCTTGTTTGATTCGGGAGCATCCCAATCCTTTATATTTTCTACTTGCACGAATGTGTAACTTAATCACAAAGCCTTTACAGCAATCCATGGATGTAGCATTACCAAACAAAGAAAGGGTAATGTGTTTGAAAGTTTCCCTAAGTTGTCCTTTGGACTTTGAACAGAGGATTCTTGATGCCGATTTAATAGTATTCAAACTACTTGTGTTTGACATCATTTTAGGAATGGATTGGCTATTTTTTGCATTTTGTGAGAATCAACTGTTGGAGCTCAGATTTTCATCCACCTGGAGGGGACTATATGGAATTTGCAAGTAGCAAGTTGAAGTCGAGACCCACGATTATATCTGTGATCTAAGGGAAGAAAGACCTGACAAGTGGGTAGATGCTTATCTAGTTTAAGTAGTGACTAAGCCAATGGAGAGGAAGTCAATAGCAAGAATTCCTGTCGTTAGGACTTCCTAATTCTTTGCAAATGGTCTCTCGGGATTGCCTCTCATTGGGACGTTGAGCTCACGATTAATCTATAACCTAGAGTAGCTCCAGTGCATAAGGCTCTCTACAGATGGCACCAACTAAGTTAAAGGAGTTGAAGACTCAATTGCAAGAACTAGTAGCGAAGGGATTTATTTAGCCCAATTCCTCACCTTGGGAAGTGCTTATACTGTTTGTCAAGAAGAATATTACACCTTTAGAATGTCGATTGATTATCGAGAGTTTAACAAGGTGATCATAAAGGACAGATATCCATTGCCTAGGATCGATGACTTATTTGATCAACACAAGGCACAACTACATTTTTTAAGATCCACTTAAAAACTACATTTTTAACTTTGTTATTCACTTTTAAAAATAAAGTGTACTTTTTGACATTTTTCTACAATTTTTTTAGTAGCTTTTGATTAAATATGATCAAATTTGTTTAAAAGTTGTGCAAAAAGTACAATTTTAAAGAAAAAATTTAACTACTCCATTGAGAGTGCTCTAAGTGTCTTGCATTCTTTTATAAAAAATAAATAAATTTAAAATCTACATAAAAATTAATCTTTTAATAAATTTTTTTTTTAAAAAAAGAATATGCATTGCTTACATGATCCAGTACCGTATCTAACATTACTCCACGATAAAAGGGTAAAGATGAGCTAACAGTGATTTTGAGGGCACAAGTCACAACATGGCCCCTTTAGCAATGGTCTAGCTATTGCTAAGTCTAAATTGAAGGCTCAATTCACTTTTTTAACAATAATGCATATGGTTTTAGTCAAGGGTTTCACATTGATCTATCTAAATCAAGATCTAAATAATAATAATATATTATATATTTTAATTAAAAAAATTAATTTTTTTTTGCAAATATAAACTTAATATATTAAATATTAATTTTAGTAAATCATAAATTAATTTTTTTTTAATTTTGCAAATAATAGTTAATTCGAGATATTAAATATTAATTTTATATACTTAATATATTAATTAATAATAAACTTGCCAAAAAATAGTTTTTAGCAAGTCTTAGTGATTTTAATATTTTAAATTTAATATGTTAAATATTAAAATAGAATAAAATATTAAGATAGAGAGTGAATAGTAACTCTTTATTTGACAAGTTTAAGTGATTTACTATTTATCAAAATCAAATAATTTTAGACTTGGCAAGTCTAATGTGAGATTTATTTGATTATTTTATCTTCATTTTAGTTTTGCAATGGACTTTAGCAAAGCCATTACTAGTGCTCTAAGGATATGAATCATGATTTGCATGGAAAAACTTGTACATTACAGAAGTGTGAAACGATATAATATTTTACATGACTTTACAAAAGCAAACGTTTTTACAAGCTATTTTATAAACTTCCTCCGCAGGATTTACATAATAATTTCGGACTCTCATCATCCTCCTGCTATACTCGCTCTACCATCTACCAAAAATAATGATAAAGAGGGCTGTGCAAACAGCCAGCAAATCTAGAGAATCAACCATATACCAACAGAGAAAGCATTGCTTTTAAAATTCATCAAACTTATGCCCATCGCAAAATACAATCTCTTCAACCTTTAAAAATGTCCATCTAAGAGGAAGAACCTTTCAGAATGGGTTCCCCTTTCATATCCACTTCATCACCACTTCTGTCAGAGCTCCCAGGTTTCGCATCTTTCCTTGCCAAGTCTTCAAGACTTTCATTTTCTTTTGGTACTTCAATGTCTTCCATTGCATTGTCATTTGAATCGTGCTGAACCACTTGTTCCTTGGAATCCAAGGAATCATTACTTCGGCCAGGGGATATGTTCTCCGTAATAACCGACATCTTTTCAACTCCTGGGGAACAACTTGATTCATCATCAGAACAGTTGGATTCCTCTGGGATTTCCCCTTCTGATCCTGCCGGTGCATTGGTTCGAGATACTCTTGATCCTTTCCGGGAAAGTGCATGCTTTATGCCACGAGCAGATTTCCCAGCTTGTTTCATAAAACTCTTAGCCATATTTTTCATATTTCCTTTGCTAGGGCTTTCTGGATCGCTCACTATGGCACCTACATTGTCTTCCATGGGATTCTTATCAGAAGCAGGCCTACAATTGTTGTCTTCCACAACTAACTTCACACCAATCTCCTCCTCGTTGACTTCCCTAAGATTAACATGGGGCGACTCAACCGGTTCCATGGAGCTGCCTGATTGATCCTCCTTTCTGGGGCCCCTGTGAAATACGGAACCAATCTTCCTTAGGCCTCTCTGAACTGATTTCATTCGATTCTTATCGTCAGGGTTTTCATCAGTGCTGCTGGTGTCATTGTTAGGGGACCCAGATGCTGCTGCAATAGAACCATTTATGGAACCATTAGACTCCCCTTGAATTTCAGTATCAACGAGTCGACTCTTTCCTTTTCTAGGCTCCCATGTTTGCAAAACTTCACTTCCCGGGTGATGAACCCATATCCCAGTATCTGCTTGCCCTTCGATATCAATGGGCTCAAAATTATCTCGCTCTCTTGGAGTCTTTTCTGATGATAAAGATGAGAAAGAAGCTTTACTGGCAGTCTCACCTGTAAAGGAATTTCTTTTATCTTCCATGTTCAATGTCTCCTCATCAAATGGATGATCATCCCCCTGTCAATATTATGCCTCAGACTTGTATTAAAATATTAACCAGACACTTTAGCTACCCCTTGGAAGCATTAAATATTGATCTACAGAGTAATTTGAGCCCAACTTTACCAATTAAAAGGAAAAAAAAAAGATACCTTTTTATTGTCTTCAAGTACAGTAATTGCAATATGCAGCCTCCCCATTTTAACTTTCTGAAGAGGCAACCACAAGTCATGTCTCTGGCCATCCCGAAAATCACCGATGTTCACAGAACAGTCTCTGTGAATCAGAGAAGGGTCAGTACGTAAAATAATACAAGTTGGAAGACAATACATAAAGTAAATGCTACGAAGCAATAGAAGAAAGTACTGTTTCCTATATTTTTTTTAAAAACTTAAAATAGTGCCTGGCGTGTTCTACTCATATGTAGATCACAATAGCTCAGTAGCATACCCAAGTGTGTCATCAACAAAATGGTCCTTGTCACGAACTTCAATACAAAGGATATTAGGTGACTCCCATGTAATAATGGGGATCTTAAACTCCTCAAGCCATTTTGGAGCCAGAGTTCTCTTCTGCGTCTTAGTCCTGAATCTGTAAGGGCCTAATTGGCCTTTTATGTATGGATCCGCCAATCCTGAAATAGCTCCCATATATACTCAAAACTTATAAGACTGACTGCAGATAAATAAGAGTATAATAATGAACTAACATCCTAGAAGAAAAGGAACTAACCATTTAGATCCGATGGCTTCATGCCGGATGCTTCAACAACTTCAACTTTAGCATAAGCAATAGGCTCCTTCTCATCCATTGAGAACCAATTTTCTGGCATTCAAATCAACACAAACTTGATAATTTAAAAAGATTTAGCATACATGTGCAATGAAACAGAGAAGGATATGACACTGCAGAACTATGATCATACTAATAAATTTACCAATATTATAAAAAATAAAATAAAAAAGGAAAACAATTATAGCAGACAGGTACCATATGGTGTATACATTTATGGATTCTGATTTTTTTTCCTTTCTTCCTGACGATGATAAATTAGTTGTAGCAAGTGATTATAGATGCATGAGAAACAGAGCCAGTAAAATGGCTTCTAAACCACATGCTGTGGTTATAATAACTTTTATCTTTCTCAAAGGGAAGATGATGTGCATCAGGAAATAAGCTGAATTTTTGTTCAATACAAAATAAGCTAAATAAGCTAGAAAAACACTAGCTCCTGGTACTAAATTAGACATCTATCTCCACTTTCCAGAATGGTCTATATTTCTCAAGTGACACAAGTATATCTAAAACTCATAGAAGTGCCACCAGCTGATGTTACAAGGTTCTTCGGAAAACACTAAAACCATGGAGAATGATGCTACACATGGAGACGTATAAAGTGGAGATATTTAATATAGTTATCAAAGAGTGATGAACCATGCTAACAAAATCATGTGTTAAGCTCAACTGAAATATATATCTTAGGTAAACAACCTGGCTGTGGTGCAGCAAATTTCTCCATGTCAACAACCAGCATATTAGGCTGCAAGTATTTCCAACATTTAGATAGTAATTCCAAAACAAATGTCCTGACATAAGATTAAACTATTAACAACTGAGTTCTAATATGTTCATGCTGTTCACCAGTAATATGTCTCACAAGGGAAACAAAATTTGTAATAGTGTGCAGCAATAGTAAATAAACTGGCAAACAAAAAGAGCATCAAAGACAAAACTTAACCTCAACAAGTGTCTGCTGAAAAGCAATAGACAGAAGCTTGTCCTGATTACCCAAAAAAAAAAAAAAAACATTTCAAATAAGTAGATAGAGAATGAAAAAAAGAAGATAAAAATGGAAAGTATGGAGTGAAAAGGAGATTAAACATAATAGGAAATCAAGCGTTTGCTTGGTAAATTTTAAAATAAACTTACTAGCCATCCAGCAATCCCTGGAAATTCTGTGACATCAATACCATGAGTAAAAATAGGCTTGACAGTCATCTGAAAATATGGCGGCTCAACAAAGCACACCCGCAAACGGCTGATAAAAGGCCAATCACGAAGGAACTTCACCCCAATCAAGACCTACAAAGGAAACAAGAGCATGTCCAAGTTCAATCAATAGGATTAAAAGATCACATCATCTGGTTTCCAATGGGCATATATGAACCATTGCATATATTTATCAAGTCAAAGCCACAATGATGATGAAGAAAGTCTGAATGATGCCTTCTTTCAAAATCTTACAATAATCCTATTATGCCAAACAAGTTACAGTCGTCACTTCTCAATCATTAGCGACAAAGGAACAATCACAAACACATACACAAAGTGGTTACAGTCTCACTTCTCAATTGGATATTGTGAAGGATCGACGCCCCAAACCATGCAAACACACACACATAAACTGCTTCACAGACAATGTCTAGTGCACATAAATTATTTGAGCATGGAGGTGTAACCAAAACATAATACTCTAGAAAATGAAGTACAAAACGATCTTAACCAGTTGAGCGGGGCCAGAAAACAAATAATCTATTTTATATATTACAATTAATGAATATCTTTACCAAAGACACAATGGAATAGAAGACACCAGATATTTGGAAGTTAGAACAGTAATGGTTCAATGATTGATTTAATAGGATACACCACAAATTAATTTACAAACAAGCCACAATCCTTTGCTGGGCCAGAAAGCTGATAATCTACTTCATATGATAACATTTAATGGACATCTTTACCAGAAACACAACGGAATAGAATACACCAGATAATAAAAATGATAATCACAAACAATTCAATATCATACACCACAAACAATAAGTTTATCGTTCACTTGGGTATCATTCACACAAACACATATTTGTATGCAAGAATATTGAGAGGATGTACAATGATATACAAGTTGTATGCATGTGTGTGTGTGTGAACCTCACACACTCACGTGCAGTTGCTATCTATGTTTGGACACTATGAGAATTCTCAAGATTCTCTAAACTTCTCATAATTTCATTCCCAAACATCACTCGAACACAAAACACTTATCAATTTCAAGTTCTCAACTTTTTTATTTAATCATTACCTAGTCATTATTCAAACACTTACAAACTTCAAAACAAAAATAATATTAGAAAATTATCTTCAAACAATTCTTTAGCAATATTAGAAAATTATCCTCAAAAAATTCTTTAACTCTATAATATTTTTATTCAACTTTTTCTCTCTCCTTTCTCAAAATCCAATAAAACATCTTCACTCAAACCATTTCACTACTTTCACAAAATTTTGAGATACTCCCAAGTATCCAAACATGCCCTATATATATCAAGGTGTGCATTTGTGTATATCGCACAAATTATCTAAATAGCAAGGACCATAAATACCAAGGTGTGAGTGAAAATCTTACACACATGCTACCTAAATCTTTTTTTTTTTTTTTTAAATAAATCTCAGGGACCATAAATATCAAGGTCTATGAATATCAGCATATGACAATTTGAACTGCTTCATAAGACAATCTAAGTCCATACCTTCCCTTCAACATGCATTCCTGTTATATGCAACTTTGCCCACATTCCAAATCCCAATCGTTTCCTTAGCTGCACAGCAAGTATTGCACTCATATCATCCGCTGTGAGAAAATTTAACCCCAACTCCAGAACCTGCAATTAGTGCACAGTAGAATCTCAGTTTGGCCGAACCATTTAGCTGCATCCACAAATATTACATAACAAGACAAGGTCCCAAATGATATGCTAAGTGCGCACCAAATGGTCATCGTCTGAAGACTGACGGAGAACTCTCATTTCTGTGAACATGGGTGGGTTTCTTCCCAAATACAGATGCTGAACAACTGCTTTCTTCTGCAAGCGTATTAAATACAGTCATCTCATCGAACAACAGAGGGTATAAACAAATTCGCCAGAGGAAAAAGTTCAAAATTCTTTTCTACACATTCATGAAGCTTCAAAGATCCATACTTTTTAAGAGACTTGGACTAACACAAAAGAATTAATGTGCAAAGCAGAATATCAGAGACACAACAGCGTGAAGATGTTACATACAGCAGTCCATGGTTTGTACTTCTCCAGGAACCAAGGTATGATGGGCAGGAGAATCTTCTGTGAAGCAATCTGTTCCATACATATGGGCCAGATATTTTCAACTGCATGGTTCAACCACCGGACCGTTTCAGAATCAGAAAGCACCTGAAGTCAAAGGAAAAAAGATAAATAAAGCATTACAAATTATAGTTACTCAGGTACTCACGCCAAAAACTCCCATTCAACAATCTTAACACAAAAAATAGAAAGGACATATCGTGTATCATATAGCTGGCAGTTGAATTTACAATTTTCTGTCCAAGAAATTTAAAGAAGGTGGTCCTTAATTTTGTTCCCAAATTAATTTTATGTTTTGGACTATGTTGCATTATTCATTATTGTAATTTTGGAAATCATAACAGCATATTTCTTAAGACTACAGGGTTTCATTCTCCATCACTACCCCTGTTAAAGAGCAAATGAAAACGCCCCAGGTATATGGCAAGCCAATTAGAGATGACAAGGAAAAATGTATAGAAACAAATTACCCTTCTCTGATTAGCTTGTTTTCTTTCTTCAAACTGTAACTTCCTCCGTATTCTTGTAGCATATCGTTCATGAACCTTTAGAAAAGAAAAGCATAAATGCATGTTTAGTAATAACTGCCTTCAAACAGTTATAAAACTAAAAGGAATCCAAATATCATAAATCAAACCATCACAGGAAAGCAGCTTCACAATTTAACTCTCCACATCAAAAGACACAAGCCACAACCAACAAAGAAACATTCACACACACACACGCAAACAAGTATCATTATAAGCAATTCTGGGTGTGATTCTACTTCTCCTTTCCGGAAATGTTCAAACTTCTTTTATTTATTTCGCGTTAAATCACAGGAAAAGAAGACGTATATACAAAGTAATTAATGAAGTGAATAATCAACAAAACTGATAGACAATGAAATTACCAGAGAGAGATATATGAGAGAAACAAAATAGGCGATCGGATGGCACCAATTGAACCAAGAGAGCAACCAAAGTAATAGCAGCACCATTGCCACATGATGCATTATTGACATCTCCGTTATATCCATCTCCTGTCCTTCCCCAACACCAATTGAAACAGCTTCTTCTTCTTCTTCTTTCTGTATTTGATATATTCACAAACACCTTTGGTACAATTAAAACCTGTACTCCAAGACCCTCCAGCACAATTTTTACCACCAAAAGATCATAAATCCCCAGGAAAGCAAATCATCAGAAAGTGGGGATCTAGAAATCAAACGGAATATTATACTTTGAGTTATTGGTGTAAAAACCCCAAAAAAAAAAAAAATCCAAAATTCAGAAAAGGTATTGGTATGAAACAAGCAATTATATAGGCATTAAATCTGTATTTGGCATGGTGCGTGCGAAACTTCCAATGAAACGGAATCGATGAATCAAGGAATATAGAAATTAATTAATGAAGTCGAGCGCAACTCCAAAGATCCGCAGAGAGAGTTTGAGAAAGAAACGGAGCCTTCAGAGAGGAGCAACCGCCAACCGGATAGAGAGAACAGGTGTAGCTGAAGCGGGCATCGCGACGTCGTCGTTTTTAAGGTTCGCACGTTGGACTGACTGTTGTGTGTAGCGTGTCAGGATTGTGTCCAAAGCGTGTAGGCTCCACTGAAGGCTTTGCTGGCTATATGATCTGGTGGGCACGCAAGCAGGAAACGATTGGACGCACCCGATAAATCGTTGATTTCTTTCGGCCCAATTTCGGGGGATTGGAATTTGAATTATAATCAAATTGATGACGGGGGGAATTGAAAATTGAGCCTCCAATTAATCGACGTAAAGTGTCATTTTAAAAAAAAAAAAATTTTAAATCAAGAAAGTGTATTTCTTTTAATGTATTTGGTCGGTATCAAATTCTAATATTTTAGTTTGAAAGTAAGATGATAAAGTTTAAAGAACTTTACGTAATAAAAATATTTTAAAAATCTTAAGAAATCTCGTCTTTCTGATGTCACACACATTTGTTGCCATTAACACATATATGCTTTACAAGATCATGAGCTACAGTTGAGGAGGGAGTCGATCTATTGTTAAGATTTCGAAACGAAATACTCTCAAATATTTTTAAATATTTATTATTATTATTTATTATTTTATTATTATTATTTATTTATTTATTATTTTATTATTATTATTTAATATTTTATTTTTAATTTTTGCTTACTGCAACAACTGGAAATGATTTCTCTTTTGGTCTTGGTCTGAGGTACAAAAGTGGACATAAAGAGCTTATCCAACTACTGCAAATCAATTGGCCTTTTGGTGTCGGCCAAGAAAATGATTCCACATCCACTCTACGTGGACCCCCCAAGAAAAGTTTCCTGACAATCACGTCCATGTATGTCGGCAGACTTTACACACAAGTAAATTTGTTTTTTTTTTGGTGGGGGAGGGGGAGGGGGAGGGGGGAATGAATATAAAGAAGGAACATTTGGATCGGAGGTGTTTTTACCTTACCCAAAAACAAAAAAAAAATTGGTAGTCAAATATGATCTTACTCTCAAACATGTAAATCTTATTTAGATTTTCTTAAACATAAAAAATTTAAAGTATAATTTTTAAAAATATTATTTAAACCAAAATATTAAAAGAATCTTCGTCAACCATCCCACCACGTGTTGGCCAGTTTTACTGCTATGAGACGACCTAAAATGAGTTATTGGTGGCCTAGCCACTCACAAACTACCTGTTATGGAGCACCACAAGAATCGGACCTTCATAACTCCCCGCGGTGACAACCACGAGGCCTATAATTATCTCTAGATTTATTTATTTTTTTAATAATTTAAAGTAATTTAAAAAAGATCTGATAATGACATTTCATAAAACCATCATACTTTATTTAAAAGAAAATCTAGAATAAAATTATCAGTATCACTTATTTAAAAAGTAAAAAATAGTCACGTTTTGCAAATTACACATACTAAAAACAAACAAATGATCTTATATATTTTAATGGAAATGAACAATGTAAAAAGGGTGTCCTTACCAAAAGGGTGGGAGTGAGTTGCATCAAGGGTTTGAATCAAGGGGGTATCTATGGTTCCTTGGTTGGAATTGATGTAGTTGTGCTGTGGCAACTCATCGATAGTGTTAGGCAATTCCAAGAGTATTTGATGGTTGTGACATGAGGTGTAAAACATAAGAGGTGCTATGTGGGTGGTGATGGAGGATGAGGCTGTGTGCATCCATATGCATGTGTGTATACGGCAGGTCAATTGAGTGGGGGTTTAGTGTGTGCATGTGCGTGGTGATCACGAGGTTTATCGACAATGAAGGCGGCACACGAAGTGATAGTTGGTGATGGCTAGACATCCGAAGGCATGTGACTAGGAGGAAGAAAGTTGTTAGGGAAAAAAGTGCAAGTGCATGGCTATGGGTCAATAGACGCGGCTCATGGGGTTCAAATACGGGATTAGCCGAGTGGGGTGCTAGGATTTTAAATCCATGGGTCCTTCTCATTGGCATGGGTCATGGTTTGATCTTAGTCTCGTGGGGGTCCTATGTTACTCTCCTAGACCAATTGTCTTTTTCATAAACTCTAAACTCCAAGAATTCAAAAGCCTAGCATTCTTTAGAACCCTAATATCAAACTCTACATTGACCTCAATGAAATTGGTTGAAACCTAATCAACTTCCAAACACTATATTAGTCTCCTTACAAATATATTGAACTCATTCATAAAAAATCAGTGGGATCAAATAATGACGATGAGTATTATGGATATTATGATGAGCCTAGACAGAATCTAGGACCATTTGCAAGATACCTCCAAGCACATGGCATTGAAGCTCAATATACAATGTAAAGAATCCCTGAACTAAATGGTGTTGTAGAAAGATGAAACCGCTCTCTTATGGACATGATTAGATGTATGCTCAGTCACTCATCTATACTTGAGTTTCTGTGGGGAGAAGCCCTAAAGTGCAACATACGTTTTGAACCCAGTACCAAGTAAATCATTCTTTAAAACTCCTATGAGCTATGATGGAGAAAGAGGCCTAGTTAGCACCATTTTTGTGTATGGAGTTGTAAAGTATATATACTTTTGAGTTTATGTGGGGAGAAGCACTGAATATTGCAACACACATTTTGAACAAGGTACCAAGTACATCAATCCGTAAAACTCCCTACGAGATATTATCAAGAAAGAAGCCTAGTTTGCACAATTGAAAAAGCTTGATGTTAAGACCATCACTAGATATTTTGTTGGCTATATTATTGGCTCAAGAGGTTCAAGGTTCTATTGTCCTTCTCATAGCACTAGAAGGATTGAATTTGCTTGTGCCTTTTTTTAGAATGAAATTGTTAGTGGGAGTTCTATGCCATGAGAAATCACTTTTAGGGAAGAACATGTTGTCATATCGGGTGCTAGTTGTTTCACCATCATTTATTACACATTCTCTAGTGGAGCATTCTATCCCCACTAATCAAGGACACATTAAGCTTGGGCCTGGTTTTAATGATGGAGCAACTAATAGAGATAGAGTTTATGTGTCAGAATAAACTCGTAGATTAGCAATTTTCGATGACTATATTATCTACTTACAGAACCATGAGTTTAGTGTCGAAGTATCTCTTGGTCCAACATCTTTTTATGAGGCTATTATTAGTTCCCAATCTTTATATTGGCTGGATGTCATGAATAATGAGATAGAGTTTATGTGTCAGAATAATGTGTAGGGTTTGGTTGAATTACCAAATGGTTGCAGGGCAATTGGTTGCAAATGGATTTTTAAAACCAAACATGATTCCAAAGGTCAAGAAGAGAGGTATTAGACAAGAATCAGAGCTTTAGCCAGAGAGAAGACATTGATTTAAAAAAACATGTTCTCTCATATTTCTACCAATGATTCATTTTGTTTTATCATAGTGTTGATAACTTATTATGACTTGGAGTTATATGAGATGGATGTTAAAACAACTTTCCTTAATATAAATATATTCGAAGATGTATACATGAAAAAACCAGATGGATTTGAAGTTAAAATAAAAGAGCACATGGTGTATAAACTTCATAAGTCCCTTATGGGCTTAAACAAGCATAAAGATGATGGTATTTGAAATTTGATGAGATTGTCACATCTTGTAGTTTTAAAGAGAATGTTGTTGATCAATCTATATATTTGAAACTTAGTGGGAGTAAATATATTTTTCTAGTGTTTTATGTAGATGATATATTACTCAAGCAAATGGCTCTCAACTCTTGTTAGAGATAAAGCATATGTTGTCCTCTCATTTGGACATGAAGGATGTTGGTGAAACCTTATATAATAGGTATACAGATTATTCATAAGAGATCTAGTGGAACTTTGGGATTATCTCATAAGACCTATATTGATTGCCTTTTGAACAAGCTTAATATGCATGATTGTTCTATAGGAAAATCACTTATTGTAAAAGGCAATAGGCTATCTAAATCCTAATACCCTCAACTGTTGGCAGTTTGATGCATGCATAAGTATGTACACATCCTGATATCACTTACGTTGTTGATGTACTTAGAAGAGACTTGAATGATATTGGGTTGAGTCATTGGAAAGATCCTAAAAATGTACTAAAGTACTTACGAGCACTAAGATCTTGTGCTAACATATCAACGATCCGACATTATAGATGTGGTTGGATATTCTGATGCCAGTTATGCAAGTTGTCTAAATGATAGGATGTAAACTTTTGGTTATGCATTCATGATGGAAAGAATGGCTATTTCTTCAAAAAGTGTCAAACGTATGGTTACATCTTTCTCAACTATGGAGGTAAAGTATATTGCTTGTTATGAGACTACATGTTAGACTATATAGTTGCATAATTTTATCTCAGGGTTGGGTATTGTGAGTATCATTATGAGATCGTTGAAGATATTTTACGATAATTCTTCAACAGTTTCATTTTCTCCAAATACTAGAAACTATTCATGCTCCAAGCATATCAACATCAAATATTTGTTTGTTAGAGACAAGTGGCTTAGTGTTATATTTGTGTGGAGGCCATTTTCATAGAACACATGTTGATTAACTCACTAACAAAAGATTTGGTTCCAAAAATACTTTAGGAGCATGTGGCCAATATGAGTTTGTTTGAATCATCTGTTATATTTAGTTAGTAGGAGTTCTATATGTATATGTTGTCATGTGCACATTTTGTTCTATGACATTAATATAGTTGTAACACAAATCTTTTAAGGCTTAATTTGGGTACTAACGTATTATGAGAATATCTATTATTATTTATTATTTTATCATTACTTTTCACTGCTTTCTTATTAATACTTCACTACTATTCTATTCAATATTTCATCATTACTTTTTTACTACTATTCACAAAATATCTGAGATCACCACATTATCCAGACACAAATCTAATCTTGTACGGCTTCTTGGGAATATGAGAGTGTTAACCATTGCTTCATATTATTCCTCCGTCGTAATAGGAATTCTATTATCACTTGCTTGTTAGGACTAGAGAGAAGAGATCAACTACCTTAGAGTGCACAATCGAGATGGGTTCTTACTTCTTCATGTGGAGGTAATTTCTTAGCCCTTTACTTATTTTATTTACACATGCTATGAGTAAAATGTGATATTTTGAGTAAGAATTTTTCCAACAGTCTTCTCATCAGTTTGGTCTCTGCAAGTGGTGCCTAGGGTGGAGTTGGGAGGAGGTGGTCCGCGTAGGTCACCATGTGCGGGGGCTAGTGGGAATGTTCTTGAGGTAGAGGGGTTGTATAGGGCTTTGTTGAGGTTATGGGCTGCTCTATTTCAGTTGTAGAAAGTAGAAGTGTTTGTGGCTGAATTGGGAGGCAAGTTTCATGCTACACTTGCATTGGGTCATGGTGGAAGTCTGGAAGGGAAGTTGTAGTGGCTTCATGGTCGAGGGAGGTGGAGCATGGGCACGATTGTGGCTGTTGTACTAGACGTAGAGGAAACTTTTGGTGTTATGTGATTAGGGGCGGAACCATATCTATGGTAGCCCCCCAAAATTTTTGAAAAAACTAATATAGTATATATATATATATATATAATTTTTTATATATAATATAATTAAAATCACCCCCTAAATTATTAAAAAAAAAGTGCCCCCGCAATATTTAGGCCTCTAAAATTTTTACTGAAATTATCTTCCCAAATCTTAATACTCACCTACTTCCACTATGAAATCCTAAAAAAATATTTTATAAGATGATTTATAGACATGTTTTTTTTGTATACAATTTTATGATGTATGATTATTATTTTTTATATAGTCACATACAACAAACACATATTACTTTTACTTATACTCATACATACTACACACTTTGTCAATGGCTCCCCAAGTACCAAATTCTAGTTTTGTCCCTGCGTGTAATGTAGGCGCAGCATGGTGGCACTTATGCAACTACGTTACATTGGAGGGTGCTAGAAGTTGGACTCGCCATGGTTGCTGAGACCGAACCTTATCGAGGAAGGTCTCTTATATATGGGTCTGTTACTTTGGTTATGGTTGTTTTTTAGCCACACAAATTGGGCCTTCCACATGGGCCTTAGGTCTTGGGTTCTATAAATGTGGTTTCTTATTTGTTGGGTCAACTATATTAAGGACTTACCCAAGGCATGTCACTTAACAACTCAAATGGACCATCCAATAAATATTTTTGGACTTTTAAATCAATTCTGAGCCTACAACAATTAAGTACAGTCCCATTTGTTTCATAAATATTATAACGTAATTATTAAGCGTAATGAAATTTTATAATAAAATCTTGGGATTGTGACCTATTCAGAATTACTCGATAATTCTTATATTTGTCTTCTAAAAAAATATTAGTCCATCAATACCATTATAAATTATCCACTAAATCTTAACAAGTTTTAAAACAAACTTTTGGACATATATAGACTTATTTAAAAATTCCTAGTAAATCTTAATAAATTATTACTCATAAGCTTATCCAAAATGTGTCGTTATTCAGCCCTAACAAAGTTATCTTTACTTCTATATAAAAATAAATAAAAATATTATCCTTACTTCATTTCTAAATAATTGGACCTAGGCGTTACATGTAATTTGTGAGAAACATTAAAGAAACAATTCACCATTATTGAACAACTTTAGCCTAACTCTTTAATAGACGAGTGAGGGAAACCCAATCGGGCTAGACCCATTTGGAGGGGGGAAGGGTCAATAGGCCCATGAGGTCGACCCGAACCCTGTTCGGATGAGACATGATTACTCGGCTCGAAGGGGGAAGCTAGGATAGCATTGGGTGCCTGCGAGAATCAAGGAAGGGACTCGGAATAGTGTGAGCCGCATTAAATGCTAAACAAATCAGAATTACATCGAGCACCCCGTCACATTAAATGTTAAACCAATCACATTAAATACTGGCCGAGAATCACGCTCACACAGGATAAAAAAATTATGGAATTAATATGGCTCGGATTGGACAACTAACCCCTGACTCAATTCCACGAGCGGCCTTAAGCAAACCTGCCCACCCTGACACTACCGACCGAATGCTGGCTAAGCAGGTGCATAGGACAATCTCCACAGTCTCTACTCTCCAATTGAGCACAACCAATCCTATAAATAGCACCCAAGTCTCCAGAAGAAAGGTTACGTTTCCTAATAGCTCATCTTCATACAGTCTTTTCTTCCTCTCCACCCAATACTGACTTTGATATCGGAGCGGTCTCGAACCCCGACCCCGACCCCAACCCCGACCCCAACCCCAACCCCAACCCCATCCTCCATCTTTCATCTATTTTACAAGAATGAACTGTTTGGATCATTGTTGAGTAGCCCAGACCACGAAATACGTCACGAATAGTGGCGCTGTTTGTGGGATTCTAATTCCATAGTAGCATATCTTTCATATGTCAACAACGACACGATCCCAAGCGACTTGAAAAGAAGGACACCAAAGTAGCGGAATGGAGGCAAGGCTAGTAGCAATGGAAGAAACTATCAGGAAGCTAACAGAAGAAAATGCAACCCTACGACAATGTGACAAAGAATGTGCCATCCACAACAAAACCAGCATGAGTTGAGGATAACACATCTGAGGAGGAACAACGCCAGATGCACACAGAACTCCAAGAGCTTAAGGACAAATATGCCGAGATGGGAATTCGAAGTCGGGTAGAAAGTTTTATTATTTAACTTAGAAAAGTGTTCCAATACCAATCTCACCAGTGATAAAGGATGAGATGATAACGTTTAGTTACAGATGTTAAATAAAGCGCTCTTGGGAAGCAACCCAATATTTTTTTTTCTTAAATTTCTATTTACGCTTTATTTCTATTTCTATTTATTTTTATTCTATTACTTTTATTTTGTAGGAATAAAGAGATTGAAGAAACCTCCAAGGCATAGTTGCACTTCAAGGAAAAATATTCAGTTGGAAATCATGAGGCATCTCTTATCCTCTCTCATTCTTTAGTTTTTATTTCTTTTTTCCATTGATGACAATGTGATATTTAAGTCTGGGGGAAGAGAATTTATTTTATTTGTTAAAAAACGTTATTTTTCATTGTGTTTAGTTTTGGAAAAAAAAAAGCCTATGATAAGAATATAGTTGGAATTCCTTATAATTTTTAGGAAATATTTTCATTGCTTAAGTCCAATTGTTAATTCTTTACTTGATCTTGTCTAATTTGATATGATCATTAATCATTGTGCATACCTAAAAAGAAATTATGTAAATTTTATGAACTTGAATGATCTCTACTTACTCTAGAATTTGTTTGATTACTCTTGAGGCGAAATCTTAGATAGAATATTACTTGGGAAGTGATTTAAGCATTTTTTGAATAGATTGAGCCTTTCAAGTTTACTTTTTTAAAATCTTTATCCCTAATCACTCATTTAATCTATTCCTAAACAGAATTGAAGAAAAAAGAGTGATACACAAGTGAAAAAAATGTACAAAGTTCTATTTACTCCAATGTTTTGAGTTGCTTAGTAACTTTGAGTATTCATTGCTAATGTTTACTTTTATGTCAAACTGAAACTTGAAATATGAGAGTGCCAAAAAAAAAAAAAAAAAAATCCAATGTTTTGAGTTGCTTAGTAACTAGGGGTATTCATCATCAATGTTTATTCTTACGTTAAACTGTAACTTGAAATATGAGTATGCAAAAGCACTTTAAGTTTGTGGCTTGTTGAGTAACTGGGTGCATCCATCACAAATGCTTGCATTCACATCAAAAGATGAGTGACAACTTGAAATATAAAAAAAAAAAAGAAAAAAGAAAAAAAACTTTTAAAAGAACGATGAAGAGAGGTATTTTGAAATATTCAAAGGATTGAAAAAAGTGTATATTTTAGAAGTGAGAGGGTTCTATTTGTTTGAATCTTATTTTTTCTTTGTAACTCTCACCATAGCCACACATTACAAACCTAATAAAAATCTATTAATCCTTGGTAATATTTTGTTCTGCAGTAGAGTGATCTGAAAAGCAAGCCTATAGAGTTTTTAGAAATCTATTATTTATTTACTTGTTTGCATAAAATCATCCAGGAGCTAGTGGTGAAGTGAGAATAATAGGTATGCATGAATGTGAAGATATAATGCGGTGTAGTTGAGTTTGAATTAACTTTTGGACTTGAATGATTTTGAATGATTCCTTTGAATTATAAGTTTTATACAATCTTTGAGGTAATAAATTTTATGTAGCAAATAAATGCTTGTTTTAATTTTTTTTTTTTTTTATCTTTTTATTTGTTTGAGGACTAGTAAAGTTTAAATTTGGAGAAATTTGATAAGTGTAACTTTTACATTAATTTTATTACCCTTTTACTTATTAAAATTGTTAGTTTTCTTTTTCTTTTAGTTTATTTTTATTTTCTATTTTTATTTCTTTTGATTTTTTTTGTTATTAGTTATTTTTTTTTCTTTATTTCTTCAATCACTAGGCCACACGTTGTTGATAGGAATTTATTTTGGGCCGGCACCGGGAATGCACAGTTGTAGGGATATGGGCCCTGCGTAAACCTCACTTGAGCTAAATGCTTTGTTGTTAATTCATTTGAGAACCACTACAATTCTAAGGGGCACATATATATAATTTGGGCATTAACTTCAAGAGGCGGATGGCATTGACTTGGACCCATGAAGCAACACTTCCTTCGATTAGGAATAGACTTCTACACTTGGGGCCTGGACATTTTAAACATATTAAAATCCATGTGGGGCACGACAATTGAATGGGGGCACGATTTGGAAATCAACCGAGCAGAACATCAAACATATATAACAAAAATACTAGGGACAAACGCTAGGTTCAAATACCAAACAAGCGTCAACTGATAACCTGTGGCGCTGGGTACATGCTATATACTGCACAATATCTGTGAGTTAAAGAATGAAGAAGTAGATCCGAAATTGAAGAAAATGAGAATGGTGCATTTTGTTTATTATTTCATATCAATTGGCGTTTGTTTGACTTTTTCTTTAGCGTTTGTCCTTAGCATTACTCCATATATATATATATATAGAGAGAGAGAGAGAGAGAGAGAGAGAGAGAGACATTTTGAAGAGAATTAAGAGAACGCCGCAAAGAAGAAAAAAATAAAAAAGAGAAGCAAAAGGCCAAGAGGTTTGGAGCAGTGTTTTGGAGATATTCTTTGGAGTTTTTTTTAGGAAGATTTGGATAACAGAGGTGAGAGATGCATGTTTTATCAAACAACTTCAACGAAGAATATGAGTTTTAGTAGTTTTCTTTTTAATTTCATTATGAACTAAATTTTATTTTCTAAACCTTTGATATAATCTAGCATTGAACACATAGTTTATATTTTTGAGTTATTTTAATTTTAGTATTTCTATAATTGAATGTTTAATTCTTATTCTTAATGCTTGCATTTTTTATTATTATAAATTATTTTTTGATCAATTGAATTACAATTGGATCGAGAGGTAATTTGTGATTTTAGTTTTAAAATTAAACACTATTAGTTGAGCGAAAGTAGAGATATTTTACAATTCAATTCACATAGAGATGTGGAGTTATTAGTTGAAGATATTTTTAATATTATTCAAAAGAAGGTATTGAATAGTTAAAAGATTTTTAATCATCAATATGGAATTATTAGAATTTAATAATTAGGAAAAATAAATTGTGTAAAATTTGTTGTTAAGTAAAATCAAATACTCTAGATCCATTCATATTATATTTTTACTATTAAATTTTAAGCTTTGTTACTTTTTATTTGTAGATTTATTTTTGTTATGTATTTTAATTTAATTTAGATAGTAGAATTGTTCCATTTGTTTTTGGTTTTTCAAATAGTAATTAATTTAGTAAATTTCAGTATTCAGTAGCATAATTAGTCATTGTGGGTTCGACATATGTTTTCTACAAAATGCTTTATTACTTGATACGATTATATGCACTTGCAGATATTTTTACTGAACAATGCAGTTCATGGTCAATTGGAATAAAGACGCCCGGCAGCATACCTCTTCCCAGTCAAGCAAAGGGACTCCTCCGAAAGCCTAAAAAAGCACATGGCCCAGTTCAATAGGGAACACATGACTATTGACGGTCAAGATGAAAAGATCACACTAACAGTGCTCTTGGGCGACATCTAGCCCTGGCACCCCCGTTCATGGTCGAGATCGCTTGGAAGACCCCAAAAATTTTAAATAAATTCATGGACAGAGCTGATTGGCTTATCAATGCTGCTTGAAACCTTAACAGCCCCACATCAAGGGGAGATCCAACAAGTGGACCGAAAAGCAACAAAACCTAGAGAAGGCACCAGCCAAGATGTTGGGAGGAGAAAACCCTAAAACGAGAAAAAGAGGTGATAACGACCCTGGGTGCATGGCCCACCGCGCCTCCACTCTAGCTTGATGGTCAAAGATGGCGTCGACCAAGCTTAAGACGATAGCAAAATCGAGGTAGGCGGGAGGATCGGTTCTGCGAGTTCCACAAATCTCGGGGGCCCAATACAGAAGCTTGCTACGCTTTGAAGAAAAGGTGAGACGATGATAGACAACTTAATCGACGTAGGAGGAGCCAATCTAGATCCTCACATAGGTGGAAACCCAGGAGCAACAACAGTAGAAGTCCACAACCAACCGATCGGTTGCTCGACGAAATCAGAACCATTGTTGGGGGAATCACTAAGGGAGCGACGACTTCCTCCTCCCAGCGGGCACATGCCCGAAAGGCCCACTACAAAGAGGTGTAAACTACCAATAGTGCCCACGTGGGGGGAGCTTAAACTTCAAAAGGCCCATAGATTGCTTTTGATGAGAGGGATGAGGAAGGAATTCTTCACCCCCATGATGACGCCTTGGTGATCACCATGCAAGTAGCCAACTTCACCACGCGAAAGATATTGGTGGACAATGACAGTTCGACAGATATCCTATTTTGGGAAGCCTTCACTCGAATGAGGATTCATTCTGGCCGACTGCAACCAGCCCTAGTTCCACTCAAAGGCTTCATGGGGGATGTCATTTAACCCTTGGGAGTTATCACTATTCCAGTTCTAGTAGGTATAACCCCCAGAACTACCTCAATTATGATTGACTTCCTGGTAGTTAAAGCTTCATTTTCATATAACACCATTTTGGGGCGACTGACCCTCAATAATCTAAAGGATGTTACCTTGACCTACCACTTGAAGATGATATTCCCAACTGATAGAGGGGTGGGTGAAGTCCAAGGGGTGCAGGTTTTAGCTAGATAATGCTACGTTCGGGAGTTTTGACATGAAACTAGAATGGTCATGATGGTGGAAACCGACCGCGAAGTTATCGACCTATCGCTGCCCTCAAGCGGACCGACTGAGATGAGGAAATCATAGAGAAGAAGCACTGAAGCAAGCCAAGGCCTATGAACCAATGGAGTTGATTCCGATCGCCCACATGCACCCAGAACACACGGTATGCATCAGCACCAAGATGGACCCAAAACTTGAAGGAGAGTTGAAGAAACTTCTTATCAAACACAAAGATGTCTTTGCATGGACGCACGAAGACGTGCCCGATATCAATCATTCCACCATCGAGCATCATCTTTGTATCAACCCTACTGCTTGAAAAGTTAAGCAGAAAAGAGGAGCTGATGTGCGAAAAAGTACGTGGCCATAGAGGACAAAGTTGACCACTTACGGACAATGGAGTTCATTCGGGAGGTCCGTCAGCTAGAGTAGCTCTTCGACCTTGTCCTCATGAGGAAGGCAAGCGGAAACTGGTGATGTGCGTCGACTTTACCGATCTCAACAAGACTTGTCCCAAAGATAGTTTTCCCTTGTCTCAAATCGACCTCTTTATGGATTCAACGGCTGGCACTCACTCCTTAGTTTTACGGATGCATATTCTAAATATAACCAAATTAGAATGAGCTTAGATGATGAAGAGAAAATAGTGTTCATAACTGACCAGGTTCATACCAATCGAAGGATGGCCAAGGGGTTGAATTTCCCCATCCATGGAATGCTGAACATCTGAAAAGGTACTTTGTGTAAGGCTCAAGAGCATTTATATGTAATTCTTCTTGTTTCACCGGGTATCTTGCAGATCGGCATTATCAATGAAGTTAGATGTTGAAGTTCCAAGCTTGTTGTTTAAATCTAAAGGAAATAAACGCCAACACCCGCGGGGTGAAGACTGGACACCAGTCCCAAGCCCTCAACTCACTCACGCGATGTCAACTCCCGCGGGGTGAAGGTCGAGCACCCATCTCGAGCCTCCATTCACCCACACAATGTCAACTCCTGCAGGGTGAAGGTCGGGCAACCATCTTAAACCCTTCACTCACCCATGCGATGTCAATTCCCACGGGGTGAAGGTCAGACAGTAGTCCCAGCTCGACTCACTCATGCGATGTCAACTTCCGTGGGGTGAAAGCCAGGCACCAGTCTCGATCCCTCAACTCACCCACACAATGTCAACTCTCACAGGATGAAGGCTGGGCACCAGTCCCGATATCAACTCATCCATGCGATATCAACTCTCGTGGGATGAAGGCCGGGCACCGGCCTTGAGCCCTCAACTCACCCATGCGATGTCAACTCCCGCAAGGTGAAGGCTAGGCACCAGTCCCAAGCCCTCCACTCCCTCACGCAATGTCAACTCCTGTAGGGAAAAGGCCGAACACTAGTCCCTAGCCCTCAACTCACCCATGCGATATTAAATCTCACGGGATGAAAGCTAAGCACCAGTCCTAAGCTTTTTACTCACCCACACGATGTCAACTACCGTGGGGTGAAAGATGAGCACCAGTCCCGAACCCTCCACTTAACCACGTGATGTCAACTCCCGTGGAGTAAATGTTGAGCACCAGTCCCGAACCCTCACCTCTCATGGGGTGAAAGCTTAGTACCGAGCCCGTGGAGGTAAAGCAAAGAATTTAAGGAAATTAAATTCCTACTTGAGTCCCTTTGGTAAGAATTTGTAGGGTACTACGGTAAGGAGAAAGGATACACAAGAATAAAGAAAAGTGAACATAAGGAGCAACAGAAATCAAACGTCACTATAAGTCTTATTTACATAGACTGTTTACAACAGAAGTATTCAATTATCTAGAAGGCAGAGGAGGCAGATGCGGACCTTAGAAGGGGGGCTAGCTGGGTCTCTTATCTTCTTAGAAAGCTTTTTCGCGACAAGATTCGGAAGGAGTGACCTCGAGTTAAGAGTTCAAAGGTCGAGCTTGGGATTAGCTAGGAGTTCAACCCTCAACCTTTTCAAGCCCTCGTGATAGCCTAGCCCCAAGTGGAATTGCAAATGACCGAGGCCTGAGACACTTGGGGCTCGAGCTTCCCCAACAGTCTATAGGCCTCCTCCAGAGTAGATCGAACACTTGCCAACTCAGCCTCTCGAGCAACCCACTCTCGCTCAGAATCCACTAACTCTGCTTCTAGAGCAGCATGTTCCCACTGCAAAACTCCCAAGGCTTCATCCCAAGTCACAACCTCCCAAGTTAAAGTGGCCAACTCTGCTCTTCTAGCAACCAGTTCCCTTTTAGCATATGTTCAATCATGTCCAGCAACAGATTAGGCCTCGGAGAGGTTTTTGCATCTCCTATTGGTAGGCGCGAGAGATCTTCGGACCTCATTGAGTTCTGCCTATAAGGCGATATTGCTCTCCCTAGGTTGTCCTTTTCTGTCTTCAGTTCCTCGTTAGTCTTTATCAACCCCTCGAGTTGGTCATCCGCTTGCTTCAATTTGAAGTTGCCGAATCTGCAAACTATGCTCTGAAGTTGTACTCTTCAAGTTCTGCCAACTCAGAACCAACCACTCCAGCCAACTGATTTGCGACCTAGATCCAAAAGGGATTTAGTCAAATTTTGTAAAAATAAAAAGAGACTCGAAACCAGATAAACAGAAAAGGGGAGTCTGCAACATTTGAGCTACACTTCCAGTGGCAGCCTCACAAGCCTGATCAAAGCTTAAAGGAACGACATAGCCCGAGTGCCTCAGTTGCTCTCTACCCCAGCCTCTAACCCAAAAGCTAGACCATGGGTACCGATCCTGCTGCGAAGTCGAAAGGGGGAAGGGGAAGGTTGAGGAGTTGCAGCACGAGCTCCAAACGACGACCCTAGTTCGAAAGTTGAAGTGGGTCTCGGAGACTCCTCGTCGGTAAGAATCACGATCAAGACCTCGCCCCCAGCCCAGGCTTTGCGCTCCCCTTGGGCGCCAGCACCGGGGGCCAACACCTCCTCTCGGTCACCAATTCTAGCCTTATCTTCGTCTCATTCCTCATTTTCATCTTCGTCTTCATTCTTATCACGGTTCTCGTCCTCATCCCAGTCCTCTTCGTTTTGTCCTGAATAGGCTTTGGTGTCTTCGACATTAACGTCCTTCAACTTAGACTCCCTCGGGGAGCTAAAGCCAAAGTTGGAGCCATCATCAGAAAGAGAGGGAGGTCACTCGAGTTGCTAGCTAACCCTAATGACCTTCTCCTTCGAATTCTGATCCAAAGCATCCTCAAAGGACACGAAAGTCTCAGCAGTGGAAGAGAGAGGAGAGGGTGAGCTAATGACTGCAAGAAGGCGGAGTCAATATCCTCATCATCGAAAGAAGAGACCCTTGCTGCCTCGTGGGCGATAGCCTGGGCCTTGGCAACCAACCACTAAGCCTTGGCCCGAATGTCCTATTCCTCTTGGAGAGAGAGCTTATTTGATGAGGTTGGCGAAGGAGTTCGGGGCTTTCGAGGATGCCGAGACCCCTTAGGGGTAAAGGGGCACCTATCATGGCGTCCTTTAGTCCTCCTCTCTTGGTGGCCAGCTCGACTATAGGCTCGTTTGCGGGACTGGATGAAAGGATCTACAGGGATCCCTAAAATGTTTTGGTTCTCAGCGTATGACATGTTCGGTTGATTCAAGTACTTCAGGAAATTCTCCTCGGAGAGTAGGGTGTTCATCCATAGCAGTTCAGGATTAGCCTCGGCCTAGGCAAGCATGGCCTCCACCCTGGCCATCTCCTTGGGAGTAAGTACAATGTTGAGACTTTGCACAAACATAAGGAGGCCCCAATCCATCTGGATCGGGAAACTCCCAACCATCCCTCGAGGAGAGAAGAACTTCTTCTGATTGTCCTTCTCGCTAGAATGCCTATCCTTCATTCAAGCTAGCTTCTGATCCCCGTGTTTAACTTGGAAGCCGATCATATTCCTGGAACGACGAATTAGAAGGTACAGAGACAGAAACTCTCGAGTAGTCAAATCGAGGTAAATGTCGTTCTGGGCCAAGAGATCTATTTGGAAGGCCACAAAACTGGCTAATAGCAGGTGCCAACCATTTGTAAGATCTGAGCTAGAGCTAAGCCCAGATAAAGAAGAACTTCACGGATGGGTTGGATAAAGTGAAACTGAAGCCCTTTGAGAACGTAATGAGAAATAGCACAACCTTCTATGACTTTCCTAAAGAGTCGCAAGCGTGCTCCATTCCTAGGGGCAATGCCAAATTGATCCAGTAAGAAATCTTATATTTTACCCAGAGTGGTTGGACTTCGGAAGGGAAGAACGTGGATGTCCAACAAAGGTCGCAGATAGATTGGAGGTCAAAGCTTCGGCAACCATTAAAACTTGAAGAGAAACTCAAAGTCGAAGAGGAATGTACAGGAAAATGAGGGAAACTTGAGATTTAAAGAGTTATTTTATTTTATTTTTATTGTTTCTTACACTTGCCATCACTACTCAGTTGCTTGAATCTTATTTATACAATTTGGATTGGTGTTTCATGTCATGGATGAGAGATAGCTCAAATAGGATGCTTAAAGTTACATCGAGCATTGAGAGTAGTATACATAGCTTAAAGATAGATAGCTCTTCTGTCTTTCCTACGAGCGAGGACATTGAGATTGAACAAACTATGGCTGCACCTGCGCCACGCCCTCATAAGGATTATTTGCAACCCACTCGCACTACTACACCATCATGCATTGTTTTACCTAATGATGCACCTAATTTTTCCATTAAGCATGGCATAATGTCAGTAATGCTTCAGTTCTAGGGGATGGATTCTGAGAGTCCTTACCATCACTTGACAGATTTTGAGTTGGCCTGCACTACTTTTATTACTAGAGCCACTATTGATGAATTTATTAGACTTCATTTATTTCCTTTCTCTTTAAAGGATAAAGTGAAGATTTGATTTAATTTTTTGAGACCTAATTCTATCTCTAATTGGTCTGATATGCAGCGAGAATTCTTACAATTTTTTTTTCCTTTACACAGAACTCAGTTTTTGCAAGAGCAAATCAGCCAGTTCAATCAGAGACCTAACGAGACTTTTCAGGCTAGTTGGGAAAAAATTAAAGATTTGTTAAACATCTGTCCACATCATGGTTTCAAATCCTAGAGGTTGGTGAGCTATTTTTACAGTGGTCTCACTCCAGAATGCAAGCAATTCGTTCAGACGATGTGCAATAGAGAATTCTTTAGCAAGGAACCTAATGAAGCACTATCATTCTTTGACTATCTTGTCGAGGGTGCACAACAATGGAACACTCGGATCGGTTGAGTGTCATTGATAGCACGGCCATTGAGGGCTATTGCTTGTGAGGGTAGATATGAGCTTAAAGAGGACACTGAAATTCAAGCCCGAATAGCTGCATTAACTAGAAGACTGGAGGTTATGGAGAATGATTACGCCCAAAGAATAATGCGGTCGTTTGTAGTATAGTTTTGGGGTGTCGATTCTACAGGGAGATGGATTGAGAAATTGAAAAATAGTAACGAAATTAACAAAAAAATTTAGAAGAGTGCGAAAAGTGATTTTTGAAGTATGATGTAAATTAAAACTAAATGAGTAATTTGAAAAGTATAAAAATGAGATGAAAAGTAGAGCGCAGAGAATTCTTTGCGTATTTTTGATATTCAAATTTATTTTTAATTAATTGATAACTCAATTGAGAATTCGATGTCCAAATTCTCAATCGGAAAATATAACATTAATAACCAGATTTAAATCAAATATAATCTTTTGAAAAATCATTCTTCGCGATTCAAAATCAAAAATTGTTATCACTATTGAGAAAATCTAATGTCCACAATATACTTAGGGAGCGATATTGCAGCAGAGAATTGAATCAATATAGACAATCAATTGCTCCAAACATAATCATAGAACTAATCCTTTCGATGGAAAAAGCATGATTGAATCCATAAACGAAATAGATTCTATAATTATTTGAAGACAAAAAAATCACAAATAAATTGAGAATGATAGAACAAAAAAGTTTTAATATTTAAAGACCAAATACATGAATAAAAAATATACTACAAATACCATTACACAAAAGTTCATCCCTAGCTCTTATTTGAGAATTTAGTTATTCATCCACATGATGAACAACCAAATTCTTCAAGAGAGAAAGAAAATAATAACACTCGATATGCTCCTCCTTTTTTTCAAGGGTTGAGAAGGCTCTCCCCCCATCCAAGCATTCTCTTATACATGCCCCTAGCCCCTCTATTTATAGAGTTTCTTCATGTAAGTTGTCAAGCCAAGAATTATTATCAAATCAAGTTGTATTGTTTTGTGCCAAATGATGTCCAATGTGCAGCTGTGCATAAATGACGGGCTGAAGTTTCCATATTCCTCTTGATTTCTAGCTATAGCATGTGGGTCCGATGTGATGATTTTTGGTTCGGCTGCTATCTTCATTTCTTTTCCAATTCTTGGTCAAATATTCCAACTTGAAGCAAGCTTGTGTGATCTGGAACTTTGCATGTGATTGAGTTGGCATGTAAATGTACATGCAAGTGGATGTTGGCGCCAAGTGTCTTCTTCAATTGAAGTGCCTTGCTTTGTCTCATTTGCTCGAATTTTTGGTCAACAATTTTGTATTTCTTGAAATGATCACAAGTGGATCCCATCATTTAAATAAATTGCCTCAATTTGGAAGTGTATATATAAGTGCTCATGTCGGTTTAATTCCATGAGAAAGTGTCGTGTATTGGTTGCCATCTCCACTTGTTTAGTCAAACATTTTTGCCTTGAGGGAACTTGAGAGTACCGAATGGAATCTTGCATATGTTTTAGTCAAATGAGTTAGTTGTTCCCTAGCAAAATCACATGGAGATGCATCCAATATTGTGGCTCTCTTGAATGTCATGTGTAATCTTGTAAACTAGTCAAATAAAGTGGCTTGTTTAATTGATTAAATCTCCTTCACTTGCCTTGTTTGATGTTGCTGCCTACCATTTTACCTACAAGAAAATAAAATAATATAATTAACAAACTTGGCTCTTAAAAATGCAAGGAACTTCAAGTGGCATCCATTGAAGTGTAAGGCAATTAGTAAAAATTTATGGGACTTATTTAATAGATTAAACTCAAGTGTTTACTTAAATATATTAAATCATGCTCATATCCATCTCAAGATAAATAGGTATTAATTTAAATAAAATGAGTTATATCTTTTTTTTTTCTTTTCTTTTAGTATTTAAATAGGGTATTTATAGTGTATTTTTGTGCACTCATCAGAGATAGAAAAGGTGAAGGCTATAAAAATAGTAGAGGCATACTCTTTATGCACTGATACAAACCACAAGACCCAGGACTGCCTAATTATAACAGTATTTCAAGAGAGTGGGTCTGAGTAGATGCAGTCAGCGAACTGGGTTAATAGAGCACATAATCAGCCTTTCTCCAACACGTATAATCTGGAGTGGAGGAATCATCCGAATTTCTCGTGGAGAAATGATCAGCCTGGCCGGTCTCCACCACCTTCTCAGTAGCCATTTCACCAGGGTGGTCCTCAGCACCAGTATCAGCCATATTAGAGTTCTCAGAGCTACCCTTTAGTAATACCCCCAAGATTTTAGCCTCAGGCAGTTGCGCAAAGTTCTCATCCTCAATTATCTGCGAAGAAGTCTCTAGATGACAATATGGCACAGATGGCCAATACACTTCAGCAGTTCATGCAGATTCAGGCCACCACAAACAATTAGAACCCTCGGGCCATAAATGACTTGCGGGGCACCATCAATAAAATAAACACAATATTGAGCACTCTAGAGAAGGGGATATTTCCAGCATAGCCTCAGCCTAATCCTCAAGTATACTGGCAACAACAACATCAAGTTCATAGTGTCTCAGGAGAGGCTATTGAGAGAGGAAAGGTCGTTCTTACTTTGAGAAGTGGAAAGGAAGTTCCCTAACCAAAGAAAACTATGGACAGACAGGTGGTTGCTCCTATACCTGAACATGTAATAGAGACTAATGAAGCTGAAAAGGAACTAGAGGTAGTGATACCAGAGTAAAAAAAGCATGTGAGTGGAGAGGCTGAAACTAGTAAGGGGTACCAACCTGTGGCCCCCTATCCTCAGAGATTGGTAGCTGGCCAAAAGAACAAAATATCACACTAAGATTCAGGAGATCTTCAAGCAAGTAAAGATTAATATTCCACTCTTGGATTCCATACAACAAGTTCCTTTATATGTAAAATTTCTAAAGGACTTGTGCACAGTAAAGATGAAGGTGAATGTGAAGAAGAAAGTGTTCTTAACAGAGCAAGTTAGTGCACTGATATTGAGTGAAAATTTTTAGAAGTTTTAAGATCTCGGCTCTCCCAACATTTCTATTATGATTGGTAAGTCACGCATTGGGAGAGCTCTACTTAATTTGGGGAGTAGTGTGAATTTGTTACCATTCTCAATATATGAGCAGTTGGGGTTGGGTGAGCTAAAAAAGACTTCCATCATGCTACAATTGGTTGACAGATCAGTCAAGGTGCCGAGGGGTATTGGTAAGGATGTGCTGGTCCAGGTAGACAAATTTTACTACCCAGTGGATTTTGTAGTTCTTGATATGCAGCAACCATCCACTACTATTTACCAGGCGCCTGTCATCCTTGGGTGCCCATTCTTTGCTACCTCCAATGCACTGATAAATTGTCAAAGTGGAGTTTTGAAACTCACATTCGAGAATATGACGTTGGAGATGAATGTTTTAAATGCTTGCAAGATGTTTCAATGCTTGCAAGATGCCAGCACATTTCATTGACACAAGTGATTTGAATGCTGTGGAGAGTTTGACACCAACAGAATTTATTTGCTTGACTTTTCCTTTCTCTGATGTTGATTCTATTTTTCAGACACCTGAATTTTTACTTGATGAAAAAACTAACCATGTTAATGAAAATGTTTTTGAAGTTTTGGATTGTTTTGCAGATTCTTCTCTACCACTTGAAGTACAATTTGTAGGCGCAAGATGGAAATCCCAGTTTGAAACTCTGCCACCACCAAACATACTTAAATCTTCAGAGGAAGAAATTCCAGAGTTGGAGCTAAAACCACTTCCTGAAGATTTAAAGTACGTTTTTCTTCGTCCTGAAGAAGGCACTTTTCCTGTGGTGATTTCCTCAAAATTAAATCAGAAGGATGAAGCCCAGTTGATTGAAGTCCTAAGAAGTCATAGAGGCGCAATTGGTTGGACAATAGCCGACATCAAAGGTATTGATGCTGCTAATTGTACCCACATAATCTATCTTGAAAATGATGCTAGACCGGTTCGTGATGCTCAACGCAGGCTCAATCTTACCATGAAGGAAGTTGTTAAAAAGGAAGTGCTCAAGCTATTCGCAGTGGGTATCATTTATCCCATCTCAGACAGTAAGTGGATAAGTCTAACTCAAGTGGTACAAAACAAATTTGGTTTAACTGTTGTTCAAAATGATAAAAACGAGTTAATTCCAACTAGAATGGTTACTAGGTGGAGAATGTGCATTGATTACAAAAAACTTAATTCAGCTAGTAGGAAGGATCATTTTCCTTTACCATTCTTGGATCAAATTTTAAAAAAAGTGGTTGGTAATGCATTTTATTGTTTCTTGGATGGATATTCTAGTTATTATCAAATTGTTGTAGCGCCTGAGGACTAGGAGAAAACTACTTTCACCTGTCCTTTTGGCACCTTTACTTTTACCAGAATGCCTTTTGGTCTATGTAATGCCCTAGCCACCTTTTAAAGATGCATGATGAGTATTTTTTCTGACATGATTGGGGATATTTGTGAAATATTCATGGATGACTTCTCTATTTTTGGAAAATCTTTTGATAGTTGTTTGCATGATTTGGCATGTGTTCTCCAGAGATGTAAGGAAAAAAAAATCTTTTACTTAATTGGGAGAAATGCCAATTTATGGTTACTCAGGGCATTGTTTTAGGACATATTGTTTCTTCTGAAGGTATAAGGGTCGACAAGACAAAAGTTGAATTGATATCTAAACTTCCTATCCCTGGGACGGTTAAGGATATTCGTTCTTTTCTTGGCCATGCTGGATTTTATAGGCAGTTTATTCAAGCGTTCAGTTCTATTGCAAAACCGTTGTGCACTATTTTACAAAATGATACTGAATTTGTTTGGACTGATGAGTGCCAAAAAGCTTTTGATACCCTTTAAGAATATCTTATCACCGCCCCCATTAACCCCCGCAGTGGGACATTCCCTTCGAGATTATGACTGATGCAAGTGATTATGCGTTAGGTGTTGTTTTGGGGCAACGTGTGGATAATAGAATTTTTGTGATTTATTATGCCAGTAGAACATTGAATGATGCCCAAAAAATTATACCAATACTGAAAAAAAAATTGCTTGTAGTGGTTTTTGCACTTGATAAATTTCGGGCTTATTTTCTTGGTTCCCGTGTTACCATTTTTACTGACCACTCTGCTTTGAAGTTTTTGTTGACTAAGAAAGATGTCAAACCACACTTCATCTGCTGGATTTTATTACTTCAAGAGTTTAACATCAACATTAAGGACAGAAAGGAGTTGAAAATGTGGTAGCTGACCACCTCTCAAGATTGCCATCATCTTCCTCTTCAAATGTCAGCCTTCCTCTTGATGATAGTTTTCCGGATGAGCAGCTTTTTGTAATTTATAGAGCTCCCTGGTATGCTGACATAATCAACTATCTGGTGATTGAGCAAATGCTTTCTGAATGGTCTATCCAAGATAAGTGCCAATTTCTCTCTGAGGTACAACACTTTTACTTTGATGATTCATATCTTTTAAAATATTGTTCCGATCAATTATTTCGAAGATGCATTCCTGACGATGAGTTTTCTTCTGTGTTGAGATTTTGTCATATGGGTACATGTGGTGGTCATTTTTTAGCAAAGAAAACAGTATCTAAAATTTTCCAAAGCGGTTTTTACTGGCCTTCCATGTTTAAAGATACTTATAATTTTTGTAAGGCTTGTGAGTCTTGTCAAAAATTGGCAAAAGAGACATGATGCCTCTTTCCCTTATTCTCATTTTATAAATTTTTGACTGTTGGAGAATAAATTTCATGGGACCTTTTCCGGTTTCCTTTGGAAACACATATATATTTTATTAGCTGTGGATTATGTTTCAAAATGGGTGGAGGCCATCGCTTGCAAAACAAATGACCATCTTGTTGTCCTAAAATTTTTGCAATCTCTGTTTGCTCGCTTTGGCATGCCCAAAGTTATCATTAGTGAGGGGGTTCTCATTTTTGCAACAAACAAATTTCTACACTCATGAAGAATATGGTATCACACACCGTGTTTCTACCCTTTACCACCCTCAAACACATGGGCAAGCAGAATTGGCAAATAGAGAGATCAAAATCATTTTGGAGAAAGCTGTCAATCCTAATAGGAAAGACTAGTCAGTTAAGCTTCTTGATACTTTGTGGACTTATAGGATAGCTTTTAAAACTAATCTAGGGATGTCCCCATATCGATTAGTTTTTGGAAAAGCTTGTCATTTACCTATTGATATTCAGCATCGAGCTCTTTGGGCTATAAAATATGTTAACATGTCACTTGATGAAGCCTTAGGGTTGAGAAAATTACAGATCAATGAATTGGATGAAGCTCATCGAGATGCCTATGACAACACTCAACTGGCGAAGGAACGCATGAAAATTCTACATGATCAAAAAATTCATCCCAAGCATTTCACACTTGGCCAGGAAGTTCTTCTTTACAACTCTCACTTACATATTTTTCCTAGTAAATTGGAATCTCGTTGAAGTGACTCCTATGTTATAACTAAAATTCATTCTCATGGGGCAATGGAAGTTCAGAATCCTAAGAGTGGTATTTCTTTCACTGTTAACGGACAACGTCTCAAGTCGTTTATGACTCACTTTGATCCCAATCAAGAGATCTTGCTTGTGCAAGACCCCGGGGAAGTCTTTTGACCTTTTACCCATTTACAACTTTCTTTACTTGCATTCTGTCTTTTATTTATTTGTTGTTTTTCTTTGATTTTATATTTCATGTTCATTTTCTATTTTGTTTGCTTATTCCTGTGCACTTTGTCTTCTTTCATTCGATTCATTGAGGACTATGTCTCTCACTAGTTGGGGGATAGCGTGTGTGCACAGCTAAAAAAAAATTGCATTAAAATGTGATGTGAAATGCTTGTGAAATCTGAGCATCATGGTGGAGTAGTTGAGTTGAATCATTTTATGAAGATTTATTTTCAAACTTGACCATAGAGCATGATTTTTGATGCATCATATTTTGTTAATGTGTAGGTTGAAACACTAGGATGCTATACTCATTGAGAAGAGACTTGGTGAGATTTCTGTAGAACGAATGACAAGTTTTGAAGGACATTTTGCACATGCTTACATTTGTAGTATTCCTCAATTTACTATTCATTGATTTAACATAGGAGAAGTAAACTGCAGGACTACCGAGCCATTTGCTTAAAAAAAAAAGAAAAAAAAAAGAAAAGAAAAAGAAAAGAAAAAGAAACAGAGAAAGAAAGAAAAAAAAAAGAAAAGTAGAAGAAAAGAAATAAAAAAAGATGAAGGCGGTTTATGAAGCTTTCCTAAATTAAGGGCTAGAAACAGTTACCAACGACTTTGGGGGTGGAGTGTTCAACCTTTAAGAACAGAGCTAGCATGAATACTGTTAGTCCCTTGGGCTTTGAGGTAGTTAGAATCAACAATGATTAATCTTAGTTTGAAAAAATCGTATGAAAAATCATGGCTAGTAATGAGGAACACACATCTAGTTTAGCTCCACACACACATATGAGTTTTGAGACAATTGCCTCAATTCTATGTGAAAGATTGTTGAGATAGTCTTGGTTGGTATAGCCCCTAGGGGTTGACTAGTAACGTGTCACTTTTTGTGAGAATTCAAAGTTGTGTTTGATTGCTTTTGTTTGGATTTCGATCTTTATGCAATACTCATCTCAATTAATTTTCACTATTTTGCTCAAGGATTAGCATATTGCTAGTTGGGGGATGTAATTGAGCTGGAATATTGTATATTTTATACATTTAGAATCAATATATTTTAATTATTTCATGATATTATTATTGGTTTTAGATGGAAAAATGGTTAAGATGCATAAATTCAAGTTGTGATTTAAATTGGTTAATAGCATGATTTATTCTTAATTTTATAACTTGTGATTTAATTAGACAATGTTTATTCACATGCACATCATATTTTTGATATTCTATTCTTCCTTTTTATTTTATTTTAATTATTTATTTTATTTTATTTTTAATTTTTAATTTTTAATTTTTTTTAGGTTAAGAAATGAAAAGCATGAAAAGAAAAAGAAAGAAAAGAAAAAAAAAGGTTACATTTGACCAGGAGGCTATATTTTGGTTTGGTACTCTCAACGTGTAAACATGCATGCGGGCCCATTTGTTTTAATTAATGGTTGTTGGACAGCAATAAGACTTTTTGGAGTCTCACAACTTTGGTAGTTTTTACACACGCGGGTTTTTTTTTTCTTTCAGTTTTAGAGACATGCGAGACCCAAATGGATTTTATTTTCTTTGTTTGAAGAAAAACGCAACGGAGGCAATTTTTTTGGACGTTTTTTGATTTGAGACAAAAAGGGGCAAGTTTTCGCTGAGGATTTTTTTTTCCTTTCATTTGGGGTTGAACGCACGAGAAGGAAAAGCAGCGACACATTGAAGAACTCTTTGGGTCCAACTGCCGCTCCAGCCTTCTCCTTCACTGCTTGCTGCCTCCATTTCCATCATTTGGCTTGCTCTTTTCATTCCCTATTTTTTTTATTTAATTTCAATTTGAAGTTTATGGTGTATTCTCAAGATTTTTAGGTTAGAAGTTTGAATATTTTATTTGCTATTTATTTTATGTTAGTTATTTTTCTTGTTTCTTCAAGTTTCCATTAAATAGGCATTATAACTATTATGGATTGATTTTGAGAATTTATTATTTGAATACAAGGCTGAACCCTAGAATCTTGATTTTGGGGTTTTTCAATTTTCAGCTCATATTGTTATTTTTCTAATTTAGTTTAATTCTTAACTTAGTTTTAGTTCCATTGCCTTTTAGATTGATTAGAGGTTAATTAGAACTTAAATTATTTCAGTTTTATTATTTATCTTTCAGATTAATTAAGAATGTTTAGCTAGTTGATTGCCTAGTTATTAATTTTAATTTGTTAATCTTTTACATTCTATTTTGACACTAAAAAAAAATCAAAAAATATGAATCTAGTCCATGACTAGTACCATTTTTTCAAGTCTGTTGCATTCTTTTACTTATTGCACATATCACCATTTTGATTTTTTTTTTCTTTGTGAAAGTTTTTACCTTTTACACGAGTTTGATTTTAAACAACTTTTTCTAAGGAGACAATCTAGGAATTATATTCTTAATTATTACACGACATCCTCTTGCACTTGGAATAGCCTTTGTGCTACTCATTTTTGAGTGAGTCACACAAAATATGGTTAATTCTACCAGACTTTGTACCAACAATCCTACTATGATTTCAACAGTCCTACAATGATTTCAAGATTTTTTTTAGTCTCACCAATGTCTTATGTGTACCTAGTTTCTCATTTAATTTGCTATCAGTAAGATAATTGACACAACTACTTGATTGTTGTTTGATTATCAAAGCTGAAAAATGTTTCTTGCAGTACCTAACAACTTGGAAGATGATTACGATGGGTGAGTTGCAAGATGGCCTCAACAAGCTGTGCATTCCTATTCCTTCTGTCAATTCCAGGAAATCTATTGTCCCTACTGTTTTTTCTGTTCAATCTGATGTAGCCCTATGACATTTTAGATAAGGACACCCAATTTTTTCTAGATTGCAGCTCTTAAATAAACACATTCCTGTTTCAATTCTAACTTTGATTCTTGTACTACATGTCCTCTTGCTAAATAAAAATGTTACCCATTTCCTGTTGGAATACTCATAAATGCCTTGCTTCATTTGATTTAGTGCATTGTGATATATGGGGTCCTATGGCAATTCCTACTCATAGTGATTTAATATATTTTCTCTCAATAGTTGATAATTTCTCTTGGGCTACTTGGGTCTATCTCATGAAAAATAAATCTTTACTGCATCTTTACTGCAATCATTCTTTGTTCATGTTGAAACACAATTTAATACTAAAATCAAAGCACTCAGGTTTGACAATGGACCCGAATTTGCTTTAAAAGCATTCTATTGTGGAGCGTAAACATCAAGATATCTTCAATGTGGCAAGGTCCCTCCTTTTTCATGCTAAAGCTCCTGTTTGTTATTGGGGTGACAGTATCCTCACTTCTGTTTATCTCATTAATCGAACTCCAAGTCCACTTCTCTTGAATAAAACTCCTTTTGAGCTTTTATATCATAAACTACATTCTTTTTCACATTTAAGAGTGTTTGGTTGTCTATGTTTTGGCTCAACACTCTCTTATAATCGTTCCAAATTTTCTCTAAGAGCTATAAAGTCTATTTTTCTAAGATATCTCTTTGGTGTTAAGGGTTATAAGCTACTTAACCTAGAAAGTCAGACTTGCTATATCTCTAGAGATGTAGTATTCCATGAAGATGTAATTCTATTTGAAACTTCTTCTTCAACACCCATGTCTACTCCAGATTCACGTTTCTCCTAAGAAAAATTATCCTAATTGTTTTGCTCCTAGTTGTTCTTTACAAAATTCTGCTTCTAACTTTAAAGTTTCAGTTCCAACATCTGTTTCAGTTTCAGATAACATTTTTGATAGCGGACGCTCTTCATCCCTTTCCCAAAATGTTTCTTTCAGAAGATCCTCCAGACCTAAACACTCTCCTACCTATCTATAATCTTATCATTGCCAACAGGTCACTTTGATTCATCTCATCTTTCTGATCAACAAGTTGCAGGTTCTTTAACCTCAAGTACTTCACATCCCATTAGCAAGTATCTGACCTATGATAGATTGTCACCTTCTCACAAGTTTTTTGTTCTTGCTACCTCTACTATTATTGAGCCAAAGACTTATTCACAAGCTATATTATATCCTGAATGAAGGGAAGCTATGAAACCTGAAATTTTTGCTTTAGAGCAAAATGGGACATGGGACATGGGACTTGGTCCCTTTACTTGATGGTAAACACCCAATGGGCTATAAATAGGTATATAAGTTGAAATTGAAGTTTGATGGTAGTGTAGAAAGATGCAAGGCCCGGCTGGTTACTAAATGGTACACTTAATTGAAGGGATTTGACTACTAGGAGACTTTTATGCGACATCCCGGATTTTCATGAGAAACCTTATCCATGTTTGGAATGGATAATTATATTATTTATTTATTTATTTTTGAGGTGTTTGAGTTTTTTAGAAAAAAAAAATGGGAAGAGAGAAAGCCTTTTAGGAAAGTTTCTAGGTTTGTTGGATTTGGAATCCATTAGTGCAAGCCATTTTAATTAAGGTGTAGTGAGATTAGACCCAAGAGAAGTGAGCAAACCCATGAAGTTAAAACCCTTTCTTCAAAGACCAATTGAGTAAAGACATATTAGAAAATTTTGGAAAAAAGAAAAGTTGGACACTTGTCAAATTTTAGTGGATGAAGAAGGCCCAAAAGGCCCAAGAGAAGCTCAAGGGAGGGCTAGCCATGGTGCTAGGTGCCATAAGTCTTTCGGAGTCCTTCTTGGACATGTGTCAAGTTAGGATACAAAGTCTTTTACTTTTTCAAGAAGCATTTTGCATGGAGAATATGAAAAGAAAGAAGATGGAAGAATTTTGTGGTAAAAGAAGAGTGGTAGGCGTGTAAGAGAGGGGAAGAGTGTGGGAATGGAACAGTCATCTTGGAAATGAGAAAAGACCCACATACTTTACATGTCATGTGTGAAGCTAAAAGACTAGGGTTAAAATAAATTACGAAAGAGCCCTTCTTAGATTTTGGACGTAAGTTTGGATTAAGGGACGAAATAGAAAGTTTGGAAGTGAGATTTTCGAATTTGGCAAAGGGGGAGCTGAATATTTGGTGACCTTTTGTCTCCCCAAGGCAATCTCATCATATGAGAGAGAATAAGAGGATTTCGCCACATGTCGTGCATGCATCGGAGCATGTTTAGAAAGGAAGGGAACTATATAAGGAATGAGCCAAAATTTGAAGGGGCTTTTCCCAACCATTTTTTACACTTCATCTCCTAGTGTTTTTGGCTAAGAACACTCTTCCTATGTGCTCTCATTTTCCTTTACTTTCTCACTAGCCAAACACTCCTATTTGCTTGGATCTCGATTGTTTTTTACGCTAATTTTTTTAGGAACACCATCTATACAAGGTAAGCATCACTCAATTTTATTTTTAAATCACCATGCTTGAGTTTGAGGAAAGTTTTATTTCTTTATTTTTGACCTCAATGGTTTTATATACAAACACACACTTTCACATAAAAACTAGGGTTCTTGTTTTCTCTAAAATGAAGCTCTAGATTTTCTTGGGTTTTTAAACAAAGAAAAATGGAGGATTTCTTAAATCAAGTTTGTGTTTATAAAATGAAAACAAAAGCTAGGGTTTTATCTCTTGGAGAGATTTGGCTCTAGGGTTTTTGAAGGAAAGGTTGATTTTTCTTGGAAGCCAAACACCCTTTAATTTATTAAAGTTTCAGATTTAGGGGTTTTTTTTAATGTTAAATCTTGATTTTATTCTTAATTTATTTTCAAATTCCCTTTGCTTATATTTTTTGGAAACTTGTAAGTATGCTTTTAACCTATCTTGGATATTGATTGCATATATTGTGTAAACATTGTTGGCTATTTCGTTTGTTTATTTGTTTGCTTGCTTATTTGTTATATCTTCTAAAAAATATGTTAAGGTTTTATCTTATGGTTCTAAGGATTCTATGATGGATCATTGGAGGTTATTTGATGAAATATTGGAGAGGTAAGACTTGATAATTTTTGCCCTAAGTTGTTGGATTGAGATGGAATGGTTATTTGATGAAAGATATGAATTTTTGAGCTCTATATGGTTCGGTCATGAGGTTATTTTGGGTTAAATCTTAAGTCTGCAACTTGTAAATGAATGTATGATCTTTCTATTAAATTTCTTGTATGATTTATAGATTTAATTCATCAACTACCCTAGTATATGTTTCAGGTATATGTATGGTTTGAGGTCTTAGAATAAAGTGTGATGTTTTGATGAAAGAATACTATGATGGATAACATTAGGGTTTCGGCTAAGGCCTTGAGATAGCCTAGTACTGTGTTTTGATAACCTTAAGTGGATGCATGAGTTGGTAAGAAAGAATGTGAGAAAAATGGATCATTAAATGTATAGAATGATTCGGCCATGACCCTCTTAGGATTTTGGTTAAGTTGTTTGTTGCTTTTTCGAGCTTGAATGAGTAAGTTTCTATGAAATGAAATATGCTAGCATGTTCTAATGTTTTCAAGCTATGATTGGAAAATGTATGCTTCACACTCTTATGATTACATGCCTTGCATAAGTAAATTGAGGGTTGCATATAAGTCCATGTCACATGATTGCATGTCTTTGGGTCAAGGTTTTTAAAAAGAAAAGAGTCAATTTTTTTTTATAAGAATGCCAAAGGCTAGGATGGGCAAATGTCCTAGTGGAACTCCCTATTCACTTAGGAATGTGTACACTCGAGTAAAACCCCTGGGTTAACGAAATATAGTCGACAGATCTCAAATGGCTCCTAAGGAAAGATACCAAAGTGGGGTCGCACCTAAAACTAGTAGGTACTAAGAACGGTGAAGGCGTAATAAGCGAACTGCCGTATAAGTATATGATTAAGACATAGTCACCTCGACTAAAGAAGTCGTAGAGTGATGTGGTAACTAGCAGGGAACACAGGGTGCATATGGGAGTCATGAGGTGTCCACACATGTTATATGAAAGTCATGATAAGAACAAGACTTTAAGCCTATAAGTGATATAAATGATATTAATGACAAGAAAAAGATATGAGAAGTTATGAACACATGTTAAAGATTAGTCAAAAGAAGAATGAAGGTCTTTTACATGAAAATACATTACGCATATGTCAAGTTATAAGTCTCATTACTCATGTTCATATATTTGTTTGTGTTTGTCTTTTATATGTCTATGACATCTGTGCTATGTTATTTGTATACTTACTGAGATTTCTCAAAATCTTACTTTGGTATTTTTCACTTCCATTCCCTTATCGAAATAATAGAAGTTGTTGCAGGGATAGATAGGGAAGTGCAAGAGACCGCCTCCCAAAAGAGCTTAGGAGACCCCGAAGAGCCTTGCGGGTCCTTTAGAATACTCCACGTATGATAGGTTGTAGGAGGTTGACCAATTTTTTTGTTTAAATCATGAAACTTTTTAAGGAATATAGGAGGATCCTACATGAAGGAAAGGCTAAATAGGACTAGCCCAGTAGGACTCATAACTCGGAGTGATGACCTTATGTGTTTAGTTTTCCTTTTATCTTAGAAAATATGAAATTTAGGTTTTTAAGTGTTTAAGTTTTGGATTCCTAGTAGTTTTGGGATTATGGATTATAACTATTTTTTATTGTGCAATTGCTTGTTTAAGCTTTTGGGATATTTGCACTAGTAGTACCACATGGATTTGACATTATCTTATTATTTTGCCTAAATTATTAGAAAAGACTTTTTCCGTTGCGATATTTATTGCATACCGCTAATAAGTTAGGTACATTGCATATTATATTGTCATATACGAGAAGTGTGCAGCCTTCTGTTACATGTTTCCGATGCTTCAGTCAACGTTAAATCCCAAGCGTGGGCTGGGGGCGTCGACAAGTCCAATAGCTAAACTTACCACAGTTAGGATTTTTTTTTCTATAGCTGCTATCAAACATTGGTGTAATAGCCCTAAAAATCTCCATCTTGATTTAATTAACTAATTAAGGATTGATACACAAGATTAGTGGTAATTGGTGAAAGAACAAAATAGGCTTTGAAGAAATGGGCTTAGGAATGAGACCTTTGGAGAATGGATCAAGTGAATGGGCCAAGAGAGCAATGGTGAGTCCAAAAGCCCATAGAATGAGCCCATAGCCCATCAAGCCCATAATTGAGACACTTGTCAATGGGAGAAAAATCCTAGAAAAATTATCCAAACCCTTGTAGGAAAATCTTATTTGGTAAAGGTTGACTAGTAGTTGGATGCATGCCATGTAGGATTGAGTGTAGGATCTAATGGAATGATTTTTCCTACCATGGTATCTTGGAGGTACAAAGCACCATCCCTTGACTTGCCAAGTGAGGTCATGATGTGTAGGGAAGTTACAAGTGGCATGAGGAGAAGCTTGGATGAAGGGAGCTTGGAGTTTCGGTGGAAGCCAATCCGTGGGGTTCATTGGGGAATCTCATGGGGTATGGCCATCTACAAGTGATAGGACAAAAAGGAAGAGTGTGTAAGTGGATGAAGTACATGTGTAAGAAAGTATGGTGATGTGAAGAGAGGTATGGTGTATGTGTAGGTGATTGAAATGACAAAAACTAGGAAGAGAAGCAAAATGGAGTTTCGGTGGAGCTAGCTTGGCCGGTCATGCCTTGCTCAAATTCTAAAAAGCATGGCTTTGGAATCACTTGGATGGACACATGAGGGGATAGGGGAATGATGATTGAGTGAAAAACAAGAAAATGGAGGCTAGAGGCACCAAGAAGCCGCCGGCCATAGGAAAGAAAGGAGAAAGGAGAATCATCTAGGTATGGCCAAGATTTGATCTTGGAGTGGCCTAGAGTTGTCAATCAACCCATCTATCTTTAGCCATGCCTAAACATGATGAGAAGAGTACCAAGGACCCTAGGGAAGGGAGCTGGCCGTGTGACCCTTAGGCAAAACCCCTTGAGCTCAAATCACTTAGACACATGCAAACACTCTCACTTCCTCTCCACCTCTCGGCCAAACTCATCCTAGCCATTCCTACTTTTGTTTCTTCTCTTTTCACCACATATTTTGAAGAATCCTATAGTAGGAAAGCCAAAAAGCAAGAGTGTGAAGGTGATCAATTCATTGGAGAAGGTTAGTGATTAAATCTATACAAGATTAGGAAGAACACACACACACATGTAACACTTTGTTATGGTTGGAAGGAAATAGGGTTTTCTTTGAGTTTTATGTTCATGACTAGACTAATGGGAGATTTTATATGTGTAATTTCAGATTTAAGCTAAAGCCTAGTAGGAGTGTTGTAAGTATACTCCCACTTTTTCCTTAACAAGTCTTGTATATAGTGAAGTGATCATGTTTGTTGGATTAATGGTTGCCATTGCCATGTTTGGATTGGAATGATTTTTCTTGCTTGAGATATGAGTATTCTTGGATAAATTTATATGATGGAGCAAGCTTAGAATATGAGTAGAAATGATGGATCAAGTGTTAGTTGCAAAAAGAACGGAAAAAGCATGATTATTTGATGAAATGATGAAAATGATGCATGAAGGATTTTAGTGTTAAACATTAAATTGTGGTGTTGCTAAGGTAAAGATTTTATTTGAGGAACTAGTGATGGAATTGATTTATTCAAGGAGCATATTGTTGTAAGAAAATGAAAAATGGACATGAGAATAAATTATTTGATTGATATGGATGGAAATGATATATATATATTTGCATATGGAAGGAATGATCACTTGTGTATGATGTATAGAAATGTTTATTTGGAATTTGATAATATTTCAGGTTGAGATTGGAAGATTAAAATTATATTGCTTGGTGGTGATTTTGTTTAGTTGAACTCATAGAAGAGACTATTAAAAAGAGGAAGTTTCAATAGACTAAGGGGAGGAGTTCCCTAAGTTAGAAAGGTGAATGGAGGGGATAGAAATAACTAAGTTTGATGTGAAATGGTTACTTGGGAAACATTAGGGTTTCGGTTACCCCTTGCTAAGGAGGGTACTTGATTCAATTTGATACTTTAAAATTTATTGGAGGAAATTTGAAGTCAAATGATGAAGAAAAACCCTAGAAACTCTCTAGGAGAATTCGGCCATGATGGGTTGGAGATGGGCCCAATACCCCACTTCAATCCTAGGCCCATGTTGGGTATAGAACATGATGACTAAGTAGGAAAATTATGAAATTATCCCAAAAGAGGGAGAAAGAAAATGAAATGTGAATGCACTCGAGCCTGTCTCGGGTTCTTGCATGAAAATAAGTAAGCATGCATGTCCCATGCATAAGTCATGAAAAGAAAGTTTTTAAAGTCAAGCATGTTTTTAAGAAAAGAAAAGAAAAGATGGAATTTTTGAAAGAAAAGAAAGAAGTAAAGTTTTATAAGAACCCCAAAGGCTGGGACGGGGAAGTGCCCCAGTGGAACTCCCTGTCCACTCAGGAGTGTCTAAAGTCGAGTGGTAGCCCCTGGGTCGACGAAGAACAGTCGGCGGACCGTGTATGGCACCAAAAGGTGGCCGGAGCGCGGTAGCACCTAACACTGGTGGGTGCCCAAGACGGATAAGGTGTAAGGACCTACCGTTTTAAAGTTATATGACGCTCACTTTAGGGTGATGCGGTAACCAGCAGGGAACACGCGGTGCTAGGGGAACCGTGTTGTGTCTCATACATGTTAAAGGAAAGTCATGACAAGAAGGGCTTTCGAACCAAAAGAAAGATCTGTTCAAGATAAGTGGCGCCTAAGAAAGAAAGAAAGATACGAAATGTTTTAAAGAAACGTTTTGAAAAGTAACGATGATATGAAAAGAAGTTTGAAAGAAGAAGTCTGCATGAAAGTTTTATGAAAAGAAGTCTGAAAGAAGTATGTCTATTTAAAAGTTTTCATGAGCATGTGCATGAGTCAGTCATTCATTGCATGTGCATTAGTTAAGAATGTGTTGTTCACTTATCTGTATATCTGATATGTTCTGGTTTAAGTGTAGTGTACTTGCTGAGATTTCTCCCGAAATCTCACCCCCTTTCATTATCTTTACTATTGCTCCCTTGGGAACAATAGAAGTCATTGCAGGACAGGATGGACCCACGGATTACGACTCTCGAGAAGATGGGTCGGACCCTCATGGGCCCGACTAAGGCTGAGACTGCCGGGCCAGTGACCCTAGACCTGTTGGGTCAGTGGGCGGCAGAGTCGCTTCCTATGGCGACTTACTTTTTTGACGACCTACGCCCTACGGGGTGCTGTATGGTGCTGGGAGTTGACGGGCTCCTCCACATGGGACGCCTGTTTACGTCATCCTCTGGGATGATGTGTGACGTAGGTCCAGGGCTGAGTCTGGACAGCCTTCGTTATGGCCCCAACTATAAGAAGATAAAAGAAGAACCCGCCTATTAGTATGGTTGGCAGAGGGAGGAGTGGATCAGCAGCACCTTTATTTTGTATACATCGATGTACTTTTGGAAAAATCTTCCCGCTGTTTTGGGAAGTACTTTTGTATAAAACTGTTTACATTGGTGACTTTATTCTGATGCATATATATGTGCTTGTGATGTTTAATTTGGGTTTTATTTTGTTAACCATGTGATGTGCGACAAGCGTAACGTTTTGTCGTTTATTTATGGCTTGACCTTTTTCCGCTGCGATAATAATGAAAAAAAAAAATATAAGGCTCTCATAAGTTAAGATGAGGGATGACTTCCTTGTGACGTTCGTCCCCGGCGTCGCATTTTGCGTACGAACTCAAGCGCAAGCTGGGGCGCCGACAATTGGCCTATATTCCAACTAGATGTGGATACTGCATTTTTGAATGGTGATCTTCAAGAGGAGGTATATATGACACTCCCTTTTGGTTTTGACAGCAAGGGGGAGACATAATTAGTTTGCAAACTAAATAAGTCTTTGTATGACTTAAAACAAGTCTCAAGACAATAGTTTGCAAATCCTCTTTCACATTACTGACCAATGGATTTACTCAGTCAAAATCTAACTATTCCCTTTTCAGTAAGCATGAAGGGACTTCAATTGTTATGTTTTTAGTCTATGTGGATGACATTTTAGTGTCAAGCAATTATGTAGCAGCCACTGACTCTGTAAAAGCTTTCCTGAATACTCGTTTCAAATGAAAGGATTTAGGTCCTTCAAAATACTTCTTGTGGCTAGAGGTAGGTACGTCTTCTAAAGGGATTCATCTTTTTCAAAGAAAATATTTTTTAGACATCATAGAAGACTGTGCTTTAATTGGTTGTAAACCAGTAAATACACCAATGGAGCAAAATTTACATCTCAATGCTGACAATGGTGATGAATTAAAGAATCCTTCTCAGTTCAGGAAATTAGTTGGTAGATTAATCTACCTGACCATAACCAAACCAAATATAGCTTCTTTTTTTTGTGTGCAGAAACTAAGTCAATACATGCATAAACCAAGGTAGTCATATGGTAGCAGCTCATAGAGTTGTTCAATACATCAAATCCACAATTGGTTTGGGTCTATTTTTCTCATCCTCTTCAGTTGATTTTTAACTGAAAAGTTATATTGATTTTGACTAGGCAGCCTACCCAGATACTCGAAGGTTTGTAATTGGATTCACAGTGTTCTTAGGAGATAATATGGTAAGCTGAAAATCGAAAAAACAGCATACAATTTCAAGGTCTTTTGTTGAGTCAGAGTTATGGCTGCAGGAGTTTGTGAATTAATTTGGTTGAAAAATCTGTTATCAGATTTTTGAATTAGGCATTCTAAAGTTGTCCTTATGTACTGTGACTCTCAAGCAGCAATACACATATCTTCCAATCCAATGTACCATGAAAGGACAAAACACATAGAGTTAGATTGTCATATAGTGAGAAAAAGGTTTTAAGCTGGAGACATCAAGCTATTTGTGATAACCTGATTTTTTTTCCTTTTGAATTTATATGCTTGAAATGGTTATGTTTTTTTAAGAATTTATTTTAATCATTCTTTGAAACTTTTTGAAAATATATATTGCTATGTATTTAGTTGGGCTTTCTCTTGGGTTGGGTAGTGATAACCTAAGCTCAAAATAGTGTGAGATTCAAATGAAACCTATAAGGAATCTTTGGAGGCCACATTTTGGACTCATTTGGAGGGAAAATTTAATTTTATCTATATTTTTATTTTATTTTACTTGGGAGACAAGGATCAACAAATGACATATAGCAAAAATGATTGGAAGGATATCTAACTTTGTTTTGTCTTAGATAGGATCGAAATGGTGACAAATGGCAATTGGGGAGGAAATGAGTAAGCAAACATTGAAATCTTTTTTTAACAAGTTTTGGCTATGATGGATTTTAGTGGAAAATCTAAGTGGTTAAGGGAAACTTGGCTTAAGTTGGACCAACCTAAAACTAAGAGTTAGATAAAAAGTTATTTTTGTCTTCTTCCTTGAGAGAGAGCAACAAAAATGAATGAAAAATATTGAACTAGTGGCACAAGATGATATGCAAACAAGTCATGGGATATTCTTCCTTGTAAGTTTCGGATTTGAAGTGAGAAGAATCAAACATCCTTTTACTTTATCTCTTCTATATTTGTTTTAATCTTAGATTATATAAGAATTAGATCTTGTCAAAATAGGCATGATTGCTCTAAATTTAGGATGACATTTGGCATGATAAGAAAATATGGCTTTTGAAAATACAAGGAGATATTGTATAGAGATTAGAGTTAGGTAGCTTTTTATTAGAGTTTTAGTGGAATAAGTAAAGAATATTCCCCTCCCTGGAAAGCTAACGGCTTGGATGAGTTTAGGGGAAAGGGAACCGACTTATAAATGTATTTTTTATTTTATGTTTATGCAATAATCATATTTCTTGACAAGTATTAGGACAAGTGGCAACCAATGCTAGATGAAAAACAAAACACGAATATTTTCCTAGGTAACTATCGGATGAGACCAAAATGGAAGTATTGTAACCGAATTCCACTTTTGTTTTACTTAGATGTAATGCACAACAATAGATAAGATGTGTACCTAACTTTGTCATCTACCTAAGTGTATATCATAGCATGAGATAAGGATTTGGTCATGTCATTGCCAATTAAGTCTAAGTGAAGGGAGAATGAGTACACTACCACCTAAGTGGGCACATGGCACGGCAAGCATAGCTTGAGAAATTTTTTTCAAAAGTTTTACCACTCATTTGCCCAGAGGTGTCGACCAAAACTCCCTTAGATACTCACTCTATTTTCCTCCCAAGTAATTCAGCCAAGCCAAACTCAAACCCTTTTCCTTTTCCTTTTCCATTTACGTACATTCCAAACATTTCCTTCTTTGCACCTAGGTGTGTATTTCTCCAAAAGTGGTGAATATCTCTTCTTCACAAGATTTCCTTTGCTAAATCTATTGGAAAATTGGTAAGTACACTCTTAACTTAATCTTAGCATTTTCTTATATATATAGAGCTAACTTGTTTTTAGATATTTTATTTGCATGTATGGTATGCTTGATGAATAGTTCAATCTATGTTTTGTTAAGGTGATACCTTAAGATTTGATCTAAGAAGTATTTGGAAGAGTATAGTGGAGATTTGAGGAAAGAATTTCAGGAATATAGTTAGTGAAATTTTGGCTAAAGGAATTAGATCATGGCATGTTGTGTTTAGATGATAAAATATTGTTTTGGAGGTTTATAGGTTTCGGTCATGATGTTTTCTTTGGAGAAATTTGATACTTTTAACTCAAAGGTAATGATATGATTATATCTAAATTTTTGAGTGACTTTCTTAATTTTAATTTTTCTTGTGGATTAGTTGAAGATATATATATTTGATGGGTGGAAAGATTATATGATGATAAGTGATTGAATAAAAGGACTCCATGAGTTACATGAGTGTTCCGGCTAGTGGATTAATTTAGCTTGGTTATTGAGTTATGGGTTAGACTAAGAAAAGAACAAGATGATCAAAGGAAAAGAAAAGGAAGTTTGGGTTTAACTCTACTATGGGCCTCGGTTTTAACCCTTTAATGTTAGGATTGATTTGTTTTGATTAAATAAGAATAACAGTGAAGGCAATTCGATTTGCTGTCATAACAAGAATAATAAGAATTACAAGGAAGAGACATGACAAAGTTATGAAAAGTTTTGTACCTGTGTTAACGAAATTCTTCTTATAAAAATATTTGCAAAAAGGTGTAAACACAGAGTATAAGTCACGCATAAGTCATGTTATAAGTCTCATGATCATGATACATGCATTGATGTCGTTATCTATATATGCTGATAATGTTTTTATTATGTTATTTGTGTACTTACTAAGATTTTTTTGAAATCTCACTCTTTTAATTTCACCTATTATGGAATGATAGACATCAGTGCAAGAATAAATGACTCAATACAAGATCCAGACTACTCGAAAAATTTTGAGGAACCCCTGAAAGTGAAGAGGGATAATGATATATTTGTTCTTTTGGATTATAAAATAATAATGTGTATTATTAAGAATTCGATACATTATGTTTTATGTTTATAAAGTTATGAGTTTAATATAGATTATTATGTGATACTAGCAAAGATTTAGATTTCTTTGTTGACTATTTGAAATTAACCTTATTCCGCTACAATATACATTTCATACTATTAATAAGTTAGGTGCATACACATTATTTCCAACATGAACAATGGGTATACAGCCTAGTGTTACATATCTCGACGCTTCAGTTTACGTTAAATCCCAAACGTAAATTGGGGGACGTCACATAATTCATGTGAAATCTGGACAATAGACAGCTAACATTTTAACTAAGTCACTTGGCTTATATCAATTCAATCATCTCATAAGCAAGATGAGACTATTAAATATTTATAGTCCATCTTGAGGGGGAGCATTAAGATTGTATAAGTTTAATACTTATCAATTTTTTTTCTCTCTTGGTCTTACATGTGTACATACATATTTAAAATGCTCATTTAGCTTTCTAATTTGTAACTCTTAGTCAGCTTAGTTAAAATGTACATACATAATTAGCTCTTAGTATTTGTAACTCTAATTTTATTAATAGATCATTTTTCTTTTGGAATGTGTGATTCTTAATAATAAATCTTCAAATTAAATCTAGAAAAAGTCCACTACACTTGAGTACGAACATATATTTATACATGATAAATTCCCTAATCATACATATATATATATATATACATATATATATATGCATGCTATTTTTAGTTTTGGAGATAGCACAAAGACCAAAATAATAGGAATTTAATATTGGACGATACACTCACAAAGTTCCCACCGATTTTGCTCAAAACTTGGCTCTAGAATCCTCGAAGTTTTTTTATGATACTAGCTCGTGTGTAAAGTAGATAAGTCCATGATTTTTGTAGTCAGATATTAAAAGGCTTTCCTACATATTCCATCCTCATTTGTTTTATATTAACTCTTTAGAAAAATACAAAAGCCAAAAAAAAAAAAAACTGCTATAACTGTTTTAGTTGTTTTTTCTGGTGCTTGATAAAAAAAGAAACCAAACTTTATCCAACAATAAGCACTAATTTGGAGACCTATAACGATCATATGTCTTCATCTTCAACCATGAATGCTTGAATGTACATTACATGGCATAAGAAAAATAGATAAAAAAATATATATTAAAAAAAAAAAACCTATGTGAGTCAGTTGTAGGTGGGTTTCGTCAATCGATCAGAGCTTTATCGTCGAAGGTTCCAGACAGTGACCGTGAAGGTTGAGGAAGAACGTTGGGGAAGAGGGGTGGGGGGCGGGGTGGAGAGGGGCAGGAGGGAAACTGGAACCAAATTGTGCTCTGATTTGGAAATGGGCAAAAAGAAACTAAAGCCTGGTTTATTTTTAGAGATGATATTGAGATAGAATGAGATAAGTTGAAACTAAAGTGAAAAATTAAAGAAATTATTTTTATAAATTATTTTTTTTATATGATTTGAAAATGTTAAATTATTTATATTATTTTATATTAGAATTTAAAAAATATAAAATAATTAGATAAGATAAGATGACATGTATTTTGTAAACAAATCATGCCTAAACGTCACATTTAACTTTAAAAATAAAATAGTCAGATCAACATCTCGTATGGTCTATGTGAGAAGGGCACTTGAATACAACTACTCTTCTAAATATATACATATCAAAACTAAATAAAATTTAAATTAATTATAAATTAACACTTGATTAAATAATTGTGAAAATTTGTGAAGTCGTTGTTTCTTTATAGTTCGATTCTGGCGTGCAAAATAAATTGTAGTTTACAAGGTTAAGAATATTGGTATTGGATTAATAATTTTTTTTTTTTTAAGTCTAAATTTTATATATAATTTAATTTTTTTTATCATATTTAATTAATTAATTTGAAAATGTTTTTGAAGATATAAGTTATTTTTGAAAAAGATAATGTTTTTTTTTTCATCATATTTTATATAACTTATATCTTTTTCAAAAATAACTTATATCTTCAAAATATTTTTTAAATTAATTAATTATATATGATGAAATTTTTTTAAATTGTGTATAAAATTTGTACTTTTTAAAATAAATTTTTAGGATTAAATTACGACCTGACCAAGGCTCAACTGTAATTCACACGAAGTTCCCATCGCAAGCTTACTCATTAAGATTGAAGTAGAAGATCTGTCGTAGAGATGATGGTTTTCCACACTGGATCGTCTCTAAATCGTCGACGACTCCACAGAACATCAATTAGACTCTAATAACCTGACGATAATATGAGCAAGGAAGAAAAGAACAGTTTCGTCTCCGGCGAACATCACCATGTTCAGCATCAGCAATTTGAGCCTCAGTATGGCACCTTCCAAGGCGTCCTCAACTATCCTCCTCCTCCTCCGCCTCCCGTCATCGGCTTGCCTCAGCCTTCCCCTCCGCCTGGCTCCTTCCAGCCCTCCGCTCCTCCATCCTATTCTCCTCACTACTATGCTCATGGATATCAATCCGTTCCGGGTACTTTCTTTTCTTTTCTTGGCTAATGAACTTTTGTGCTTTGGTTTGTGTTGAATTCGAATAGTTGCTGATCATATTTCATTCTGATTTGTTCATGAAAATTATTTGCGTAATTATATTGTAGTTTCTTTTTTTACCTGATCAACAGAGAGATAGAGACACATACTTTTGCAGGTTTGATGATATAGCTATAACTTATGAAAAAATTAACTTGTGTCTACCTCTACAACCATACTTGAAGCAAATATTGTTTTTGGTTATCAACGTGCAAGAAGGCATTACCTTCATTATGCCCAACCCAGGTTGATAGGGCTGGGCTCTTTGCGGTTAAACCGCCCAATCAACTGGGGTTGTTTCTTAAAAGTGGTAATGAAATGGATAACTAATATGTGATGGCTTTAAATTAAACCTGTGAAGTCGATAGGTTTTGTGAGCTTTAATTAAAACATAACTGGTTACTGTGCAATCAGCAGAGAAATAATCAAACAAAAACTAAATGTACAAAAAGGGTTAGTGAAAAGTATTTCTGCGCTATCAAATGCACTACATTAGCCACATAAATAGGTACAAAACAGAGGAACTGCTGATCTTCTGCACTAATGTTTCCATTGGAGTCTATCAACATGAAAATTTGCGACCTGGTTGAAACCTTTGTGAGATTTTTCAGATTTCGTGTTGGGAATAAGTAGTTCAACAAATAGCAATAGATGAAGTAACGCAGCGGATGCAATACAGGAGAAAATAAAACGATAGATAGAACACACAGATTTAAGTAGGCTCAGAGTAAGCCTACGTCCACTGTGGGGTCGGTCTCAAAACTTTTACCATAAGTCAAAAATGGAGTACAAAGATTGAATCAAAAGATTCTACAAAATAATTACTCAGTCTTACATGTATACTCTCAACCTCACAAATGTTTACTCTCAAGAACACTGAACACTCAAAATGCAAATAACAGAAGGAAAAACAAATAGGCAAAGCTCTGGGCATTAACGTTCAAATGAACTTGTTTTTTTTATATAAGTGACACTCGCTCGAGCGAGACACTATTCCAAATGGCGCACCCTAGGTCTATAGAACATTAACTCGAAACGAATCATCAAGCGAACGGCTAGGGTTGCATTTCGCTCGACCGAGACCTTGAGCGAGGGTCGAGCGAAGTCACTGCCTGCACCTCGCTCGAGTTGGACGTCGAGTGAGGGTCTCGCGAAGTATCTGCCTGGATTTCGCTCGAGCTGGACGTTGAGTGAGAGTCAAGCAAACTCTCGGGTTGAAATTTCGCTCAAGCTGGAAGTCGAGCGAGAGTTGAGCGAACTTATTGTATGACTCTTGCTCGAGCTGGACGTCGAGCGAGAATGCAGGGGAGGCGCTTATTCAAGCCATCTCTCAACAAATCTTCACCTTGGCTTGAATATTCACAAGCCTCACTGAAAAACATCAAAGGACCAACCCCATCTAAATCCCCTAAGGGATCTAGAAACCCCAAACACCGATTAAGTCCAAAGAGAGTTTGAACTTGTGTACTGGAATTGGCTTTGTCATCATGTTTGCTGGATTTTCTATAGTAGCAATCTTCTGAATTGTTACAATATCGTCTGCAACGATATCTCTAAGGAAATGATACCTAATATCAATGTGTTTTGTTCTTTCATGATACATTTGATTTTTGGTCAAATGTATTGCACTTTGATTGTCACAGTAAATTGACATCTCCTCCTGCTGTAAATCCAAGTCACTGATCAGGTCCTTTAACTAGATGGTCTCCTTAACAGCCTCAACTACTGCTATGTATTCTGCCCCTGTAGTTGATAAAGCAACAGTTGATTGTAGTGTTGCTTTCCAACTAATAGCAAAACCACAAAGTGTAAACACATAACCTGTCAATGATTTTTTTCTATCTAAATCTCCAGCATAATTAGAATCAACATATCTAACGACATTAGAACTGAAATCTACATTTCTATCAAAGATTAAGCCAACGTGTAAAATTTCCTTTAAATACCTCAGAATGCATTTCACTGCCTGCCAGTGAGTTTTACCTGGATTAGTCATGTATCTATTAACAAAACTCACTGCTTGTGAAATATCTGGATTGGTACAAACCATCGGATACATCACACTGCCAATTGTGCTGGAATAGGGAACACTTGCTATAGTCCGTTCCTCCTTATCGGTCTGGGAAGATAGGGAAGCTGAAAGCTTGAAATGTAATGCAAGCGGTGTGCTTACAAGTTTGGAAGTAAACATTCCAAACCTGTTGAGAACCTTTTTAATATATTTTCTCTGAGACAAGTACAACTTACCAGCTTTTCTATCCCTATGAATTTTCATACCTAAAATCTTTCTATCAATGCCTAAATCTTTCATCTCAAACTTATTCCTAAGTTGAGTTTTCATCAAATCAATATCATACATGCTCTTAGCAGCTATAAGCATGTCATCATCATAAAACAATAAGTGAATGAAAGATCTATCAGGCAATTGTCTGTGATAAACACAGCTCATAGTTACTTTTCAAATAACTATGATCAATCATAAACAGATCAAAACGTTTATACCATTGCCTTGGAGACTGTTTCAAACCATACAATTCTTTCTTCAATCTGCATACATGGTCTTCTTTGCCTGAAATGATGAATCCCTCTGGCTAATGCATATAAATAGTCTCTTCAAACTCACCATGTAGAAACGCTGTTTTAACATCAAGCTGCTGTAGCTCCAAGTCATACAATTCCGTAATGACAAGTAAAACTCTAATTGAACTGTGTTTTACAACCGGGAAGAAGACCTCATTGAAGTCAATCCCTTCTCTCTGACTGTAGCTATTAGCAACTAGGCGTGCCTTGTATGTTGCATCTGTATTATTCTGGATTCCTCATTTTTTCTTGAATACCCATTTGCAGCCAACAGTCTTCGTCTTCGCTGGCAACTTAACCAAATTCTATGTTTGGTTCTTATGAAGAGACTCAATCTCTTCACTCATCGTTGAGTACTACTAAGTAGACTCTGTACTCCTCACAGCCTCTGAATAACTAGAAGGCTCCTGCAATTATAGCTTTTGCTATAGTAAGGGCGTACATCACTATGTCTGCATGAGCATATCTTTGAGGTGGTCTAATCTGCCTCTGCTGCGTACCAGTAGCAATACTGTATTTCTGCTCATCACGTGCCTCAGCTTCAGAATCAAAATCATGCCCATCAGCAGTGATATGATCCTCGGTGTTATCTGGCGTTCTCTATGGAGCCTGTTGCTCTACCTGTTTGCCTTTTCCCTGGTCTGTACCTGTCATCACAGTAAACTCATTTCTCGGATTAAGCATAGACTGTTCATCAAAAACATCTCTGCTTACCACAAACTTGGATAATTTGGGATCAATACACCACAACCTATATCCCTTCACCCCACTAGCATATCCCATGAATATGCATTTATTTGCTCTTGGTTCAAGCTTACATTCATTGACATGAAAATAAACAGGACAATCGAAAATCTTTAAATCCGAATAATCAACAGGAGTATTAGACCATACCTGATTTGGTGTTTTCAAACGAATAGTCGTGGCTGGTGAGCGGTTAACTAGAAAGCAGGCCGTGTTGGCTACTTCCGCTCAGAAGTTTTTAGACAAGCCCACATTAGAAAGCATACTGTGTGCTCTCTCCAATAGTGTCCGGTTCATCCATTCAGCTATTCCATTTTACTGTGGAGTGTGTCTAACTGTACGGTGTTTGACAATGCCTTCATTCTTGCAGAATTCATCGAACTCTCCTCCGTAGAACTCCATACCATTGTCAGTCCGAAGCCGTTTCACTTTCTTGCCTGTCTGATTCTCAATCAAAGCTTTCCACTGCTTAAAGTTGGTGAAAACATCACTCTTCTGCTTGAGAAAATATACTCACACCTTCCGTGAGTAATCATTAATCAATGTAAGTAGGTAATTAGCTCCAACTTTTGATGGAACAAAAGACGGACCCCAAAGGTCAGAATGAATGTAATCCACAATACTTTTGGTTCTGTGAACTCCTGTAGCAAACTGCACTTTATACTGTTTCCCAAAGACGCAATGCTCACACAAATCAAGTTTGTCAATTTTCTTATTCCCTAACAACCCCTACTTACTGAGGATAGACATCCCCTTCTCACTCATATGCCTTAAGCGCATATGCCATAAACGAGTGAGATATAAATCTGGATCAACTGATACAGAAACTAAAGCCGCACTTGTCACTATACTGCCCTGAAGGAAATAAAGTCCATCAGACTTAACTCCTCTCATTACAATCATGGAGCTTTTGTTGACTTTCATCGCTCTTCCTTCACCTATGTACTTAAAGCCTAAAGAGTCAAGTGCCCCCATCGAGATAAGATTCTTCTTCAAATCTGGAATATGTCGGATATTAGACAATGTCCTAACAATCCCATCATACATCCTTATTTGAACTGAGTTGAGTCCTACAATCTTGCACACCATATCGTTTCCCAATAGAACAGAACCCCTATTGACTTGTTCATAAGATGTGAACCAATCCCTCTTGGGACACATATGGAATGTACAAGCTAAATGCATGATCTACTTGTCACTGAAGCGACTGCTCGAGTCACTGATTGCCAAAACAATATTTGAGCCATCAAAACTATTATCTGCAACACTGATGGCATTGGAAGAACTGGTAGATTCTTCCTTCTTCCTTAGTTTGATACACTTGTTCTTGTAATGACCGAACTTGTGGCAGTAGTAATATTTCACATTTTTCTTGTTACCTTTCGATTGTGACTTGCCCCTAGACTTGCCTCTGCTCTTCTCTGAACTCTTCTCACTGGATCTTCCTCGGCTAGAGGAAGTTTTTACAAACAAGCTGCTGGCTTGATTTTCACCACTCTCGTCACCAAACTTACTTATCAATTTCTTGGAATTCAAAACAGATTTCACATTTGCTAAGGAAATGGTATCTCTTCCATACAGCATGAAATTTGCAAAATTTTCAAATAGTATAGGTAATGAACACAAAACAATTAAAACTTGATTTTCCTCTTCAAACTTAATGTCTATATTTCTAAGATCCATGATAATCTTATTAAATTCATCTAGATGTTCAGTAATGGAAGTTCCTTCATGCATTTTAAGAGTATACAACTTTTGTTTCAAATACAAACGATTAGTGAGAGATTTCTTCATATATAAGCTTTCTAGTTTTTCCCATAGACCAGCAATGGTCTCTTCCTCAGCAAGCTCTCTCGAAACACCATCAGATAGTGATTAAAAGAACAGTGTTGTGTACCTTGTCTTCATCGTCCTTAGACGGTATAAGAGAATTAGCAGACACCTTCTCTTCAAGAACCTTAAACAAATCCTGCTGACGCAACAAAATCTTCATCTTTATGCACCATAAACTGAAGCTATTCTGTTAATCAAACTTCTCCACTTCAAATCTCGTTGTAGCCATCCCTTCAAATCTTCGCAGAGCAGATGCTCTGATACCAGTTTGTTGGGAATAAGCAGTTCAACAAACATCAATAGATGAAGTAATGTAGCGGATGCGACACATGAGAAAATAAAACGATAGATAGAACACACAGATTTAAGTGGTTCGGCTTAGAATAAGTCTACGTCCACTGTGGGGTCGATCTCAAAACTTTCACTATAAATCAAAGATGGAGTACAGAGATTAAATCAAAAGATTCTACAAAGTAATCACTCAGTCTCACGTGTATACTCTCAACCTCACAAGTGTTTACTCTCAAGAACACTCAAAATGCAAATAACGAAAGGAAAAACAAATAGGTAGAGCTCTGGGTGTTAACATTCAAATGAATGTGTTTTTCTTATAAAAGTGGCACTTCGAGTGAGAGCACTCTCGCTCGAGCGAGACACTATTCCAAACGGCGCACCCTAAGTCCGCAGAACATTAGCTCAAAGCGAACCATCGAGCGAACGGCTAGGGTTGCATTTCGCTTGACCGAGACCTCGAGCGAAGGTTGAGCGAAGTCATTGCCTGCACCTCGCTCGAGTTAGCTGTCGAGCGAGGGTCTCGCGAAGTCTTTGCTTGGATCTCGCTCAAGCTGGACGTCGAGCGAGAGTCGAGCGAACTCTCGGATTGAAGTCTTGCTTGAGCTAGAAGTCGAACGAGAGTTGAGCGAACTTACTGGATGACTCTTGCTCGAGGTGGACGTAGAGCGAGAGTCAAACGAAAATACAGGAGAGACACTTATTCATGCCACCTCTCAACATTTCGGAGTGTAATTATCCTGTCTGGTGTATGTAGTATAACAATTATTATAAGTTGATTGATTCTTGTGTACTATTTTCTTTGTAGTTCAATAACCATCATGACTTTTAAATTGTCAGTTGTGTATGTTTGCATTTGAGTTTTTATACTTACAGTTTTGAATGTGTTTAACTTTATTCAAGGCTATGCTGTTGCCGAGGGAACACCAGTGAGAGAGCCCCGCCTTCCTTGCTGTGGTATTGGTTTCGGCTGGTTCGTGTAAGTTTTTATCATGGTTTGTTTAAACATTGATTTTACTAAAACACAGCTCTTAAGAATTACATCAACATAATAATCAGTAAGAATTTGTGATATGGGTTTGTATTTTTATCCTCAAATATGAAATTTCCATATGCTAATTTGTGGGTTCAGGTCTTAAATGTTTACCGGATAAGGTACATTTACACAAATTCTACATTACAGAAACCAAATTACTGAATAAATACTGACAATTTAGTTAGATTTTACTCAGTTCATGCCTTCTTTGGTGTATTCTAAGCAATGTAATGTAATATTCTCAACGTCAAAATTTCTAAATTAACTCCTACCAGATCCAAAGCGCTGTATAAAATTATTAAACCCACAAATTAAGAGCTGCAAATTTTCACATGCAATAAGTACTTATATAGATTTTCCCCAAAATTAGTAAATTAATTGGAATTAACCTTGTCCATTTGTTCTAGCCTCCTCCTGGACATTATTGCCTATGTTGTGTCCTTCTGATCAAGAAACTGCAGTATATCCAGGAAGTTTGAACTAATGGTTTAACTGATGTAGCTGAGAAAACATTTAGGTGTAAATAAGGTGATTATTTAAGAATGATGAGGTGGAGCTCGTCGAGTTTGATAACATTCCTAATTATTGCTTTGAATTTTCTCTTTGGCCTTTTGTAGAGTTTTTAAGATCCTTTGGCATTGTGTTGGTGTCCACAAGGCTTGCTACTTCCTACAAGTACTCTTATTTCGACAAATGGCTTCCTTGCCTTCTTTATATCAGCTCGTTAATTTGAGACTGAGAATATATTAGTTTAGGCTGGCATTTTATAATTTTGTGCATAATACACTTGAGTGACTGAGAATCTACTCAATATGAATGTTCAGGTGCCTGAAAATTTGTGTCCAGATTCCTCAATCCCTCACTCTCAGTCAGTCTGAGAATGATTTTTTTTTTTCTCTTGGGATTACGTTTCTATTCTTTGCTCCTTGAAATTGCTGTAATCATGCATTTTCCTTTCAGATTCATGTATCTAAGGCTAATAGAATGTTGGGAATTATTAGTGATGTTCTCAGATATTTATCATATCTTAGTTCACTGTAGTCATATTTTGAGTCATATTTTGATTTCAGTACAATTTTTTGAGTTTTTAATACTGAGAAGAGCGTTATCTTTTGAAGGTTTATTATTGGCTTCTTTTTTGGTGCCATCCCCTGGTATATTGGGGCACTTGTTCTACTGTGTTCCAGAATTGATTACCGGGAGAAACCTGGATATGTTGCTTGCACAGTTGCTGTGAGTTACACATCTCTCTATCTCATCATCTTTTTCTACCCCCCCTTTTTTTTCTTCTTGAGTTTTTCTTTTCTTTTCATGTGAGGATATGCTCTACTGATAATTGCACTAACCTCTCTCTCTCTCACGCATGCACCCACACCCACACCCACACCCACACCCACACCCATACACACTGTTTTAAGATTTTGTAGTCCTTTTAGCCATATTACATCATGTTGCCTTTATTGCAATAATTCTAGAATGGATTTCGTCTTGTTGGCAGTAGTGGGCATCCCTGTGACTAGTAGGGGGTTTGTTTGAACTATTTACTTGGGCATAGTTGGCATGGGTTATTTGTCGACAGCCGTGGCAGCTTTGTTTCTGGCGGATGGGTTGGCAAAATGGGAAACTTCTCGCTTCGGAGATAGAGACTATCTTGTGTAGTGATGTTCTCATCTCTGTCATCTTTGTATGGCCATTCCAAAGCATGGAGGTGTTGGTTCATGGGGACTCCTGGTAATTCCAGAAGGGAAATATAGCATTGGCAATGGGTCCCAATGGAGACAGTTGCAGAAGACTTGCTGTTCTCTAAATCCAAAAGGGATGGTATTTTTTTTAAGGGCATGGTGAAAGATATGGTGGGCAAGGCCGATTCAAATTTTATGTGGGGCCTTCTTAGGACTCTGGCTATTGATAGTAATGAGAATAGCACGCCAGGGAAGGGAAATTGTATTGGTGGAAAATTTAAATTTTGAAGCTGGGTATGGTCAGCAAACAGCAAATTCTTTTTGTTAGGTAATGAGGAAGGTGAACAAACAACAAACACAGGAATTCCATCCATTATAGGAGCTTCTTTAGTATTTTTCAAGGAGTGATACCCATCGTTAGTGTGTAAGGGTAGGTTTGGCAAGCAAAGTATTTTCAGGTTTTCTCAAAATACTCCATTACTATTCATTACTTTATTATTCATTTTCATCTACTTTAACTACTATTCATTACTTTTCATTACTATTTATATTCTATTATTACTTTTTCATTACTTTTTCACTACTATTTAAAACTTTTCTCAACACTTCTCACTATCCAAATCAAACTAAAGAAGGATCAATAGCATCCTCTTCAAGTTTTTTTAAGGCTAAGAAGCCAATTGGAGGGCTTGAGAAGCTTTCATCTTTTAATTCAAAGGTTGGATAAGGCTGGGATATGGCTTTGAAGCTGCTCGGGCTGATGTGGCATTAAATTGAAATCGGCCTTTGACCAATCTCTCTCAAATCTAACTGTTGTGGTTAAAATGCCCAATAGGGGTTCACGTGATGTAAGGGCTTGCATTGGTAAAGACCTAAAGAAGGTTTCCTTTAAATATCCATGTTGAACAGGCTTTCCTAACAAAGTTCACCCAATCGTTAGACTTAGAGATTGAGCCATCTGTGGATTATAAAGGAAAAAGGCTCGATGGTTGACTCCTTTTCTCCCTAGCCCAGTGAGATTTGTTCTTTTAGGTGGTAAGGCTAATGGCATGTTACTTATCCAAAAACAAAAAAGAAAAAGAGGCTAATGGCATGTTTGATTGGTGAAAATTTTGAAAATTTCTTGAACTTTTAAAAATTATTTTGAGATTTGTAACATGCTTTGTATAGGATTTTGTGAAGTGAGTAGGAAAATAAGATGTTTGGATAAAACTATTTTGACAGTTGTTTTGTATTTGGATTTGTCAAAGTGAGTGTGTAGATTTGAAAAGTTGTTTGGGTTAATTTTTCTTGAGATGTGTTTTTTTTTTTTGGGTGAAAAATGGTTTGGATTTTTGTTTTTTGTTTTTAATGAAATCTTGACAAATGATTGGATGTGAAGTTTGTTGAGAAATATAAAACGTTTTCATTATTTTGAATGATGTTTGAATTCAATTTACATTTTTTTTTTTAAAAATTTTAAAAAGTGAACAAAGCTTAGCCTTGGTCTCTGGAAGGGACTTCTCCTACCTCTCCTTCTGTCTTAGTTGGGTACGGGTATGGAGGCAACAGGTAGAGTTGCAATGCCATTGCTGTAGCTATGTGGTGCTTTGGCCAATCTCAGTATTGATGATTATTCGTAACCCCCCATTTCCCCAATGATTAAGAACGTCACTTTTAGAAACATGGGGGAACCAAAGTGCTAGTGCTAAACTTGACTTAAATATTTTCTTCTTAATGAAGCGCCAGATGCCAAATATTCCATAAATAAATAAAGTCAAATCTTCATTAAATACTTAAAATCCATAACAAATTCTCGTGCTTATTAAGAACAACTTATTAAGCTGGATATCATAAATTGAGCATGTCATAAGCTGTCTCGGCCTGGGTCTCGCCTTCATGGGCCAAGTTAAATCCTGCAGATCCATCCTCATAAAGATCCTCACTTGGGGTGGTTAAAACATAAAAACATACAAAAATGAGTTGAATACTCAATCAGCAACCCATGATATAGTAAACAAAGTAAAACATAAGGTTCTTGAAAAACATGCATAATTATAGTTACATATGTAAATCACATGAACCTGAACTGTGCATGAAATGCTTTAACTTGTCTTTTCACTTATCATAGGCCGGTATCCACTATTGACCCTTTTGGGTTAGGGTTAGTGAATCTCAGTAGATTCTGATTTCGCCTATGTCTGCGAGTTGTGGAATCCATACATATGGAAGACATATTGGGTGCACTACCAGCATGTACAACCTAGTAATGCAATATGCCCATAACATATGGTAACGTCTTCATATCAAAGCATAGGCTATTATGTATCTTAACATTCATACTTCATGCATACATGCATAGTTCTCACCATATTTTGTCTTGTCATATCATATGTTTCAAGTGAAATCATGCCTTATCATATCCTATGGATTTCAAATGAATTCGCAATCTTTCATAAAATGTTGTAATACATTTTTCCTTACATAAAATCATCATTTTTCATATATCTTTTGATGGATAACCCTTCACATAAAATCATGGCTTTACATAAATATTTTAATGCATAAATCTTCACATTAGATCATGGATTTTCATAAAATATCTTGATGCATGTGTCATGCAACTAACATGAAATTTATTATAAAATCATGGCAGCTATAAATTTATCATGACTTGGGTATATAAACAGGGGCTTCCAATAGAGGACGTTCATATATAATGCTTTTATAAAATGATATGTCATTTACTGTATATACATGAAAGGGTATGATTATGTTATCTTGTAGTGCTAATCCAGTATTTCTGAGGCAAAGTTGATTGCCTATAAAAATAGGTACGTAACTTGCATCAGTTTCTAACCAAACACATACTTTTGTAATTAAAATCTGAAATACTAAAATAATCTATATTTCCCTAAAGCCTCAAATCCTTGAAACTCTAAAATATCGTCACTTCTCAAATACTTTGATCTTCACATAATTTTTCCAGATAATTACACGATTAAACCAAAAATCATATTCACTCTGTAAAATGGTCTTACAACCTAAACCTTATTTAAACATAATGATCATCAACCCCAAAATGCTCCTTGCCTACAAACTTGAATAATAACACCTAGGAAAATCAGCCTATATCCATCCGTACCACCCGAATTCCCCTTACTAGGCCCATAACCCATATTCATAACTAAATAGACTTAAAACCAAATTTATTAGATAATAACCATTACCCCACTTAAATCATGTTGCAAGACCCAAAACTTAAAGCATGAAATTCTGCATCCTATATAACCGTATATTCTGTTGACTCCTTTGCCATTTTTTATGACTACCTCACAATATGCATGAGAGAGAGAGAGCTGGGCACTATCTTGGTTGGTGGTCTTCAACTAGGTATGCATAAGCAGCTGTTGGTGGCTTGTGCTCATCTGTGTGGCACAACCTGAGAGGAAAATGGCATCGGGAAAGGATGTGTGAGTCGGGGCTTGGGTTTGTAATGGTTTGTGGTGGCCCCAATGTGGTTCGGTGGTGAAGCTACAATGGATGTAATCCGAGACAGTGTGTAGTTACTTCATGGATGGCACATCGTTTGTCTGGTTTGCAGAGAGAGGGAATATGGCGATGATGGGCGGCCTGGAATGGCATTGTTTTTTATAAGAGGATTGGTTATAATTTTGTTTTTCTTTTGGCTAGAATAGGGGCTGGCCATGTGAGGTTGATGCGTGGAGTAACTGGGCTATAGTGGTGCAATTGGGTGGTTCGCTGTGTCTGTGAGTAGGAGGGACTTCCTTATGTGAGGAGGTAGCGGCAGTTGTTTGTGAAGGAAGAGGCTTGCGGTGTGGAGAGCCTTGCTGGTGTTTGATGATGGGGCAGTGGATTGGAGGAGATGACAACAGCATGGAGGAGGAGCTTCACAGAAAAAAACTCAAAGCTGCAGCAACCCTAGGAACTGGAGTTTTCTACATGCATGAGAAGGGATCCGACTGTGTGTGAAGGTGTTTAATGCATGTATATATATGTATATACATATATATATACTGTTGCTATGAGGCGTGTTTGAAATTGAATACTAAAGTTCACGTATAGATTGGGCCTTGGGTCTCACGGTTCGGGTCCATTTCATGTGGGCTAGCAAATGGGCTGACCCATTTAATTGGTCCAACTAAATTATAAGGCTTGCCTATAATTTTGACGGGCGAAGCCACTTAATAACCCTAATGAACCGATCTTAAATTCCAAAATGAGCCCAACTCATCCGATAAATATTTTTGGGCTTATAAAATAATTCCTAGTCTTGATACCAATTAAATAGGGCTCACTTGGTCCATACATATTAAATGGGCTTTAGCTCGATTATTAAGCCCAATAATATTTTCCATAGTCCATTTGAATAAAATAGGGGCCCATGATCTTCCAAAATTACCCAATTAATCTAATCTAGGCTTCTATAATATTGGCCCATTTATATCCTCCAAAATCGACTAAGCCTTAGCAAATTGAAAATTGAAATTTTGGGCCTATGAGCCTAACTAATTTTGAATAAATAAATAGTTTGTGGGCTATCACCCATTAAAACTATTTTTTAGGCCCAACAATTTACCCATATTTCATCCCTAATAATATATGACGGGTTGTTACGATCTCTCACAAAAATTGCGTCTTTGGAATTTGTTACTACCTCAAGCATAACCTATATACTTGTCCGTCACATCATTTCCATGTCTCAGTCCTCGATAATTTATTCGAACCTAAGATTCCAAAAATTCAAATAGTTAGATATTTGGTCCTATACTTTGCATATTTTTGAGAAATTCTAAATAGAAGCCTTAAACCACCTACCTTTATTTTTATCATATGGGGTATCACATTCGATGTTGATAAGAGTAGATAGTATATGTGATACCACATTGCTTGAAAAATAGTTCTTGCTCTTTATAATAGTTCCAATAGGGCTCCAATTATATTATTGATTAGTCATTTTTTAGTATAGACAATATGGTTTGGGCCTTCCCTTAGTTTGTTACAAATGTTATTGGAGTTAGGTTCCAATAAAAAATGTAGGACTTAGAGTCGTGGGACTTGAGTCGTGCCACCTAAAATAGACTAGCTCGACGAGGACGTCGAAAATTTATGAGGGGGAGATTGTGATATTTCATATGGTAAGGATAAGGGTATGTGGTGTATGAAATCTCATATTGCTTGGAAATGAGAAGTTCTTGCTCTTTATAATAGTTTCAATAGGACTCCAATTGTATCATTGACTAGTTCTTTTGAAATATAGATCATGTGGCTTGAGCCTTCTATTGGGGTGTTACATTAATAGAGAGCCTTCTCCTTGAATCCATTCTCATTGGGGTTTGGGGCAAGGCAATAAGTTTCAAATTTTAGATCTTTGCTGCCACAGTAAAAAGATTTACATCAAAGCATCCTAGTTGACCTGGGTCAAGTTCTTCCTCATGCTGAGAATCATGCTATAAGGTATTGTATCCCGACAATCTTGGTAGATTCTTTTTTCTCCTACCATGTGTTCAAATATCTTCATTTTGTTGTGGTGATGGTTTGGATCCCTGAGGCGAGTGGTACAGATGACATTGGTGTCTTGGTGGCAGATACAAGTCAAACCATGTTTGTGCATTTAAGGTTAGAATCATTATACAATGCTTTAGCTTTCCTTAGTCCCCCCACTTCCCATGGAAGAATATTTGGCATAGTAAACTCCTTTGAGAGATGCATTTTTTTATGTGAACAGTTGCTTTAGGGATCTTCACCTTGGATAATTTGAGAGCTTTTGAGTATTTGTGTTTTATTGGTGTTGCATGTTCAAGAGGAATTTGGAATCTGTCAACTATCTTTTACTCCACTGCAAAGAACAAGTGCCCTAAGGAATTATATCTTGTCAAATTTTACTGATGTCCATTATGCCACAGTGTGTGGTACAACGTCTGAAGTGTTGGAAGAGGTGTGGTTAATTTCCATCAAAGTGAGACATTGTGAAAGGGATTCCTATATACTAAATGTTTATGGTGAAAATGAAATTATATTCGATTCATTGGTTGTGAGAAAACAATGGTGGGTCTTAGGACTTTCTTTTTTCAGAACTTTGTGCTACTGGATGGCTGCCCGTTTCTTTCTAGTTTTACTTTCCAGATCTCTTCCTTCAAAAGCTAGGTATTTTTCTTATACACTCCATGTTTACCATGGTCTCACTCATTTCTTTCTATCAATAAATCTCCAACTTATCAAAAACAAAAATATTCTACTTAAAACGTTTACCTCCGGTTTTGTGGATTTCCTGTTACGGGCTCTCTCTACATAGACACGCACACGTGTGCCTTGTATATATCTATTAACTACCTGCTACGTAAAGAAATAGATATTTCTTTTAAGTTTGATGAATATCCTTATATTTATTTCTGCACAACCACTAGTATGCATATATTAAGCAATGTTGTTCAGTTTCAGTTTGAATCTAAGATTTGACCTTCAGTTTGGAGATCTTGCTTTTATGTTTCCTTTTAAAATGCTAAAATATCCATATGAATATGTCTTGATTAGAACCATTAGTGGGATTTATCTCCCAAACTCAAGGTCAAATCATTATTGAGTCTGATTAGGTCAGACTTGGATTCTTTGCCCATGGTAAGGCCTTACTTTGAAACCTAAAAGCCTGGTAAAAGAGAGAGAACTGACATAGAGAAAGTATAATCTTAAAAGCCTGGATTCTTTCCTCTACCAATCAAGTTGCATTTTGCGAAGGTAGTTTCAACTTGTAGTAAGGTTTGTTTTCTGTAACTTCGGGAGAGATGGTGTTTAATAATAACATACAGAGATCAAAAATGAAATCTCTCTAGAATAACGTTTTGTTTGTGCACTATACACCTCCTTTAATAATGAATTGTTCAATCAAATATTAGAAATGTATCAACATTCATCACTTTAAAACTCAATGGTCCGGATTTTACCAAAATCAACGTTTTTCACTTTAAAACTCAAAAATTGACCATTGGTTGGCGTCATGGTTACACTTCCCTGCCTGCATCGGTCTTTAACACTTATGTGATACTGCTCCATGTGCAGGCTATCCTTACTACCCTCGCCGTTATTCTTGGAGTTACAAAAGGAGGACCCCACCATCACCATGGCTGGTGATCTTAGAGTGATGTGTGGCATATGTAGCAAAATGGATCTATGCACTCGTCGCCGTTTGCTGGAACTTTGTGTTTATATGTTTATATCTATCTTTGACGGTTTGCATAGTCGGAGGTGTCAATGGTCAGCTGCACTTCAAATTGTTATGATGCATCAATGCTGTTCGTGGCGTTTTAAGGACCAATTTTGGTCAAAATACAGACATGAAACCCTGAAGACACAATGCTTTTGTTTTATTTATTTGTATACTCTCTTACTTGACGCCTATAGTGAAAAGGTGTAGCTGTTATGTTTATGCCACGTTAGGGCCCACAAAAGCTTGAGTTTTCAAAAATTTCCAGCAAGTTAAATCTGCGAGTTTCCAACTGCTATGGTGCTATTTATTTTTAGTATGTTATTATTTTATCCGGAAATGAATTAAAGAAAAGAAGAATAAAATGTCCCTTCTAGTGAGCATTAATGTCACGTTCCATCCGGAGGTTCGAGGTTCAGGGGATTACTTCCTTTTTCTCAAGTCAAATTCCTAACAATAATACAATAGACTATTATAAATGATATAGGAAAGATTTCAGCATGTAAATTCATTTTTTCAAATAATACGTTCCTCCAAATAGACATGATTGAACTCCAATTTATTAGAAAAGTATAATTGAACTTAGAGGTGTAACTAGTTCGGTTCGATTCGGTTTTGGCCAAAATGTAGAATCAAATCGGTATCATCGATTTTGCAAAATATAAAATCGATTATGCCTCGATTATCCTCTAAAATCGGTAGTATTGATTTTACTAGTTTCGGTCGGGTTCCGGTTCGATTTTCTGATTCTAATAAATTGTTAATTTTTAAAAATAAATCTATATACTTAAAAAAAAAATCTAATTTAAATTTTTTTATTATAAAAATATGTTAGCCTAATAAAAAACTGTTATATAAAAAAAATCTGTAATATAAAAACTATTATAAAATAAAAAAATGTTATATAAAGAAAAAATTGTTATATAATAAACTGCTTTAATATTATAAAAAATTGCTTTCATATCATGATTAAAATTAAACTTTTATTTTATAAATATTATAATATTATTTATATATGATTATGTTATTATGTATTATATATATAAACATATAGAAAATGTAAAAATATATTATATATAATATTAAAAAAATAATTTAAAATATATAATTACTAAGACCGGTCCAATTCGGTTCGGTCCGGTTTTCAAATGAAAGGAATCGGAAGCATACTAGATCTTACCGATTTTCTATTTCTAAAAACCGGTTCCAGACCGAGCCGATTCAAACCTGGTCTAACGGGTCCAGTTTGGAACGGTTTGGACTGGTTTATCGATTTTCTAGTTTTTTTTTTTTACACCCCTAAGTGAACTCCAAAAAATTTCAATAATATGTAATTATCTGCCAAGAGCCTTGTGAGGGAAAACCCACCTAGATTAAAAGGGCCAAGGCCCAAAGTGACACATCCCCGAGCTTCAGTCATAAAGACCGGGTCACCTAGGTAACAAATGCCCGACCCAGGGGTTGGGTACCCACAATAGAAAGCAACTCAGAAGTAAGAGAGGCGAAACGGCACCTGACACTACATTAATTGAGGGATCAGGCAAACCCCATGCCGCATTAAATGTTAAGTAGGCAGAACTATGTCGCATTAAATGTGAGCTGAAACTTTCGGCCACATGGTACCAGGAAGTATAGGACCAGGGCGACTTGGATGAGACATTTGCCCCTGCTCTTTCTTGGGCATTGCCCAAGACAAACCTACCCACCCTGGTACCAACAATCGAATGATGACTGAACAGGCAAACTAGACATCATCATCATCACTTGCCTACAACTAGGACTCAGATGATCCTATAAATAGCCCATCATTATCCAGAACCACGATAACGTATTTTAATCATTTGCTATTGTTCACATCTCCTACCCCATCATTCCTATCTAATTTCATCATCGGAGCGGTCTCCAACCTCGACCCCCCCTCCTCTTCTTTTTTATAGGTTTGGATTGTTGGAGTCATTGTCGAGTAGCATAGGCAACGAAACACGGCATCAACAGTTACGTCGTCTATTAGATACAACCCATAACAATATATACTTCGTATGCCGGCCACAACATGATCCCAAACAACTAGAAAGGAGAAGAACCAAAGCAACGTAATGGAAGCCAAATTAGCAGCAATGGAAGATACTATCAGGAAGCTCACAGAGGAAAATGCAGTTATCCGACAGAACAATGAGGAACGTGCCACCAACAAAGAGCCCAATATCAGTGAAGACGAGACCTCGCGACAAGGACCTGAGCACACTTCGACGAAGGATGAACGACACAAAATACACCTTGAACTCCGGGAGTTAGGTGACAAATATGTGGAGATGGCCAAGTTGACAGAAACGTTGTCCATGGCTAGCCAATTGAGCAATAGCTCGGGCACACCCTACAGCGCCAACATCATGGTCGTCCTACTCCCGCCCATATTCAAAGTGCCCCAGGTAGAGCTTTATGATGGATCCAATGACCTGTTCGAACACTTGGAGACATTCAGAACTCATATGAGTCTCCACGATTTTTCAAGCGAGGTCGCATGCAAAGCCTTCCTACTGACTCTGAAAAGGGTGGCTCAGGCTTGGTTCGAAACCATTCCCCAGGGAACGATCAACAACTTTGACGGGTTGGCTCGCCTCTTCATGACGCAGTTCATGGCTAGCGGCAAGAAGAGACTCCTGGCCACTTACCTACTAACTATTAAGCAACGAGATCGAGAAAGTTTGAAGAAGTACCTTGCTCGGATTAACCGGGAGCAAATGACTACCAATGACCAAAATGAGAAAATCACCTTAGCGGCCCTCATGGGCGGGGATATGGCCCAAAAGCCCTTTCATAGTAGAGATCACACGCAAAAATCCCAACCACGTTAGGGGAGTTTATGGACCGGATCGACAGGTTCATCAACAACAAATGCACACTAGAAGCCCTAATAGCCTCATGCAGAGAGGAGATAGAACAAACAAACAGAAACACAACAGACCAACATGAAGACCCTAGCTGAGACAATGGAAAAGGGGCAGCCTAGACGTAAAGAAAAGTCGAGAGCCCCATCTCAATTCACAAGTCCAACCTCGCCTTCACATGAGCCTAGCAGTGGAAGACAACCGGGGATCCAGCCTGAAGAAGGAGCAAGCCTAGGAGGGCAGTGGAAGGCAGTTCTACGAATACCACTGGACCAGCTAGCATAGCACCGAAAACTCCTATGCTTTCAAAAGAAAAGGAGAAGAAAAACAACAAGGCGAGAGAAGCCGAACGCCGGAATGGGGTAGATGGCTAAAGACGCCAGATGATCTTGCCAAAGGTGCTATACAAGCCCACAAAGATGCAAGCCAAGGTGTGAGGAGCGTAGAAGTCCGCCAGGAGCTAGCAAGCCGCTCGATGAAATCCGAATGATAACCAAGGGAGTCCCGAAAGGCGGGACAACTTTCTCGTCTCAGAAAGCATATGCCCGGAAGGCCCAATACAAAAAGGTATTTACCACATAGAGCACCCATATAGGGGCTTACCCAGGTCCCTTTTATGAGTTTCACAGGCAATGTAATCCAATCGGTGGGAGTTATTACACTTCTAGTACTTGCCGAAACGACCCCCAACCCAAGACTATCATAACCATGACCAACTTCTTGGTAGTAAAGGCTGCATTCTCATACAATGCAATCCTAGGGTGACCAACCTTGAACAACCTGAAAGTAGTCACCTCAACTTACCACCTTAAGGTTAAGTTCCCCACTGACCAGAGGACAGGCGATGTCGCGGTGAATAGGTACTGGCTTGCGAGTGCTACTCACGAGAGCTGCGACACGAATGCAGAATGGTCGTGACGGTTGAGACAAGTGGCAAAACAGGTAACTTGCCTTCTCCCCTAACTCTGACCAGTTAGGACAAAGAGATACAGGACGAGCAAGCTCTCTGACAAGTCGAATCCAATGAACCATTGAAGCTAGTCTTGGTCAATCCTCAAAAACTGGAGCGGACAGTGCAAATAGGTACCAAGATGGAATCAAGACTAAAGGTAAATTTGAAGCAATTTCTCATCGGACACCAAGGTGTTTTCGCTTCAACCCAAAAGATATACCAGGAATCGATAACTCTGTCATCAAGCATCACTTGTGTGTGCACCCTGTCATCAAACAGAAGCGATGAAGCTTCTGTGCGGAGAAGTATGCGACCATAGTAGAGGAAGTCAATCACCTCCTAGCAGATTATCCAAGAAGTCCACTATCTTGAGTGGTTGTCTAATGTGGTACTCGTGAAAAATGCCAATGGTAAATGACGAATATGTATTGACTTCACCAACCTCAATACAGCCTATTCGAAAGAAAGCTTTCCCCTGCGCCGCATTGACTTGATTGTTTATTCGATAGTTAGGCACCCACTCCTTAGCTTCATGGTCACCTACTTGAGATACAATCAGATTAGGATGTGCTTTGCCAACAAGGAAAAAACGGCATTTGTAATCGATCAAGGACTCTACTGCTATATAATCATGCCTTTCAAACTCAAAAATACCGGTGCCACCTATTAGCGGTTGGTGAATCAAATGTCCAAGCACCAAATCGGTCAGAACATGGAGGTTTACGTGAAAGACCTCTTGGTCAAAAGTAGATAACCCAAAAAGCACCTGGAAGACCTCCGAGAGGCCTTCTTTGTCTTGTAATAGTATAGGATGAAGCTCAAGCTGGCTAAATGCACCTTTGGGTTGGAGTAGGGAAAATTCCTAGCCTATATGGTCTTTGAAAGAGGGATCAAGGCCAATCCTGAGAAGGTAGATGCAATTACCAGAATGCTTTCCTTATGCAACCTTCGCAAGGTCCAACAACTAGCCGGAAGGGTGCTGCCCTCAACTACTTCATTGCGTGCTCAACTGACCGGTGCTTGCCGTTCTTCAAGGTGTTGAGAGAAGCATAAGAATGGGATGCGATCTATGAGGAAGCGTTTAATGATCTGAAGAAGTACTTGACCCACCCCTTTACTCAGCCAGACGGAACCAGGCGAGACATTGACTGTCTACTTGGTTGTTTCTTCACACGCCATCTTGGCAGTGCTAGTCCGCGAAACAGATTGAGGATAACGACTTGTCTATTACATCAGTCGAGCGCTCCGTGCAGCCGAAGCCAGATACCCACGAACGAAAATGTTAGTCTTCGCCTTAGTCATAGCCGGGAGATGGCTCTAATCATACTTCCAAGCTCACAGTACTAAAGACTTCACTGATCTGCTTAAGACAATTTTGCATAAATAGGTTACTTTTGGGAGACTTGCCAAATGGGAAATCGAACTCAGCGAGTTCGATTTAGAGTATGTGCCCCGCACTGCAATCAAAAGACAGGCCTAAGCCAACTTTGTCGCTGAGTTCACCAGCTTTCCCGAGGAAGTACCCAGTGCACCTTAAAGATAGCCCTAACATGTTTATGTTAATGAATTAGCCTATCGGGCTGGCGAGTGTGCGCATAGTAACCAACATAGGAGAAAAGCGTGATTACATAATAAAGCTCACCTTCAAAGTGACCAACAACGAGACCAGATACGAGGCAATTCTGACAGGGATGATAGTAGCCCAACTACTAGGCGCTAAAGAGGTAGAAGTTCTAGCCAATTTGAAAAACTCTTTTTGGCGCACACGTCGTGGCCATCTAGCTATGGTCGGTGTATAAGTCTTCTTGGCTGAAATCCATTGTTTTCCCATCCAGATCCACTTTTTTAGTTATTCTTTTCTTTATTTGATAATATTTTATTTGCCGTTCTGGAAGTGATTCTAAACCCGATTTGAGTTAGATTTTTTGTAATTACTACTTTTATTTTGTATTTTATTTTGGCATGATTATTGGGATTTTGCCAGTTTTAGTAAAATTTCGAGTCAGACGATTTTGGCTATATACTATTTGTGGACTGATTTTCAACACTGCCTGATTTGATAATTTTCGACTAAACATTAGTGGCTTTTTCTTTGAACTTTTCTAGGTGATTCTCTTGTGTATTCTTCCATGTGCATATGTTGGAACTAGCTTGCAAAATAATCGTTATTTTGTCCGGCGTTAGCTACTGCTTAGACAAGTTGTGGAGAAAAAACCACTTTACAGTTTGATATTCCATTAAGCATTCCTCATTTCTTCTCTGTTTACTACTCCATTAATGCATTGGTCATTTATTCTATATTTCCTATTCCATTAACGTATTCGTCATTTCTTCCCTGTTCAATAGATAAGACCACGCTAGCTTCCATCTTTAAACACAAACATAGCAAGCAATCACCTTCCTTTCCAATGACACCTCTTAGGTTCTTTCGACCTTTAAAAGGCCCCCTTGCTTAAACACTTTCTTCAATTCCATTTTCTTTTCCTCTCCCACTCACAAGCACACAAATACACAATCACTTCTCTCTCTTTCTCTCTCTCTGTGTTTTTGGTCATCATGGAAATCTCATTTCCAATGCTTTCACTTATGTTAATTTTAACGATCGTGGTACTCATATCAGCATGGAGAGCACTGAGATGGGTGTGGCTTAAGCCAATAAACTAGAGAGGCGTCTAATTGAACTCAATTTTAAGGGAAACTCTTACTGGATTTATTTTGGAGACTTCAAGGAGAGCTCTCAGATGATAAATGAAGCGACGTCTAAACCCATGAGGTGCTTCACCAATGATATTGCACCTCGTATCTTTCCCTTCGACTTTCAAACTCTAAAGAATTATGGTATGTATATATTCTATAATACTGCCGGCATCCTTCTTCATTGCTGGTTTCTCTTTTCAAAACCCGAAATTGGTAAATTTTTTGTGTTCTGTTTATAGTTTTTTCTTCATTGCGAGATTATCTCAAGCTCGTCTTCGAATGAACGGATTCAAAAGAGATTTTCCAAAACATAAAACATAATATGATCAAATCCACTGACGTTTTTCTCCTTCGCATCTAAACTTTTCGACAATATTATAGAAAATGAAGATACAAATTAAAATTTCATTATTTCTTTATATATTTAGCCTTTATTAAATATGTAGGTAACAACTCCTTTATATGGATTGTTCCAACACCAAGGGTGAACATTATGGACACTAAACAATTTAAAGAGACCTTCTCCAAGAACTACACCTTCCAAAAGCCGAAACAAAATCCACTTGCCAAGTTACTGATGACTAGACTTGCCTTTCATGAAGGTGAAAAATGGACTAAACATAGAAAGATAATCAATCCAGCATTCCATTTACAGAAATTGAAGGTCAATTTGAGACACATTAATAGTGACATTTGAAGTTTTTTTTTTTTGCAATATTTTTATTTTTATTTTTTTAAGCTTCTCAAATTACAATATCATTATGTTGCAAATCCTTTCCTCATTTACCTATGTTTTCATGAAAAGAAGTTCTTCAATCTCACCTATAAATTCCATTACTTCTTTTTGTTGTTTTGCTATAGAATTTTTTACCAGCAATGCATGAGAGTTACAACAACATGATTTGCAAATGGGTAAGTCTCATTACCAAAGAAGGGTCCATTGTGTTAGATGTATGGCCCTATCTCCAAAATCTGGCAAGTGATGTGATTTCGAAAACGGCCTTCGGAAGTAGCTATGAAGAAGGGGGACTGATTTTTGAACTCCAAAGAGAGCAAGAACATCTTATGATGAAATCCATACAGATTGTCTACATTCTCAGGTGGAGGTAAAATCGAAAACTTTCTAGTGCACATGACCAGCTAATTATAAACTTAATAAAGTTTTGAAATATTTTACTTTCTCATGTTTATAGGAAGAAAAATATTTTAACTACAAAGTGATTATACAAAAATAACTTTACAAACTAATCTGTCTTGATGTGATCTTTCAAATTATAAAATTAATTTTATTGTAATGGAGATCTGACTGCTTATATTGAGCTACGTCAGTTTGTGAATTTTTTTTATGTAATCTCTTTATAGATGATGTATCACTTCTCTTATATGAATGGTTTGAGTGCAGGTATCTACCAACTAAGATCAACAGGAGGATGAAAGAAATTAACAATAAAGTACAAGCATCACTCAAAGACCTTATCAACAAAAGAGAAAAGGAAACAAACACAAGTGAGGCTAGAAATAGAAACGATGACTTTCTGAGCATACTCATAGAATCCTACATCAAAGAAATTCAAGAACAGGGGAACGACAAGAACATCGGAATGTATCTTAAAGACGTAATAGATGAATGTAAGTTATTTTATTTTGCTGGCCAAGAGACCACTTCTGTTTTGCTCGTTTGGACAATGGTTCTACTGAGTAAGCATCACTACAAGAAATCAATCTTTTTGCATTGGATGGTTTGGTTGCAAAAAGTGGCGAAAATCAATGCATTTGCTCTAAAGTGTCAATTTCACATGCGACGGTTAGTAGACATATCAGATTGCTTATTTCTGTCCTTCAGTGTCGATTTTCATAAACTGCGGCAAATTGTATACTTTTTCTGGCGATTTTTCTTCGCAGCAAATAGCCTTTAATCCGTCGGAAAAGGACCTACCAAAATCATTAATCCTAGATGTAATTGGTCTTAAGCGGCGCCTACTTGTTGCCGCAATTAAGCTCATGTTAGCCGGAAAAAGAGCTAAACCATTTCAACGCTTGATTGACAGCTTCGATGCTTTACCCTATTTGCTGCAATTTAATGTCATCACCAAAAAGTATACTCACTACAAATAAGAATATAAATTTCGATGCCAAAATACTGGAACCCTTTGCTTTTACTTATTTCCTATGAAATCAAACTGTCGCAAATACAACAAGTCTTCATTGCAACTAATATCTATTCCGTTGCATTTGGCACTTTGGTTGGGTGCATGGTAAATCGATGCAAACACCCAACATGTTCCGATGCAACTACGCATTTTTGTTCAATTGCCGCATGTTAATATTGCATTTCATTGCATATGGCCTAAGGCAATGTTATATCTAGCTATATAATTCACCATTTTATCTCATTAGGCCGCCTTATCATAATTAATATATTAAGTAGTTAATATATTAACTACTAAAAAAATGCAAGGTATTAACTACTTATATATTTATAATAAATATATATACTGAGATGAAATCTATAAATCAACTGGCTTGACTAATCCTTGAGGGAAAAAAAATAGCTTGACTACTCTATATATATACTGATGAATATATATATATATATATTGATGAAATTTATCACTATATTATTTGTTGTTTCCACACACACACACACACACACACACACACACACACACACATATATATATATTAACTATTCCAATGATTTTTTCATATATATATTTATATATATATCATATCCTCATATATGTATGAGAACTAGATTAATTGGATTCATTAATCTTCCCTTGCATCACATATATACCTAACCTGGCATCCCAATATATATATATATATATATATATATATTTATATAATATTAGATATATATTTATATAGTATGCCAAATCAACTAATTAATATAGCACAAGCCTGACATGCCTAAACATGTGGCTGCAACCAAACCCCTTTTAAAATAAATTCAAAAAGCTCAAGTTGAATAATGTAGATCCTCAACAACATCTACTATTGCTGGTAAACACATAGGATGTAGCAATAACTCATCTTTTCATTCATTTAGCCCAACCTTCATTCTAGTGCATGTTATACAATAAGATTCATTGTTACATGTGGGTGGAATATTGTATCACTTCCTATTATATATAGCTAGAGCATAGGTTTACTTACACATGTGTCCATAACATATACATACATGTATATATGCCCGTAATGCTGTTTTTTCATGCAAAGTGTCCATTCAATAATTCATCCTGGACCATGGCAACATATGCTAAACAATAGAAGAACTTGCCATGTATTCCATTTGGGTGGGGGTAAGCTTTAAGCTCCAAAGATGCTTGGAAATTCATCATCTGCTGAACACATGCATTGGGAAGCACCTTACTGAACCAAGCCCATCCAACTTCTCCCACTCATCCAAATGTTTCAGCTTCCAATAATTGTATAGATAGTCAATTTTTCTGCACAGTCAAGTTCCCCTAGTTAGAAATCATAATTACCTCCACTTAAACTCCAATCTAATGTCTTCAATTAAAACATAAAGGTCCACACAACAACATTTCCACATGATTAGAAATCATCCAAACAGTAAGGCATATTTAAGATCCAAAAATCAATATATATTGGAGATGCAGCAGTTTATATATGTCCCATATTTGTCATATGTAATGGAATTACACCCATTTAACAAGATATGAACCCAAAAGTCCAAGTTACCTAACATCACCTAGCCCATGTTTTCCTATACCCAATTGCCACTAATGTGTATGCACTAAACTGAATAGACAATACAATATCTGGACAGTACACATGCATCATAAACATACATGCTTAAGTTTCCACCCTAGATTTTAGATGCAAAGAAGCCATGCATATATAATCAATCTAATTACTTATATAATTAAGACAACAATACACAAATAGCTTTTTCTGTGCAAGTGAACTCTCTTCAAATTTTGCTTTTGATAAGCATGTTTACATCTTTAAAACAAATACATCTATACACTAATAGTGTACTCTGATCCTTAACCATTAAGGGGAAGGAAAAAAACATTAAGTTGACTGCATATTTAGATATACTCTGATACACATATAGCATACCTTGCTATCAGGCCACCTAGCAAATGACCGACAAATGAAATCTTCTAGACTCTTGGGTGACATTTTATAACGTTTATAACCTGTAAATAAGTGTTCTTCAATATTCTAACACCAACCCTAATAAATATACAAATTTTAACATGAACACCATGCTATGAAATTTGCATTTGAAGACAATCTGTAGAGCAACAAGTCCTAGAGGTTTTCATAATGAAATTTGAATGCCAGAACTGTGGTTTTGAAACTTGGAATGAGTTCTTTCAAACCAATGACTGTTTAAGAAGCACGAAATTCACTTCTAGAAACAAGTAGAGCTAACATCACCTAGGACTAAACAAATTTAATAACAAGTAATTTTCGAAATACAAGAAAACACATAGCAAAACAACTATAATAGCATGCGGTTTGGGCAAAAAAAGGGCATTCATATTTGTTTGCAACATAGGAAATTAACTACATCAAAAACAAAAGCTAAAATAACTTAGTTGGCTTCCAAAATCAAACCAAAATCAAATGGATCAAGTTAGGGTCTTTACCTTAAGCTTTTGACTCCTTTCAAGAAACAAGATGGAGGACCAAATAGTGGAATGGCTATGCAAATGAGGAACAAAATGACTTAATGCTCCATTTTAACCACAAAACCGAAACAACAACTTAGAAAATTAATAAACTTTAAATCAGCAAGATGGAGGACCAAATAGTGGTATGGCTGTGCATATGACAAACAAAATGACAACACTGTTTTAACCCCAAAACCAGTTACACATTTAATGAACTTTAAAACCTTTAGACACCCAAGCTTATGCTTTACCCATTAATAACTTTTTAAAAGCAATTTATAAAATTACAAAGAATCAAGCCAAACCTCTAAACCAACTACTCTTAGCATCCTAAAAATAACTACACCAAAACATAAGCTGAAATAACTTAAACCCAAATAAATGGATATTTGAGCAAAACTCTACACAATATAGATATATAGACATATATATAGATATATATAGATATATATATATATAGATATATATATATATATTCAAACATATATAATCTAGTTTGGAAAGCCTTTGGATTTTGAAGATGGCTCAAAGACTAAAAATTGATATATTGGAAAAACTTCACTTTAGATTGAAACATCCTAGCTTACAAACAAACAATCAAAAGGGATGGGGGGATTCTCAATACAAAGGCTAGAGAAGTCACGCGAAAGAGTTAATATTAATAGAGAAGTCAATAACAAATAAACATTTTTTGTAACTATGATGAGAGTAAACTTGATTATGAAATTCTGCAGCAAATCAAAAAGCTCCAAAAGCAAATCAACTCAATCAAATAAGATAGTTGCTTGAAGGAATCCAGATGCAACAAAATTGAAACTTGGAAATGGATGTTGAGGAGGAGGGAAAAAGTTCAAGTATTTACACAACCAACCTTACAATATCACAAATAGATAGCATTAAAAGTTCGAGTATTTACACAACCAACCTTACAATATCACAAATAGATAGCATTATAAAATCTATCCATTGGTAATACATTAGATATAAGCACATGTGCAAGAAATTCATAGGCTAGCTAAGAGATGTTTACCTCTGACTTTTGTCCAACAAGTACATATATATTTCAACCCAGCAAGGTGATTACACTGCATGTCATACAATGTAAAGTATGCCTGATCGGAGAAAGTACTACCATGTTAAAAAAAAAATCCAAAACTAATAAAAAACAAAGCTACCTTAAATAATTTTTTTTCACTTAGCCTGAGATCCTGACCAGTCAGATTAACTACACTAGAAGCTACACTACACCGGCTTATCCTCCCCCCTTCCCCCACACACCTACACTAGAAGCTAAGATAGGTATGAGATTATTTGATCCATCTAAATCCAAAAAAAAAAAAAAAAAAAAAAGAGAAAATTGATGAAAGAGATCCACCGTCGATTCTAATTCTTTATTTAATTAGTAGAAAACATGAGCAATGAGAGAAGAATTACCCTGCTTTGAAATTCATAATATATAAGAAAATGAATAGACATTGCAAAACATCTTATTTTGTCTCAGCATTGCTTAATACTATATATAATTTTCTTTCCAACATTCCTTAACCCGAAATCAAATTATTAGCTCACAAACTGTATAATGGAGCATACATTAAGTAGTATTACACTACTGGATTGTCTAGCATGTATATGTTAGTTATGCACTCAGTGCAGGCAACACTTATTTTTCTATTTCTTTCATACATTTTTTTAAAATTTTAAGTATTTAAAACAAATACACCAATACAATAAGAGTACTCATCATTGTCTTAACCATTAAGGCGAAGGAAAACATTAACATAAACAAAAATGCATATAAGCATTTAAGCATGGACAAAAATAGAAGAAAAAATAACTAATATATTAACTACTCTAATGTTTATAATTAATATATATCCATTGTGACGCCCCCAATTTACGTTCGAATTCAACGCAAATTGAAGTGCTAGGGTAAGTAACGCTAGGCTACTCACCCCCGTACTTATCGAAACTTAATACAAATTATAGCGGAAAAGTTCTGAATAATAAAAAAAAAAATTTAATGATCACATGGTGAAATAAAATCATAATATCCACATCATCCATTCTTGAAAATATCACTGTATCTTTACATGCATAACTCAGTTAGTTTTGTCTGTCATAACTTATTCTCAAAACCTAAACTAACTTCATGGCCATCCAGGCTTCTCTGAGTTCCTTAAGTCATTAGGTCTTCTCTTTTCTCAATCATCAATCCTGCAACATAATTTTATATTTCTAAAAAGGAAAATATACCAGAGTGAGATTTCCTTGGAAATTTCAGTAAGTACGCATGTAACTTAATAAAAGTATAGATATCGTGAAATAATCACATACGAGCCAAACAGTCAGAGTATGCATTTATGGCATGCTTCATGTGACTCATGCATGACTTAGACTTATGTTCTCTATAGACCCACTCTATGATACTTAAACTCTTATTTTTCGTAACATTGTGAGTCTTTACTTATTTCGTATCTTTGACAAGTTTTGGTTCCTGCCGGATCTTACTTATTTCGTATCATCGATAGGCTTAGGTCCCTGCTGGATTTCGTATCATCGACAAGCTTAGGTCTCTGCCGGCTTTCATACCATGACAGGTTTAGGTCCTTGCCAGCATGTCAGTCATACAGGCATATCGCTGGTCCCCGTCATGACGTGACTGACTTATTAATCTTTCCACTTGTAAAGTTTTCTTAACGTGTTTTTTTAAAACAGAATTCATAACTTATGACGATACATATATGTGACGTAATGCAATATACGCATAAACTTAGACTTATGACATGCATATGCATAAACTTAGGCTCATGACATACATATTTTATGTCAATATAAATATGTGAGAATATTTCACAATAGCATACATCACATGCACATACATTTACGTCACATCAATTCATAAAATCAATGCCTACTATGATAAACTCGGTTCTGACTTTAATCCCAATTTCATCCTTGATTAAGTCTGTATCTCTTAAAAGTTAAAACATAAAAGTTAGGAATATTACTCTTATATTTTCATAGCCTCTTGAATCAGTTAAATCTGACTTCAAATGAACAAGTTATGTCTAATTTACCAAAATGTATCAAATTTGCCAATAATAATCCTATTAAGGCCAAAACTCACTAGAGTTGTTTCTTCATCCATTTCCATAGCAAAATCTCATGTTTTCACATAATACTCATATAATAACATCATAGAATATATTTATAAAGTCTCATAATTTTCCTAGCATTTTTCCATAGCAAAACCACTCCAAAATTCAATATGTTTCAATTTAAGACATAAACAAAGATTAAGCTCAAATAAATACCAAACATAATCCAATCACCAAACCATTTATTCTATACCAAGATTAAGTTAATATATGCACTTAAAAATTTTTCCAAAGCTAGATTGGATGTCTATGGTTAGTCTTGCACCACTTCTTCTCCAATGCTCTCATTTGCTCTCTTTTGGCACTTAGGTGATGTGAGTGAGTTTTTGTATATTTTTTTTTGTCTATTTGTCACTATGGCCAACTGGTATCTCTAATGGGAAAAGAACAGAAGTCCATACATCTATTTATAGGCATAAGAGGCGTGGGGAGCAAGGGAAGAGGGCTTGAGCACTTCAGCCACCCTGCTTGACTGATTAGGTGATGTGTCCTATAGGTTTGTGATTTCATGATCATCCCTAAATCTTAGGTTTGGTGAGTCATGTTTTGATCCAATGGTTAATCTTTGGGATGCCTAAAAATCCTTCTGATAAATGGCTAAAATGATTCCAACACATGGAAAGAGGATGAAGCAAAATCTGGAAAATTCTCTACCTATGCATGCATCGGCCACATGGTTTCTCCAAAGGTCAGCAACGTTCCAGCCCAAATACGTCCTTCATAAAATTCGATTTTTCAAAACCTCAAAACCTGAAAGTTTAATATAATTCTCTTAAGGTTCTATAGGATTTTGAATCACTTGATTAGAAGATCATATGAGAGAGATATGATTAATTCACCGAAACATGTCAAACTCACCCTTGAACATCCAATCTGAGTTCTCTATTTGTTTTCCTTTGTTTTCTTACCCACCAAGGCTTCTAGATGAATTATTATCAACTTACCACATGTTTCCAAACATGTCAAGACCTTATAAAGTTTGATATCCAATCACAATTTTCGTCACATGGCCAAACATAAGACAACTCATCTAAGTCAGTTACCAGTTGACTTCTATTCTTGTCCGTCCACTTCACACCATATTCGGTCCTTTATAAATTCCTTATCTTCAAATACCCAAAACATAAAAGTTCTATATCTCCTTCTCAAGGTTCTACAAGAATTCGAATCACCTTATTTAAATTTCATATGAAGAAGTTATGATCCTTACACCAAAACTCGACAGATAAGCCCGAGAACTCGTTTTGGCACACCAAGTGTTTGATCTTTGGTTCTAATACTTCCTCTTGAATTTTTTCCTCAAATTTATAAAAATTTTCTATTTCTAGATCCAAATTGAATTTTCCTAGTTTATTGTCACAAATCCCAAAGGTAAATCCAAAATTTTTCTTCGAATGCATCTAAGCTTCAAATCCGAATATCATTCCAATAAATCCATTTAAAATATTCTCAAGTAAATGTTTTATCTTAAAAAAATTAGGTTATTACAGCCATACAAACCTCATTTATGGCATACACTTCAAACCAAAACATCTAAATGCCCTACAAAAACCAAACCAACAAATCAGAATAATAAAAGAAAAAAAAAAGAGACCATAACATCATAACATGCAAAAAAATAAATTTGAAAGTCATCTATTTTTTTTAGAGACCAATCCCTAAAAACAAAATCACAATCCAAATTTCCTAAAAGGTGAAATGCCTACCTTCCAAATCAAGCTGGAAGTACATCGTAGTGGCGAAACAGAGCACAAAGCTTTCCACCTTTCAAATCAAGTCGGCCAGATTAGGATTCAAAATGTGAAATGGCTAAAAGCATTTTAAGTTTGACATTTTTACATGCAGCAAGATCAAATAATTGTGGATAAGGGCTATCTATACATGTACATGATTATTAGAAGCAAGCACACTATAAGAAACTTAATCTTATTACATGCATAATGTCTAATACAAGGAAAGACAACCAAAAAACAAAACTTCATCACAAACTGTTCAAAGATGATATAAAGATGAAATCATAGGTAATCCTTTGTCAATAAATTTTTTGATAGGTAATCCTTGGTCAATAAATTTAAAATGATCAGTTAAAGATGAAAACATATACTACCTATAAAAAAATATACATGAAAAAAATTGTGATAAATATATGAAAAAGTATTACATATTACGTTCTCTTCTTAATAAGTTAGTGCAATCCTACCCATTAATCCCTTAGATCATAATATGGGATTAACAGACCGGACTGTATAATTAGGGTAAAGGTATAATTTTTATTCACCTTTTTTTATTTGACTTTTCTTTTGAAGACACACAACAACCAAACAAACAATTAGAAGATACGCATAAATATAGGCATTCATTTTTATTTATATAGAAATCATTATATATAACTTGTGAGGTTTCAGATGGTAACACTTTTACCACTTTGAAGTGTCTAACTTTGATCTCCAATTTTGCAATTCCTATGTAGCTAAAAAAAAAAGTGGTATGCCATTAGAAGTAAAATGTATAAAACAAAATTGAAGAAATTAACAACCATTATTCACACTAGAAAGCATTGCTTAAAATTACTCGTTTGAATTCTATTATTTAGCTCAGCCTTTAGTTCATTTAATCTCCAAAACCAAAAAAGAAAAAAGATGTCGAATAGCAAGCTACAATTGTTTGAAGTCCCTGTTTGGCTACAAAAAATATCGGGAACATAGATGATATATATATACAAAAATATAAATGCCCAACCCCTAGTTCTCTCTTTGTTATCATTCCACAAAAATCTAAACCTCAATCAAACAAAGTAACAAAAATCTCATTAAGATAAAAAAAACTTAGAATTCCCTTCTAATCCAAAAGTAGTAGTAGATAAGTATATATGCCCTAAATCATGTTAGAGTATCTTCAGAAGTTTTATAGCAATTTAAAGAGAAGAAAATTCTAATCAAAGGTCTCAAACATAAGCTAGTCAAATTTAAAAGGAATCAATGATGTCCATGCCAATAATCTTGGAAAATTTCGATTACTTAAGAAAACATCATGTAAAAAGTCAAATAAGAGATTTATATTCAAAGACACATTTTAAAGTGATATTCCTAATTTTTACTTATAAAAAAAAGTTAAATTCTTAATTTTTAAATTGATAAATGCCTCAATTGATATATTTGTTTCATTGACATGTGTCAAGACAAACATTTTACAACATCAAGATTTTTACGTTCGAAAAGTAAATTCTAAACCCTAACATTGGGCTAGCAAATGGTATTCAAGTATATAGATACTCCATATGTCAGTCAGGTTTGTTTATCAAAAATAAAGAAATAAATCAGTTAGGTCAGCTAAGAAGGATCCCATCCGCAGTCCATTATCACCAATTTATAGATGAGTCGACACCCAACAAGACACTAACGCAAATGTGAATAAAAAGCTGCAAGTGCGGTTGTGGAACTCATCACTAAGTGATTGCAATCATATTGATCACTGAACGGCAGCAAGAGACAATAATAAAGATAAAGACCCTAATATCTACAAATTTCTTTAGACCTAAACACAACCTAGAAAATAGAGGAACAAATGAAAGAGCAATCGAAGGCGAACTATGCAATACATGGACTCAAAATAGAAAAGCATAATAGGTAGAGAACTATACCACATACCCAAATAATCGATCAAAAAATGCATGAACTAGCGAACAAAACTGGGAGATCAAACTGAACGATGCCAAATTAGAGTATAAAATACAACAAATAACAAAGAATCAACACGACTCGATTCCAAACGATCGCAATAGAAAAGCATGCTCATGAGGCACTTAAAGCTAAAATCTTTAGTCTTAAAATCCTAAGATCTACAAGTTTGTTTAGAGAAGCAAAGAGATTGGAGAAACGAAAATATAGTGAGGCAGAGAGAAGGGCATTGGGGGCTAGACCTCACAGTGGAGCTTGCAGGATAGATCGAGAGAGCTACTGCTGCTAGTGCTTCAAGGATGGTTGTTGTACAGCATGCTCTGAGACTGATGATGGTGGCCACCAACGCAAGGCGATAAAGAGAAGACCTAGGATTAGTCGAAAGAGAGAACTCGAGGGAGATAGCCGACGATGAGAGTGATAGTACTGGATTTGAGCATGGTCTGATATTTTTCAAGGACAAGAATGTAACAACGCCGCCCAAGAGAGGGGCATAAATGGAAAAACGAGGACAATGTTATAACTAAACCATTGTTTATTACTGTTTATTAAAGAAAAGCATCAGCTGTTTACGAAGTAATTCGCCGATGCAAAACAAAAAAATGATTTGCGATGAAAAAATTGATGCAATAATTATAAGAATCGATGCAACAACATAATGCACTGTTCACCCGCAATTATTAAGTAGAAAGCGCCAAGAATGATACAACAATCCTTAAAGCAATGCAAGAACTCATCTATTGCAACAAATTTATTTGCAATGAATTTAAAACCGATGCAAAAGGCCATATTTCTTGCAGTGTATATACATATTGGCAAGCACGTGCAAGAGAAGAGGTTTTAGAGGTTTTTGGCAAAGACAAACCAAACTTTGAGGGATTAAATCACTTAAAAGTTGTATGTAGTTCGTTCTATTTTGTGGTTAGTTTGCAAGACTTGCCTCAAGCATTTGCATGAGCTTGTGCTTCTTCTGTACGTTCAAAAGTTATATATATTTCACAAATAACTGGAGATTGGATTCTTACAATTTGCATCATAATATTGATGAATGCCACAGGTTACCACGATACTATATGAGGTTCTAAGACTATTCTCACCTACAGCTTTGCTTGTTCGAACAGAAGTTCAAATCTCCTTGCCAAAAATCCTCATCCATCACGATCATGAACTTTGGCGAAATGATGTAGATGAGTTCAAACCAGAGAGATTCTATGATGGAGTCTTGAAAGTGACAAAAGGCAAACAATCATTTGTCCCATTCGGATGGGGTCCTAGGATATGCATTGGACAAAACTTTGCTTTGGTTGGAGCTAAAGTAACCCTCTCAATGATTCTACAACACTTCTCTTTTGAGCTTTCACATCATATGCTCATGCTCCTTTCCATATGTTCACCCTTCAACCATAATATGGCTCTCATATCATTCAATGAAATCTATAGAAGAAAAATCTCTATGGTAAAACATGTCAAGAATAATTTGTCAAAGATCAAGAATAATATTTGGGAAGACTTGCATAGCATGCAACATATATCCTAATGAAACGCAAATGCCAAAACTCAATATTGTCTTTTCTTTCCTTCTATGTTTGTCCGATTTAATTCTTTTCTTTTTTTTTTCATTTTTATTTTTCTTAGCACGTGACATTTATGACATAACTCCTTCTCGCTTACCTACTTAACTTGTTACTAGTACGGAATATTGAGAGGATTAGAATCGGTACCTACTTAGCTTGCCGGATTGAATATTATGAAAGTTGAATAAAATGTTATTATTATTATTTTAGAATTTGAAAATTTTGAATTGAGATTTGAAAAGACTGTATTGGAATTTGTAGAAACTGTATTGAGATTTGTATTTTGTATGAAAATTTGAAAAAGTGTAATGATGAGTTTGAGATGAGCTTAACTCGTCTCCGACTCCAAACGGGCCCATAGTCGTGATCTCATCTAGCAAGTGATCATAATATTGCTAGTTTGACACAAGATGCACGTGCAATGGTACGACCAACCGGTCATTTTTCCTCTTATGTTCGTCATGAATTTCGTCCAAATGACTTATCGCGATTCTTTATTTTAAATCTAGCAGGCGATTTTCAAATAGAATAAGTATTTTAAAACTTTTCAAATATTTTAAAAGTTCAAAATTATTTTAAATTTGATATTTTTAGTATTATTAGATGTGAAGCCCCCCAGCTCTCGCTTGAGATTTGATGGGTGACTGAATGTGTCGGGACATATAACACAAATTTACATATTTCCCGATAGTTAAGATGCAATGCACCTAATGTTCTGGCATTATACAATAAAATCGCATAAGAAAAATACTTTTTTATTTTCTTAAGCACAGTGACAAAATAATAAGACACATGATACAATTAGTGCAAATATCCCAAAAGCTTTCCTAATCAAATGCACATCAAAAGAGTTAAGTTCTTTCAAAACATTCCCAAAACATGTGACCACATCCAAAATAAAATCGTGTTTACAAAATAAAAAACTTAGTCAGGAGAAAAAGTTAAAAAAAACTCCAAGCGACTTATAGAGCTCGGGTAACACAGGACCCAAGTCCTTTGTTAAGATCTTTGCTTTGGCACTGACTTCACTTGGACATTTAAGGAATCCCATCACATCTTACATTTTTCTCATAACTCATATCTCTTCATAGGGTCGGTATGCACGATATCGATCTTTATAGTGACTGAATGCGTCGGGACATGTAACATAAATTCACATATTTCTCGACAGTTAAGATGCAATGCATCTAATATCATAGCAATATACAATAAAGTTGCATCAGAAAATTTCTTTTTTATTTACTTAAGCACAGTGATAAAATAATAAGACATATGGTACAAATTAGTGCAAATATTCCAACAACTCTTTTAAGCAAATGCACATCAAAAAAGTAAAGTTTTTTCAAAATATTCCCAAAATAGGGGACCATATCCAAAATAAATTCATGTCCATAAAATGAAATTTCCTTAGGTCCTCGTCCTCTCAATTGTCAAAACTCTGTCAAGATATAAAGTTAGAAAAACTCCATGTGACTTCTAGATCTCAGGTAACTAAGACACAAGTCCTTTGTTAAGACCTTTGCTTTGGCACTGACTTCACTTGCATGTTTAAGAAATCCCATAATATCATACATTTTTTTTTTCTCAAAACTCATATTTCTTCACAAGGTTGGTATGCATGGTATCGATTTGGCCTTGCTAAGACGATCTACTATCTCTTGAAGAAGCAGGACGGTGTACCTCAAAATCTCTAAAGTATAGTCATGACGAGACTGTACTATATATTCGTCCTCTATCATAGAACCGTCTAGGTTCATGATTTCTATGTATCTGGTGTACCTGTCACAACTTACCATTTTGAGAAAGGAATGGTAGTGAAAACTACCACAACGAAATTTAAAGAAATCTCAGGCAAGTAAATAACCAACATACCACAGATATCACAAACATATAAAAATAAACTATAATGAATGGCATGGGCATGTACATTTGACATAAAACTTTGACTTATGCAACATAAACTTTCATGTAAAAATGACTTTCATCTTTTTAAACTCTTAATACATGTTCATATCATTTGAATTCGGGTTCTTGTTCTTATTATAACATATCATACCAATTTTTATAACTTCATAACATGTCATACTGAGATCACGTCTCATCATTCATATCATAGCATATCATGGAATAACATATCATGTTATATCATATAATATCATAACATATCATAACATAGAGCTTAAATGCCTTGTTTGTATCATATAATTCACATGTTTTGGATATGTCACGATTCTCCTAAGTACCGTGTGTTTTCTGCTAGTTACCACATCAACCAACGATCCTCTTGTTCGAGGTGACTATGTCATAAACATAAACACATTATTTTATGACAATTCACATACTTCACCTTCATTGTATGGCACTCACTAGTTTTAGGTGTAACCTCACTCCGATATCCTTCCATAGGAATCACTCAAGGCCTGTCGACTGTACTTCGTCAATCCAAGGGTCTCCACTCGACTTTAAACACTCCAGAATGGACAGAGAATTCTACTAGGGCATTTCCTCATCCTAACAGTTGGGGTCGTGATAAAACATATTTGACTGATTCTTTTAAAAAATCATGGACACAATTGCATGTGACATGGACTCATGATGAAACATTAATCTTATGCATGCAACATGGAAAAGTCGAATTGAACAACTTAAACAATAGCATGAACCTTGTAACATAGTTTGAAAATATTAGAACATATAAACAATAATGAATTCATGCAAGCATATTCAATTCTTCCATCAAAACAGATTGTGATTACCCAAAAAGGGGTCTTGGCTAATTCATGTAGGCCTTCCAATCATAGATTTTCATTGTCCTAACTCATATACTCATACTCTCATTCAGTTTTATATACAAACAAGCATGCAAAGCCAATATACAAGGTTAAACTGAAGTTATCATGTGTCACATCCAAACTTCTTTTAATCAAAGCATCACAATATATTGCTTTTCCTTCTTCTCATTCATAGGCCGAACATAGCATTATAGTAATACAAGATTCAAGCATAAACTGAATCACATAGGCCGAATATAACATCATGGAATAACATGTTTAAAGTCGAAATTTCATGCAAAAATATTTATAAAATCACATTGGCTGAATACACACACACACACAATGAATAAAATAACAATACTCAAGTAAACAATTAAACAAGAGTTTACATAATATATACACAAGAGCAGGTTAGAAGTTTACTTACGAAAAAAAAACGATAATATTAGCAAGAAAATCTGAAAATGTAACATAAAATATTAGGAATCATCAAACAAAACCCTAGTTTCTGAAAATACGAGTGTGAGTGTCATAGCATTTTCGAAATCATTCTCTCATGCTAAAAACCTTAGAGCCGAAACCCTTGGAGGTTCAAACTCTGGTTTCTCTTCTAACCTAAAAACCAAATCATATGTTACTATAGACCACATGTTCAAGTGTTCAAAACATCAAGAACACTTTGGGTTCCATCTTCCAAGAAGAGAAAACCCTAATTTCTAGAGTGGAAGTGTGTGTTTGTGTTGAAAAACCCTAAAACAAAAAATAAAAAGATGAGTTTCTTCACTTTGGTCATGCATGTTCATCATGAAAGGGTGAAAACATCCTTACCTCCATATACTATGCTCCTAGTTGAATATTGAAGATAATTTCTTGGTGATATGTGAAATTGATGGTGAGAATGATGGTATTTGGCTGGCGAGAAAGTGTGAGAAAATAGAGACTTTAGAGATAAAGTTGGTGTGGTTCTAGGAAAAGCAAGAAAATGTTTTGCGCAAAAAAACCTCTCTTTTATGACTACCCCTATATATAATGTCTCTGTTTTTACTTTTCACTAACCAATGCATGCAGGATACTTGGCATGACTCTCTTCCATTTCCCTCATTATGAGATTGTATGGGGAAGACCAAAGGGTGGCTTGTGTGTGCCCTTCTTCCTTCCCATATCCAAATCCTTTTGTGTCTCATTGGCCCTTCATCTCTTGTTTTAGTTTAATGCACTTAGTCAATTGGTAATTTCCTTAAAAAATCCTAATCTTCTTAAGATATTTCTCCAATGCATGAGTGACACGTGGCTTAAGGTGAGTGTGTGTTCTTGAGTGCCGAAATGGGCATGTCACTTCAAGTGACTTTTTGGTCATTCTTTAGGTCACTTTTGAGTCTATTACTCTCACACTCATGTTGTCATTGGCTACATGCCTTCCTTGTTTCTCAAAAATTATCCTAGAAACATACTTTTTGTCTTCCTAGGTATGACGCATCTTGGAACTCTAAAATTCACTTTTGTCCTAAACTTGACGTGTGTCCATTTTGAAGCTGGTGCCTTGCAAGTGGTGCCTAACACCTCCCAACCAAAACTCTATGTCATTTTTTCCTCTCCCATGTTTTCTTCTAAGGTTCCAATATATGGTTAACAATTGTCATTTTAGTACTTTTCCAAAAACAATTAAAAATTCCTTTCTTATGCCAAGTGACGCATTTTCCTTATTCAATAGCTCAACTTGTGCCTTCAAAAGCTAATACCCTTATGGGCCAAATTCCATGGCCCTTTTTCTTCTATTTCCATTTTGTGGGCTCTCAAGCATCATGCTCTAAGATCCAAGTCCAACATAAAAATAGAAAATGGCCTAATGAACTCTTCTAGTACCTAGCCAAAAATCCATAAGTAAGAAAATGTCACCCATTCAAAATATGAACGAGGTTTCTTGAGAAAATCCAGGATGTCATATTGCGCAAAACCTAGAATTTTTAAAAATTTAGCCTTGTTATTTTTGGAACCCCAAAAATGAAGTAGTTTTGCAAATCCATTTCATCTAAATTATCTTATTTCCTTAGAGAATTTATTAAAATCAATTGTTTGAGTTTCTATTAAAAATTCTATTTATTTAGATGGATTTATTTCTCTCAAAAATATTTATTAAGATTAGTTATTTTGTTTATGTTATGAGCTCTACTTATTTAGATGATTTATTTCTCTTAAGAGATATTCATTAAAACTCATCATTTATTTTATGTTGAAAATTATTGTTTTGGGATCAATAAAACAAAGTTGAAGTTTCATCCCATTTTATTTTCGTTTGTTTTTTTTTTGTTCAAGTTTATTTTCATTTTCTCTAGGTTTAATATTTATCCTTGGATTAAATTTAGGAACCCTAAGTTGTAGGGCAAGGATTCATTTTGCACAAAATCTTAATTCCCCCCTCTTTCCTCTTTCTTTCCTTCTCTCTCGGCACGCCTCCTTGCAAAGTAGCCATGCTGCTGTCAACAACACCACCTCAGACCTTCGCTGCCACGCCTCGTTGACCATCTACCCCTTCTCTTCCCTTTTGGCCTCCGGTCTACACAGGATATAATAGTAGCCTCCGATCCTTTTGAAATTCAGAGAGTTTGCCGGGAGAGAGAGAGAGACAGCGCGCGACTGAAGAGGAAATGACGGAATTCTCTATGTTGCGTTTCCATAGTTACTCTCATGAGTGGCCAACGTGGCATGTTTCTATTGAAGGGTGTTGCTTTTGTGGAAAAAAAAAAAAAACAGTTGGCCAGTTTGATATTCCATTAATACATTCGTTATTTCTTCTCTGTTTGATATTCCATTAATACATTCGTCATTTCTTCTCTGTTTTCTTTTCCATTAAAGCATTCGTCATTTATTCTCTGTTCAGCAGATAAGACCATGCAAGCTTCCCATCTTTGAACACCGTAAACATGGCAATCACTTTCCTTTCCAAAGATACCTCTTAGGCTCTCTCCATCTTTAAAAGGCCTCTTCGCTCAAGCAATTTCTTCAGTTCAATTCCTTTTTCTTTCTCACTGACAAGCACACATAAATCTACAATATTCAGTACTTCACTCTCGGTACTTTTTGTTAATGGAAATCTCATTTCCAACGCTTGCGCTCATCTTCATTTTAACTTTCCTGGTACTCAGATCAGCATGGAGTGCGCTGAGATGGGTGTGGCTTAAGCCGAAGAAGCTAGAGAGGTGTCTGAGGGAGCTAGGTTTTAAGGGAAACTCCTACCGGATTTATTATGGAGACTTGAAGGATATCTCTCGGATAAAAAATGAAGCGACGTCTAAACCCATGAGCTTCACCAACGATATTGCACCTCGTGTCTTTTCCTTCGAATTTCAAACAATGAAGAATTATGGTATGTATATCTCTATAATACTCCCAGCTGCAGCCATCTTGACTTGTGATTCGTTTCCTTCAAGTTGGTTTCCCTTTAACGATAAAATAAAATAAAATAAAATCCTCAGATATGTACGTGTTTAGTTTACTAATTTGATAAAAAATATTAGATTTGCTTCGCAAGTACTGTCATATAATAACAAGCAGAAATTATATGTAGGTAAGAACAACTTTATATGGAATGGTCCGACACCAAGGGTGAACGTTATGGACACTGAACAATTAAAAGATATCTTCTCCAAGCACTACACCTTCCAAAAGCCGCACGGAAATCCACTTACCGAGTTACTAGTAACCGGTCTAGTCGTTTATGAAACTGACAAATGGGCTAAACACAGAAAAATTATCAACCCAGCATTCCATCTAGAGAAATTGAAGGTTAGTTAATTCTTTACATTTGTTCTATTCCATTAAGCCTCAGTAGTGACATTTGAAATGCTTTTTTTTTTTTTATTCTTTATTTTTTTAAGCTTCTCAAATTAGAATCCCATCTAGTGTATGTTGCAAGTTCTTTTGCTAGAGGAATGCTTTAGTCACGAAGGGATTGAATAAAAGTTATCCTGCAAATTGATGTAGATTCACACAATCTGTCAAATCTATTTTATAATAAAAATAATTTTACAATCTGATAAACTACATCAAACCACATACCATTTTACGAAATTACTTTTATCTAATCATTTTGTGGTTATAGTATTTATCTACTAGTGACAATGTATCAATATTGATAGGTTGCTAATCTATTGGTTAGTTGGAGTGTAAGAGGCCAATTACTTCCTGAAAATTTTCCTTGCTTAGCTTTGTCATCTTGGAAAGCATTTCCTCAATTCCACCTATAAATTCCATTACAATTTGTGGTGTTTGCTTTAGAGTTTTTTACCAGCAATTCATCAGAGTTGCAACAACATGATTTGCAAATGGGTAAGTTCCATCACCAATGAAGGGCCAATTGAGATAGATATATGGCCCTATCTCCAAAATCTCGCAAGTGATGTGATTTCAAGAACAGCCTTCGGAAGTAGCTATGAAGAAGGGAGACTGATTTTCGAACTCCAAAGAGAGCAAGCAGACCATACACTGAGATCCGTACAGACTGTCTACATTCCTGGGTGGAGGTGAATTAAACACTTTCTAGTACACTAGCTAATGGTAATTAATCAAGTCTGTCAAAATATTTTACTTCATCATGTTTATATAAATGGTTTGAATGCAGCTATCTACCAACTAAGATGAACAGGAGGATGAAAGAAATTAACAATAAGGTACAAGCATCACTCAAATACCTTATCAACAAAAGAGAGAAGGAAATTAAAGCAGGTGAGGCCAAAAATGATGACTTGTTGGGCATACTTATAGAATCCAACATCAAAGAAATTCAAGAGCATGGGAACGACAAGAACCTCGGACTGAATCTTAAAGACGTAATAGAGGAATGTAAGTTGTTTTATTTTGCTGGGCAAGAGACCACCTCTGTTTTGCTCGTTTGGACAATGGTTATGCTGAGTAAGTATCCATATTGGCAAGCACGTGCAAGAGAAGAGGTTTTAAAAGTTTTTGGCAAAGACAGACCAAATTTTGAGGGATTGAATCACTTAAAAGTTGTAAGTACTTCTATTTTGTGGTTAGTTTGGAAGATTTGCTTGACTTTCACCACATTCATCATTTTAGCTCTAGCATTTAATTGTCTTGAACATTTGGATGAGCGTGTGCTTGTTCTGTACATTCAAAAGTTATATTTGCGATTGAATTCTTACAATATGCATCATAATATTCAATGCCACAGGTTACCATGATACTATATGAGGTTCTAAGACTATACCCACCTGCAGTTGTTCTTACTCGAACAATTCATGATGAGGTTACAAAACTTGGAACATTGTCTTTACCAGCTGGAGTTCAAATCTCCTTGCCGATAATCCTCATCCATCACGATCATGAACTTTGGGGGGATGATGCAGATGAGTTCAAACCGGAGAGATTCTCGGATGGAGTCTTGAAAGCTACAAAAGGCAAACTATCATTTTTGCCATTCGGATGGGGACCTAGGATATGCATTGGACAAAACTTTGCTTTGATTGAAGCTAAAGTAGCCCTCTCAATGATTCTACAACGCTTCTGTTTTGAGCTTTCACCATCCTATGCTCATGCACCTTTCAGTATTTTTACTGTTCAACCACAATATGGCGTTCACGTTATTCTACAAAATCTGTAGAATAGAAATCTCTAGCTATGATAAAACATGTCAAGAATAATTTGTCCAAGATCAAGTGTCATCTCTTTTTTATAATATTATTTTGACTTTGACATGACTAGTCCAATATGGATTAACCTCTCCAAACTTTTTAGCTTTAACCAAAACCTCAAGTTTTAATCAAAATTTGGACTTCACTATGGCCCTGCCATTGCCAATGCTCTTAGTCGTAGATCATCAATTTTAGTTTTGGAGGAGTTGGGACTAATAACAACATGATATAAAAGAATTCGATTAACCTTGAGTTACTCTAATGTGGAAGACAAGCGATTCGGTTTTACTTTTGTTGCTATATAATTTGAGTTGATTATAGATTGTTGGGGGCAGGGTAATACAATTAATGTACGAAGACCATTTCTACTCTCTGTTGCCTTGACAAGGTGGCGCATATCTCACCCTCACTAAACTAAACTAATATAGAATGTGAATGAAAAGTTTTGGCTGATCATCATGTATTTCTGAGCTTGTCTAGTTTTGCAATAAGTATATAAAAATAGTTTATGTTTTCATGTTACGATGTTCGATATTATGAAAGAATTAATGCAAGCATGTTAGTATGGCACCTAGCAATAGAAGTGAGGTTAACCATACAACCCTAATTTTGAAACATGCTAGCCTAATTACCATATTTGCAGGGGCGGCCCATTGTGCAGATTAACCATACTAGCCTAATTTTTTTAAATATAATAATTAAAAAACCATGTGTTGTGATCATGCAGCAATTATGATGAATAATACGAAATTAATCAAATGAAACTTCACTATTATCTAAAGTAGGATTACATCATATGTATTTATACTAACTTTAATTTTACGGATATACTTAAGAAAATTTACAAAAATACCCTCATACCATACCGCAAGGGCATCACTCGCCCGCTCGCTCTGCCATCTATCATCTTGCCATTGTTTATAAGACAATGCTTATATTTTGGAACTGTATACAGGAAGGTTTGGATAAGAGGGATATTTCCAAAAGCTTGCATCTTCACTGCCCATTTTGCCAAGTTATGCGCGCATCACTTTTGAGATAGATGAATTTTATGCAATGTCCTTTCTTTGAAAGAATTTAAGTGGTATTTGATGTAATTGGTGATGGGACATATGATCCAGTCTTGAATGGGAGAGGAATGCGTAATTGCTTGAATTGTCACTTTTGAGTCACATTCCAGATTTTGTTTTTGGTCTTTGATTGTTGGCTTCTTTGATGACCATTAAGGTTGATCTACCTTCTCCATGCTTTGGAATAGCACTGCAAATGAGATCTATTTTTACAAATAATATTTCACCATTGTCTTCCCAACAAATAGTGGCAAAAATACTTCCCTACAATCTGATTGCAACATCAAAAGTGAGTAGATGGAAACCAAGTGGGTGTCTTTCTTCATGTTCTTCTAACTGGTTGGCTTCGCAAGACCAAGCTCTTGAGTGTTGATGGAATGTGTTGCAAATAGATTCCACATAATCCGAATGGGTGGGAACTATCTGATCATGCTCCAATTTGTTCCTTATCAACCAGAGATTATCCATTGCAATAGTAGCACAAATTTGAAAATTTTGGTGCTCTTCTTCAGTGATTTTGAGAGTCTTTGAAGTATTGATGATGTTTTTGATCTAGTTGGATATGGGTTGATTTGAAAAAAGTGTAATGTCAATAGGCCATTTGGCTTGTCTCCACAAAACCCTAGAGTAAGAACAGTTGAGGAATAGATGAGAGAGATCCTTAGGTTCGGTTCGACACAAAGGGCAGCTAAGATGATCTTCCACCAAAGGAATGACTATACTAATTAGAGATTTGGTGGAAAGAATGTTGTGGTTGATTTTCTAGAGAAAAAGTTTGAGTTTATCCCGCAATTTCAATTTTCAAAGACCTTTCCAATTAACATGCTGAAAGAGGTGGGTAAGGGAATAAGCCTTACAATTGCAACATATGCAAATTTGACCGAGAAGTTTCAAGAAGAATGATGATATCACTTAGAGTTTATCTGAAATATGGTGGAAATTGTGGTTAGCTAAGGGGATTTTCTGGATCTCTTTAGAATCGGCAAGATGGATGGGTTAGCTAAGAGTGGATTATGAATCGGCAGGATGGATGGGATAGAGGGGATAAAGGGGATCCAGGGATCAATCCAAACTCTAGTGAAGGTACCATTATTGATTTGAAATCAAGCTCTAAATTTTAGAAACCCTCTTTCCATGAGAAAGCACTTCCAGAAGCGAGAGTCTGAGGGCCTAGGGGTCACTTCAAAGAATGACCTTTGACCTAGTATTTTCTAGAGAGAACAAGTTCCCAAAGGCTAGCTGGACCATTCAGGAAGGACCACGCATATTTTGAAACTAAGCACGAATTAAAGGCAAGTATCTATTTAAGACCTAAACCACCCATGGACTTGAGGAGACAAATGGAAGTCCAAGATTTTGGTGTGAATTTTTTTTTTTTTTCAGTGCTCTCAAAACTCCACCATAATCTTTGAAATAGATTGTCTAGATTGTGGATTAAGTTCTTTGGAAGAAGAGATCAAGTGAACATGCCATAGGACGGTATCATGCTAGCCAGGACTCTAATCAAAATCATCTTAGCTGCTTGGGACAGGATTTTTGTCTTCCAAGCTTAGAGTTTGTTCTTGACAATATCCATTAAGTTACAAGTAAATTTCTTCTTGTCCACTCTCTCAAAGAGAGGGAGGCCCAAATAATTTGAGTTTGGAGGGGAAACACAGAAGTTGATATAATTTTTTACTACATGGATCGATTCTAGGAAAGTGTTCCTGCTGAAGTGGATGGAAGACTTCCTCTGATTGATACATTTCCTCCCGAACAAGAGTTATAGAGATCAAGACAATCCGCAAAAGCTTGTGCAGTATGATCCGTTGTGAGACCCCACGTTTTTTGCATATCCTTATTTTGCTTATATTTTATCGTTAGATGTTTTAATTTATTCTAATAAATTGAATTATTTCTTACTTATTTTATTTTGGGTACGCTTTATTTACGATTAGGGTTAGTTATTTGTGAAATCTACTATTTTAATATTTTTAATTATTTAAAGATTATTATCGGTTTCATCATTTGAATTGTTATTAATGTTATTTTAATTTAGTGGTTTTGGTTCTATTGTTGATACAAGAAGAGTTGGTTGAAGATGATGTTAGTATGAATTGTTAGAGCCTTAAGCAGTAAGAATTGGAGTTGCCAGAGTTAAGGTAACTCATATAAAGGTTCTGTGCGTTTCAAAGGAATCATGGCAAGAGGACGACGAAGCACCCCTACCCCAAGGCCCATAGCACCACCAGTAGGGAATGTGTCATGCCCAGTTGTGCCAACGGTAGGAAATACCCCCTTAATCACTCCCCCTAGACAAGAAAGCAGAGCGGTTCCCAATGCCCCATTGAATGGCGGACAACAAATGATGGAATTAGTAAGAAATCAAATGGAACAGAGCCAATGTCATCCAAATACCGGCGGAGGGACATTAGGATGCTCCTATGAGAAGTTTCTTGTCTATCGGTACCCGAATTTCATGGGAACGGAGGGAGCCATGAAAGCAGATCGATAGATTATGGATCTAGAACGTACCTTCAAGATCAACGGGTGCATGGAGATCCAGAAACTACAGTACACTATTGAAGCAAGAACTGGGAGAAAATGTGCTCCCCACTTGGGAACGATTTAAGACAAAGTTTGATGACCGCTTCTTCCTCGAGTTTGTCAAATAGCGTAAAGTTATGGAATTTGCCACTTTAGTGCAAGGAAGCATGACGATGGAACAATACGCTGCAAAATTCATGGAATTGGCCCAATTCGCCCTTCATTTGGTTGCTACCGAGAAAATGCGGGCGCATAAATTTCAAGATGGACTGAAACTGAGGATTCGCAACCAAGTAGCCTGCCTGCGAATCAAAAATTTCAAGAGCTAGTGAATGTGGCATCTATTGTCGATGTCTAGAGAGTTGGAGATTCACATTGCAAGACTTGTCGTGAGGCTTTAAACGAATGTATTATTTGAAGACTTAGTAACGTTAAAATTGGAAGAAGTTTAGCATAGAAGTTAGACAGAAAAAAGTTTAAACTTTAGGCTGATTTTAAAGAAATAGGTAGAGTGACTTGAGATTGAGACTTTTTCTTTCCCCTGAAATCGATCCTTATTGTGCAATTCATGTTTATTAATGACTGACTCGATAGGTAACTGATAGGTCATCGAAGTATGGAGTAAAACGTAAGTTGAGAGTTAAACTTGAGATTCATTCGAAGATGGGGCGATGTGTTGTATGGAACTAAGGAGCATTATAATTTTCGAAAATTGTATTAAGGACCTTATGAGTATAGAGATTTCGGGTTTCTTGGCAGCATTAGGAGTTCTAAGCATGATACACTAACTGGAGATTTATACAATTATGATGGAATCACCTAATGGAGTAATTATGAGGGAACAATATCCCTAAGTATTTGGAAAGAAGAGTAATCGGGTAAACTTGTGTTGAGCAAGTGACGAGTGGTATCGTACGTGCGTTGTTGGGATTCTTAGTGCTACAGTCTAGCAAATTTCGAGGACGAAATTTCTTTAAGGGGGGGAAGATGTGAGACCCCAGGTTTTTTGCATATTCTTATTTTGCTTATATTTTATCGTTAGATGTTTTAATTTATTCTAATAAATTAAATTATTATCTTACTTATTTTATTTTGGACACGCTTTATTTACGATTAGGGTTAGTTATTTGTGAAATCTACGATTTTAATATTTTTAGTTATTTAAAGATTATTATCGGTTTCATCATTTGAATTGTTATCAATGTTATTTTAATTTAGTGGTTTTGGTTCTATTGTTGATACAAGTTTTTGTAAGATTCTTGAATAATAGTGCTTTTAGTTATTTTAATTAATCATTACTACTGGTCTTTTCATTTGAAATGCTATCTTCTTTGTTTTTTGTTTTAATTATCATAATGTATGGTTTGGTTTGTCGTATTAATTTAATGAGCACTTATTCTATTTTATTTGACATTATCTGATTCATTGATCTTAAACTTCTTAAATTATCAAGTCTTATTATATTTATTATATTTTGGTTTGGTAGCTTTTGAAGTTCTCTAAAAATATTATATTATACAGGATCCTTTTATTACCTTGATTTTAGTTATTTAAAATATTGGGAAATCTTAAACGTGTTTTGAATATTCGATTTAAAAATATGGCTTTATTCCTTTTAAATAATTAAATAAGCTTCATCATTTTAAGTATTGATGAAAAATATTATGTTGAGAAATAAAGTAAGTTAAAATAGTATTATATTTAATTAATTTAAGCTTTTTAAGTTAAATTGATATTACGTGCTTTTATATCAGTATTTTAAATTCATCTGTTGTCCATTTGAAGACCCCGAAGCACCAAGCCTATAAATAACTCAAAAAGAGTCACAATCCCTCATTTTTCTTCCTCTCCACTCTCTCCTCTCTCTATTCTCTCCCGCATGCTATAGTGCTCCACTGGGCAGTTCGATTTTCAACTCGTGGCAGCGCTACCTCTGCCCACCAAGCCTCACCTCTGGCCCAGCCTAAAAAACCAGCCTCCGGCGAGTCCAACCCCATTGGAGGTGTTAATCACAACGGCCCCAACTCCCGCCGGTAGCCTCCAAACCGAAACTAGTTTTCTCCTCTACGCCTTACCTTGCTCAGCCCCTAGCTCCACCATGAGACACCGTACCACAACACCACCCCCGCCATTGGATCCGCCATCCACAAGTGATCTACCACTAGAAATTCCAACCCCAACGGAGCCCTCACCTTATCTCACCTCCCATAAAACTGAAATGGGTCTCAAAAGGAACCTCCCTTTGTCGCGCTGCCGTCCGGCTACCGTGACTCTCACCTCCACCCCCAAAAGCTTCCCTTACCTCAGGTTGCCACACCCTTAAAGCAGTTTTTCTATGCCTAGTCCCACCTCCCTTGTACAAGTAAAAATTTGAAAATAACCCTTTTGAGCCAAATCTGCCGTCTTCTAATGATTGCACCGCCTCACTACCACCACCATGAGATTTCTCATCCTCCAATGTATATTACCCTAAAGTTTGGTGTCAAACGGAGTACCCAAACCTAACCTGTCACTTGCTGTGCCAGGAGGCGAATAATGCGCAATTTACCCGCTATGGGTCGTGGATTGGTGGAATACCTGATTGGCGTTCATTTGTGTGCTGTAAGTGATAGACATTTGTTTGTTGTTTGATTAACTGTTTAATTGTATGATAATCTCTCTCTTGTTTGCTTGAAGTGTTAGCTAGTGATGATAAATAATTTAGAAGTAGGTTAGTTGGGCCAGAGGCCATTTAATGGAGGTTAGGATCACCCCGAGTTAATCTTATTGTGATTGAATATTTGTGTGGATATTAATTGTTGGTGATATAATGACTTAGTTGGATGACTCTGTTACTTTTTAATAATTGTTGGTGATAAAATGATTTGATCAGATGATTCCATTATTCTTTAGTATTTATTGGTGGTATAATGGTTTGGTTTAATGATTCCGTTACTTTTTCTCTATGTTTCATTAAGGTGATACACTAGGATCTTAATCTAAGATATATTTGGAAGAATATGGTGAAAATCTGATGATGGAACTTAAGAAGTATAGTTAAGTATAATTCGGCTAAGGGTTGAACAATGACATAACATGTTGGACGATGAAAAGTTTACTTTTCGGGAGTTCATTAGTTTCAATCATGGTATACTTCTTTGGAAAAACATTAGGCTTTAACTCATTGCTGATGCATAGTTATGATTTGAGTTGTTGGATGAAATATTAAAGTGTACTCTTAGATTGCTTTAATGCATAGTTTGAGAAATGTTTGGGCTTAGAGAAAATATCATATGATGGCACGTTGTTGAAGAGAATAACTCTATAAGCAATATAAATGTGTTGGCTAATGATTAGTTCTGATTTGGTTATTAGGTTTTGAGAAAACCTTAAGGAAAAATGTGTATTTTGGTAAAGAGAAAAGAAAAGAAAAGTTTACATTTGACTCCACCATAAGTTGCGTTATTAACCCCTATAGGACAATGTTGGTTTGATTCGATGTAACCTGATTTGATTATCTTTTCATTGGAATATGCACGACATGTTGGAAATAAGATAAATTAAAAAGGGAAGTATGTTCATATGTTAATATATACGAGATATGATTTGTGAATGTATGATTCATATGCATAAACGTGCAAAATCGTGCGGATCTCCTAAATTGATACCATAACAAATTACACGTGTTTTGTGAATAATGCCTCAAAATTCATCTTATTATTACAAATGAATAGTATATCTATTTATAGACAAATATAACCGACTTAAGGTCAGCTAGCTATCAATGTAAGTAAAATTACATAAAAGGACCAAATACAATATACATGAAAAATATATAAACTCTAATCATTTACAAAATTTTAATACATCGCAAAATTGATGTATGCACCCAATAACTATGAGTAGCAACCAATCATATATTTGGAAACTTATCCTTAAGTAATTTCTCTAGCTGCTTTTTGTATATTGACAATAAATAAAAAAATCCACTTTAAACTCTTTATAATTGGTTTCGTTTTATTCTATAACACGCTTGATTAGAGAAGGGAAAAAAAAAAAAACAGATAAGGCCAAGCAGCCTGCGCAAGCTTCTCGGTTAAACTCCACAGACATCGCTATCACCTTCCATCCCAAAAAGCAGCTTAAAATGCCCCCCACTCACATTTTCTTTTTTCCTCTCAGTCGCAACTACACAAATACACATTCACCTACCTCTCTCTCTCTCTCTCTCTCTGTTTTTGTTCATCATGGTAATCTCATTTCCAACGCTAGCGCTTATTTCAATTTTTACGATCGTGGTACTCAGATCAGCATGGGGAGCGCTGAGATGGGTGTGGCTTAAGCCCAAGAAGCTGGAGAGGTGTCTGAGGGAGCAAGGTTTTAAGGGAAACTCCTACCGGATGGTTTTTGGAGACTTAAAGGAGGGTTCTCGAATGATAAATGAAGCGAGGTCTAAGCCCATGAGCTTCACCAATGATATTGCACCTCGTGTCTTTCCCTTCCCCGTTCAAACACTGAAGAATTATGGTATGTAATATGTATATCTCTGTAATACTCCCAGCAGCCATCTTCCCTTGGGATTCTTTTCCTTCAAGTTTGCTTCTCTTTAACGATAGATTCCATAGATTTTGACTAGCAATTTACAAATCTCTTAGGATTGCATGCTTTTTCCCACCTATTTTCTCTTTTCAAAACACGAAATCGGGGTAAATGATTCCTATCTGTTTATAGTTTTTTCTTCATTGTCAAATCTGTCTGGCCTGGTTTGGATAGAGACGAGATAATATTTGAATAGTAATATATAAAATATTTTATAAATAATAGTAAAATATTTGAGTTATTTATAAAATATTTGAGTTGTGATGTTTTATGTGATTATTATTGGGTAGAGATAGGGTTACTATCTATTTATTATTTATAATATATTTGAAAATTTTTATTTTTATCATTTTCTAAAGTATTTTTTTAACATTTTTAATCATTAAAAAAATTAAAAAATATAAAATTTTAATAACAGTAACTTTCTTAATTATTAAGTAAAATAAAAAATACAAAAATACAAAAATAAATAATAAATAAATAGTAAAAAAGTAGTAACCGTATTATTATCTTTATTAAAATATTATTTTGTAATATTGTTTTTGTTTTAGAATTTAAAATTTTTGAATTGGTTTTTGTGTTTTATGTGAAAGATTAAGAAAATTGTAGTAATTAAATAATGATTAGATGAAAAAATTAAGATTTAAATTTAAAGAGTATTTGTATTTATAGTATTGAAATATTTAAATGAAATGCGATGAAATAAAAAAAGATATGAAAGGCTTTTCACGTCCAAACCCCTGGCAAAAGACTTTGGGATAATTATCAAAAAGAAAAAAAAACTATAAATATAAAAATAAATAATAAATAAATAGTAAAAAAGTAGCAACCTTATTATTATCTTCATTAAAATATTGTTTTGTAATATTGTTTTTGTTTTAGAATTTAAAATTTTTGAATTGGTTTTTGTGTTTTATGTGAAAGATTAAGAAAATTGTAGTAATTAAATAATGATTAGATGAAAAAATTAAGATTTAAATTTAAAGAGTACTTGCATTTATAGTATTGAAATATTTAAATGAAATGCGATGAAATGAGAAGATATAAAAGGTTTTTCACGTTTAAACCCCAGGCAAAAGACTTTGGGATAATTGTCAAAAAGAAAATTAAAAAAAACTAAAAATACAAAAATAAATAATAAATAGATAGTAAAAAAGTAGCAACCTTATTATTATCTTTATTAAAATATTATTTTGTAATATTGTTTTTGTTTTAGAATTTAAAAATTTTGAATTGGTTTTTGTGTTTTATGTGAAAGATTAAGAAAATTGTAGTAATTAAATAATGATTAGATGAAAAAAATTAAGATTTAAATTTAAAGAGTATTTGTATTTATAGTATTGGAATATTTAAATGAAATGTGATGAAATGAGAAGATATAAAAGGCTTTTCACATCCAAACCCCAAGCAAAAGACTTTGGAATAATTGTCAAAAAGACTTGAGGTCATTTTCTCCTTGACTCAATTTTGAAATAGCCATTTCCATCTACATGGTCACTGAAAACCATGATACTACAAAATATATACAGGCAAAATCTAACTCCATTTAGGGAAAAACATTTTTCTAGAATCTTTGTATGCTTTGACAAGGAACGATGCGTGTGAACTATCAACCTAATATCTCGTTTGGGAAAAAAAGAGAGATTTAACTTCGAATGACATGTATATGTATGTGTTTATTTATTTGAAAAATGATATTAGATTTGCTTCTCAACTGTCATACAATAAGTAATAACAAGCACAAATATGTAGGTAAGAACTCCTTTATATGGAATGGTCCGACACCAAGTGTGAACATTATGGACACCGAACAATTAAAAGATATCTTCTCCAAGTACTGCACCTTCCAAAAGCCGAAAGGAAATCCATTTACCAAGTTACTCGTAAGCGGTCTTGCTAGTTATGAAACTGAGAAATGGGCTAAACACCGAAAGATTATCAATCCAGCATTCCATCTAGAGAAATTGAAGGTTAGTTCATTCTTTCCAATTGTCTTTTTCCATTAAGACTCAATAGTGACAATGAAGTATTTTTCGCAATTTTGTATATTTATTTTATCTAAGTTTATCAAATTACAGTGCCCAATCAGTATGTTGCAAATTCTATTCATAGTTGCTAACAATGTATCGATATTGATGGATTGTTGATCTATTGTTTAGTTGGAGTGAGAGTGGGCAATTAATGCCTGAAATATTTCCTTGGTTAGCTTTGTCTTCTTGGAAAGAATTTCTTCAATCCCACCTATAAATTCTATTACATTTTGTGTTGATTGTTTCAGAGTTTCTTACCAGCAATTCATGAGAGTTGCAACGACATGATTTGCAAATGGGTAAGTTCCATTACAAAAGAAGGGTACATTGAGTTAGATGTATGGCCCTATCTCCAAAATCTGGCAAGTGATGTGATTTCGAGAACGGCCTTCGGAAGTAGCTATGAAGAAGGGAGACTGATTTTCGAACTCCAAAGAGAGCAAGCAAAGCTTACCATGAAAAAAATACAGTCTGTCTACATTCCAGGATTAAGGTAAATCGAAACTTTCTAGTGCAGACCAGCTCATAATAATTAATCAAGTTTGTTATTCAAATTTGGTTCTCATACATAAGTTTTGAAATATTTTACCTAAAAAAGTCGGATTTGGGTAGAACGCTAAAATCAACCATTATTGGGAGATTGAAAATTCAATGCAAAATCTTGTAAGCCATTTTATTCTCATCATGTTTATATAAATGGTTTGAATGCAGGTATCTACCAACTAAGATGAACAAGAGAATGAAAGAAATTGACAATAAAATACAAGCATCACTCAAAGACCTTATCAACAAAAGAGAGAAGGAAACAAAGGCAGGTGAGGCCAAAAATGATGACTTACTGGGCATACTTATAGAATCCAACATCAAAGAAATTCAAGAGCATAGGAACGACAAGAACACCGGAATGAATCTTAAAGATGTAATAGAGGAATGTAAGTTGTTTTATTTTGCTGGGCAAGAGACCACCTCTGTTTTACTTGTTTGGACAATGGTTCTACTAAGTAAGTATCCATACTGGCAAGCACATGCAAGAGAAGAGGTTATAGAAGTTTTTGGCAAAGACAAACCAGACTTCGAGGGGTTAAATCACTTAAAAGTTGTAAGTAGTTCTTATATATCTACTTCGAAGATTCTCTCGAAAGATTCTTTTTATGACTGAACTACTATAAAATAGTAATCTATTTTCTATATCATAAAAAGGATGTAAATACAATTACAAACAAAATATGGTTAGCAACATCTAAAGTATACACACAAAAATGTAAAGATTCTAACTTTTGAAAAATAGGATAGAAAGTCATGCCTTGTAAATGCACAGAGATTGGAACTTGTTGTTTTTAAGGATGAAAGCATGAAGCTTATGATTAGTTTGCAAGATTTGCTTGTTTGCTGACTTTCGTCGTTACATTCATCATTTTAGCTCTAGCATTAACTTGCCTTGAACATTTGCATGAGCTTGTGCTTGTTTTGTACATTGGAAAGTTATATTTCTAAAATAATTTGCAATTGAATTCTTACAATATGCATCATAATATTCAATGCCACAGGTTACCATGATACTTTATGAGGTTCTAAGACTATACCCGCCTGTAGTTGTTCTTACTCGAACAGTTTACGAGGTTACGAAACTAGGAACATTGTCTTTACCAGCTGGAGTTCAAATCTCCTTGCCGACAATCCTCATCCATCATGATCATGAACTTTGGGGAGATGATGCAGATGAGTTCAAGCCAGAGAGGTTCTCTAATGGAGTCTCAAAAGCAACAAAAGGCCAAGTATCATTTTTGCCATTCGGATGGGGTCCTAGGATATGCATTGGACAAAACTTTTCTTTGATTGAAGCTAAAGTGGCACTCTCAATGGTTTTACAACGCTTCTCATTTGATCTTTCACCATCCTATGCCCATGCTCCTTTAACCGTTATTACCCTTCAACCACAATACGGTGCTCACATCATTCTACGAAATCTGTAAAATTTGGAAGCATGTTAAGAAGATTGTGTGATTTTATTATCATATTGAGACTCTTGGCGAAGATCAAGTGTCATCTCTTTCTTATCACGTCGGCTAAATTTATTATAGATTGCATAATGCCATTCAATGGTAGATCTTGGCTTTTTACTTTTGGAGGAGTTGGAACTAGTAACAATATGATACAAAGAAATCAATCGATCTTGAGTTATAAAGACAAGTTATAAAAGTTTGCCATAAATTTAGTGAATAAATTCCATTTGACCTTTGGAGTGTCATGAAATCCTAGAAACATTTCACGAATCAAGAAATTTTTTAAATTTTAGTTTGTCAACAGTCGATTTTCTACTCACTTCTCATTTATTTGAGGTATGTAAGAGTATGAGTTTGAGAAAATAATTCACCACTAGCTTCAAATAATTATTTAAAATCTTACAGTACAATAATACACTTTATATTTTATGAATGAAAACCGTTCGAAAATGCCTTTTCATTTATTTGAGGTACTTAGGAGTCTAATTTTATGAAACGAATTGCTCTACCAAATTCGTATAGTTAATTTCGATTTTATAATGCAATAATAATTTCACAAAATTTTGAGCGAATCATAACACTTGGCCAGGTGGCACTCAGTCCAAACAATCGCCTTGTGGATTGTCCAAATAGCCTTGGAAAGCTTTTAGTGGTCACTTGACAAAATCATCCACACTTGGCAAATAGTGTATGACACTTTACAGAAACCATGAAATAGAAATGTGAATGAATGGAAGTAAAATCAAGTTATATGATCATGCCATATAAGCTAAACACAAATCAATCCAACCAAACACTTTGTGGCAAACCAAATGGGGTTATCAACCCTAGTGAAATCCAAAGCCATTAAGATCCAATTGGAATCCCAATCAATGGAGGAAATTGAAACCCTAAATTATTTTTCAAATCCTTAATCACTCAAATTTTGTTGAAGTGATTAATCACTTGATTAAATCACTTTCACATACTATTAATCCCTAAATGGTTTTTCAAATCCTTAACCACTCACATACTATCAGTGAGTCTTTATGAATATATGAGCTCTAGTGAGATTTTCTAATGGCGTGCAGTCGCAGGCATCCAAAACTAAAATCTTGTACTCCAAAAAAATATATGTAGTAGTGTGAGTAAAGGTCGATCCCACAGAGAGTGATTAACTTATTTTTATGCTATTAAGTAAGGAAGATGGGGTTTTTGATTGTAATAAAAAATCTTCAAAGGAAATAAAAACAACTAAAGAGCAATTTAATTTCAATATATCAATCAAAGAAAAAAGCATTGGTCGAAGTCAACGTCTACCATCGGAATTTTATAACTGATCATTGATGCAATATAAATCAATTAATACTTTGAGTATTCATTGTTAGAACTATTTTCTTATCTCTCCTTAGTTGTAATTAATTAGGAAACAAGCGATCTAATTAATCCTAACTACTAAACAACCCATGACAAGCGCTAAAGATTTAATCTGATAGCAGTTTCTTATCTCTCCTTAATTGCTTCACAGATTAAAGAGATCAAACAATTATGGATTTGATATATAACCTAGCAATAGATTATAACGAATAATAAATTAGTAGGCCTTCTAGTAATTAAATAAAATAATCATAAAAATAGGTACAGAAGAACATTTGATACTCAAAGTATAAATTGAATGATAAGAACAAATTAGATCACACAACTATATAAATTTCGAGGCTTTTGTTTTCTTTGACCAATTACAAAAGTTTAGCTACTCAAAACCATAACAAAAATATCAATCAAAAGAAAAAGAAGAGAAATGAGGTATTTTGGTTTTCTTTCAAGATAATACAATAGCTCAACTAAGCATCAAAAGCATCTAAAATATCGTATATAGAACACACACCCCTCCCTTCTATTTATAAGCATCCTTCATACAAGTTGTTATGACAAAATCATCATAATTTCAAATTGCTTTGCCATGTGTCATTTTTTAATCCAAGTGGTTTGTAAGTTGGCATTTGATCATTTGTCTTTCCACCATTCTTAGCTGAAAGTTGCTTGTAGGTTGAGTGTTCAATTTTGTTTCTTCTTCATTAGTTGCCTTGTATGACTTTGTATCTTGTGTTCAAACAATTTTTCTTGAGGAAACTTGAGTGCACTTCATATTGCATGTCAGTTGATCATTAAATTTCCAAGTTGGTGCAGGATGCTTGCTGAAAAATGTTGTGATAACATGTGGATTTGATGCAATTGGCTGGAAATGTGGCTGAAGAATATTTAGGAACGTCAAGTGCAGGTGTGTCCATTTCATGGTCGATTTCGTCTTGGATTGAGTAAATATCTCTCAACACATAAAATATAAAAGTTATAGATCTTTCTCTTGGGGTTCTATATCATCTTTAATCAGCTCAATCGGAGATTGGATGAAAGAGTTATGCCCATATTACGAAGAGACATCAAAGCTGTCTAAAATTCCATAATTATCTTCATTTGCTCCTAATGCTTCTATTTGTATCCTAAATCAAAATATAAGAATAATGAGTATATTTAGGCATCAAATAAGAATAAGATATTAAATATTAAGAGAGAAAAATATAGCATTTTATATTCTCATTAAATTCCCCCACACTTAACTTTTGCTCGTCCTCGGGCAAAACTCTAATCTACTTTTCCAAAAATACCAAGGTTGCAATTCTATTAATTAAGAATAATTAAACTCTTCAAAACTCATAACGTATCATGACCAAATAACTTATAATTTTTTAGTAAGTATTTTCACTTGAAGATAAAGTAAACTAAATATGTAGATCCTCTCGAAAGTTAACGCTCAATTCTCATGTGTTTGAAAGGTATGTGTTTCGCTCAAATTCATTTCAATGGAAATGATCTACCATAAGCTTGCATATCTTCTCATTCTCCACCACTGGGATTACGTGCATAACACAAATCATAAGGACTTTCCAAGGGTTGTAATGGGGTCAGAGTTAAGGTAAGAAATATTTGAGAGTGTAGCTCAAAAGTCAAAGAAGCTAGTGGAGCAAAAATTAATCAACTCAAGTTTGAGTATATAAGGCATTTAAAACCAATCTCCTCATTCAACAGCTTCTTCATTTTGTCTTTAAAGCATTTAAACCATGTAAAACTCCTGTTGAAAAAGAGATCGTTTAAAAGGAACAATTTTTTATTTGTAGCATGGAACGATCATTTGCAACAACTTTCACCTTGTATATAACACAAGTAAACATACCCCTTTCTTGAAATCATAGGAGGAATTATGGATATAGATAGTTTGTAACATTAAAAACAATCTCCTTCATCACTTTTTCTTTTAATACTTGAACAATGGAATTTATGAATTAAAAGTGAGAAAATATTTCATTTCATCAGTCATAGCAATATCACAAATTCAGACACCCAACACTTATTTCTTGCACATCTATGAACAATATTCCACTAGCTCTATAACTTGGGTAAAGACATTGTTTTTCAGGTTTAAAGCTTGTAATGTGAGTTTATAACAAATGAAAATGATTAATAAGGCTCAAAGGGGTTTCAAAAAAGAAGAATTAATTACCAGGTAGGCTATTTGGCTTATGTAGCTTATAACAAAGATGGCCTTAATCATATTCATACATACATGTATCAATGTGATCTTAAAGAGAATCAAGGCAAGTTTTAGAGAAATAAATCCAGGAAAAAATATATCACATGGAAGAAAATGGTAAGACTGATATGGATGTGTCAATCTACCGGCTCAAAATCTCACCGGCTTTTGTCTACCAAATTAGTCACTATCATTCTTTAAGGAAAATAACTAGACTAATTAATTTGGAGGATTATTTATTTAATCATGTTATGATTTTCTTTTAAGAGAGAAAAATAAAAACAGATTTAAAACACAACCTAAATTCTCTTCCCCACACTTAAAACTTCATTGTCCTCAATTTAAGGTTAAATGCAAAGAAAAGACAAAAATAATCGAAATATAAATGCGAGAATAAGAAAACAAACTCCCTTTGAGTTGCCTCCCAAGTAGTGACTTTGTTTATTGTCTTTGGCTCGACTCAAGGTTGTTTTCTTCTTTAATTAGAATAAATTGGATCCTCAAGGTCTAATTTTGCCGCATCTACTTGGAATCTTTCTTGGAAAGTGTTAAGTCTATGACCATTTACCTTGAATACTTTGGAAGTTGCTAAATTTTGAATTTCACTGCACCATGAAGAAAAACATTAGTAACAACAAAAGGTCAAATCCAACGAGAATGCAACTTACCCGGAAACAAACGTAGCCGTGAATGGTATAGAAGGACTTTTTAACCAACTTTAAACTCCTTCCTAGAGATCATCTTATCATGAAAAGCCTTCGTCTTTTCCTTGTAGATCTTTGCATTCTCATAGGCATCATTACGAATTTCCTCTAACTCTTGTAATTGCAACTTTCTGTGTTCTCCACTTTCATCCAATTTCATGTTGAAACTCTTGATAGCCCAGTAAGCCTTGTGTTCTAACTCAACTGGAAGGTGGCACGATTTTCTCAAGACCAATCGATAAGGTGACATACTAATGGGTGGTTTGTACATAGTTCTATATGCCCACAAGACATCATCCAAACGCAAACTCCAATCTTTTCTAGTTGAATTGACCGTCTTTTCAAGGATGGACTTAATCTCTCTATTTGACACTTCCGCTTGTCCACTAATTTGTGGATGATAAGCAGTTGACACCTTATGGGTTATATGGTACTTTCGCATCAAAGTCTCCACAGTTCGATTGCAAAAGAGAGTACCTCGATCACTTATTAAAGCTCTTGGAATTCCAAACCTAGAGAATATGTTAGACTTGATAAAATCTGTAACAACTTTAGAATCATCAATCCTAGTGGCTTTAGCTTTCACCCATTTCGAGACATAATCAACAGCAAGCAAAATATAAACATAACCGAAAGATACAAGAAACGGTCCCATAAAATCGATGCCCCGAACATCAAAAATTTCACAAAAGAGTATGGGGGTTTGTGGCATCTCATTCCTTCGAAATATATTACCTGTCTTTTGACAATGATCGCATGACTTATAAAAAAAATATGAGTCTCGGAATAAATATGGCTAAAAGAAACCACTTTCTAGTACTTTTCTGGCTATTCTCTTAGCTCCAAAGTGACCTCCACAAGCATAAGAAATTTTCATTTTCAGGAACGCATTTTCTTTTCACTTGATCTGCACAATGCTTCCATAAGTATGGATCATCCCACACATGGTATTTGGTATCACTTTTGATCTTGTCTCTTAAAACCTTAGACAAACCAGGAGGTAAAATGTTAGTAACCAAATAATTCACAATATTCGCATACCAAGGTAATGTTACACTTGAGGAGAACAATTGTTCGTCGGGAAACGTTTCTAGCAGACAAAGTTCATTTTTCACATGAACTAAATGACTCAAATAATCTGCGACAAGATTCTCTGTCCCTCTTTTGTTTTTGATTTCCAAATCAAATTCACTCAAGAGAAGTATCCATCTTATTAATCTTGGTTTTGCTTCTTTCTTCGTCATCAAATAACGAAGAGCTGCATGATCAGAATAAACAATGACTTTAGTACCAAGCAAATAAGATCTAAACTTTTCTAAAGCAAACACATAGCTAAAAGTTCTTTTTCTGTAGTAGAATAATTTCTCTAGGCATCATTCAAAGTTCTTGAAGCATAATAAATGGCATGAGATACTTTTCCAATTCTTTGTTCCAAAACAGCGCCTATTGCATAATCACTTGCATCGCACATTATTTCGAAAGGAACATTCCAGTCAGGGGGTTGGATAACTAGGGTAGAAGTCAATAGTTCTTTCAGCTTATCAAATGCCTTTTTACATGTCTCATCAAGCTCAAAAATTACATCTTTTTGTAGCAACTTGCAAAAGGGTAATGCTATTTTGGAGAAGTCCTTGATGAATTTGCGGTAAAACCCTGCATGTCCAAGAAAAGAACGAACTTCCCACACACTAGTGGGATAAGGTAATTTGGCTTTATCCACCTCAATTACCTTAGATGAAACAACATGTCCCAAAACTAAATCTTGTTCAACTATAAAATGACATTTTTCAGAATTTAACACAAGGTTAGTATCTATGCATCTTTGAAGAATAAGTGTAAGGTTATACAAACAATTATCAAATGAATCTCCATAAACTGTGAAATCTTCCATACAGACTTCTATGATATACTCAATATAATCTGAAAATATGCTAACCATACACCTTTGAAAAGTGGCTGGGGCATTGCAAAGGCCAAAGGGCATGCAGCAATATGCAAAAGTACCGAATGTGCATGTAAAAATCGTCTTTTCTTGATCTTCTGGAGCAATTGCAATATGAAAATAACCTGAATAACCATCAAGAAAATAATAGTAAGAATGACCAGCTAATCTTTCAAGTATTTGATCAATGAAAGGTAAAGAAAAGTGGTCCTTGCGGGTTACAGCATTTAATTGTCTATAATTTTTACAAACCCGCCACCCATTCTGAACATGGGTGGGTACCAACTCATTATTCTGGTTTTTCACAACAGTTATTCCAGTCTTTTTAGGAACCACTTGAATTGGGCTAACCCAATTGCTATCCAATATAAGGTAAATTACTCCAACTTTAAGAAGTTTGAGGATCTCCTTTTTTACTATATCCATCATGGGTGGGTTCAATCTTCTTTGTGGTTGACGAGAAGGTTTTGCTCCCTCTTCAAGTAAGATACGATGCATGCATGTAGAAGACTAATTCCTTTAATATCCACAATCGTCCAACCAATAGCTGTCTTATGCTTCTTAAGAGCTTGCACAAGCTTTTCTTCTTACAGTGCACTAAGTTTATTGGAGATAATCACTGGTAATGTTCCTCCGTCTCCAAAGAACATGTACTTGAGGTAATTGGGGAGAGGCTTCAAATCTGGAATAAAGGTCTGCAAAACAGAGAGTAAAGACCTTTTGTCAAAATCTGGTAAGGCAATAATAGGAAAGTTATCTGATTTTAATAGCATCAAATAGTGGAATATTTACCACGCATCTTCGAAAAGTTTCATATAAATCTTTATTTTGCTCATCTTTTCTAGATTCAGCTAAAGCCTGGGGAAAATGGGGTATTGGTTTATAATCAAACAGAGGCAAAAACTTACGTTTAGGTCCATCATCTTCATTGAGAATGTTCTTGTCTGTTGCGACATTTTTCTATTTTTCTTGTTCCAAATATACATGGGTTGCCTTTATTGGAATTTCAACTTCTTTACCACTTCTCAAGACTATTGCACTTGCATTTTCTCTTGAGTTTACTATCGTTTGAGAGGCTAATTTTTCTAAACTCTGCACCTCTAGTTGATTAATTGCAGTTGCCATTTGGCCCATCTGATTGTCTAAATTTTGAATACTGGCCCTCGCCTCTTGTTGAAATTGTTTTGCTTGCTATTGAAATTGCAAAGTGTTAGTGGCACAAGACTTAACAATATCTTCTAAAGACATACCAAAATTAGAAGTTTGGCCCTATTGTTGTCTATGGGGGTATGGCTGCTTATATTGCTGGAAATTTGAGTGCTTTTAAGTAACAGGCTGATTTATTTGTTGATTCTCATAGCTAAGATTCGGGTGATCCCTCCATCCTGGATTATATGTGCTCGAGTAGAGATCATATTTCCTTTGCGGTTATCCAAGAAAACCACCTGCCACATTTACTTGCTCAATGGATTCCTCTTGAAGAGTTCGGCACATATCGGTTGAATGTCCTGTTACTAAACAAATCCCACAAGCTTTCGCTGTTTGCATATTACCTATAGCCATTTGACGAACAAGAGAAGTCAAACTCGAAATTTGTTGTTCAATGGATGAAACATTTACCTCATTAACTTGCTTAGATGGAAAGTCAAGTCTAGTGCCAAACTGTTGAGAATTGGCTGTCATATTTGCAATCAAGTTTCTTGCGGCCTTAGGAGTTTTATCTACTAGAGCTCCTCCACTAGCAGCATCAATCATACCTCTATTACTGGGTAGAAGGCCCTCATAGAGATATTGGATAAGTAGCTGCTCACTAATTTGATAATGGGGATAGCTTGCACATAATTTTTTAAAATGTTCCCAGTATTCGTGTAGGGACTCTCCATTGTGCTGCCTTATACCACAAATTTATTTTCTAATATTGGCTGCCCTTGAAGCTGGGAAGTATTTTTTCAAAAATAACATTTTCATCTCATTCTATGGGGTAATACTCCCAGAGGGTAGATAATAGAGTCAATCCTTAGCCGAATCTTTCAAAGAAAACAGAAAAGTTCTTAATTTAATTTGATCTTCAGTCACCCCTGTGGGTTTCATACTCGTGCATCCCACATGAAGTTCCTTTAAATGCTTGTGAGGATATTCACTTGCAAAGCTATGAAAAGTGGGCAAGAGATGTATTAGTCTAGATTTTAATTCAAAAGTAGTAGTAGCATCTAAAATAGAAAATGTTATGCATAGAGGTTGTTGGTTTAAATCAGAAGCGGCAAGCTCTTTCAAAGTCCGATTTCCAACCATGACTTCTTCTTGTACAAAATCAGAATTGCTAGCAAATAGGGAGTCAGAAGCAAAATTGTCCTCTTCAGAATTTCTCTGATTTTCCCTCCTTAATCTGTGCACAGTCCTTTCTATTTCTTTATCATATGACAAATCACCTTGATTAAAAGATTGAGTTGCAGTCATAAACAATTAAGGAAACTCTAATAAACTATAAAAAAGAAAAACTACCAAATACTAAGTTTTTTAGAAGAATGGAGACTGATTTTTGAACTCCAGAGAGAGACTGATTTTCGAACAGAAGTAGCTATGAAGAAGGGAGACTGATTTTCGGACTCCAAAGAGAGCAAGCAAAGCTTATTATGAAAAAAATACAGACTGTCTACATTCCAGGATGGAGGTAAATCGAAACTTTCTAGTGCAGACCAGCTCATAATAATTAATCAAGTTTGTCCTTCAGATTTGGTTCTCATACATAAGTTTTGAAATATATTACCTAAAAAAGTCGGATTTGGGTAGAACGCTAAAAATCAACTATTATTTGGAGATTAGAAAATTCAATGCAAAATCTTGTAAGCCATTTTATTCTTGTCATGTCTATATAAATGGTTTGAATGGAGGTATCTATTAACTAAGATGAATAGGAGAATGAAAGAAATTGACAATAAAATACAAGCATCACTCAAAAACCTTATCAACAAAAGAGAGAAGGAAACAAAAGCAGGTGAGGCCAAAAATGATGACTTACTGGGCATACTTATAGAATCCAACATCAAAGAAATTCAAGAGCATGGGAACGACAAGAACACCGGAATGAATCTTAAAGATGTAATAGAGGATTGTAAGTTGTTTTATTTTGCTGGGCAAGAGACCACCTCTGTTTTACTTGTTTGGACAATGGTTCTACTAAGTAAGTATCCATACTGGCAAGCACATGCAAGAGAAGAGGTTATAGAAGTTTTTGGCAAAGACAAACCAGACTTCGAGGTTAAATCACTTAAAAGTTATAAGTAGTTCTTATATATCTACTTTGAAGATTCTCTCGAAAGATTCTTTTTATGGCTGAATTACTATAAAATAGTAAGCTATTTTCTTATATCATAAAAAGGATGTAAATACAATTACAAACAAAATAAGGCTAGCAATATCTAAAGAATAAACACAAAAATGTAAAGATTCTGACTTTTAAAATATAGGATAGGAAGTCATGCCATGTAAACGCACAGAGATTGGAACTTGTTGTTTTTAAGGATGAAAGCGTGTAGCTTATGATTAGTTTGCAAGATTTGCTTGTTTGCTTACTTTCGTCATTACATTCATCATTTTAGCTCTAGCATTAACTTGCCTTGAACATTTGCATGAGCTTGTGCTTGTTTTGTACATTGGAAAGTTATATTTCTAAAATAATTTGCAATTGAATTCTTACAATATGCATCATAATATTCAATGCCACAGGTTACCATGATACTTTATGAGGTTCTAAGACTATACTCTCCTGTAGTTGTTCTTACTCGAACAGTTTATGAGGTTACGAAACTAGGAACATTGTCTTTACCACCTGGAGTTCAAATCTCCTTGCCAACAATCCTCATCCATCCAGATCATGAATTTTGGGTAGATGATGCAGATGAGTTCAAGCCAGAGAGGTTCTCTGATGGAGTCTCAAAAGCAACAAAAGGCCAAGTATCATTTTTGCCATTCGGATGGGGTCCTAGGATATGCATTGGACAAAACTTTTCTTTGATTGAAGCTAAAGTGGCCCTCTCAATGGTTTTACAACGCTTCTCATTTGATCTTTCACCATCCTATGCCCATGCTCCTTTAACCGTTATTACCCTTCAACCACAGTACGATGCTCACATCATTATAGAAATATGTAGAATAGAAATCACTATGGAAAAACAACATTTGGAAGCATGTTAAGAAGATTGTGTGATTTTATTATCATATTGAGACTCTTGGCAAAGATCAAGTGTCATATCTTTCTTATCATGTCGGCTAAATTTATTGTAGATTGCATAATGCCATTTAATGGTAGATCTTGGGTTTTTACTTTTGGAGGAATTGGAACTAGTAACAATATGATATAAAGGAATCAATCGATCTTGAGTTATAAAGACAAGTTATAAAAGTTTGCCATAAATACAGTGAATAAATTCCATTTGACCTTTGGAGTGTCATGAAATCCTAGAAACATTTCACGAATCAAGAAATTTTTTAAATTTTAGTTTGTCAACAGTGGATTTTCTACTCACTTCTCATTTATTTGAGGTATGTAAGAGTATGAGTTTGAGAAAATAATTCACCACTAGCTTCAAGTAATTATTTAGGATCTTACAGTACAATAATACACTTTCTATTTTATGAATGAAAACCGTTTGAAAATGCCTTTTCATTTATTTGAGGTACTTATGAGTCTAATTTTATGAAACGAATTGCTCTACCAAATTCGTATAGTTAATTTGGATTTTATAATACAATAATAATTTCACAAAATTTCGAGTGAATCATAACACCTGGCCATGTGGGACTCAGTCCAAACAATCGCCTTGTGGATTGTCCAAATAGCCTTGGAAAGCTTTTAGTGGTCACTTGACAAAATCATCCACACTTGGCAAATAGTGTATGACACTTTACAGAAACCATGAAATAGAAATGTGAATGAATGGAAGTAAAATCAAGTTATATGATCATGCCATATAAGCTAAACACAAATCAATCCAACCAAACACTTTGTGGCAAACCAAATGGGGTTATCAACCCTAGTGAAATCCAAAACCATTAAGATGCAATTGGAATCCCAATCAATGGAGGAAATTGAAACCCTAAATTATTTTTCAAATCCTTAATCACTCAAATTTTGCTGAAGTGATTAATCACTTGATTAAATCACTTTCACATACTATTAATCCCTAAATGGTTTTTCAAATCCTTAACCACTCACATACTATTAGTGAGTCTTTATGAATATAAGAACTCTAGTGAGATTTTCTAATGGCGTGCTGTCACAAGCACCCAAAAATAAAATCTTGTACTCCAAAAAAATATATGTAGTAGTGTGAGTAAGGGGTCGATCCCACAGAGAGTGATTAACTTATTTTTATGCTATTAAGCAAGGAAGATGGGGTTTTTGATTGTAACAAGAATATCTTCAAAGGAAATAAAAACAACTAAAGAGCAATTTAATTTCAAAATATCAATCAAAGGAAAAAGCATTGGTCGAAGTCAACGTCTACCATCGAAATTTTATAACTGATCATTGATGAAATATAAATCAATTAATACTTTGAGTATTCATTGTTAGAACTATTTTCTTATCTCTCCTTAGCTATAATAATTAGAAAACAAGCGATTTAATTAATCCTAACCACTAAACAACCCAAGACAAGCGCTAAAGATTTAATCTAGTAGCAGCTTTAAGAATTAGAGAGATCAATGAAACTAAATAATACAAATACAAGCGGTTTCATTTAATTTAGTCGAGTGTTCTTCTTAAATTCTAATAATTTCTGACGCAGCAAATCATTAAACCTTAATTGCTTCACAGATTAGAGAGTTCAAATATATTTACGGATTTGATATCTAACCTAGCAATAGATTATAACGAATAATAAACTAGTAGGCCTTCAAGTAATTAAACGAAATAATCATGAAAATAGGCACAGAAAAATATTTGATACTCAAAGTATAAATTAAATGATAAGAACAAATTAGATCTCACAGCTATATAAATTCTGAGACTTTCGTTTCCTTTGACCAATTACAAAAGTTTAGCCACTCAAAACCATAACAAAAATATCAATCAAAAGAAAAAGAAAGAAATGAGGTATTTGGTTTTTCTTTCAAGATAACACAATAGCTCAACTAAGCATCAAAAGTATCTAAAACATCGTATATAGAACACACACCCCTCCCTTCTATTTATAAGCATCCTTCATGCAAGTTGTTATGATAAAATCATCATAATTTCAAATTGCTTTGACATGTGTCATTTTTTAATCCAAGTGGTTTGTAAGTTGGCATTTGATCATTTGTTTTTCTACCATTCTTAGCTGAAAGTTGCTTGTAGGTTGAGTATTCAATTTTACTTCTTCTTCATTAGTTGCCTTGTGTGACTTTGTATCTTGTGTTCATACAATTTGTCTTGAAGAAACTTGAGTGCACTTCATATTGCATGTGAGTTGATCATTGGATTTCCAAGTTGGTGCAGGGGTGCTTGCTGAAAAATGTTGTGATAACATGTGGATTTGATGCAATTGGCTAGAAATGTGGCGGAAGAATATTTAGGAATGTCAAGTGCAGGTGCGTCCACTTCATGGTCGATTTCGTCTTGGATTGAGCCGATATCTCTCAACACATAAAACATAAAAGTTATATATCTTTGTCTTGGGGTTCTATATCATCTTGAATCAGCTCAATCGGAGATTGGATGAGAGAGTTATGCCCATATTACGAATAGACATCAAAACTGTCTAAAATTCCACAATTATCTTCATTTGCTCCTAATGCCTCTATTTGTATCCTAAATCAAAATATAAAAATAATGAGTATATTTAGGCATCAAATAAGAATAAAATATTAAACATTAAGAGAGAAAAATATGACATTTTATATTCTCATCATCTAACTTTAGAAAGATATCTTATTTCAGTTCACATTTTTTTATGTAAGACGCTATCATCCCTATAAATTAGCCTCTAGCTTACTTTTCGGTATATTCTTGTACATATAGTGGTAAGACATAAATGTCATATGCTTGTCAGTTATTATTATTGTAAATGTTTTATTATTCCATGTCATGTTAATTATTTCAAGTACATGCTAATATGTCACGTGTCATGTTATGACATGCCATCTGTTACACATTCATTGTTAAATGTTACGTCGTGTTTCATGCAAAGAATATGTCTCGGAGAATATTTGCCAGCTAGTGGCGTATATTATTTTTATCACGATTTCAAATGATAGGATTGAGTTTTATCTTAGTGAAACTCCATTGTCCATGATGGATTTTTCAAACAGATGTGGAATTTTCTAAGTTGACAAAGTTCCATCAATAAGACTCTGAATAGGACCTAAATAACTAGCTGTCGGAGCGAAGCCAGACGCCCAACGTCGGCGGTGCCAATAACATGTAAATAATTTTAATTTTGTTATTATGACATACTCACAACTGACATGGATGCCTATGATATGATATGGTACGAGCACGAGCACACGGCCCAAGATGACTTGTGTAGCATCCACATATTCATTTTAAACTAACCATGTATCTGTTGAAAAAGATTCCAAGTTCATGTTAAGTCATATCTTGCTATTTTCCAAGTCATGTGTGTATATTCATGTCCACGTCATGACGTATTCATGGCATTTTACTATTATGCATGTATTTATATATTGCTAGTAAATTAGTAGTTAACTTACTGAGATTTGTAATCAAATCTCACTTGGCAGTCCCAACTACCATTATCCTGAAATGGTGATTATTAGCAGGATTTGAAAAGCAATCTAAGGACATACTAGATGAGATTGATTAAGCCCAACGTGATGACAAGGAGATTGTTGATTCAGTCTTCTAGTCTATAGATAGGATTTTAGCTATCTTAATCGAGTTGCATGAGCGATTCCACTAATTGCACCATAGTTATGTTATTTAGTACTCTGCACTTATGGAGCATTGCCTCTAGTACCTATTTATGTTAAATTATGATGGATAAGCTTTGAAAACATTATAGTTATCGGACTACTATAAAGTTACAAAGCATGTTATGTTTAGATACATAGTCTTTGGTATAATGTTATTAATTCTTGGAAAAAAGTTATTTGTTAAGCATATTATATTAAGTTAGATGAATCTGAGATGCATTGCATCTTTAATTATCAAGAACGAGGCCAAATAATGTTGTATTCCATGTCTTGATGTTTGAGAGTTTGTCTGATCCCAAGTAGAATCTAAAGGTGCCACAAAATGGTATCAGAGCAATACATCTCTTGATTAAACCCACTTGTCCTTAGGAATTGTACTAGAATTTATAAAATTTTAGTCTTTCTTTAAGCTTGAATTCCTAAACATTAGGTGAGAAGATGATACACGTAAAATATGTGTTTCAAAGAGTAACACATGATGCATGGTAGTGAACCTAGGAACATTGGTGGAGATATCAACCAATGGGAACAAAAATCCTCAAATGGGCAATAAAAACATGACATCTCAATCTAAGCTAGGTCCTACAGGTTTAGTCTCCATTTCTATTATGATCTAGATAAACTTAAGTCAATGGACTGAGAAAGTGAGTAGAATGAGATTGATATAGATTATGTCATGCGTAGGTAGTCTAGGCATCCAAGCCCAAGGAGAGGCTCAATACTCCGTTAATTTTGGCCTTATACAGATTTTGGCTTTGGAAGCCTAATTAGGATTTGGGATGAATGTGAGATACGCCACTTGGAAGAAATTCCCTTGAAGTTCCCTATGTCACTTGGAAAGCATGCATAGAATTTTAAGGAGTCAAGAAGAAGCAATGATGAAAAAGGTAAAGAGGGAGTTCAATTTTCCAAAGAGCCACATGCCACTCATGATAGCTTCCAAAAGAATTTGTGAATGGATGAAGATAAGAGGGAGTTTCGATTTTTGTACAAGCCACGTGACACTTGGTGTAACGCCTATTCTTGTTGTAAGAATTTAGAAAATGATTTTAGAAGAAGAGGGGATTTAGATCCTTGTAAAACTTTATTCTTTCCCTTCCAAGATATTAAAGAAGTTTGAAAAATGCTTTATAATTTAAAAGAAAGCTTATAGCAGAAAACATTAAATTAAATTAAAACCCTTCCATACAATAAACAGCATGCCTAGGCTTTCGTCACTCTTCTCTTGGGCCGTGTCTATCCTTACGCGTCTTACTCATTTTGTTCCTTAGAGCAGAAGACACATACAAAAAAATAAAATGCGTCAAATATTTAGTAAACATTACTTTATACTGTAAAATGACACAAACATATTTTTCATTCATGTATTCATCATTTATATACATACGATACATAAAATGAACAATCATTTAAAACATTTCAAGGTGGGGCTTTTTTTAAAAGGGATTTTCTTTTCATAAAACATTCCCACACCTTATACCTTCCTTCATAATGAGCTACAACATACCTACATTTATACATTCATTCAATGTTGTCACTTTTCTTTGACCGGTATACATTGTTATGCCCTATGTGTTAAGATTTGCGGTCTTCCTTTAGACTAGATTCTGCTCATGACAACAAATTGGGAACCCCTTTTAGTCACGGGACAGCACTAGGTACACTACCAGTATTACTTACCCAGCATTGCAATTTTTCTTTTCTTTTGGTACCATCATTCATTCATTATGTCTCTTTACATATTTTCATACATTAAAACATTCATTCATTTCAGTCTTTTCATTTTTATTTTTTCATTTATTAGTCCATTCATTCATAAACATTACTTAAAAACGTGAGCTTAAACATCATCATTCAAGGCATAATTTAAAACTTAGTTTATGGCATCCTTAAAACATCAATTCATAACGTCATTTAAAAATACTTTCTCGCATCATTTAAAATATCATTAACGTATAAGGCATAAACATCACATTTCATTTCATGAAAAATACATATAACACACTACATATAACATCCATTCACATGCATACATTTATTACTTAGGATGCATAAATCGGAGTTTCTAGGTAAGTCCCTTATGTACATATACCTTTAAACCTTCATACATTGCATACTCTCATAAAACATATTTTCATTTTCATAAAGCATTATAAAGAAAAGCATTTCATTTTTCATTTTATATCATTTGGAAAACTCTATAAAGATTATGACTATAATACTTATTTGAACTCCATGCCATTCTCATTTCACGCAATCCATTCATGTCCATGTCAGATGGAAACCTACATGCACACATAATCTTAACATAATTTCCTTTCTAGTACCTAAGCAACTAAACTTAAAATCAAAACTACACTTCATTTGTACTTCCTTCACTTAGACACACTCTACCCTCTACTTCATTTAAAGTTAGGGCACACTAACACCTTCATCATATGTTTCCTACCAAGCCATTCCATCCTGATGCATAATTTGAGCTGATCAAATTATACATTCCAATCCTAATCAATACACGTCTCTTCCTTCATTCATGCACAATAACCACTACTTCATCGTATTTTCCAACCACGCATACTACACAACTTTAAGTCAACTTTGGGGCTTAAACATTGTGTGATTCATGATTAAGACAGATTACCCATTATATATGATAAATCTATCTGGAACATGAAGTGACAATGAATATAGAAAAGATATAGGGATGCATAAATAGGAGTTTTTAGGTAAGTCCTTTACATACATATACGTTTAAACCTTCATACATTGCATACTCTCATACAACATATTTTTCATTTTCATAAAGCATTATAAAGAAAAGCATTTCAATTTTCATTTTATATCATTTGGAAAACTCTATAAAGATTATGAATATAATACTTACCTAAACTCCATGCCTTTCTCATTTCACGCAATCCATTCATGTCCGTATCAAATGGAAACCTACATGCACACATAATCTTAACATAATTTCCTTTCTAGTACCTAAGCAACTAAACTTAAAATCAAAACTACACTTCATTTGTACTTCCTTCACTTAGACACACTCTACCCTCTACTTCACTTAAAGTTAAGGCACACTAACACCTTCATCATATGTTTCCTACCAAGCCATTCCATCCTAATGCATAACTTGAGCTGATCAAATTATACATTCCAATCCTAATCAATACACGTCTCTTCCTTTATTCATGCACAATAACCACTACTTCATCGTATTTTCCAACCATGCATACTACACAACTCTAAGCCAACTTTGGGGCTTAAACATTGTGTGATTCATGCTTAAGATAGATTATCCATTATATATGGTAAATCTATCTGGAACATGTGTCCAACCTGATTGCACATATACCTACCCCCTTTTATCACTAAAAATCAACATGTAACTCATTGAATGCCCGCTTGTGTAACAAGCTCTATACTTTGATACCAACTTTCAACTTAAATCCGATTAACATGACTCTTCATACAATCCATCCAACTTTAAAACTTAGCCTGACACTATACATGACATAACTACATTCACAACTACACATCCCGTCACAACATGTAGCTCACAACTACTTTCAAGCTACACCGTGATCTTGTCACTCCACACGACATATTGCCACTTCACTATTGCACCATCGCCTCATTCTTCATGCACATGACTCCACAATTGCATTTGGCCATGCTCCCTCTATATCACAACTAGACAACTCTGTCATTTCATACTACTCAACTACAATACAACTATATAGGGATGCTGTCACTTCATAATACACAATCACATCACATCTACTCCATAATATCTTTACAGCTCCCAACACTTCACATCACACTCCACACTGCACAACTTCACTCTTGATAGCATGCACTTCATATATGACTCCATCACTTCAATCACATAGCTACCACAACCACTCCACCTATGGTTCACAACACAACAAACTTCACAATATTGCATAGTCCACAACACAATCTTCACAATAATTAAACTAATAAGTAAAATAGAGAGAGATTATATCATACGACGAGGCTGAGCCATTGCGTTGCTTGTTGTACGGCATGTTCTCGTGGTGTCAGAAACCACTAGCTTAGGAGGTGGCTGCTCATTTGTGGTCATTGCCTCGACTTGAAACAAAGATGTTTGGGTGGCATGTAGCTAGGGTTTAGCGAGTGAGGCAAGGCAGTTAGAGATTAGGGCAATGTGAGGGGGCTGAGGCAATGGAGGTTGTGGGTGGTAGTCGAAAGGCCTTGTACAAAAGTTATGTTGGTGGCTTTGGCCATGTGTGGTGGTGGAAGGAGATGAGGGAGGCAGCTAAGCTCAAGGCATAGGGACAAGGATATCTGGAAATGGATGGTCGATGGAAGGCACGATGACATTGGGGGAGGCTGAGGCCTTGCTAAATATTTTTAAGAGAATAAAATCATTTTATTAGCTAGAGCTTTTAACCTAAATTAAAATACTTAATACTACATAACATTCTTTAAAAAAATCATTTTATTTTTGACAACTATATTATTTTAAGAGGCTTCCAAAAATATAATTGGGCTTACTTAAAAATTAAGCTTTGTTCAAAAATACTAGAAAACCCCATTTAAACTATATTTTAGACATTTAAAATATTTCAAGGACTTTAAAATATTTGGCTTGCTTTAAAAATAATCTTCTAATTTTGAAATACCACTTCGAAATTTAAAATGCCATGCGAGACGTGGGACCAACGAGAGAAAAATGAGCGGTTGGTCACAATCTCACCTTATTCTAAAAACTTCGCCCTTGGAATCTGCTTATACTGTTAATGTGAATTTGTTCTTGATCGTCCTTACATTGTTTTCACACCTTCATACACGTTCACCGCTTCAGTCACTCCTTGCATAGCTCCTCCATCCTCACGTCTCCAAGTCAATTCCCAAAACTTAACCAATGCATCATGTAGCACGTGTACCTTCCATACCATAATCCTTGCCAACAAGGCTAAAAGTCATCATCTCATCCTCCATCTCAATTATAACCTATCTCGTGGTCGTCCATGCACGTCGTCACTATTGCAATCTATCAATCATTTCTAATTTGTTCATCACATAACATGTAACCTAACATTTTATTATCCATTCCTTATCTCCTAACTACCTTCATTCTCTATCCCTTCCTTCAATTCATGCATGTAACATATCTCTTCCTAGTAAGTGCCATTCTGACATGCATGCATTAACAATATCATATTATAAAATAATGAAATATCAACATAAAATCTTCCATCTACTTACTGTAGGATGAGACATGTCTTATGAAGACTTCAGCCTAGGTTTTTTTCTTCTATTTCAGTTCTCTTTTCAAAAAAAATATTTCTTTGTCAAACTTTTATCTCTTTTATTTTGAAAAGTTTATAGAATATTTCATAACTTGGGTTCTACTTTGATACCACCTTATAATACTTGTCCTTGTGATGGGCCTTTTAGAAAAATAGACGAGAATTACCGATCCTTATAAAAAAAAATTTCATTTCCCTCCCAAGATATAAGAGGCCTTATTTGAAAATAAAATAGGTTTTATAATTTGAAAGAGAACTACAGTGGAAAACATTGAAGTAAATTAAAATCCTTTCATATATTAAACGTGATACCTAGGCTTTCGTCACTCTTCTCTTGAATCGTGTTGTTCTAGCGCATTTTACTCATTTTCTTCCTGGGAGGGGGAGAACATACATGAAAACAAAATAAGTCGAATACTTAATAAGCATTACTTTATACTATAAAACTGTACTAACATAGTTTTTATTCATGCACTCATTATTTCATTAATGCATTCATCATTCATATACATACGATACGTAAAATATACATTCATTTAAAACATTACAAGGTGAGGCTTTCTTAAAAAGGGTTTTCTTGTCGTGAAACATTCATAAACCTTGTACCTTCCTTCATAAGGAGCTAAAGCATACATATATTCATACATTCATTCAATCTTATCATTTTCCTTTAGCCAGTATGCACAGTTATGCCCCACGTGTTAGGGTTAGCAGTCTTCCATTAGACCTAAATTTTGCCCATGGTCACAAGTTGGAAATCTCTTTCAGCCAAGGGCAGCAATGGGTGCACTAGAAATTCTATTTACCTGGCATTGCAACCTGCCCATTCTTTTTGAACCGTTATTCATTCATTCATCATGGTCTTGTTTTACATATTTTCATATATTAAAACATTTATTCTTTTCAAACATTTCATTCATTCCTTTCCATTATTTCATCATCAGTCCATTCATTCATAACCACCATCTAAAAGCATGACTTTAAACATCTTCATTCAAGGCATCATTTAAAACTCAGTTCATGGCATCCTTAAAACATCTTTCCATGTCATTTTTTAAAACTCAGTTCATAGCCGCATTTAAAACATCAATTCATATCATCATTTAAAAAACACTTTCATCGCATCATTTAAAACATGATGTAAAGCATAAGGCATAAACATCACAATTCATCTCATGGAAAATACATACGATACATACTACATAACAACCATTCACATGCATACAATTATTACATGGGATACAAAAATAAGGGTTGCCAAGTAAGACATTTACATACGTATACCTTTAAGGAAAATGCTAGAGATTCCGATTTTGGGATTCCTACTGCATCCTGACGAAATTTTTTTTATTTTTATTATTAGTTTTGTTACATGATTTTTAAGTAAGTATTTTTAAATTGTGATTTTTTTGTATTTTTAAAATATATTTTAAGATGTTAAAGAAATCATGTAAAAAAATATCCAACATTATTTAAAAACACTCACTTAAAAATCACGTAAAAAAAAAACTATCGGGATGCAATAGGGATCCCAAAATCGGGATCCCTAGCATCCTCCTACCTTTAAAGCTTCATACATAGCGAACTCTCATAAAATATAATTTCATTTCCACAAAGCATGATAAAGAAAAGCATTTCATTTTTCATTTCATATCATTTGGAAAACTGTACAAAGAGTATGAACATGATACTTACTTTTAGATAATCTCTGTAATTGATTTTTATATGTTGACAATTGAAAAGATCCATACACTAACGCACTACAAGAAAAAACACATTTTGCAACGTCACATTTTGTCAAAAAATTTCGTAAACTGGCCACAATTATTCTTTCATTTTGATTTTTCGTTTGCTGCATATTCATCGACATTGTTTATTATCTTTTGCTCTTAATCAACAAAAGTTAAAAATCGTCGCAAATAGCTTATTGTTTCTGGCGATTAATTTGGTCGCAATTAGTTGAAAAATTGCCACAAATGTGCATTTTTTAGCCCACAAAAATCATTGAGAAATTTTTTTTTTTTTTTTTTTGCAACGGCAGATGTTCATTGCAAATACTGTAAAAATCACCAAAAAGAAGCAATTTCCAATTATATTGTGTTTTGACCCTAAAAACTTATAGGAACCATAAGGACTTTTTGATACCAACAAAATCTGCTACAATTATTCATGTCCATTGACCACAACATCGTCTCAAATATCTATAGATTTTTCCATCTATAGCCATTTCCAATATATAAAAAAAAAATTCGAAATAAATTTTTTACAACAAATTTGGGTTCTAATGCAAAACCTTATTTGCGATGTATGTTAATCGTCATAAATATCTATTTTTGATAAAATTGCTCCTTTTTAAAATTTACAACAACTAGTCTGTTACAGAATTTAAGAAAAAAAGAATATTGGTGAAACTATATGATATTCATAGCCTAAAACACACAAAAATTTGCTACAATACATTATAAATACACTAAGTAGAAAAGATTTAAATCCTTTAATCCAAGCTAAAGGCCAGCATCTTGTGCTGTCAAACAGAGAAAACATAGTATAGGTGTTTTTTTTCTAGTTTATAGTGCTTATGATCTAAGTTTACTCTAGTATAGGTGTTAAAAGCAAGCCTACATACACCATAGTCTCCCTATAGGTTGGTATCGAACAGATAAATCTGTAAGGATGAATTTGAAGCACTAAACATGTGAACAGACCAAGCAGAAGGATTACAAATTCAATTCCATATACAGCAACATTTTTTATAAGTCATTGAGTTCCAACCTTTGACTACAAAGCTACACCTTGAAAGGTGGAGTTTTATACACGTGCTGTCCAATGTGAGAACAAACTGATTTCCTTGCAATTTCATTTTAAAAAGGCTATCTAATGTAATGATCACCTCATGAATCAAAAGAAGGGATTTTAGACCGTTTGAGAACTTCTAATCACTTCATTAGAAAGCTTAATACAAAACACTCAATGTTTTCCCCTCAAGAGCTCCTCTGAGTAGAGGTTCCCCTTCCTATTGTATGCAGGCCTGAGTCCCACTTTGTGAAGTCTTTTTTGTTTGTTGAGTTTCTAGTTATGGATGAAAATCTAGAGAAGATGTGTTAATGTTTATTGTTAATTGAGTAAGAAGAAACACTCTTAGTGGTGGATGAAGTATTATTAGATGGTGTTTTAGACAAAAATTCAAGATGTTTGATGTTTAAAGTCCTCGCTGTTAAACACTTTAATAAGGAGGTGTTCAAGAGTACTATGAAGGGGTTGTGGTGCCCTGCTAAGTTGATTTCTATCCAAGATGTTAGCACAACTTTGTTCATTGCTGAATTTGAGGATCTATGGGATAAAGAACATGTCAAATGTGAGGGTCCTTGGGTGTTTGATAAAAACTTGGTGCTGATCAGTGATGTGGATGGCCTTCTTCAGGTTCATCAAGTGAAGTTCCCTGAGGCACTCTTCTGGACAAGAATTCATGATCTTCCCATCATGGAGAGGAACTGGACTATCTTATTGGTAAAGAATTAGGTAGGGTGGTGAAGGTAGATTTGGAGAAGGATGATCTTGCTAGGGAGAGTTTTTGCGGTAAGGGTTGGTTTGGATGTGATAAGCCTCTACTATGTGGTAAAAGATTCTGTGTGGGATCTTCAAAACCTCTTTTGGTTTGTTTTACTTACAAGCATCTCTCAGATTTTTGTTATATCTATGGCATCCTTGGCCATAGTAATAAGGATTATGATCATTGGAAGCCAGCATTAGAGAAGCTATCTATTTCAAAATTTCCATATGGCCCCTGGTTATCATCAAGTAATGTTGGAGAATATGGATGTCATGTACGTGATTGTCAGTTCCAGCAAAAAGATGGTACAATGCTAGCAGTTCATGAACAAGTGTCAATCATTGTCGATCCTCTAGAGTCAAAAGAGTGCCGTTAATGTAGATGACGCTTGTGAGGAGGAATTTGGGGCAGATAACATTCAAAAAGGTGTTAATACTCAAAAGATCCAGTTACAAGATGCTAGTAATGCTGAGTAAAATATGGATAACTAGTTGGGTGACATGATTTAAGGCAAGACAATGGTAGAATAAATTTAGCCGGGTTTTCAGGACCACAAAAAGGTAACTACTCAGCAAGAGGATAATTTGGTCATCTTTACAAAAGAGAATTTTATAAAAAATAGTGGCGGGAATGAGACATGGGAAGCAGCTCCTATAGTTCCAATAATTCTCGATCCTCCAGGAAATGGAAAAGAGTTCCAAGAACAGGGACCTCTAAGTCTCTATCCATAGATGATCATAAGGGCTTCAAAAGATCTCTGATATCTGATGAAACTATGGAATTGCCTCAAGCTTCTAAAAGAATCAAGAACAATTCTAAAATTCAACATGAAAAGGGTGATAAAAACCAACAAGTCTCTATGGATGCTAGAGTTCGAACAAGATATGATTGCTATTTAATAGTTGAAGACATGGAAAGAAGTGGAAGACTTGCAATGCTATGGAAGGAGGTTTAGTTACTCAGCCTTTCACATTGATGCTATGGTTTCTAAAAAGGGTAATGATAGGCTTACATCTCATTTACCACTACTTTACCACTCATAGTGTAATTTTTTTTAATTTTTTTTAACATCCTTACTCATTAAGAAAAGATTTTAAAAATATACATTTTCACTAATAGTCACTTCCTTAACTATTAAGTAAAATAATTTTTTTTAAAAATTAAAAAGAGTGGTAAATGAGATGTAAACCTATCATTATTCTTCTGAAAATACTTATAGGTGGTTCTTAAAAAGTATCTATGGTCAACCAGATTCATCTTGAAGGTTGGAAACCTGGAATTTGCTGAGAAGGTTGAAGAAGTCTCCTGTTGATGCTTGCTTAGTATGTGATGATTTCAATGAGATTTGAACTTTGGAAGAGAAATGGGGGGGGGGGGGGAAGGAGAGATAGACCAAACTGCCAAATGATTGATTTCTAGCAGTTGTTTTTGGATTGTGAATTAAAGGACTTAGGTTTTTGTGGGCCAAGATATACCTGGTGTAATGGTTGATATGATGCAGCTTAGATTTCAGAGAGGCTTGATAGATTTTTTAGAAACATGCCTTCGTGCAAAGTTTTTAATAATGCAACAGTCAATCATGGATCTATTTCATAGTCAGATCACCTCCCAATTTGGATTGATCTTGAGGGTGCAATTGTGAACAAAAAAGTTGAAAGGCCTTTCAGGTTTAAGGAAACGTGGCAGGAGAAAGAGTGTTTGAGAATCATTAAGGATGAGTGGTCACACTACTTCTTCAAAAGAAATGCAACGAGTGATGAATTGTATTACTGAGTGTAATGCAAGACTACAAAGATGGAATAAAACCAAGTTTGGTAAGGTGCATGTAAAGTTGCAAGAGGCTCAAGAGAAACTGTCTTTTAAACAGAAGAAAGATCCTACGGTTTTACACTCCAATGAGGTTAAAGAATGTAGCGCCCACAATTCTCCCCTGGGATATAGAGGGACTCGCGATACCCGAATGATTATCACACATGTCAATCATTCATCATTTAGTGCTCAAAAGTGTGTGTAGCATGCAATATGTGTACAAATAAAATAGTCACAGTGAAAAATATAGAAGAGGTCATTCATTCTAGTACCAGAAAATTTAAAACATACAGAGCAGTCTAAAATATAATTCTTTAAGTGGAGATTATACAATCATCCCAAACGAAAAGCAAATAAATACATCATTAGCGTCCGGGAGTAAATTACCTCTCTTCGTCATCAAGCCATATCACTCCATCCGATGAAGTCTGCCCCTCGGGCTCATCCTTATCCTCTACATCATAACTATGATTCGATAAAACGGAACTGTAGGTGGACTCGATACACCAATGAGACGTGAATCTCAGTAAGCAACAGTCAGCATATAACTAATTAATACAACCAATACTATGCAATAAGTTCGACCTAGTAATTAAAAACTCAGACGAGACTTCCTTTCCCAAAAAGGAATCCCACACTGACAATGGACCGTCCTTTCCCAGAAAGGGACGCATCACCACTCACTGACTATATCAAAATTAACAGACCATCACCACCTCAAAACACCTCACCATCCACTCAATAATATCCAGACCAAATAGCAAGAATTAATAAAAATATACATGATAAACATTTATTTGATAGAATGACAATGTAAAACAAGTAAAATACAAGTAACACAACAAATGCATGTATCATGATCATGAGACTTGTGACATGACTTATGCACCCTTGATTTTCAAAAAGGCTTTCATATTTCTCATTAAAAGACTTTCCTATTTCTTTGACTTTTGTTGACAAGTATGTAAAACTTTTCATAATCTTGAAATTTTTCGTGAACTTTCATATCTTTTCTTATTATTCCTAACATTACGTGTCATTATTCTTGTTCATAACACTCTTGACGGTAGATCAAAACACCTTCATTGTTCTTGTCATGACTTTTCAATATCATCCATGACGGCAAATCGAAACGATTTCACCGTCATTATTCTTATTATGACTTTTCAATATCATTCTTGACAGAAGATCGAAACGCATTTGCCATCATTGTTCGTGTCTTGACGACAAATCGAAACACCTTCACTGTCATGACTTCTCATGTTGGATATCTCACGGTTCCCCTATATACTGTGTGTTCCCTGCTAGTTACCACATCACGCTACGACTACTTTAGTCGAGGTGACTATGTCATTATCATAATCATAACGGTAGATCGAATCGCCTTCACCGTCATGACCATATTCTTAACAACAGATCGAAACGCCTTCACCGTCCTTGGCACCCACCAGTTTTAGCTACGACCACACTCTAAGATCCTTTATATAGGAACCATTCGTGGCATGTCGACTGTTGTTCATCGACCCGGGGGTTTCACTCGACTTTATATACTCTTTAGTGAACAGAGATTTCCACTAGGACAATACCCCGCCCTAGCCTTTGGGGTTCTTATCTCGTTTCTTTTCAAAACCATGATGACTTAAAAGATGGAACTTATGACATGAATGGACATGCATGCCAAACTTCAACTTTCTTATGCAGGGCACATGCTTCATGAGACATATGACATATGGAGCATGCATTTCCAAACCATGACTTGTACATGCTATAATATGCGAACGTAATTCTTTCTCAACTAAGTCATGCATATTCCAATAAGAGAAAATCAAAACAAATCAATTCTAGCCTTAAAGAGGTCTAGGCCGAAACTCATAGTGAGTTAAACCCCAAAATTTTCTTCTTTACTTTCTCTAGTTTAACACATACATTTTCTTAAAATATTCCAATCCAACAATTATAAATTCAACCAAACAATATCCACAAATAAATCCAAGCCCAAGCAATTTTTCCAACTACGAGGTTATGTCATCCTCCTTTTAATGGCCTTGGGTCCAACCAACCTACTTCCAGGTTTATTAACATTATTAATCAATTACCAAACTCTTCAAGCTGCCAAAAAGGGTTAGTCCATAATTAAATAAATAAATTATGAAAACAAACATAAATCACACACAGGACTGCTACTTACAACGCAGGTAAGCAGTTCAAAACATCAAGCGTGTCGGTCCATGATCTGTAACGAGACCACTTGTACATTATTCATCTCCTAGCACGGCTTGCAGCAGTTTGGACTAGGGTACTTGGTTTGACACTGGAAATTAGGAGAATACTCATTAGAGGAAGGAAAATCTCAAGGAGGTACAACAACTGGAAGGTGGTAAATCTAGCTCAAAATATGTGAAACACCATTTTTGGATTTATACACATACAAGGAAGGTGGAGTCATGGATGGAGTAGCTGAGCTAGGGGGAAGGTCGCCTAAGGTGGAGGAGGCTTTTGGCAATGGTTGTGACGCTGGATGGTGGCAGACGGCGATAGCAAGAGGTGAAACCCGTGGGTTTCGCACCCATTTCGGGTGGAGGAGGAATGACGGAGTTAAAGGGCTATCGATGGTGGGTTTTGCTCGCAAGAGGATGGGGAAGCTAGTGGTGATGGTGATGAGGTTGGACAGTGGCCGGTGGCGGCGAGGGGTTGCTCAAATCGTATGGGTATGACCCATTTCAGGTGGAGGTGAAATGGTGGAGTTGGAGGTCGCCGGAAGTGGCTGTAGGGTCGCTGGTGAGTGGGGAACATAATAGGGATGGTCGGAGGCTAAGGTGACCGATGGTGTCACCGAAAAAAGGAGAGAAGACCATGAAACCCATTTTCAGGTTTACGGCCGTGCAGGGGAGGTGGGGTGGCCGGAGGTGACATCGCCGGTACTGATGAGCTCACCAGGGTGAGGAGGTGCCGGTGGTAGGGGCGGTGAGACATGGTGGCTGACAGTGGAGGCTGGGCGGGGGTGAGGCCAAACGGCTATGGTGCTGCACATGAGAGAGAGAAGGAGAGGAGAGAGAAGAAAGAAAGAGAGAGATAAGTGAAGGGCTTGGACTCCTCTTCAGCTATTTATAGGCCCGACACTTCGGTCTTCAAATGAATGGACGACGCATTTAAAACACTAATTTGAAAACACGTAAAATCAATTTAACTTAAAAACATTCAGAAAATTTAAAATAAAATATTATTTCAACTTAACTTCAGTTCATAACATAATATTTTCCTTCATTAATTAAAATGATAAAGCTTTCCAATTATTTTCAAAGAATGAAGCCATATATTTAAATAAGAGATTTAAAGCACATTAAAATCTCATAATACTTTAAATAACTAAAACCAAGTAATAAAAGAATCTTGTACAATTATAATATTTTGCAGCTCTTCGTAATGTCATCAAACAAAATAGAATAAATAATAGTAAGACCTAATTATTTGATAAATTACAATCATTGAACCGATCCGAAAAATTCAATAAAATAAAATGTTCATTGAAACAAAATAAAACACAACAAATTAAACCATAAAATACAATAATTAAAACTAAAAATAATAAAGATAGCATTTCAAATGAAAAGACCCGTATTAACAATTAATTAAAGTAACTAGAAACACTATAATTAGAGATATCACAATACATCAATAACCTTAATAAATAAAACAATAAAAATAAAATTACTAAACCAAAAATAATATTGATAACAATTCAAATGATGAAACTGATAATAATCATTAAATAACTAAAATCATAGATATCTGATGAGTGCACAAAAATGCACTCTAAATACTCTATTTAAATGCTAAAAGAAATGAGAAAATAATGGATATAATTCATGTGATTAAAATTAATGGTCATTTATCTTGAGATAGATATAAGCATGATTTAATATATTGATGAGAATATAAAATGTCATATTTTTCTCTCTTAATGTTTAATATTTTATTCTTATTTGATGCCTAAATATACTCATTATTCTTATATTTTGATTTAGGACACAAATAAAGGCATTAGGAGCAAATGAAGATAATTGCAAAATTTTAGACAGTTTTGACGTCTTTTCATAATATGAGCATAACTCTCTCATCCAATCTCTGATTAAGCTGATTCAAGATGATATAGAACTCCAAGAGAAATATCTATAACTTTTATGTTTTATGTTTTAAGAGATATCTGCTCAATCCAAGACAAAATTGACCATCAAGTGGACGCACCTACACTTGACGTTCCTGAATATTCTTCAGCCACTTACACCAAATCCAAATGTCATCACAATATTTTCGAGCAAGCACTCCTACACCAACTTGAAAATTCAATGATCAACTCACATGCAAGATGAAGTGCACTCAACTTTCTTCAAGACAAATTATTTGAACACAAGATATAAAGTCATACAAGACAACTAATAGATAAAGAAACAAAATTGAACACTCAACCTACAAGCAAAATTCAGCTCATGCATAGTGGGAAAATAAACAATCAAAATAACAACTCACAAATCACTTGGATTCAAGAATGGCACATGGCAAAGCAAGTTGAAATTGTGATTATTTTGTCATGACAACTTGCATGAAGGATGCTTATAAATAGAAGGAAGGGGTGTGTGTTCTAAGACCATGCTTAGTGTGAGGGGATGCCTTGGAGGAGCTATTTTTGAGAGCTTGAGAAAAGAAAAAAAAAACCAAAGAAAAGAGAAAACAATGGCCGGTTCTTCCATATTTTTCCTTAGAAAATTTTCGTTACACATTTTCAATATGTGTAACTAAATTCTCTAGTAGAGTTAAGGATGAATTTTTATATATGATGGTATTTATAATTGTTTTTTATTCATATATGTGAGCTTCAAATATTAAACTCTTTTGTTTAGTCATTCAAAATTTATTATAAATGTTTTCGTCACCAAATAATCTTAGAATTTATTTCATTTATAGATTCAGTCATGTTTTTTTTTATTGAATGGAATAATCCTTTGATTATGTTTGATTCAATTGGTTATCTATATTAATTTAATTCTCTGCCGCAATATTATTCTACGAGTATATTGTCGACGTTGAATTTCCTTAATATCGATAACAATTCTCGTTCTTATATTATGACGAATGATCTTTCAAAAGATTACATTTGATTTAAATCTGGTTATTAATGTTTTATCTTCCGATTGAAAATTTGAACATAGAATTTTCAATTGAGTTATTAATGAATCGAAAATAATTAAAATACCGATTATACACAAAGGATTCTCAATGCTCTACTTTTCGTCTCATTTTTATACTTTTCAAATTACTCATTTAGTTTTAATTTACATCATTCAAAAATCACTTTTCATACTCTTCTAAATTTTTTTGTTAATTTCGTTACTATTTTTCAATTTCTCAATCCATCTCCCTGTGGAATCGACACCCCAAAACTATACTGCAAACGACTGCGTTATTCTTTGGGCGTAATCAATCTCACAAATAACCAACCTCAATCGTAAATAAAACAACGTAACCTGCAATAAAATAAGTGAAATAACAACAAATAAAATTTATTAAAATAAATTAAAACAGGCAACGATAATATAAGAGAAATATGTAAAAATATAAAAAAAAAAATATGGGATCTAACATCCTCCTCCCTTAAAAGAATTCCTTCCTCGAAATTTGCTTGACTTTTAACGAAAGGAACTCCACAATATTCACCATACTGCTCATCACCTGCTGGACACAAACTACACAATCACTCCTTGCCCCAAAGACCTACAAAATTTATTTTTCATATTTACCCCATTAGGTGCTTCTATCATAATTGTATAAGTCTCCAATTGGCATATCATGCTTAGAACTTCTAGTGCAGTCACGGAACCCAAAATCTCTATATCCACAAGGTCCTTAATACAATTTTCACAAATCCTAACGCTCATTAGTTTCATACAACACATCGCCCCACCATCAAATGACTCTCAAGTTTAACTTTCAACTTACGTCTTACTCTACACTTCGATGACCCATCAGTCACCTATCTGGTCAACCATTGATAAACATGATTTTCACAATAAGGATCAACTCCAAAGGAAAAGAAAAGTCTCGATCTCAAGTCACTCCACATATTTCTTAAAATCAGCCTAAGGTTGAACCCCCTACTCCTAAATTCCTTCCAAAATTATCATGATCGAGTCTTTTAATAATACATCACGTCTAAAATGTTAAGACAAACCTTGTAATTCGAATACCCAATCCACTAGACATTAAAGCACTAAACTTCCAAATCCTAATGCTTTACCACCACATAATTTAGTTATACCACCCATTATTGACCCATATATCCAACTCCCAAGAAAAGAATTATCTCATGTTTATATTCCTATGCATCCTCAAGTCCCAAATAATTCCTATAAATAACCCCAATAATCTTGTCAACCAACAACTTCGTCAAGTATCTGTTTGGATTGCACGCTCCAATCAACCCATCAAATAGCCTAAGGCTAAGATCACTTAAATTTAATACCACTGCATCGAATCAACATCCATCCCTTTACAAGCAACTTATTCAAGTAAAATTATAACAAGGGCATACACTCTTCAAAATTTATACACACTCCCAACCATTACCAGTCGATCAACAAGCATTCACCAACAAAACCAACATTCTACCAAACACACAATTGATCAACTACTACCTTCAACATTCCAACAAAAGAAACTATATCATTGTACCAAATAATAAGGATTCAACACTTAAAGTTATCATGAGAAAACTGGGTTTTCATGAAAAAATGGTCTAACTTGTGATGAAATGTGTTAGAACCCCCTCTTTTTCAGTTTTAATTAATCGATTGCCAACTGGTTTTATAGTTCCTTTAAGAGGCCTGAGGCAAAAAAAACCCATTTTTTCCTTACCTTTTCCTCTTGTGCATTGAAGGTTTGGTAACTCCATTAAAAGAAGTTGAAAGATCAGTGCATGTTGCTGGTATTCAGATCTGTCATGGGGCTACCAAGTTGAATCATTTGCTATTTGCAAAGGACAGATTGATATTTTGTGGTGCTAATGTGGGATCAAATGCTAGGGTACAAGCTTTGTTGAACTAATATGAAGTGCATCAGGACAACAATTGAATAAGGAAAAAATAGCAATGGTGCTTAGTGCAAATGTGGATCCTATTCAGAGGCAAGGCATAATGAATTTGTGGAGTTCATCTCAAGTGCAATATATGAGAAATATTTAGGGTTGCCTCCTTTGATTGGCAGGTCAAAAACAAGTGCTTTTGCTGATATTAAGCACAAAGTATGGCTCAAACTACAGAGGTGCAAAGGGGACATGTTTTCTCAAGATGGGAGGAAAATTCTTCTTAAGGCAATTGCTCTAGCAATCCCTTCTTATTCTATGAGCTATTTTATATTACCTTCCAAATTTTGTTCTGAAATTGAAAGATGATGGCAAGACATTGGTGGGGTAAAAAAAAAAAAAATCACCTAAACAGAGTGCATGCTTGCTAGAAATGTGCTACATATACTGTGACACACCCAGATTTTTGCTTTGGATTGGTTGGACATCTGAAGCGCTGCGACATGCAACACAAGGTTACCTACCTCCATTTATTATAAATAAGTATGCAATGCACCTAATATACATCTAACAGTATGTAATATTCACAATGGATAAATTTTTTTCTTTACCAATACTACGCACCAAACTTAAAATATCCAAAATGCTTAAAACACCATTTACACAAAAGAACATAATAAACAATCGAGATCATAACACTAGTCCAAAATGGTTATGATCCAAGAGTACTGAAGATGCAACTTCATAGTATAAGTAGTCACTTAAATTAACTACTATATTAACATTGACGTCGCACCGTCACTCAGTAGACCGTGTCCAGCTGATCGAATCCTAGTTCTCCTTCTTGTCCTCAAACAAGATCTACCATTTATGAGGAAATGTAGTTGGAACTACCACAGTGATATTGGATTACAAATCTGAGTAAGTTAACTAAGAACCTCCACACAAATTAATGATGCATGCATTACAGTAAAAACATGGATGCATAATCAAAGTCATAAATAATCATAGCATAACTTGACATATAGCACAGCATCACTACCATAACTTGAACAAAAATGTAAACTGAACTTGACTTGATATGATATAAACTTAAAATAACATAAACTTGAACATAACATGAATGTAAACTTGAACATAGCATGAATGTAAACTTGAATATACATGGACTTGAAACAAAGCATTAACATGAATTTGAACATAACATGCACTTATGAAAGGAACTAACTCATAACTGAAGCTTAATTGTTCTCAAAATACACATTTGAAATTGAAACGAAACATGAATGAAACACGAAAGGATGGAACTCTTGACGTCACATAACATGACTTGAACGTAACTCGAGGACATGACTTACTTGAGATAAGAACATTTTGTAGTATGAGATAATATGCAGCATACAATATTTCGTAACATAGCATAGATAATATTTCATAACATGGCATAACATATAACAGTGAATATTACATGATTAAATTCTTGTGTAATAGATAAGTATTTCGTGATAGAATAATTCTTATAACAGATAAACATATAATGATATGGCATGGCATGACATGTATGATAACATACATACATAAATTGTAGCTCCCTTGCCCATTACACATACACAGTAAACAGCAAGTAAGTTAAGAGTTAACTTACCTCGATTGTCGCATTTTATGAGAAAAAAGCTCAAAACACAAGGACTTGAGAATAGTGATTCTAAAGTTAGAATTTAATCACTAACAAAAAGCAACACAGAAGAAATACTAACTTAGAGTAAAATTATCATTTTACTCTCTATATGTGGAAAAATGACAATTTTACACATAGCATAAGGATTTCACATTCTAACTCCAAATTTTACAATCCTCTATAAATCTTGCCCTAAACTCAACTACCAACTCAAAAAAAAAAATTAAAACTAAACACAACCATGAAAACTCTATAGGGGTCGAAACATGCATAGGCTTTTTCTCTTTTCATAAAATTTGATATCTTTAAAACTAACATCAAATGTATTCAAATAATATTGTAACACGTATATAAGAGACTTAAGATCATCTAATAAAATTATCAAAGCCATTGGAATAGAATTAAACCACAGAATATTCAAAGTTTCTCAAAACATAAACTATTTACTTCTAGTTTTCAAGTTTCTAGATCCAAGGAAACCTATTATCAAAAGCTTTATCCATGCAACAAAATCTCAATTATCATTCATAAAAACATGTTAAAAATACTCCATAAAATATTTGGACAAAGATATATTCATTAGCTTGGTCAAAAACTCTAAAATATAACACACTCTCTAGTTTAAAGCCCAGAATGCCCTTTCTATGATAAAAACCATTTTTGACTGATCAAATGACCATAAAATAAAATTAAAACCCACAGAAACTAAACTTAAAGAAGAAAAAATCTCAAGAATGAGTCATAGCAAGAAAATACTTACAAAGGGTTGAGAATCACCACACAACAAGACACAAGAATATGCCCAAGAGAGCACTTTCGAATTTCTCTCTAAAAATGGGGTGAAAAAATGATGAAATAAAATTATGGGCTTGAATAACCCTTGATTGGAGGTGCTTAAGTCCCATAAAGTGAAGAATAGTGAGGAGCATGGCTGTCTGTTCTTGTAATGTATGGAGGGTGGTAAGGTGGATTTGTCCTTCACATTAAAGCACTATTTGGACCAGACGAGGGTAGAGGACGACCTTTCATGCGAGGGATGAAACTTCCTCAAGAAGCTTTGCCAAGGTAGCCAATTTTATGGGCCTTGGTGGGCCTCAATTAAGTGAGCTTCAATTTGGGGTTCAAATGGGGTTTAACTATGGTTTTGGATGCTATCAAGCCCAAATCCAAATTTTCTTAACTCAATTAAATTTTCAAATTAAAAAAGGTTGTATAATGATGTCATAGTATTAATTGGAGAAATTAATAGCATGTGGAAGTGATTTAATCAAGTGATTAAACATAATGCTAGAAATCGGATAAAAAAGGGTTTGGAGGCCAACTATAGGGTTTGGGAAAACTGATTAGGGTTTCATTTCCAACCAAGCTTTTGGGATTTCAATTGGATTCCAACCATTTTGGATTTTTCTAGGGTTGAAGCTCTCTTTGGTTTGGCACAATTTGGATGGTCAGATGAAAAATAGGATTTTGCTTAGGTGGCACAATCTCATGCATTAATTCCTTCACAAAACATCTATTAGTTCCTCTTGGTGCCAAGTGTCAAATACTACTCACCAAGTGTGGCTAAGATCTTTCCAAGTAAACTTCTCTAACCCAATTTGGACATCCCACTCTGTGATTTTGAAAACACAGTACTAGGTGCTATAATGGAGGTTACTATTCATTCCAAAAAAGTGAAAAATACACTTTGCACTAAAAAAGTCATCAATATTAACACGAAGTAAAAAGTGCACTTCGTTTATTGAAATTCCACTCTGAAGTGCCTTGCAAAAACCAAAACACATTTTCAAACAAGCATATTGTTTGAAAATTGAAAATGAGATTATTGCATTACAAAATCTTAAATAATCATCCGAGTCTAATAGCACATACCAAAACGCATTCCAACACGTATGACTATCCTATATAAATGAAATCGTACTTCTTGCACCAAAGTGAATGATAACACTAACTATGCTGACAGACTAAAACACACTCGATTAGCCGATCATGAAAACTTGTAGGATTTTTACAAGGTTCCTAAAGCCTATAAAAACTTCACCATTGAATTCTAGCGGGCTGTTACAAAAACACTCTGCATCATTTAGCTTAGGGTCTGAGCGTAAAAATATACAGCAGTTAACCTATAAGGCTTATTGCATAAAGTAGTCTACTCAAACACTTAACAACCAAAGGAAAGTTACGACTCGTTGGAACTAAGTTTAGCACACTAGGGAGACTAAACACAAAACCAAATTGCATACTACATGAGAACAAGTCAACTTAGATATACACCTGAAGTTATCCTAGCTTGGAGTAAGAGGTTATGATCTTCTAATTAATACATTTTACATCTTTTAATTTGTAACTACTAATTATGTGGTTTATAAATAGTGTTCTTGTTTATCTTTAAATCATTTGATACCATATGAGGGGAGGCAAATGAAAGGATGATAATTAAAATAATAATCATGAATAGGATTTTCTTAGGATATTGGATGCGTATATTACTATGCCATATTTCCTTTATATTCAAATCCTTTAATCCTTATTCCCTTTATCATTCCTTGGCTACTATGTTTACATGATTGTAAGTGTAAAATGTGTGTGGAAGCTTGAAGGACCATTGTATGGTTGTATAGTGGCTGAACAGGTTTTCTTTCAACCATGTATTGTGTGAATGAAGCTTACAAAATTAGTGATTGTGTTCGAGTTAACTCAAACACAATCACTAACTTTATAAGAAGAAGGTATGTGTTGTGTCAGTGGGTATTGAATAGGAGTTGAAAGTAAAGTATAATTTTAGCACTCCAATATTGCCACAAAGTATAATATGATGTGATTGTATTAGTTTAATTAAGTGATAGTAATGTATATATTGAGTATGAGTAGGTGTTTGGATTATAATAGAATTTTCAGATTTGTGTTTAAAGTGATTTTTCTTGCATTTTATGCTTGTCTGAAGTATATATTATGCGCAGTTGTCAAATGGTAACATTTAAGAGATATATGAATGTTATTGAATTGATTAGAAGTTTTATAACATTTAAGAATAGAAATATTTTCAGTAAATAGAACACATTGCTTCCTCCACCAACCATTAGTTTATAAACAACTTAAATGACCTATATGGTTGGTGATTTCAATCTTGTGTAAGCAATGATTTTACAGTTGCACAAACATGTAAAAGTATTTGGAAAACCTTGACTTTCAGATGTTTGTAGTGAACACTGATAGATATATCAATAGAGAGATTTAAAAACAAAATAAAGCCATAAGATATGTTTCTAACTTAGATCTCTTATGTGCAAGCTTTGTTAAGTAGTACTTAACTCTTGCATATATATGCTTTATCTATTTGCTAGTTGTTTTTTCTTGAGATTCTTATAGTGATCCTATTAAAGACATGATAGGAAAGCTTGATTAAGATATATCAAATCCATTTAGATGATCAGGCCTTCTAGCATTCTAGGATATCCTTTTATTTGAACAAAAAACATAAATCTACCAGATGAATGAAAATTGCACAAGAGAACGCCAGTAAAATATAATGAAGGAACTCTTGGAAAGAAAACTTGGTCCTATTATTCCTTGACTCTCTAAAGTAGGGGAAAGAAAGGAGCACAATTATAAAGTACCGCAATCTCACTCAACCAATCTATTTTTTAGACAGAGACGGGGCCACATATCCGTGACTAACCCCTCCAATTTCATTAGTATCCCTCACTTATGGCAAAGTAAAACCGTAGTAACAAGTACAACACTGGAGATTCACAAATATTCAAAATAAAAACCATCCCCAACCTCAAAAACCAATAAGATAAAAACCAAATAAAACATCTAAACATGCCTAGCTTCATAATTCAAATAAAAGCAATAAACAATCTATCCAAGCCTAAATAAATCAAAAGACCAACAAACAAAACAACCAATACTTGCAAAACAACCATAAATTAGAACTAATAATTTGGTAAACACTGTTTATCCATACGAATCAGGCCTCTTAGTGTACATGACAAGGTGTCCCCAATGTAGTATCTTCTTGTGAAGCCTCCCTCTCTTTGTCTTGCCAAAACATCCACCCCCTTATTACATTCTCTAAATTGATGCTTTATCAAGAAATGCAAGCATAGTAATTCCTCCCCTAATGTTTCCAAAAATCGCGTAAGTACTAGGATGAGCAAATACCAAAACTTAGCCACCCCACAACCAAAGCCAAATCACTCTCAATGCATATATTTTTGTATCCCAAATTCTTACATGGTCTAACTCCACTAATAAGAGCACGTAACTCCACTTCATTGTTTGTACCAAACCCAAGATGTTCTAAGAAGGCAGCCAAAACATTTCCATTGGAATCACGACCCCACCACCACAACACCCAAGATTTCCTCTACTTGACCCATCAATGTTTAGTTTGAAACAACCATCAGGAGGTTTATTCCATAGAATAGTGCACAGACTACATTCCTTACTAGGCTTTATTTGGATCTCGAGAGGTTCCAAAATATTTTTATCCAGAGACGACAAGGAGCCTATTATACCATCTGCAATTTTTGCAAGCCAAAATCTCATAGACAACCAAATTGTAACCTCTGAGTCATAAACATCTTCAATACGAGCCTTGCAACAACGAAGCCAAAGATGCCAAGTTATCACTGCCAGTAATAAGACAATGAGCAATCCACTTTGAGAAGATTTATTGGCACATATGTACCATCTTGGAACTCTTACCTTCCAACTTTCATTTTCTATATGTTGAAAACCCAAAGCAGTTGCCGCTCTGCCCCACCCCATATTTGCAATGTCACCTTGGCATAGCACATGGTTTAAACCGTTAACCATAATCAATGTGTCAATATGAAGAAAAGTGAAGCAACCTCGAAATAGAAAGTTGAAGCTGATATCACTGCTGGTAGTCACAGACATAAAGATAATGCTGCTACTGAGATCAATGAATCTAATATGGAAGGTTTATAATTTCAATATGAGTCTTTAATGTAATTTTGTGATAGATAATAGTGATGTAAATTCATAGCTACAATCATGTATTTTTGTATCTTAGTCGTTACAATTCTGAATGTATATATATACAGACATCTACAAAGTGAGTATACAAGTTCCATTTCTTCAATCTCTATGTTATTTTACATGGTATCAAGAGCCAATAAGGCTAACACCGAAACATCAGTATGTCAAACTCAAATATAGATTTCTTCCTTTCTAATCTTAAACCTTACTCAACTCATTTCCACCAAACTCGATGCAAACAACTATTTGCTTTGGGTTTCATGGTTTTTACCAGATCTCCGAACACATGATCTTGAAGGTCTCATAGATGGTTCGGAGCCATCCCCAGCCAAATTCCTTCCCTCCACAAATATGTCCTCACCACCTACTTTAAATCCACAATATGTTCTCTAGAACAAGAATGATGAATATCTTCTAAGTTGGATTAATGCAACTCTATCCAAGAGTGTTCTCTCTATTATTTTTGGTCTTCAGACCTCACGCCAAGTTTGGCTATCCTTCGCATCTCGATTTCCTTCTCATTCCAACATGGATCAATCATCTCAAAAGGCAATTGCAAACACTTAATCAAGAGTCCAAGTCCAGCTTTTAATATCTGCTTCTTGCCAAATCTTATGCTGATCAACTTGCAGCAGTGGGCAAGCCAGTAAATGATGATGATTTGATATGCTTCATTACCAGTGGATTAAATCCATCATATACTCCCTTTGTTACCTTATTTTCCTTTGCGACACAAGCCAACTCAATGAAATTTGATGACTTTCAAGCGGAATTACTCAACTTTGAAATTCTGCTGGAGTCTCAAAACAAATCAATCCCAGTAGAAACTGGCTACTTTGCTCTTTTTACACCTAAGACCAACAAAACTTCCAACAATCGAAAGTTCAAGCCAAATAACTTCCAAACAATCAAATAACCTCAACAATCAAACAGCAACAAAAACCAAGTCAAATCTGGATCCATTTTCCATAACAATAGCAAACCCCCATGTTAAATATATGGAAATATTAATCACCAAGCTCTTGATTGTTATCGCAAGATGGATTACTCTTATCAAGGAAGACATCCTCCACAACAACTGGCTGCTATGGTTGCTCAAACCAACTCCCAATTTGAATATGCTAAATCCTGGTTTGCAAACAGTGGAGCAAATCAACATATCACAGCCTCCATCGAAAATCTGTCAATATAGCAACCCTTTCAAGGACATGAAAAGTAGCTGTGGGCAATGGATCCAATATCAACATTGCAAACACTAGTTCAACAACTCTCTAAGCCAATGGTTCATCCTTTCATTTACAAAACATTTTACACTGTCCTCAGGCTTCTACAAATCTTCTATCTATTCAACAATTCTACAATGATAACTCTTGTTATTTTCTTCTTACCTCTAATTATTTTTTTTGTGAAGGACATCATCACAGGGAAGATCTTATTGCAAGGCAAGAAGAGACTGACTTATATCTAATAAAGCTGGGAAGAATCTCAAAGAACAAAACAAGCCAACTCACTACTCTTCTCGTCATCAAGACTTTAAGTTCTATTTGGCATCTTAGATTAGGCCATACTCGTCATTCAGTAAAAAGAAAAATATTGCATAATTATCAACTTTCTATTACAGATTCTATTAATAAAATTCACTTTTGTTCGTCTTGTCAACTTACAAAACACAAACAGCAACCCTTCTCTAATTCAAATAGACAAAGTACTAGACCTTTTCAACTTGTACACTTTGATTGTGGACATCACCTATTCCATCCATTCGTGGATGCAAGTATTATGTCCTTTTTGTGGATGACTTTTCAAGGTTCACCTGGTTATTCCCCATAAAACTAAAATTTGATGTCTACTCATGTTTTGTCAAATTCAAATGTCTAATAGAAAATCTATTATCCTCACGAATCAAAATGCTACAAACACATTTGGGGTGGGGGGGGGGGGGGGGGAGGGGGAATGAGTGCAAAAATATTATTTAACTCTTTCGTTGAATCAAATGGAACCCTGAAAAAATTTTCTTGCCCACACACAAGTCAGCAAAATGGGGTGGATGAGCGCAAAAATAGACATGTTATGGAGGCAGGATTAGCACTTTTGGCCACCTCTGGTCTACCTAAACTACACTAGGTTGATGCCTTTCTAACCTTTGTCTATCTGATTATCAGACTCCCCACTCCACTCCTTGATTTCAAATATCCATACACAAAATTATTCAACCATGAGCCTAATTATTCATCTCTCCGTTTGGATGTGCTTGTTTTCCTTTACTCAGACCATACAGCAAGAATAAACTAGACTTTCGAACCAAACAATGCATTTTCATTAGCTAAAGTCCAAGCCAAAAAGGATATAGATGTCTTGACACTTCCACTAATCGTCTTTATCTCAAGGCACGTGGTGTTCGACGAAGGTTCTTTTCCAACAAGAGATTCAGTCATTCCCTCTTCCAACTCAGTCAAAGGATCTTCCTTAGTTAATGTTCTTGACATTTCACCTCCATCATTACCTTTTTCCCCTTCACCAAAAATTGTTTCCTCAGATATCTCCACTATATAAACAACATCTCCATCTCAACATTTTGAACCAACATTATCATCATCTCCACAAGACAGACCAAAACCAGTTCAATCAAGACATCCAATGCTCACCAGATCAATGGCGGGCACATCCAGGCCTAAATCCTTTCCTAGATATCAAATGTACTACTCGAGCAAGCATCCGATAACGGCTCTTCACTCATCTCTAGTACCTTCAGAGCCTATCACATTCAAGCAACCATCTAAATTTTTTGAGTGGATGGATGCAATGCAAGAAGAATTTAATCCACTATAAGCAAATCACACCTGGACACTATGTCCAAGACCCTCAAAGCAGCATGTACTCAACTATAAATGGGTATTCAAGATAAAGCAAAAATTAGATGGCACTCTTGATAGATATAAAGCAAGACTCGTGGCAAAGGGGTATGAACAAAAAGATGCTATTGACTACATTGAAACATTCAATCCAGTCATAAAACCATCCACAATCCGAGTGGTTTTAGCTCTTGCAGTCAACTGTAGCTGGCCAATTAGACAACTAGGTGTTCCTAACGCTTTTCTTGCATGGACAACTTAATAAGGATGTGTTCATGGAGCAGTCACGAGGTTTTCTCAGCCAACAATTTCTAGAATATGTTTGTAAGCCCCAAAAGTCCATCTATAGACTAAAACAAGCTCCTAGAGCTTTGTGTAATAAACTATCACGAGCTTTGATAGATCTTGGCTTTTATGAATCCCAAGTTAATCATTCTTTATTTACATTTCATGTTGCTTCCATTCACATCTTTGTACGTGTGTATGTTGATGATATAATCATCATAGGTTGTCATCCAAGTCACATACAGCAACTGATTCATCATCTCAGTCAAAAGTTTGCAATGAATGATCTTGGTCTTTTATCATACTTTCTTGGAATTCAAGTGAATCATGGCAATGATGGGCTCCATCTAAATCAATCAAAGTATATTCTGGATATCCTCAACAATACAAAAATGGTAGGTGCAAAACCTTACTACTCCCCACTGTCTCAAGATCAAAACTATCCAAGCATGATGGCAGTCCTCTCCAAGATGGAACGAAATACAGGCAAATTATAGGTTCTCTTCAATATTGCACCTTAACAAGATCAGAGATTGCATTCTCAGTAAATCAATTATGCCAATTCATGCACCGCCCTACTACAACACACTGGACAGCTGCAAAGAGAATCCTAAGATACCTCAAAGGATCTATCATGGACTCTATCTCACTCGAGGATCCCACATTTGAACGCATTTTGTCACTCAAAACGGGCAGGGTCCAGAGATGATAAAAGATCAACCACGGGCTGTGGGATTTATCTCGATCCATGTTTAGTGTCCTGGAGTGCCAAGAAACAAATAGTGATTTCAAAGTCCAGTACAAAAGCAGAATATTGATCCTTGGCACTAGTCACTGCAAAAATCTACTGGCTGTGAATGCTACTTCAAGATTTGAAAATTCCCTTGGCAGCAATACCTACAATCTAGTGTGTGATAATATAAGTGCAGTAGCTCTAGCTTCAAATCCAATCTTTCATGCTAGAACAAAGCTTATAGAAGTGGATTGTCGCTTCATTCATGAAAAGGTTCTTGGCAGAGATATCTATTTGAAGTATATTGTCACAAATGAACAAACTGCAGATGTGTTCATAAAAGGACTAACTTCAGCAAGGTTTTTGATGCTAAGAGACAAGCTTATGATCCATGAACTACCCATACACTTGAGGGGGAATGTTAACCATAATCAATGTGTCGATATGAAGAAAAGTGAAGCAACCTCGAAATGGAAAGTTGAAACTGATATCACTACTGGTAGTCACATACATAAAGATAATGCGGCTACTGAGATCAAGTGATCTGATATGAAAGGATTATAATTTCAATATGAGTCGTTAATGTAATTCTGTAACAGATAATTATGTTGTAAATTCATAGTTATAATCATGTATTTTTGTATCTTAGCCGTTACAATTCTAGATGTATATATATACAAACATACACAAAGTGAATATACAAGTTCCATTTCTTCAATCCCTGTGTTATTTAACACAAAATCTCATGTCTGTGATCACGAGAACTACAACATGAAGCCAAATTTATTCCATTTTTCCTTAGTTTCTCATCCACAATTAAGCATTGGAACATAGTTTTCCACATGCATGTTGAGATTTTTTTAGGAAGTAATTGCTGCCAAACCTGTTCTAACCAAGGCAAGGAAACCCCTTTTACTCAGACAATTTCCCATGCAGAGGCCGTCAAAAATTTCTCATTCATGGATGGTTTCCAAACAAAGATATTAGGCCCTTTTTTTTTTTTTTACAGTCGATTACAAGATTTCTTTAGTTTAGGATTCCCCCACCAATTCCTTCAAGAAATTTATATCCCAAGACCCATCTACCTAGCACTCATTAATTTCAGTCCCTGGCGTTGGATGGAATTAATCGATGCACGAAGTGGACCACTACTAAGCCAATTATCAAACCAAAAAGAGGCTTTCCCTTCCCGAACCTTCACATAAATATTTGCAAAGACTATTGAAAATACTTTCAAAATTGACTTCTAAAAATGGGAACTCGTAGGCGAGGACTTGACTAGAACTATTTGAACTTTTTTTACATGTTTGGCCTTAAAGAACCGAGTCCAGAGATTATCCAAAGTTAACAATCTCCATGCAAACTTGATCTGAAAAAATCTTTGCACTTCTTGGAAATTTTTTATTCCAATACCCCTTTCACTGATAGGTTTGCAAACCTCTAACCAAGCACGCCCTTTCATCTTCACCTTATCCTTACTTTCTCCCCAAAAATAAAGTAGAAAGAATGGAATTAGTTTTCGTAAGACCACCACCGGAATTGGCAAAACCACAAGCATATGAGAGGCCATGCACGATAATACATGTCGAATGAGGACAAGGCGACACCCTTGAGAAAGAAGTCTCATCTCCCAGCTAGTAGCCTTATTTTGAATTTTAGTAACCAAAGGTTCCAAGATTCTAGCAGTGAGGCGCCCAAGAAGTAAAGGTGCCCCAATATATGTTGTTGGAAATTCTCCCTCTACAAATCCTGTCAAATGAAGAAGACCCATCCATTTTAGAGGAACAATATTTTGTAATAACAGTGTTGATTTCCTTACTAATAAGTTGGCCAGACCAAGATTCATACACCTCCAAAATCTTCAACAATATTTTTAATGAACGCCACTCACTATTAGCAAAAATAAGCAAATCATCTGCATATAATAAATGAGAGACTAAAAAAGCTCCCTTGGGTGATAAAACCTGCCAATCCAACTTGCCTCAAAATTTAGAAGTCGAAAGAGGACCACTTCCATAAGAATATATAAGTATGGAAAAAAGGGGATCCCCTTACCTTAGACTCCTACTAAACTTGAAAAAACCCTTATACATGTCATTCATTATGATAGAGGATCTTGGAGTCGTAATACATTTAGATATCAAACTACAAACTCTCTAAGAAAAATTGAATCCTTCCAAAAACTAACTCTTAGATTCCTCTTGCATGAAGGGTTCCGAAATAGCCAAATGGGAAACAGAATACTTTCTTACCAACTTCCTTAAGTGTTTCTTCAATGTGTCAATGCCTCACACGTTCCACACCATCATTTTATCAATCATAGGTTTTGCAAAACGGGTAATAACCTGTTGAGACTGTTGCACTCCATTACTAGAGGACTCAATCAATTGAATTTTTGCTTGATATATCTCACTTTCTGAGTCATAACTAGGGGTGTACACCAACTCAACCGCTTTAAATCAACCCGTTCACCCAATTAGCCGATTTTTTGATTGATTTTTTTTTTTTTTTTTTTGTGAGATTTTCTCAAACTCATATTCCCAATCACTTCCACATTTCCTCAAAGAAGGAAACCAAATCGCAGAAACACTAGATTACTAGGGACAATCCCAATTTTACATTCATATACCAAAATTCAAAACAATCAAACCCTAACTATTCAAAAAACAAAAATCCCACATCAGAACAAAAACCCAAGAAAAACAAATCCCACATCAGAGTTCCTTTCCATCAATCGATGTTCTTGTTGCTTGTAGAGTGAACAGAGGGAGGGAGACGGGGAGAAAGAGAGAGAGAGAGGTATGAGCTTATATGTAGGCTGCAGTGAAGGAGACGGACAAACTGAAACTCATCCAAAAGAACGTGGGCTGAAACACAGAGAAAGAGACATGCAAACAAACGAACAACGTACTATGGTTCAAATCATTGATCCTTTGGAGCTATGAATGCATAGAAAGAGAGAGAGAGAGAGAGAGAGAGAGAGTTAAATGCCGCAGCAGCTGCGGTTGTTGCTAGTGCCGACTTTCGTCTTACCCTAACATGCTCAATGTTCTTTGTAAAATAGGGATCTGCCATGCACATCTTTAATATCAGGATGAAATCATAGATGAAATAGGCTAAAATCGGTACTGGGTAAATACTCCTTATTCGATTACCTGAAATTAGGTCAAAATATCGAATCACATATTTTGGAAGTTTAGGTCGGGGTGGAACCTCGACCTATTTGTTCAACCCTAGTCATAACCTATTTATGTTCCACCGTTGATATTGGTTATCAATATTATGTATTTTTTTCCACCATTGATGGTTTGGATTATCAATATTTTTATATAAAATAAAAATGATTGGGAGCATTCAACACACAACACTCACCTCTCACATAAACAATAAAATGTTACTATTTATGTGAGAGGTGAGTGTTGTGTGTTGGATGCTCCCTAGCATTTCTCTTATATAAATCCATAATAAATGCACAGTTCTCTTGCTTTGGATCACCAATGGAAGCAGTCGTGATAACTTTAACAAATTAGGATTATATTTGCCCTAGTATTAGTTGATACATTTTTTTCGCATAATAACATTATTTTAATTTGTAGCCATTTTCTATAAATTTTATGCTTATTGTCCTTTCGAGTTGTCATTTTGTAAAATTCCTTTTCCTTTTTCTTTTTCCTCAGATAATTTGGTTGCCATTTTGCTATGGGATGCTTTGTTTTGAGGGGCTGAAAACAAAAACTGCTTTGCTTGGTTTTCTTTTTTGGTGTCCTAAGCCTATGAGCCATTCAGCATTGTTTTCAAAACTTCTGTAGATCTCTATCTCGATATTCTTTTTGGGCATGCACAGTAAAGTCTGCCACTTCAGAAATCTGTTAAAAAAATCTTGAATTTTCGTCATATACTTTATACTTTTTAACGGCTTTAGTTTTTTTTTTTTTAAAGGAAACGGCTTCAGGTTTATAGTTATATGATTTATATGTATTCTAACATCCTATAGTAGTTTGAAATTAATAAGGAATGATTTCATGAAGTCTCAACAGACTAATTTTGAAATTATAGTAAAAAATTAGGCAAAACATTCACTATAAAACATTCTAGAAACTATTATGTACAATAGTATTATAATTCAATTATTACAACTTGATATTATGAAACATATTCTATTATAGCTAAATTCAATTTTTCCTTTGCTTTGGTGGATCATATTTGTTCTTAGTCACTATTTGTTTTTAATTATGAGTTTTCACAATGTAAATTTATCATGAAATATTTATTTGTTGTGACAACCCGAGAATTTCTTCTCGTATTATTTAATTAAGTAATTATTTTGATTAAGTAGTTAATTGTGTAATTAGGATAATTATATATATATGGAGAGGAGAAAAAGAGCATGGGCTTGAGATTTGGGCCTTGGAACTTAGAATGAGCTATTGGGCCTATAAAAGAATGGCAAGCCCACAAGCCCAAAAGGTTGACCCATGACCCACCAAACCCTACCCATGGGACACTTGTCACTCATAGGAAGATTTTAGTGAGTCAACTACAACTAGTAGGTAGACATGTGAGATTTCCATTAGGTAAGAGTTGACTAGTGGGTGAGAGATGAGGTTGAGTGTAGAATCTTGTGATGGGATTCTTCCCATCATTGGGAATATTTGTGAAAAGTACTAAGGTATGGTCTAACTTACTCTAACTAGTACATGGCATGTTTAGGGAATGACACTTGTGCAATGGAATGGAAAGTGGAAGGAAAGGAATGGGAGGGCATTCGGCTAGGGTGATTGCCGAAACCCTTAAGGGTTTTTCCCACCCCATTCTCTCCAACCTAGGTCAATAATCATCATAGGATCTTGCAAGCGAAAGGTGACAAGTTGATTGACACAAGAGGAGAGGTTTCATGGGGAAAAATAAAAAGAAAATGAAAGAAGGAAACCAAGAGGGATCCGGGTGGATGCCGTGGCACCACTTTGGGATTTCCTAGGATTTTGCTTCCAAATCTAGCGGAAAGTGTACCTTGGATTTGTGTAAGGAATAAAGTACATGAAGTGAGATATGTAAGAGGTATGGTGGTGTAAGAGGAAGGAATGAAGGTTGCTTGAATTAGAAGCAAAACTAGGATGGAAGAAGGGAGCATTTCGGATGATACATGGAGTTTGGGTATGGCCGGATCATGCAAGCTCATTTTCCCAAAGGTATGGCTATGGAATCTTGTAGAATGACTTGAGAGTGGATGGTTGAGTATGTCATAGGGTTGAAATGACAAAAGAAGGAAGCTTGAGGGGGGAGGAAGTTTCGGTGAAGCTTGAAAGGCCAAGGGGGATCCGGTTTCCTCATTCCCCCATTTCCCATCATTGTTTTCTTTCCCCATGCAACCACCCATACCTAGTCTTGTATCATTCACATCAAAATATGGTGAGTTGTCCTTGACCCCTAGAAAGGTGTGTATGGCCGAAACCCTTGAGGAAAGCCATCCCTCATTTGGCTAGCTCACAAACACACACACACACTAGCCTTTCCTTCTAGCTCTCGGCCAAGCACCACTCTCTCTCAACTTTCTCTTGTTCTACCATCTTTTAAATTCTAAACCTCACTATATTCTAAGTAGAAAAGAGTTAGAACAACTATTTTGAGGAAGGATTGCTCTTGAAGAGGTAAGTGCATTCTTATCCTATCTTTAGCAATCTTAGTATATCTTTGAGTGAATTTGGTTGCTTTACTTGTTTCCTTGTATGTATGTGGTAGAATGAATCTTTTTAGAGGAGAAACTTGCCATGTTTAGTTTAGTAAGAACCCATGTTTAAGTTATGTTATTTTTTCTAAGTTGAGGAGTTGAAATGATATATGGTTTAGCTAGTTGTTCAACATGAAGAGGAATGAATGAAAGTGCATACTTGATTGAAGGTTCTCTAGCATGAAATTTGATAATGCTTTAGTGTTATTTATTTAGTAGTGAAAATCTATGTCTAAGACTGAATATCTTGTTAAGATTAAAGGTTATTTCATGTGGGGATTTTGAATACTTGTTACGAAAAGAGAATGTGGTATGATTAGTAAGTTGAGTTAAGGTGAACATATATTTGTTAGGTTTTGATTTGAAGAATGAAATTGTTGAGTATTGCATGCATGTATTTTCGGATTTGAGAACCTCTTTGGTGGAAATCATTGATTTGATTATTATAGTATGTGATCGTGATATATTTAAAATTTTGGAGATATTAGATGCATATGAATAAAGTGGTTACACTGTCATGGTTGAAGGTTTTCATGAAAATCATTGAGTAAATTATCTTAGAAGAACAAGTGAACAAAATAGTACATTAGGAAACCTAGAACTTTCGGCCAAGCTTTGTTTTAGGGTTAGGATAACACTTCTAAAGGATTGGAATGGAACTAGAGTACTTTGAGAAAATGAGAAGACAAAAAGCTAGGAGAGTGTAAGGGAGGGTCTTTGCCCAACCCTAGTGGGAAAGGGCCGAGTACCCCTAAGTGCATCAGAGGCCCATTATAGCATTTTAGGGAGAAAAGGAATAGGAATATGACATGCAAAAAGTTTAAAAGGGCTTAACGTAGGGTAAGCGTGATGTTCGTCACCTATTGCATATGTTCCATGACATGAGTCTCACGTCTCATGCATATAGCACGAAAATCATGTTTTCAACATGTTTTCAAAAGAATACTAAGTAAAGTTTTATAAGAACCCCAAAAATTGGGACGGGGTAGTGTCCCAGTAGAACTCCCTGTTCACTTAGGAGTGATTAAACTCGAGTGAAAGCCCCTGGGTCGACGAAGAACGGACGGCAGACCATGTATGGCTCCAAAGAGATGTCCAGAGCGTGGTCGCACCTAAAGCTAGTGGGTGCCTACAGACGGTGTTGGCTTCGGCCTTACCGACAGAAAAGTTTGTAGTCGCTTGGGGAGTGATCAATCGCCGAGTGATGAAGAGCGCGAAAGGGCATGAAACGTAGTTACTTAGGTTTGATATGGTCGCCGGGTGTTACGGTAACTAGCAGGAACACATGGTGCGTAGGGGAGCCGTGAGGTGTCCAATAGAGGTCATGACAAAAGATGGGCTTTCGAGCCATATATGATATGAAAAGTGGCACTTAAGATAAGAAAATGAAAATTGTTTATGAAAGGAGTATTTTTTAAAAGAAAACTTCATGGTTTTGTTTTTTGAGATTACGAACAAATGTATAAAAAGAATACGAAAAGAGAAAGAGAAATTTTAAAACAAGAGCATGAGCATGAGCATGTGCATATCCCGAAGTCATGAGTCCCATAGTGCATTAAGTATGATTGAACGTATGCTATTCACTTAACCGTATGCTTAAATTGCTTTGTTATGATATAAATGTGCTTACTGAGATTTCTTCCAAAATCTCACCCCTTTGTTCATTTTTCCACTATCACCTTTTTGAGATGATAGAAGTAGTCGCAGGTGATGACAACCCAGACGAGTACAAACCCACAGATGATGCCTCGGACCCCCACGGGCCGGACTGAGTCCATTGCCTCCGAGCTAGTGACTCTAGACTACTTAAGCCTTTGGGTGGCGAGTCACTACCTCTGGCTACGTATATATGTGGAGTACGCCCTATCGGGTGTTGTATAGTTTTGGACATGGATGATTCCCTCCACGTGGGTCGCCTTTTCAAGTCATCTTCCGGAATGAGTTGTGAGGTGAGACCGGCCTTGGAGTTGGACCATCTCCGTTACGGCCCAAACTTCAAGGAGATCAAAAAGGAGCCGTTGTACTAGGCAGTGATAGCTGGGGATCCTCCGTGCAGCTTTTATACTTTTATTGCATATATTTTGGTCTTCCGTTGTTTTGGAAGAATGAACATTTGTAAAGGATCCTCATGTTTATATTAATGGTATTGTAATATTTTGGGATGCTCTTGTTTTAAGCCATGTGATACACGCTTAGAAAATGTTTGACCTTTATCCGCTGCGAATATTAGAAAAAAAAAATTCAGTAGATGAGCATCACAGGGGTGAACTTTCCTGTGATGCTCATCCCCGACGTCACAGTTTGCGTACGATCTCAAGCGCAAGCTGGGGCGCCAACAGCGGAGGTATCAGAGCAGTTAAGTCTCTGGGTAAGAAACCACAAGTCCTAGGAAGAAAAATCACATGGCATAGGCTATGATTCTTTAAGAGCTATAGGTTCCTACCCTAAGGGTGATCGGTTAGAAGTAGAGTCCGTTTGGATAATTGACGCCGAAAGTTATGGAGCGAAAAGCGTGAAGAGTTAGGATAACTTCTAAAGGAATTCTGTGCTTTTCAGGAGATTATGGCTGGAGGTAGGCGTCGTGCTTCTACTTCGAGACCCGAGGCCTCGCCACAAGAGGTTTCGAATGTCCCGTTAGACGGAGGATAGGCGATAGCCGAGGCTATTCGCCAGATGACTGAATTGGTGAAAAACCAGATGGAACAAAGTCGATGCCATCCAAATACAGGAGGAGGAACATCGGGATGTTCTTACGAGAAGTTTTTGGTTTATCGATACCGGAATTTTATGGGGACTGAAGGAGCTATGAAAGTGGACCGTTGGTTTATGGACTTAGAGCGGACCTTCGAAATTAGTGGGTGTACAGAGACACAGAAGGTACAGTACGTTGGCCACCTACTGCAAGGAGAAGCTGGTTTATGGTGGGATAAAAAGAGGGAACTACTAAAACAAGAACTTGGGGAGAATGTAACACCTACCTGGGAGCGTTTTAAAACTGAGTTTGATGACCGCTTCTTCCCAGAGTCCATCAAGCAGAAGAAGGCTATGGAGTTTACTACGTTGACGCAAGGCACCATGACGGTGGATCAGTACGCTGTGAAATTTATGGAACTAACTCGATTCACTCCACATTTAGTAGTAACAGAGAAAATGAGAGCGAAGAAGTTCCAAGACGGTCTGCAACCAAGGATTCGTAATCAAATGGCCTGTTTGAGGATTGAGAAGTTTCAAGAACTAGTGAATGTGGCGGAAATTGCCGAAACGGAGCAGAGAAGTCTGATTAATCAAGCTCAGACGCATAAGAAGAGGAATTTTCCCTACTCCTCGGGCAGAGATGCGGGAAAGAAAAGGAACGTTTTCCCTACGGATAAGGGAAAAGGAAAAGTGAGCGGGCCTAGAGTACCGACATCGCCACCACCCTGCAGAACTTGTGGATGGCCACACAAAGGTGTGTGCCGAGTGGCATCGAGAGCTTGTTTCCTATGTGGTCAAGTGGGCCACATGATACGGGATTGCCCTCAAATGGCTTCAACTAGAGCTGCAGCACCCAAAGGAAAGACGAATGCCCCTACAAAAGCCAAAGTATACGCCATTGCCCCAGGAGAGGTAGACGTGGACGAGGAGGAGGCTATCAATGCTAGTATTATTACTGGTAAAACTCTAACCTTGCCCCAAATTTTTAAAGTATAAGGTGATTTCTTTTAAGATGACCATAGGAAAATTTTTATAGGTGAAATTATTATGATGCGAAATGTGATATATGCGTTGTTTGATTCTGGTGCGACGAGATCCTTCATTTCCTACAATTGTGTTTGGAGATGTAGATTAGATGTCGAACCGTTACCACTGAAAGTATTGGTAACACTCCCTGACGGGAAAGTGATTGGATGTCAACGGATAGTGAAGAACTGCCCTTTAGAAATTGCTGGTGTGAGGTTAAACGCCAATTTGATAGTTTTTCACTTGTTGGGGTTTGACGTAATATTGGGTATGGATTGGTTATCTGACCACTATGCCCACATCGATTGTCGAAAAAAGGAGATTATCTTCGAGTTACCCGGTGAAGAGAAGCTGCGTTATGGAGGGGAGACAATTAGTTTTGTTTCCTCTATCGTGACGGCGAAGAAGGTAACAAAAGGTCTGAAAAGGGGAGCAGACGTGTTTCTGCTGATGTCTTTAAATACATTGGAGGATGTCAAAAGCGTTGAAGATATCCCGATCGTGAAAGATTTCCCCTGGGTATTTTCCGACGAACTGCCTGGACTGCCCCCAGACCGTGAAACCGAGTTCGCCATTGAATTGGAACCTACTACGGCCCCAGTTTATAAAGCCCCCTACCGAATGGCACCGACAAAACTAAAGGAACTAAAGGCACAAATTGAAGAACTATTGGAGAAGGGATTTATAAGACCAAGTTCATCGCCATGGGGAGCCCCAGTATTGTTTGTGAAAAAGAAAGACGGAACCATGCGGATGTGTATTGATTACCAAGAACTTAACAAGGTTACTATCAAGAACAAATACCCACTGCCGCGTATAAATGACTTGTTGGATCAACTACAAGGAGCAACAATATTCTCTAAGATTGATCTCAGGTCAGGATACCATCAGTTGAAGATTAAAGAACAGGATGTGCCCAAGACGGCTTTTCGAACCCGTTACGGACATTTTGAATTCCTGGTTATGCCCTTCGGATTAACCAATGCCCTGGCAGCTTTCATGGATTTGGTGAATCGAATTTTTCGACAATATTTGGACAGTTTTGTTGTGGTATTCATCGATGAAGAGCACAAAGATCATTTAAAGATTGTGCTAGGAACTTTACAAGAGCAGCAATTATATGCCAAACTTAGTAAGTGTGAGTTCTGGCTTAGAGATGTTAAATTCTTGGGCCACATGATTTCAAGCCAAGGTGTAGCCGTGGATCCAGCCAAGATTGAGGCGGTAATAGAATGGCAAAGACCGACAAATGCTCACGAGATACGAAGTTTCCTTGGGTTAGCAGGGTATTACAGGAGGTTTGTGGAAGGGTTTTCTAAGTTATCTAGCCCTTTGACAGCCTTGACTAAGAAAAATGCCAAGTATGTCTAGAATGATTAGTGTGAGCAAAGTTTCCAAGAACTCAAGAAGAGGTTAACTTTGGCACCAATATTAGCATTGCCAGAACCTCACAAGCCCTACGTGGTATACAGTGATGCATCGAAAATGGGCTTAGGATGCGTACTAATGCAGGAGGGACGGTAGTCGCATACGCATCTCGATAGCTCAAGGACCACGAACGAAATTACCCCACTCATGAGTTGGAATTAGCAGCAGTAGTGTTCACGTTAAAAATTTGGAGACATTATTTGTATGGCGAGAAATGCGAGATATATACGGATCATAAGAGTCTCAAGCACTTGTTTAGTCAGAAGAATCTGAATATGTGGCAGCGGAGATGAATTGAGACTATAATTGACTTTCAGTGCGAGATCAAATACCACCCTGGGAAGGCTAATGTGGTAGCAGACGCTTTAAGTCGAAAGACCCGAGCGGAAGAGCCGTCACTATTAACGGTTATACGAAGCATGCTGATTAAGAGTTTGTCTGGAGAAGCAACATTGGCAGCAACGCAAGAAATTGTATCATTGACTGAAGAAAAAATCCAAGAAGAACAGCGAAAGGATGCTAAGCTGGAAAAGATCCGACAGAAACTGCTAGAAGGGCAAGGATCACCCTACTTTACGTTATCAGACGACGGAACACTATATTTTGAGAAGAGGACAGTAATACCAGACAACCCAAAATTAATGGAAAAGCTTATGAGGGAGGCGCACTGTACCCCTTATACAGCTCACCCTGGGAGTACCAAAATGTATCAAGATTTAAAAAGAAGATTTTGGTGGGAAGGTATTAAAAAGGACGTGGCTGCGTTTGTAGCAAAGTGCGCGGTATGCCAATTGGTTAAGGCAGAGCATCAACACCCAGCAGGAATGTTGCAACCTTTGCCGATTTCGGAATGAAAGTGGGAAGACGTATCTATGGATTTTGTAGTCGGATTCCCGAGAACGTCAGCAGGAAAGAACACCATCTGGGTAATAGTGGATAAACTGACCAAAAGCGCACATTTCCTACCCATAGCAAATACAGATTCAATGGAAAAATTGGCAAGGATATATATAAAGGAAATAGTCCGTTTGCATGGCTTACCCAAAAGTATTGTTTCGGATCGAGATCCCAGATTTACATCTCGTTTCTGGCAAAGTTTACAGAAAATGCTGGGATCTAATCTGAAGTTTAGCAGTACTTATCACCCATAGACGGACGGTCAGACAGAACGGACCATTTAGACCCTAGAAGATATGTTGCGAGCCTTCGTATTAGATTCAAGCTGCGATTGGGAAAGTCTTCTACCTTTAATAGAATTTGCTTACAACAATAGCTTTCTAGCTACTATACTGATGGCACCATACGAGGCACTGTATGGTAGAAAATGTAGGTTGCCCTTGTACTGGGACGAAGTCGGTGAAAGTAAGGTTTTAGGGCCCGAATACCTACAAGAGGTCAGAGGTCAAGTGGAGATAATACGGGATAGGATGAAAACTACTCAAAGCAGACAAAAGAGCTATGCGGATCAACGAAGGAGACCATTGGATTTCTCAATTGGCGACTAGGTGTATATTAAGGTCTCACCGATGAAAGGAGTAGCTCGGTTTGGCAGAAAAATGAAATTAAGACCCCGTTATGTTGGACCTTATGAAATTGTTGAGAAAGTTGGAGCAGTAGCTTATCGACTAAACTTGCCTGTAAGCTTACAAGGAGTCCACGATGTATCCATGTATCATCCTTAAAGAAGAGTTTTGGTGAAGGACCTGTGACAGTGATGGACCCGGATAATATTGAGTTGCGCCCTAACCTAACCTACGAGGAGTGGCCAACCCGAATTGATGATCGCAAGGAGCAGGAATTAAGGAATCGCAAAATTTCATTAGTAAAAGTGTTATAGAACAACCCTGCTTTTCAAGAAGCAACGTGGGAATGGGAGGACGATATGAGAGCCAAATATCCCCATCTATTTGTAAATTAGTGACATGTTTGTTGTTTTCTTGTTTGAACTCAGTTATGATGAATGAACAAGTGTGTGTAAATATTTTATATATATATATATGAGTGTTATGATTGTTTATGGATTTCTGAGACTTGACTAGTATAGTAACGTGTGAAACTTTAACCAGGACATGGCTCGAAATAGAAGGACACGCATGTCAATGGCCACAGTAGCCTAATTAAGAGAAAGAAGAGAGAACAGAGAAAGAATATTACGTAGACAGCTTGAAAGAATGAGAGAACAAAGACTAAGAATTTTAGACTTTTTGGAGAAACACTGCACCCACCTCATGGATGTGAACCCTGAAGGAGTACTTGTTTTTCGTCACGCTAAACCACACGAAGAGCGACAACCACCTAGAAAATGGATTAAAGCGGAAAGAAAACAATTGAAGAAATTGATTCAAGGAGAGATAAGTGAGTGTAATGGAGAGCCACTGGATTTTTCCGACACCTCGAACGATCGCATAAGGCAACGGGAAGAAGGAATACCCCGGATTGATACCGAGGAAGAAATCATGCATAAGTTGAACGAAATGAGGACAAACATGTACTACGACCCGGATGTAGATGCCATCTTCTATTTTTCTCAAGATTCGGTGACCGAAGAGGAAGAAGTACCATCTTATTCATCGTCAGAGGAGTCCACCACCACAAGTGTTAGAGGTATTAAACTTTTATTAACATCTTTATCTCATAAACTGATTTCGAGGACGAAATCTTCTTTTTAGTGGGGGAGGATGTGACAACCCGAGAATTTCTTCTCGTATTATTTAGTTAAGTAATTATTTTGATTAAGTAGTTAATTGTGTAAGTAGGATAATTATATATATATGGAGAGGAGAAAAAGAGCATGGGCTTGAGATTTGGGCCTTGGAACTTAGAATGAGCTATTGGGCCTATAAAGGAATGGCAAGCCCACAAGCCCAAGAGGTTGACCCATGACCCACAAACCCTACCCATGGGACACTTGTCACTCATAGGAAGATTTTAGTGAGTCAACAACAACTAGTAGGTAGACATGTGAAATTTCCATTAGGTGAGAGTTGACTAGTGCGTGAGAGATGAGGTTGAGTGTAGAATCTTGTGATGGGATTCTTTCCATCATTAGGAATATTTTTGGAAAGTACTAAGGTATGGTCTAACTTACTCTAACTAGTACATGACATGTTTAGGGAATGACACTTGTGCAATGGAGTGAAAAGTGGAAGGAAAGGAATGGGAGGGCATTCGGCTAGGGTGATTGCCGAAACCCTTAAAGGTTTTTTCCACCCCATTCTCTCCAACCTAGGTCAATGATCATCATAGGATCTTGCAAGTGAAAGGTGACAAGTTGATTAACACAAGAGGAGAGGTGTCAGGAGGAAAAATAAAAAGAAAATGAAAGAAGGAAACCAAGAGGGATCCGGGTGGATGCCGTGTGCACCACTTTGGGATTTCCTAGGATTTTGCTTGCAAATCTAGTGGAAAGTGTACCTTGGATTTGTATAAGGAATAAAGTACATGAAGTGAGATATGTAAGAGGTATGGTGGTGTAAGAGGAAGGAATGGAGGTTGCTTGGATTAGAAGCAAAACTAGGATGGAAGAAGGGAGCATTTCAGATGACACATGGAGTTTGGGAATGGCCGGATCATGCAAGCTCATTTTCCCAAAGGTATGGCTATGGAATCTTGTAGAATGACTTGAGAGTGGATGGTTGAGAGTGTCATAAGGTTGAAATGACAAGAGAAGGAAGCTTGAGGGGGGAGGAGGTTTCGGTGAAGCTTGAAAGGCCAAGGGGGATCCGGTTTCCTCATTCCCTCATTTCCCATCATTGTTTTCTTTTGCCATGCAACCACCCATACCTAGTCTTGTATTCTTCACATCAAAGTATGGTGAGTTGTCCTTGACCCCTAGAAAGGTGTGTATGGCTGAAACCCTTGAGGAAAGCCATCCCTCATTTGGCTAGCTCACAAACACATACACACTAGCCTTTCCTTCTAGCTCTCGGCCAAGCATCTCTCTCTCTCAACTTTCTCTTGTTCTACTTTCTTTTAACTTCTAAACCTCACTATATCCTAAGTAGAAAAGAGTTAGAACAACTATTTTGAGGAAGGATTGCCCTTGAAGAGGTAAGTGCATTCTTATCCTATCTTTAGCAATCTTAGTATATCTTTAAGTGAATTTGGTTGCTTTGCTTGTTTCCTTGTATGTATGTGCTAGAATGAATCTTTTTAGAGGAGACTTGCCATGTTTAGTTTAGTAAGAATCCATGTTTAAGTTATGTTATTTTTTCTAAGTTGAGGAGTTGAAATGATTTATGGTTTAACTAGTTGTTCAACATGAAGTGGAATGAAGGAAAGTGCATGCATGATTGAAGGTTCTCTAGCATGAAATTTGATAATGCTTTAGTGTTATTTATTTAGTAGTGAAAATCCATGTCTAAGAGTGAATATCTTGCTAAGATTAAAGGTTATTTCATGTGGGGATTTTGAATACTTGTTATGAAAAGAGAATGTGGTATGATTAATAAGTTGAGTTAAGGTGAACCTATATTTGTTAGGTTTTGATTTGGAGAATGAAATTGTTGAGTATTGCATGCATGTATTTTTGGATTTGAGAACCTCTTTGGTGGAAATCATTGATTTAATTATTATATTATGTGATCGTGATATATTTAAAATTTTGGAGATATTAGATGCATATGAATAAAGTGGTTACATTGTCATGGTTGAAGGTTTTCAAGAAAATCATTGAGTAAATTATCTTAGAAGAACAAGTGAACAAAATAGTACATTAGGAGACCTCGAACTTTGGGCCAAGTTTTGTTTTAGGGTTAGGATAACACTTCTAAAGGATTGGAATGGAACTAGAGTACTTGGAGAAAATGAGAAGACAAAAAGCTAGAAGAGTGTAAGGGAGGGTCTCGGCCCAACCCTAGTGGGAAGGGGCCGAGTACCCCTAAGTGTATTAGAGGCCCATTATAGCATTTTGGGGAGAAAAGGAATAGGAATATGACGTGCGAAAAGTTTAAAAGGGCTTAACGTAGGGTAAGCGTGATGTTCGTTCTACCACATGTTTTCAAAAGAATAATAACTTAGTAAAGTTTTATAAGAACCCCAAAGGCTGGGACGGGGTAGTGTCCCAGTGGAACTCCTTGTTCACTCAGGACTGATTAGAGTCGAGTGAAAGCCCCTGGGTCGACGAAGAACTGTCGGCAGACCATGTATGGCTCCAAGGGATGTCCAGAGCGTGGTCGCACCTAAAGCTAGTGGGTGCCTACAGACGGTGTTGGCTTCGGCCTTACCGACAAAAAAGTTTGTAGTCGCTCGAAGAGTGATCAATCGCCTAGTGATGAAGAGCACGAAAGGGCGCGAAACATAGCTACTTAGGTTTGATACGGTCGCCGGGTGCTACGGTAACTAGCAGGAACACACGGTGCGTAGGGGAGCCGTGAGGTGTCCAATAGAGGTCATGACAAAAGATGGACTTTCGAGCCATATATGATATGAAAAGTGGCGCCTAAGATAAGAAAATGAAAAGTGTTTACGAAAGGAGTATTTTTGAAAAGAAAACTTCCTGGTTTTGTTTTCTGAGATTATGGACAAATGTATAAAAAGAATACGAAAAGAAAAAGAGAAATTTTAAGACAAGAGCATGAGCATGTGCATATCCCGAAGTCATGAGTCCCATAGTGCATTAAGTATGATTGAATGTATGCTATTCACTTAACCGTATGCTTAAATTGCTTTGTTATGATATAAGTGTACTTACTGAGATTTCTCCCAAAATCTCACCCCTTTGTTTATTTTTCCACTATAACCTTTTTGGGATGATAGAAGTAGTCGTAGGTGATGACAACCGAGACGAGTACGACCCCACCGATGATGCCTCGGGCCCGACTGAGTCCATTGCCTCCGTGCTAGTGACTCTAGACTACTTAAGCCGCTGGGCGACGGAGTCACTACCTCTGGCTACGTATATATGTGGAGTACGCCCTATCGGGTGTTGTATAGTTTTGGGCATGGATGATTCCCTCTACGTGGGTCGCCTTTACGAGTCATCCTCCGGGATGATTTGTGAGGTGGGACCGGCCTTGGAGTTGGACCGTCTCCGTTACGGCCCAAACTTCAAGGAGATCAAGAAGGAGCCATTGTACTAGGCAGTGATAGCTGGGGATCCTCCATGCAGCTTTTGTACTTTTATTGCATGTATTTTGGTCTTCCGTTGTTTTGGAAGAATGAACATTTGTAAAGGATCCTCATGTTTATGTTAATGGTATTGTAATATTTTGGGATGCTATTGTTTTAAGCCATGTGATACACGCTTAGAAAAGGTTTGACCTTTATCCGTTGCGAATATAAAAAAAAAAATTCAGTACACGATAAGACGAGGGGTGAACTTCCCTGTGATGCTCATCCCCAACGTCACAGTTTGCGTACGATCCCAAGCGCAAGCTGGGGCGCCGACATTTGTAAAGTGAACTTTTTTATATATGCATGTTCCATTTTATATCTTTGAAATATATTTTTTAATAACTATATTAGAGATTATATATAATGAATTATTTAGAGTTATAAAATTCAGCATAAATAACGGTCCATGCGTTGTGAGGGTTATAGACTCGAATTTCTCCACTATAAATCCTATATCTCTCTAGATTTCTCTTTCTCATACACAACAATTCTCGCATAGCACGGGTTATATGCTCATAATAGCTTAATGCAAAAATATAGAATGACTTGGACTCTTGGTTGGAGTCACATTGATTTGAGAAAGAGCAAGCAGAGAAGAGAGTGAAAGAAAAAACAAATAATTTTCAAAATAAATATGGTTTTAAGCAGTTTTGTTATTTTACAATAGGTGCCACTGCACACGGAAACATATCAAATACATTTCGAGACAGGTTGAGTGTTTACTCTAGACGGTTATTTCTCACTCCATTTTTTTATCAAGCACTTGGTGCCCACTCAGTTGATCGGTGCACCTGCTCACACACACATTGCTACACCATGTTCACTTTCGTCAATTGAATGGGCAATCGGAGTTGTGGACTTGCTCAATCAAATGAACAATGCTTCAAAGGAATGATCGACCTCCTCAGTAGACCCATTTAGGCAATAACTCGGGGTGGTTGATGGGGCCTAAACGGAGTGTTCTGCGGTAGCTGGGAGGTGGTACGATGTATACAATAGTCCATGGTAGCCGGGCCATAACACCAAGTATTTTTCTAGGCAATATCGACGTTGAGAAAAAAAAATGAAGGATTGAACAGTAATTGTGTGGTGGGCTAAAAATAGACTGTCGCGAGGTGCTGGGATTGATTATAGTGAGGTAAATGGGACAGTGGCAGAGATAGATAGAGAAACGAAAGTGTGGGAAATTAATGGTTACCTTATTTTATCCTCTTATCTCTATCAGTCGACCAGAGTGACCACGGCATAGACGGAAAGAGAAATGAAAGTGTTGGAAAATAATGGTTACGTGTCACAACTTCGGTTGTAAAGCGGTAGCGTGTAAAGCGATATGAAGCGGTAGAGAAGTGAGGCGAGTGTATTTCCGACTAATGCGGTATGACTACCATGTCAGATGTAAAGTTTCAGTTATTATATAAGTAAGGAAAATGATAAGGAGCCCATTGGAGGGTCGTGTTTCTGTGCCTCGCTTCCTTTTCTTTTAAATTTTTTTTTACTTAATGATTAAGAAAATATTGTTTAATAATATTGTATTTTTTTTTTTTTAAATATTTAAGCATAATAAATAAAAAGATTTCCTGGGCGTCGGTCCGACCAATCCCCCTTAGAAAAACAACTCCCGCGCTACGGGCCACCGGCAGCGACACCGCCTATACCATTTCGGGTTTAAGGCTGCCAGTGAAAGGTGGGAGGTCTTCTGGGGTCGCCGTCGCAGGGGTGAGGTCGCCGGAGGGAGGCGGTCCCGATGGCATGGGCGGTGTCGCTCATGGTGGCCGGTGGCGGCTCCGCTCGGCTAAAGGCCAAATGCTTTCTTGAAACCATCTTCATTTTATTTTTTTATTGTGTTTTTTTTTATTATTATTATATTCTTTATTGTATTTTTTTATTTTATTATATTTTTTATTTTATTTTTTAAACAGTTTTATTGTATTTTTGTATTGGGCTGTTTTTGACACTGGGGGCAACTGGACCGACCCCTAGCGTCACCCATAAATAAATGATGTGAAAAAAATACAAAAAAAAAACTAAATTAACACTAACAGGCAATCTAGTAGGGCATTCTAAGTAAATAGATTTGCCAATTGAAATTGCTCTAAATCCCACCCAGTGTCTTGGTGATAAGGTCATCGGTCAAGACCCTAGACACAAGCTGTCGCGCCCCTCCTTATGCCTTGATGATCGAAGTAAACTGCCACTTGCTTGACTGTGATAGCCATGGATGGTGATGGGTTAACACGAATAAGTGCTCAAAGGGTGTTGTTGGGCACAATGCTTGTGGGCGTGCATGCATGTGCAGCGGTTGAATGGCTGAGGTGGCCTAGTGTTGCTCAACCGAATGCATGTGTGGGGGCATGTGCTCAAGCTCGAGATTGTAGGGGCTGAGCATGCATGCATGCATGTCCCTTGCTAAGAAACACATGTGGCTGTGGACAGTTATGTGGGTTGGCCGAATGGGTGGTTAGATAGTTTCTAGTGCTAGTGGTTAATCCCTACAGATTAGGGAAACAGTTATGGATGGACAGGTGTCAAAGGCTGGGCGTGTGGCTTGGGCAGTTGGCAATAACCACCCTTGTTGTCCATGTCCTTGCTCCAAATTCGACTATAAAGGCTTGGTGCAGGTCGAGTGCCCTTCAATGGCAGTTGGCAGTAACCGCCCTTGTTGTCCCTATCCACTTACGCATTGTCCCACTCAAGTAGTGCAAAATGATCAACAAGTAACAACAAATGCAATGCAATAATCAACAAGCCACAATACTGAAATACCTCGAAAATGCATTAACATAAAGGAAACAAAGATAGAAATATGGTTACCCCGATTCACGAATTGCACAGGGATAGACTTTTCCTTTGGGATTCACGAATTGCACCTAGTGGAACCTAAGTGACTGAACACAAGAGTGCCTACAAAGGCTTACAAGCCAAATTGTCCAAGTGATAAAAGATAAAAATCCTAATGCAATGGCCTAGTGCCTTATTTATACTAGAATTGAAATAACAATATTTGCAAAGTGGATAATGGTTGTTGAGTCCATGCATCTTGGTTGAGGCCTCATGTCGTTGGTGAGCCATGGGTGACCTAGATGAGCCAACGACACGAGCTGCTTGTTGGTGTGCATGGGTCTTCAGGTTGGCCCTAGCTAGTCCATGGTCCCTGCATGTGTGGTCTTCAGGTTGTGTGGGCTGGGCATTGTTGGAGTGTTGCTGGGTTGGACCTTGGTAGGCTTGAGCGTGACAAGCTACTACATGGCCTAGGCCAGAGGGGCCTGAGCATTGGTCTGCATGACCCAGGCTAATGGGGCCTGGGCATTGAACTACATGGCCCAGGCTGTAGGGTCTAGGCATTGGTCAACATGGCCCTAGCCAAGGCCCTAGCCAAGGCCAAGACATTGATTGACATGCCAGCTTGCGTGAGCATGCTGAGCAATCGCACCGTTAATGCCTAGTGTGGTGTGCTTGCACGCATGCACTGGCGCCCAGGCCATGCATGCGCACTGTGTGTGCGCGTTGCGTGCGGGCACTAGGCACGCATGCAGTCTAGCCGCGCGCTGAGCAAGGTGTGACAACCTTGCTCGCTCGCGTGCGCAAGTTGTGCACACACCGACTATACGCTGCCTGCTCGAGTGTGGCCTAGCATCCTCCAATGGCTTAGTCTGTGGGCTATCAAGCCATGCCAGTTGTGCTCCCTAGGTGTCATCTAGGCACGACAGGGTGCTTGTAAAGGCATGGTCTGTGGCCTCCTGCCTTGACAGTCTAGCACCGTGGTACTATTCTCGAACTTCAATATTTCAATCCCCAGGTTCACGTGATCACTCGTGGTATCTTGGCGCTGAAACATCTCAACCTCTTGCCACCACGCAACCTCAGTTTGCTTAAAGGGTGAGTTATGGTTCGGAACTGGCAGACCAACAGAGTGCTCAACAATTTCCCCTTCTTCTACAAAAGTATCAACCTTATTCTGCTCCATATTCCCATTGGCCTCCGTTGTTTGCAACATAACCTCAGGAATATTTTCTTGATTTTCTGATTCCACGAATACAATTTCTTGCCTTCCACAATTAACATCATGCCCCTTATTTTCATTTAAATCATCCCCTTCTACCACTGTGATAGCCTCTACAGGATTCTCTTCAATAATATATTTTCCATTTTTCTACACCAAATTAATCCCTTCCTTCACCGACCCTACTTTATCCCCATGTTTGGTATCATCTTGCTTTTCTCTTCAAATCTGCTTTTTATCATGATTCTTCCCAGGGCTACGTTCCTCCACTCATTGTGTTTCAATTCGTTTTTCACCAACCTAGCATACATTCACCAACCTAGCATACAGCCACCATATGGCCTTTGCGATTACACTTGGTATAATAAAAACCTTGTTTTTCATATTTGGCTTCCTGCCAAATCTTTTATGTTGCAGACAACATAATCGAAAACTCAGAAAAGGTTCCTCCTTCAGATCAATTTGCAATGATAAAGTAGAAACTCATCTGATCTCTCCCTTTTTACTTTGTTCCTCATCGTCCCTCCCCTCCCGCTAAAATAAAAACTGCAGTTTTTATTCACTTCGCTCCCTCCATCCCATTCTTCTTCTCCAACTCATCCCCTCCCTCTTGCTCAAGAGAAGTTTTTTTCGCTGATTAGCTTCAGAGAGGCCACTATTACAAAAGAAAGGAAATGAAGGAAAAAAAAACTGCACTTTTTTTCGCATTTACATATAAAGAAACAAACCAACGAAAAAAAAAATGGGGGAATATGACGAAGGGATGGGCATCGATTGAGGGGGGAAGGAAATGCAATATTCATATCTGAAATGGGTTTTCCTTACACTAACTCATTGATTCTGTAACAGATGGAGGGAGGGGTTTTCCTTTTTTATTTCTGTTTCTTTCCCTTTTTCTTTTTGTCATTTTGAATCACTGCTGACGTGGCATTGCAGACTCCCATCGACTCTCCAAAATCAACTTTTTACAGAATTACTCGGGTGAACCCTAGGCACTAAAAACCACGAAATCGCTCAGCAAGGAATCTCCAAGATATGGGAAGAGAAAAAAAGAAACGACTATGCTCTCGAGTGGTATTAAAAGTTATATTCTTTGTAAATAAGGCATTAAAATAGATGTAACAAAATATGCATCTTGTCTAACAAGCATTCACTTGAAGATAAAATTCCAGAACATAAGTTAAAAGAGCAGCTCAATAGAGTAGGGCAAGCAAAGGACTTCACAACATTTTATTAAAGCATAAAGCGAAATTTAAATGGAAAAAAAAAAAAAAAAAAAAAGATAAACAAACTGAGTGCTGAGAAGGACATCAATTGTTGAAGGATCTATCTCAACGGAGTACGGCAAAGCAGACATGCTCCCGAATAAGCAGGATGAATTCCACAATCAAACTACCATCCATGAAAAGTGACAAAAATGATATAAAATAGGACAGCGAATGGAGAAAAAATATATATATAAATAACCTTCTAAATTAAATCGTTTTCTAACTAAAAATGAAGAGTACTACGTTTTTAATGTTCATGGAAGTACGGTTTTTTCTTTGTAGGACATGTGCACACAAGACCGACCGACTTCATTACCAGCACCCAAAGGAGGTATGATAAGTTGATCGTGTTCTCTAGTCACAAATGAATCACGTCTCTTGAGTGATTCTAGTGGCCCTGCTGAAGCCATTCTCCTTTCCTTAACAGGAATGTACCACAAGGCCTTCGATCAAACTGCATCATCTATCAGTGAAAAAAGTTTTTTTAAGTCCTAACTAAAATAATTGTAGAACCGATTCCAACAAAACACCAGATATCAACTTCCATTCGAACATCTAAGTGAAAAGGCAATAAATTCTTCCTTTGGCTGCTAAGGATTTCTAAGAATTCATAAAGGTAGATTGTTTTATTCAAAAATGAAAAAAATAAGTCAACAATCTGAGCCTAACTAAACACTGTTTCTGTGTTGGATCAAATTATTCATAACACCGTAGTCTACAATCAAAGATTATTGTTTTATATTTATTTTATTTTCCTCAATTTTAACCCTAGTAATCAAAGTATACTACCAAAAGAGCCACATCACCAACAACTTTTACAAGCATTGGCTTGCTCTTAAGGAAAAATTATTTAATTTAAGCTGATTCTAAAGTAAAATACTCCCCTCTAATAACAAAATCCAAGCACACTCTGATTTCTTTCAAAAATAAAGAAGCAAAACTAGTACAAAAAACAACCCCTGTTTCTATAAGCCAAAAATTCAAGTTTCCAGTATAGTGCTTTCAGAAAGGAGTCACAAAAACTAGCACTTCACACTCCAATTAGAAGAATAATCGCAAAATAAACCAAATAGCAACAACCAAAACAATCCAACTTCGAGCTCATCTCAAGCCATCAACTTGAAGTTGCAATCGGTTAACTAGCAAAAACAGAACGCATACCCAATACATAATCCAAAAGGCTTATGCTAAAGCACAAAAATGGTTTCAATATGTGACGCCCCCAAATTCCCCTTAAAATAACACGGGAATCGAGGCGTCGGGATGATGACAACACGGGTCACACATCCCAACAACACGTGTCAAACGTGTGTGCACACGTGACATACATAAAAATATAGGTCGCAGCGGATAATAAATTAATATCTAAGTACCAGAATTTTTAGAAATATTTTACAAACTCATTTAATAAAAACTCTCCAACAGGAGATTTAATACAGTCATCCAAAAATACAAATTAAACAAATACATAATTATAAAGAGGGGAAAATAAATTTTCCGAGATAACAATTAATAACATCACCTCAATAGCGGAGCCATCTCCTCAGGCTCGGCCTCTCCAAAGTCTGCATCCAAACAAAACTACGACGCCAAGATGGCATCGCAGGTAAGTACAACCCAACCAAACCTAAGACAATAAATACATTAATGCCACAACAACAACCAAGAACAATTACCATATGCATGAGGCTCAAAATCATCTTCCTCAAAATCGATGAAATAACCACACTCGTCAAAATCCCAATTTAATCCACAATATAATCATCCATCATTTTCCATAAAATATTATCCCCAAAATCGATCATACCGGGCGTTACGTATCGCCGTCCCCGATATGATTTACACACACACCCAAAATCATAATGGGCGTTACGTATCGCCGTCCCCATTACGATCCACACACACTCATTTCATACCGGGCGTTACGTATCGCCGTCCCCGATATGAAATGCACACCCGATAACCATAATGGGCGTTACGTATCGCCGTCCCCATTACGTCATCCACACACTCACACGCTGATCACAACGGGCGTTACGTATCGCCGTCCCCGTTATGACTCAGCCCAAAACCATTAAAATCCGTTAAACACAATTTAAATCCCATTTTCCATTCTCAACACATGAATATCCGAAATCATGCCAAAATCCACTTTCCAAATATTTTCATGAGCATGCGCGTAAATACACAATGCAGACAACCATGCACCAGATAGCCAACAATTAAATAATCCAATCAACCAACAAATACCAACATCAACCAACACATAGCAACAATAATCAATTACTACAACTGTTGATGCCAAAAATATATTTAAATCTTAAAGTTCATTTGGAAAGTACTTACAGCGGTAAAAACGCATTTCCTTGAACAACGCCAATCTGCAGCGTTTGTAGCGGTCACATGTACGTTAGGCTAAAACACTCGGTTTGACCCCAAAATTTAGGGAGATATACTTTGAAGGGTGGGGAATCTCATGGAGGTGGTGGTGTGGCGGCACAACCACCCGAAGGTGGCGGATCAGGGTCAAAAGGGGTGAAAACCCATTTTCGGGTTTGGGGTCGTACCGGGAAGGTGAGGCAACGGTTGGGGAAACTGAGCTAGAGGGTTGACCGGCTGGGTGAGGGGAGTCGAATGGTGGCGGAGGTGAGATGCACGGTGGCCGGACGGTGGCGTGGCGAAGAACGACCCGTTTAAGGCTCATTTCGGGTGGAGGGGCTAACCGGCAGCGATGGGTGGCTTTGGGCGGTGGGTTATGCTCGCCGGAGGTTGGGGAGTCTAGTGGTGGTGGTCGGAGGCCAAGGGGTGGCCGGCGGTGGCCGGAAAATGCAAGGGAATGCAAAATGGCCATTTCGGGTTTGTGGCCGTGGAGGGGCGGTGGGGTGGCCGGCGGTGACACCACCGGTGCCGTTGAGCTCGCCGGCGTGAGGGGAGGCTGGTGGTGTGGGCGGTGTCGCCGGTGGGTGGCCGGCGGCGGTCCTGGGGCTGAGGGAGAGAAACGGCGAAAGGGAGAGGGAGGCAGGGGAGGGCTGGGCACGCGGGGAGCAGAGGAAAATGGGGAAGAAAAAGAAAAGAAAAAGGAAAAAGAAAAGAAAAGGAAAAGAAAAAGGAGAAAAAGGAAAAAGAAGGGAAAAATGGTCTAACCAGAAAAACACAACAAATTAAATAAAAGCAGGCTTTAAATACCATAATTTAATATCAATAAAATAAAATTTTTAAAGCCCCAACAATATAAATAAATTAAACTCAAGCACAATATTAAAATAAAACGATAAGTAATATAACGAAAGCAGATCAAATAATTTCACATAATAAAATAGAGGAATTTAATTACACTCATTAAAATAATTAACTTATTAAAATAAATAAGAAAAGCAACGTAACTCGATATTAACTAATTAATAGCTCAAATAAATATCTTAAACAAATAAAATATGACCAATAATATTATTTAAATAAATTAAAATAATTAACACCGAGCATAAAATAACGTGTAAAAATACACGTAAATCTGGGATCTCACACAATAGCAGGAGAAAAGTATAAAGAGAGAGGCTTACCATGTCTTCAGAAGTGCGAGAGAGTACGTGTGAACTGCTGCCTGCAAAGTTGTTGGGAAAGCCGTGTGGAGTCCTACTAGCGAGGGGACTAGGTGAGGACCGTGACGTCGCACGGCGTGTTGAGACTCGAGAGACAGAGACAAACAGGGAGGGAGAGAGAGAGAGAGAGAGAGAGACACGAGACACGAGACGAGAGATTAAGGTTGTGGACCTAGGGTTTTCTGAAGGAAAATTATGAGAAGATTGCTAGGTGAGGTTGCGCTGGGGAGGGAGGACTGGCTCAAGGTGAGATCGCGCCGGGAAGGGACTAGCCTTGGGTGAGCTGGCGGGAAAAGAGAGAGAGAGAGAGAGAGAGAGGGGAAGAGGAGTTATAGTGGGAAAGAAAATGGAATTTTAAGTTTAAAATTAATTATGACAATTCATAAGTGCCACAAAAGATAGAAGTTTTTTGTGAAAAATATTTATTGAGCCACACTTGAAAAGTACGTAGTTCCTATAAGTTTATTTGCGGCTGCCATGTCACTACAAGTGCCACGTCTTGCATGAAATCAAACTTACAGTTCAAGCATGAATGTATGCATCTGCCATGTCACTGCAAGTGTCCACGTCCTACATCACATCTATAATAGTTTGAAATTAATAAGGAATGATTTCATGAAGTCTTAACAGTCTAATTTTGAAATTATAGTAAAAAACTAGGCAAAATATTCACTATAATTCAATTATTACAATTCGATATTATGAAACATATTCTATTATAGCTCAATTTGATATTTCCTTTGTTTTGATCGATCATTTTTGTTCTTAGTCGCTATTTGTTTTTAGTGATGATTTTTTACATTGTAAAATATTCATGAAATATTTATTTGTAAAGTGAACTTTTTTATATATGCATGTTCCATTTTATATCTTTGAAATATTTTTTTTAATAATTATAGTAGTGATTATATATAATGAATTATTTAGAATTATAAAATTTAACATAAATAATGGTCCGTATATTGTGTGGGTTATAGACTCAAATTTCTCCACTATAAATCATGTATCTCTCTAAATTTCTCTTCCTCATATTCGACAATCCATACACAACGTGGGTTATATGCTCGTAACAGTTTAATGCAGAAATATAAAATGACTTGAACTCTTGGTTAAACGTCACATTGATTTGAGAGAGAGCAAATAGAGAAGAGAGTGAAAGAAAAAAAAAACTAATAATTTTCAAAATAAATATGGTTTCAAGTGATTTTGTTATTTTATAGTAGGTGTCGCTTCACTCATAAACATATCAAATACATTTCGAGACAGATTGAGTTTTTATTCTAGATGGTTATTTCTAACTCTAATTTTTTTATCAAGCATTTGGTACCCACTCAGTTGACCCTGCTCACACACATTGTTGTACCATATTCACTTTCGTCATTTGAATGGGCAATTGGAGCGATGGACTTGCTCACCCAAATGAACAATGCTTCAAAGGAATTATCGACCTCCTCATTAGACCCATTTAGGCAATGAATCGACAGAGTGTTCTGCGGCGGCTGGGAAGGGGTACGATGTCTACAATAGTGTCAGAACCCCTAGAGGAGAGGTCCAGGATCAGGCCCTAACTCAGGCCTTGAAGAGCCAGGACAGTTCCCTGGCTAGCCTGCAGGCATGCCTTGGCTTAAGCCTTGACACGCAATGGGTGCCCAACGAGGCTATTGGCCATGGGTAGTGCATGCGCACAGCCCGGAGTGTGCATAGACGAGCCCCACAACGCATTCACCTACGCGCGCGCGTGCGTGTGCATCTGCGCCCCACCATGGGCACATCACTGCGCACCACAGCCCCACTCAGCGATGTTAGTGGCGTATCTTTACAAGCACTCCATCCAGCGCACAGCACCAGCCCGCACCTTACAGAGTAGGCTAGTGGCATGCACACCATGCATACCATCCAGCGCGCGACACCAGCCCGTGCCTTGCAGAGCAGGCCAGTGGCATGCACACCATGCATGCCATCCAGCGCACGGCACCAGCCCGCGCCATGCAGCCCGCCGCCAGACCGTCAGCTTGGGCCATGTATGCACACCACCCCGGCACCCAACCCGGGCCATGTAGGACCACCGCCCGAGCACATTGACTGGGCAGCACCAGAGCGACATGGCTTGACCCTGTGCTTACCACCAAGACCATACATAGCACATTGCCATGAGCACCATCAGTTGGCCCTACACAGAGCCATGCCCCGCGCACCACCAGACGCCATGCAGCGAGACAGTACGAGACAAGCCTAACCGTGGATGTAGCAGCACGCCAGCCCACCTTGGGCCACTTGCACCCCACGGCCACACCATGCATTAGGCGCCTCCATCATTTTATTTTATGTTATTTTTTTATTTTATTGCGTTGGATATTTTAGTAATTAGTTATTTTTAATAAGTAACCTAATTGGAGTTTCCAAGTTGTAAGACACTTTAAATAGGTTTTCTAGGTTTCATTTTGGGAATCTTTAGACATTTTGAGAATTAGACTTTGCTCTTGAGAAAGAGTTAGGATGGCTAGATCTCTTGTGGTTTGGATTCGGTGCTTAGCACTTGGACTTCCCTAGGATGCAATTCGTGAATCCCTTTGAAAGAGGATCGTTCGTGCAACTCGTGAATTGGTGATCCACATCTATCCTTTATTTGTTTTCAGTTTATTTATAAAAATCTTGAGGTTATTCATAAATAGTGTTCGGGTGGGGAGTGTGTGTTCTTGTTGACTGATTTCATGTTTTTGTGTTCTTGAGTCGTTTGTTTGATTATTGTGTAAGTTTGTGTTTGTGAGGCCAAATCCACACCACTTGTGGATTTGAGAACTTGTATGTGTGTCCCTAGAGGAATTCGAAACCCTCCTCCATTAGGATATTTGGATTGCTCAAGAGAGTTGAGTGTTGAGTGTGTGTGTGTGTGAGAGTGATTGAAGAAGAGAGAAGTGTTGGAGAAGAATTGCTTGTGCCGAACCCTTGGAGTGCTTGAAGGGCATTGGTGTGTTCTTGGATATTTGAGTGTTTAATCTTCATTTAGTTGATCACTTAGATTGAAAAATGTTTCCTTGCCTCAAAGTAGCCCACGGCATCAAACCCCCCAAACCCTAGAGGCATTCGGCCATAGGCCATGCAACCCTAGCCAAAACACTTGCCCATATTGCCCTTTAACCTAGCCGGCCACCTATCATCTCCCACTCCTATATTTCCTTACTTAAATCCACCTTATCCCTTATCCAAATCAAGCCAATTTCATGCCCCCCTAGCACTTGCATGACCGGCCACTCAATTCAATTTGAATTCAAATTAATTCAAATTCAAATCAAATCAAAACTCCTAGTTTATCTCATTCGGCCATCATCCTTTTTGCCCTAGCCGAACCCCCATTGCCACATCACCTAAGTGACACATCATTCCCTCATTTGATTGGTCTTCAATTGAAGCTTTGAACCAATCAAAACCCACCTCCACATCACACATATTCGGCCACCATAACCCTAGTGTTGCCGTCCACCTCACTTGGCTATAAGTCATACTCCTAATTTTTAGGATTTATCCAAAACCACTCAAAACCCTAGATCCCTAACCCTAATTGACTTGGCCGAAAACCCTAGCATGCCCCTAAGCCATATTCAGCCACCACATGCCCTAACCAAACACCAATTAGCCTAAACACAAGTAACCTAGCCGAACACCCTAAATTCCCCTTAGCTGTGCATCACTTTGCACCTAACCTAGCCAATTAGTCTCTCATTCACCTCTAGCTCCACTAAATCCTAGCCTCACTTAACCCTTTCCCTCATCCATATTACCCTTACCAAGCATTGAGTCTAACTCGATCATTGGAGGGAACAAACCTTGCAATGAGGAACCCTTAAGTGATTAGGACAAGACCGAGGTCCCTATCAAATGGTCTATGGTAGCTGGGCCATAACACCAAGTATTTTTTGGGCAGCATCGACGTTGAGAAAAAAAATGGAAGCATTAAACGGTAATTGTGTCGTGGGCTGAAAATAGACCGTCGCGGAGCGCTGGGATTGTTTCCGGTTAGGTAAATGGGACAGTGGCAGAGATATATAGAGAAACAAAAGTACTGGAAATTAATGGTTACCTTATTTTATCTTCTTATTTCTATCAGTCGACTAGAGTGACCGTGGTAGAGATGTAGGGCCGGCTCAATGTTTAGGCCATTTAGGACATTGTCTAAAGTCCCTTACTTTATGTAAGGCCTCCAAAAATAAAAGTAATCAAATTTTTTTAAAATTTTTTTGAAAAAAAAAACATTTCATTAAATAAAATTGAAATAAATATACTTTTCAATATGTGCAAGGTTTCATAATACTAAATTTATTATTTAATATAATTTTAATATTTAATATAATGAATTATTTATATTTTTAAATATTTAAAAAAAATGCTAAATTGAGATAAAAAAAAAATTTTAAGTTAAGATCTGATTTTATACAAATTATTATATTGAATATAAACTCAAAAACAATTTATTTATAAATTTAGATAAAATCTCATTTATTTTTATATAATAATTTATATTTTATTATATTATATATAATTATAACTGAGTTACTTAAATTTTACCTATTTTCGATATATATTGAGTCGGCCTGGAGATTGAGAGGTGAGACGATTTTATTTTCGACTAATGCGGTATGACTGTCATGTCTGATGTATAAAGTTGCGGCTTTTGTATAAGTAAATATATTTGCCAATTGAAATTGCTCTAAATCCCACCCAGTGTACAGCACCGTAGTACTATTCTCGAACTTCAATATTTCAGTCCCCAGGTTCATACATTTCTAGTTAATAAATGAGCATCCTGATTGCCTTGTTATCAGGCCGGTTCGAAGGCCTAGTCAATTAGGTCATTATCTAAGACCTCACGCATTGAATAGGCTTCATATTTTTATCTAACAAGATGCAAAATTTGATTAAAAAAATAAGTAAATATAAAATTTTACTCAAAATTTACAAATTTTTTAAACAATAATAAAATTAGAATAAAAGTAACAAAATGATGTATATGTTAATATTGATGACTTTATTTATTTACAAAATTAAGTATAAAAATAAATATATATTATTTAAAATAAAAATAAATATTTAAATTATAAAGATGTATATAATATTTATATTTCAAAATCTACAAATAAATTTTATTATTTAATAGACGTACATGATCATGGCACCTGGCAAAAGGCTATTTCTTGTTGTGACGTTAAAGTTAGAGAAATGATAAACGTACATTAATTTTCACAACATCTTTCACATGTCATAATATCATTCGTATTTTTTTTTTTTTTAATTAGAATGGGCTGTCAAAGAAGCAGACTTGGCGGGCAAGTAAAAGAAAATTATATTTTTTGGCAAACCGATTCGCTTGCAAGGCTACTCCTTCAAAGGTATTTTTTTTTTTCTGCAAACCAGCCATTTGCTTCACTTATTCATTCTACTCCTGAATTTCGACCAATTCAATTTCACCGTATATTTCAACAGTAATGGGTTGGTGATAGTGTGTTCGTCATGGCTGTAGAGAAGGTGATGACGCACCAAATGAAAACGAGGTTGTTTGCAAGATGGATTTTGAGATTAAAAATAAAATAAAAATCATAGAGAGCACTTACACTCATCACACTCACTCTCACATGAATAGTACGCATTACTAAAAAAAATGAAAGAAAAAAATAATAATTTTTTGACATTTCGAGAAATAGTTTGGGAAGAAGATGTGAGAATCGATATGCAAAAAAATAAAATAAAATAACTTGCCCGCCAAGTTTGCATCAGTAGGGTTGTACTCCAAACCGACTCGAGATGTCATCGGGCATTTTCGACCCGACCCGATTCTGGTGCAATTCCGTTCTTCCGTTAACCGCTCGTCCGATTACCCGATATTTTTTATGCGTAAAGATATAATCAAAGAACATCAAACCTAAAATCGTAACCCAAGAACACTAAACCCTAGCCTGATCGGCAGAATTCAAGAATACTAGCCCCAATTCCAGAATTCAAGAACACCAAACCCTAATAACCGAATCCAATAAAAGTAAAAGAGAAACCCTTTATCTAACCTTCGTCGATGGGAAAAACTCGATTAACCAAAATCGATTAATCAAACTTGATTAACCTGATCCGATGATGAACACAAGTTTTTGGAGAAGATGATTTCATCATTCTGTTTTTCCGGCAACTTTCGCTGATGTCGTTCACCTTCTTGGAATCGTGCTGCCTATGGTCGTCAATGGTTGTCGATGGTCACCGATGCTTGATGGTCTTCGATGGTCGCCAATGGGAAGGTTGCCAATGGTCGCCGATGGTCTTCAATAGTCGTCGATAGTCTTCAACAGTTGCTGCTGGAGCTGGGGGCTTGGGTTCGAATTTTGAATCAGGGGTGATTAGATTTTGAAACGAAAGTCCAAAGCAGAAATAGCTTTTAATTGGTAACGGGTATTACCCGTTACCCGATTCAACCGACAGCGGGTCGAAATTTCAGACAGAAACATAAGCGGCTAATCGGGTCGGGTCGGGTATCTGCTTTTATGTTCAGCCCTATGCATCAGCATTCTTTGAGGTAAAATTAAAAAAAATTAATAATATTATAAATCGTAAGAGTTGTGACAACTGTTGTGAAAATTTAAAGATGAGATTAAAAATATAAACACATCTTAAATTTATTATTATATTTTTTTAAATCTCTATATAAAATATAATAAAAAATTTAATTTTTTTAAATTTTGATACCACTTTTTCAAATTTTCATATCAAATTAATATTAAAAAAGTATCTTACAATAATATATATATATATTTACTTTTATTTTAGGAATATCCTGGAGTTCGGTCCGACCAAACTCTCCTCTATCGCAGCCCCTACCGTCTCAAATGCGGTGGACGACATTGCCCATCCCATCGAGACTGGAAGGAGCCGGCGACCCCACGCCTGCGACGACGAACCTCAGCAACCTCCGATATGCCCTCGGCAGGGGTTGGATTGAAGTCGAATTCCCTTAAAAATTTATTTTTATTTTATTTTTTTATTATATTTTTATTAAGAGTCTTATTATATTTTTTTCATTTTATTATTTTATGATGTTTTTTATTGTATGCTTTAAATTTTATTTTTTTATTATATTTTTAAATATTTTTTATTATATTTTTATATAAATTATAAAAATTTAGAGAGTGAACTAACTGAAATGCAGCCGTACCCCAACATCATCCTTTATTTTATTTTATTTTATTTTATTTTATTTTATTTCGTCATTTCTCTTAACTAAAAGTCAAACTCTACGTAATTGGTTTCGTTTGTTCCTATAATAAAGCCAAGCACGCAGATAAGGCCACGCGCGCAGGGACGCAAGCTTCTCTGCTAAGCTCCAGACATCGCTATCACCTTCCTTTCCAGCAGCTTCGGCTTTTCCTAGGACTGTAAAAAGATCAGATCAGACTGGTAGACCGAATTAGATTAGTTGTTTCAGATCGAGACCAGACTAGATCGAATAAAATTCGTTTATTTGACCGGTCTGATCTAAATTTTACATGGACCGATTAATTCCAGTCCGATCCCGATCCAAAGGATTTCTCTCCCTGAATCGGATCGGACCGAAGCGAACTCCACATATATATATATTAATTTATATATGTATATATAAATATAATATATAAATTATAATATTAATATTAATATAAATTAATATATTAACATATAATATATAATAACATATTAATATATAATATATACTCTTATAATATTAACATATTATTATTTATTGGTTGACTAGTTGTAGTATAAAAATAAAAATTATAATATATTTATATAGAATATTAGCAAGAACTTATAAGTAATAAGTATATTATTATTATTTAATATATTATTACTAATTTATCACTATTTACTAACATATAAATATATAATATACTAATATAATAGTATTATTAGTTATAATTTACTAACATACTTAATATATAATATATACTAACATATTAATATATAATATATACTCTTATAATATTAACATATTATAATTTATAGTAGTTAAATTTGGACCAAAAAAATATTTGATCATTGTAGAATTTTAGATTAAATTTAATCCATTAAATCATATGGGACACCCCTAGACCGGACCGGACCTCCCCTGGACCGAATTAGACCGGACCGGAATGAATCGAACTCTTGTTCGGTTCGGTTCGGTCCAGGGTAAGAGAATTTTTAGACCAAATGAAATCGGTCTATAAATTTTCCAGATCGGACCGAACCATTTACACCCCTAACTCTTCCCATTTAAAAAAGCCCCCAACTCACACTTCCTATTTCCTCTCTCACTCGCAACCACGCAACTACACATTCACCTCTCTCTCTCTCTCTCTCTATCTCTCTCTCTCTCTGATTTTGTTCATCATGGAAATCTCATTTCCAACGCTTTGCGCTTGTTTCAATTTTTACGATCGTGGTACTGCGATCAGCATGGAGAGCGCTGAGATGGCTGTGGCTTAAGCCGAAGAAGCTCGAGAGGTGTCTGAGGGAGCAAGGTTTTAAGGGAAACTCCTACCGGATTTTTTTTGGAGACTTGAAGGAGAGCTCTCGGATGAGAAGTGAAGCGACGTCTAAACCCATGAACTTCACCAATGATATTGCACCTCGTGTCTTTCCCTTCCCCTTTCAAACTCTGAAGAATTATGGTATGTATATCTCTATAATACTCCCAGCAGCCGTCTTGCCTTGTGATTCTTTCCCTTCAAGTTTATTTCTCTTTAACGATAGAATCCATAGATTTTGACTAGCAATTTACAAATCTCTTGGGACTGCATGTTTTTTTTCCCCTATTTCTGTTTTCAAAACATGAAATCGAGGCAAAATGTTTCCACTTTCCAGCTCTATTTGTAGTTTTTTGTTCATTATCGAAATTGTCTCAAAGTTAGGTTCGTACAGTAAGATGAGATGATCAGTAAAGTAGTAAAATAATTGATAAATAATAATAAGATATTTATAAGATTTTGAAAAAAAGAAAACGAAAATTTATTTAAAAATACTATAAAGTTTAAATATCATTTTAATATTAATTTTTGTTTAAGAATTTGTAATTTTTTATTTTATTTTTGTATTTTGCGTAGAAATTTAAAAAAATTATAATGATTAGATAAAAAAAATTAAAATTTAAAATTGAGAAGTGTTTGTATTTATAGTATTTGCATTTTAAAATAAGATAAAATAAAATGAGATAAGATTAGATAAGAGTATTGGTATTATATTCATTATTAGACTCATCAAATATAAATTTGATAGTTTTACCTAAAATAATCTTACATTGAACTCATCAAATCTCACACACTCAAACTTTGAGTTACAGTAATTGTCCATCATCTTTCACCAATCAAAGTATTTTTTTTATTACTTTTTAATATGTTTACTGGATGAATAAATTATAGATTTTTTTATTGATTTTATAAATTTTATATTATATTATTATATTAATGAATCTAATGATAAATCTAATGTGGAGTTATAAATATAAAGGTATTAGATGTTCATCAAACTTGTATTTTCTATCAAATTTTGAAAAAAATTTTGATATAGTCAATATCAATACTCCAAGATGGGAGATTTTCAACATCCAAACCAGGTCTGCACAAGGCAAAAGAGTTTGGGATAATTGTCAAGAAAGACTTGAGGTCTTTCTCTCCTTGAATAGCTTTCGAAATAATCATTTTTGTCTATAAAGAAGTACATGCATCCTTTTTTTAAAAGTCTTGTTAGAAATGGGAGATAATGTCTCATATAAAGTCCAGAACAATCTCTTTCTTAAGGAATGTGGGATTTTCCTTTTACTCTCCCTCGCTTGTGAGTCGATCTTTGTCGTGCTCCTACAGGCTACAAGTGGATTTTATTAGATCAATGGGTAGAGCGCATTGTTAGAAGGTTTGATTCTGATACCATAAAGAAATCTATGCACTCTCTTAAAGGACTTGCTAGGAATGATAGATGATGCCTCGTATAAAGTCCAGGACAATCTCTTTCTTAAGCAATGTGGGATTTTCCTTTTAGTCTATATGTGTCACTGAAAATAATTTGACTAGAAAATATTAATTGTCACATGGCCCATTTGGATATAGAAATAATTTCATATAATCTCATATTATCTCATTTTATGACTTTCTCAATTTCTAATATAAAATATAATCAATAATTTAATTTTTTTCAAATCTAAAAATAATAATTATATTAAAAATGATATTCTAATAATATTTTATTTAATTTTTAAATTTAATTTAAAAGTATATAATCTCATCTCACTCTCCAAATGGATTCGAAATTGAGCTCCATTTAAGGGAAAAACAATTCTCTAGAATCTCATGGTATGCTTTGACGAGGAACGTGCCTGTAAACTATGTACATGGATGTATGTTTTATTAATTGCATAAATGATATTAGATTTGCTTCTCAACTATCATATAATAACAAGAACAAATATGTAGGTAAGAACTCATTTGTATGGATTGGTCCAACACCAAGGGTGTTTGTTATGGACTCCGAACATTTAAAAAATATCTTCTCCAAGCACTACACCTTCCAAAAGCCGCAAGCAAATCCAGTTATCAAGTTAATAGCAACCGGTCTTGCCAGTTATGAAACTGAGAAATGGGCTAAACACCGGAAGATTATCAATCCAGCATTCCATCTAGAGAAATTGAAGGTTAGTTAATTCTTTCCATTTCTTTAATTTCATTAGTACTCAATAGTGACAATGAAGTGATTTTTTACAATTTTTTAGTTATAGGTTTTCTAAGCTACTCAAGTTAGAATTCGATCTATATCTTGCAAATTATATTCATAACTGATAACAATGTAACGATGTAGATTGGTTAGTTGGAGTGTGAGAGGGCAATTAATGCCTGAACTTTTTCCTTGCTTAGCTTTGTCTTCCTGGAAAGAATTTTTTCAATCCCACCTATAAATTCCATTACTTTTTGTGTTATTTGCTTTAGAGTTTTTTACCAGCAATTCATCAGAGTTGCAACAACATGATTTGCAAATGGGTAAGTTCCATTACCAAAGAAGGGTCCATTGAGTTAGATGTATGGCCCTACCTCCAAAATCTCGCAAGTGATGTGATTTCAAGAACGGCCTTTGGAAGTAGCTATGAAGAAGGGAGATTGATTTTTGAACTCCAAAGAGAGCAAGCAGAGCTTATGATGAAATCCATACTGGCTGTTTACATTCCAAGATGGAGGTAAATCGAAAACTTTCTAGTGCCCACCAGCTAATAATAATTAATCATGATTATCACTTGAATTTGGTTCTCATACATAAGTTTTCAAATATTTTACCTAAAAAAGTCATATATATGGAACGCTAAAAATTAACTATTATTTGGATACTAGAAAATTGAATGCATAATCTTGTAAGCCATTTTATTTTTTGTCAAGTTTATATGAATGGTTTGAATGCAGGTATCTACCAACTAAGACAAATAGGAGGATGAAAGAAATTGACAATAAAATACAAGCATCACTCAAATACCTTATCAGCAAAAGAGAGAAGGAAACAAAAACAGGTGAGGCCAGAAATGATGACTTGCTGGGCATACTTGTAGAATCCAACATCAAAGAAATTCAAGAGCATGGAAACGACAAGAACACCGGAATGAATCTTAAAGATGTAATAGAGGAATGTAAGTTGTTTTATTTTGCTGGGCAAGGGACCACCTCTGTTTTACTCGTTTGGACAATTGTTATGCTGAGTAAGTATCCATATTGGCAAGCACGTGCAAGAGAAGAGGTTTCAGAAGTTTTTGGCAAAGGCAAACCAGACTTAGAGGGGTTAAATCAATTAAAAGTTGTAAGTAGTTCTTATATATCTACGTTAAAGATTCTCTTGAAAGATTCTTTTTAATAGCTGAATTACTATAAAAAAGTAATCTGTTATTCTATATCATAGAAAGGAATGTAAATACCTTTACAAACAAAATATGGTTAGCAAGATCTAAAGTATGCACAAAAAATGTAAAGATTCTAACTTTTGAAACAAGGATAGGAAGTCATGCCATGTGATACAAACCATAAGCGTGTAGCTTATGGTTAGTTTACAAGATTTGCTTGTTTGCTGACTTTCATCACTACATTCATTATTTTAGCTCTGGCGTTTACTTACCTTGAACATTTGCATGAGCTTGTGCTTGTTCTATACATTCAAAAGTTATATTTCAGAAACAATTTGCAATTGAGTTCTTACAATATGAATCATAATATTCAATGCCACAGGTTACCATGATACTTCATGAGGTTCTAAGACTATACCCGCCTGTAGTTGTTCTTTATCGAACCATTTATGAGGCTAAAAAACTTGGAACATTGTCTTTACCAGCTGGAGTTCAAATCTCCTTGCCGACAATCCTCATCCATCATGATCATGAATTTTGGGGAGATGATGCAGATGAGTTCAAACCAGAGAGGTTCTCTGATGGAGTCTCAAAAGCAACAAAAGGCCAAGTTTCATTTTTGCCATTCGGATGGGGTCCCAGAATATGCATTGGACAAAACTTTTCTTTAATTGAAGCTAAAGTGGCCCTCGCAATGATTCTACAATGCTTCTCATTTGAGCTTTCACCATCCTATGCCCATGCTCCTGTAACTGTTATTACCCTTCAACCACAATACGGTGCTCACATCATTCTACGAAATCTGTAAAATAGAAATCACTGTGGCAAAACAATGTTCGGAAACATGTTAAGAAGATTTTGTGATTTTATTATCATATTGAGACTCTTGGCAAAGATCAAGTGTCATCTCTTTCTTCTCACGTCAGCTAAATTTATTATAGATTGCATAATTCCATTCAATGGTAGATCTTGGGTTTTTACTTTTGGAGTTGGGCCTAGTAACAATATGATATAAAGAAATCAATTGAGCTTGAGTTATTCAAATGTGAAAAGAAAAGTTGTAACAGCCTGCCAGAAATTTAGTGGATGAATTTCATTTGACCTTAGGAATGTGAAATCCTAGAAAGATTTCACGAATTGAGAGATTGTTTTGGTTTTTGTTTGTTGACATAGTCAGTTTCCTACTCATTATGGTAAGAAAAGTTCCTTTTCAATTATCTAATGTGCTTAGGAGTATGAGTTTGTGAAAATAATTGCACCACATGATTCAAATGATTATTTTGGATTTTACAGTGCAATAATACAATTTCCACTTTCTAGTTGAAAAGTGTTTAAAAATGTCTTTTTATTTATTTGAGATAGTTAGGAGTCAAATGAGACGAATTGCTCCACCAAACTCATATAGTTAAGTAGGATTTTATGGTGTAATAATAATTTGACCAAAATTTGGATAAATAATAACCAATATTTTAAATATCATACTGTATTAGCCGATACGTCCGATATATGCCGTATCGAAACAATAGTCGGTATGCTTAAAGGGTCTTTTTCGTACTGACTTAAATATCAGCAGGTATTTGATTTTTGGATCGATACTCTTATTCCACTCAATACAAATAATGAGCAAGTTAGTTTGAGTGTATTGTCCTATTGCCGTGTGGATTGTCCAAACAGCCTTAGAAAGCTTTTAGTGGTCACTTGGGAAGATCTTAACCACACTTGCTGAATAGTGTAGGAAACTTCGCACAAGAAGAAACCATGAAATAATAGAAATGTGAATGAAAGAAAGGAAAATCAAGTAATATGATCATGTCACCTAAGCCTAACACCATCTCATCCAACCAAAAACTTTGTGGCCAACCAATTGAAAGCCCAAATCAGTAGAGGAAATCAAAACCCTAAATGGTTTCTCAAACAAAGGTTACTACTCGATTTTTGCTTAAGTGTTTACTTTGATTAAATCACTTTCACATACTATTAAATTATTAATCACTTAAATCCAATACCTTCATTTTTTCTTTTATATATACCTTAAAATTTCATTGGAACAAGAAAAAATAGAATTGGACTTCATCAAAACCAAAATCCTAAACCAAACTCCTTTAAACCCTAAAGTGAATTCCATTCGGTTAAGCCCATATAGGACCATATAAAACCACCATCCAAGGTAGCTCGATGGCTTACATGTCAGCCCAAATAGTGCATGTATAGGAGGCCAACAAGCCACCCAAAGCCAGTCCACCTCTCAGCTACAGCACCCAATACAAGGCCAGCTCATGCCTTAGGCAAATTAAGCAATCGTCTAAGGCCCCCTAATGGTAAAAAGCCCCCAAAAAAAGTCTAAAGTAAATTTTTTTTTTAAAAAAAAACTAATTAAAAAGATTAATTAACTCAATAAAAAATAAAAGTATTAAATAGATGTTATATATGTTGTTATTTATTTTAGAAGTATTGTACATAATAATTATTTCAAATACTCCTTATAAGAATACACTTCTTTTTTGTCATTATTAGTTTAATATATAAAGTGAGAATTATAAATAGCAAAATCTAATTTTTGAGTGCTCATAAAAATGTTTTGTATGATCCTTTGAAAAGGCAAGCACTTTTTTATAGAATTTTATTGATGATAATTATTGTAATTGCTTCTAGGTCTCTTTTAAATACTAAGAATACCTCAGAATATCTAGAATGATAGTGAAATAGTTTGAATTAATATGTTTTATTGGGTTTTGAGTGAGAGAAAAAATTTAAATTTAAAAATATTTGAAAATACAAAAAAATAGTCTTCCCAAATGACTTGTAAAACTCAAGAACACGTCTCATAAAATTAAGTCTAATAAAATATTCTCTAAATTGATTTTTTTCAATAAAGATTAAATCGGTTATTAATTAAAAAAATAGTATAAATCTTAATTAGTAATTTTACTTAGTAAATGATAGGCATTATTTTTAAATAAAATGTAATGTAAAAATTAAAATTAATTGATTTTATTTTATTTTAATTTTAAAATTAATAAAAAAATCTCAATTAAAATTTTTGTCTTTGACCCCCCCTAAATTATTGAGCCGGCCCTAACCCAATACCATGGGCTGATTAGCCTTGTGCTTTTGCCCTTTGTTTTGGCTGCAAAATCACCGTCAAGAGGGCACCCAGACGTCACCCAGACGTCCCCCATCAGCCCTCTCTTCCTATAAAGGGTGGCCCTTACATCACCTTTGGTTTTTATTCACTTGTTTGAGGAGAACTCGAGCAAGACTTTCAGACTGTTTTTCTAACAGGTCTTGCATTGCCTTTTCCACCCTTTATAAGCTGATTCTCATGTAAATTAGAGTCTAGTTCTTGCATCACCCTCACCCTTTGGTTTGTTCCTCTCTAAGTCTAGTTTTCACAGATATATTTTGTGTAATTTTTCATGGAGTATTGATTTGTGAAATTAGGATTTGAACATGCAAAGGTCATCATGATGGGCGACAAATTGGATGATGGTGTGAAATCTTGATATTTTGACGAAGTTTTTGTTAAAGTTAGGGATGTATATTGATATGATAAAAATTATAACATATTTTTATACATGTTATGATTTGATCCAAAGCATGTTAGCGTTTTTATTAAAGAGTAATATACATTTTGTTTGAGGATAAAGCTGGAACACACAAAACAGTAGTTTCTGTTTTGAGGTTGTGATATTTGTTGAATCTAGAAACCTAGTCTAATGGTCATGAAATCCATATATGCTATTCTTTAGACTTTCATTGAGGTGTTAAGAGTTTGTTTTGGAAGAGAGTTGGTTTAAATGTTGACGGAATAATTTTTATGCATGCAAAGGTTCGATTAAGACACAAAACTTGAGGCTCACGGGTGTCCCTTGTGTTTTTATAAACGTTTGCCATGTGATCTAAGATTAAATGCTTGGATATATGAAGTTTATAACTTGAATATGAGGTATATAGTTTTATTTCTTGAATGTTTATGTCATGAAAATCTTAGATTTTTAGTAGTTTGCTCTAAAATCAAAACATGTGGTACTAATTAGTTTGGACTTGGCTTGCATGTCGATTTGTTTGGTGATAAGTTTTGTGATTTTGGTTTTTGTTCAAGCATGACTATCACTTACGTTAATTTATATACATGTTAAGAGTGTGTTTATGGACTTTTGGAATCCTTGGCGTTGATTTGAAAAGTATTAGATTAAGAACATTAAGGATTTATTCCATTTGATCACCAAAATCTAGTGTTTTGGCATTTTTGTTGGTATGATTAGTTAATGGTTCTATGGATTGTATATTTTGATGCCGTAGCATGATATTATAATATGGGATATGATTTTTGAGTATTACATAAATCGGTTTAAGCATGAAAGTTGAAGTTTGGGTGAACTGCAACAAAATCAAGATTGGCCTTATATGTGAATTGACCAATTCATAGTTTGTACTCTTGTGTTTTGTTTTAAATTTTTTTGATTGCATATTTGGATTTAAGAAAAAGTCTATATGAGAAATGTATCGTTTGGTAGAATTTGGAATTGGTATGCAGAATTATGATTTCAAGGGCAAAATTTTAATTTTCTACGTGATGTAGAGGGTTGCAATTTAGCCTAACTTTATGAATGTATGAGCCTTAGTGGTATTTTATAACTTTAGAAAAATATATCATTTCATTTCACGCCCTTTTACATACGTTACGCTAGTATTACTATAAGTTAGCTTCTAACTTACTTTTTTTATGTATTTTTGTATATATGGTGGTAACCATAAATGTCGTATTCTTGTCACTTATAATTATTGTAAATGTTTTAGTATACACCTCAACTCACTCAACCAAATCGAGTAGTCTTAAAAGTTATATTCTTTGTAAATAAGGTATTTGGCATTAAAATAGGAGATGTAACAAAATGTGCATCTTGTCTAACAAGCATTCACTTGAAGATAAAATTCCAGAACATAAGTTAAAAGAGCAGCTCCATAAAGTAGGGCAAGCAAAGGACTTCACAACATTTCATTAAAGCATAAAGTGAAATTTAAAAGGAAAAAAAAAAGATAAACATACTGAGTGATGAGAAGGACATCAATTGTTGAAGGATCTATCTCAACGGAGTACGGCAAAGCAGACATGCTCCCGAATAAGCAGGATGAATTCCACAATCAAACTACCATCCATGAAAAGTGACAAAAATGATATAAAATAGGACAGCGAATGGAGAAAAAAAAAAATATCTAAAAGTAACCTTCTAAATTAAATCGTTTTCTAACTAAAAATGAAGAGTACTACGTTTTTAATGTTCATGGAAGTACGGTTTTTTCTTTGCAGGACATGTGCACACAAGACCGACCGACTTCATTACCAGCACCCAAAGGAGGTACGATAAGTTGATCGTGTTCTCTAGTCACAAATGAATCACGTCTCTTTTCCTTAACAGGAATGTACCACAAGGCCTTCAATCAAACTGCATCATCTATCAGTGAAAAAAGTTTTTTTTAAGTCCTAACTAAAATAATTGTAGAACCGATTCCAACAAAACACCAGATATCAACTTCCATTCGAACATCTAAGTGAAAAGGCAATAAATTCTTCCTTTGGCTGCTAAGGATTTCTAAGAATTCATAAAGGTAGATTGTTTTATTCAAAAATGAAAAAAATAAGTCAACAATTTGAGCCTAACTAAACACTGTTTCTGTGTTGGATCAAATTATTCATAACACCGTAGTCTACAACTTAAAGATTATTGTTTTATATTTATTTTATTTTCCTCAATTTTAACCCTAGTAATCAAAGTATACTACCAAAAGAGCCACATCACCAACAACTTTTACAAGCAATGGCTTGCTCTTAAGGAAAAATTATTTACTTTAAGCTGATTCTAAAGTAAAATACTCCTCTCTAATAACAAAATCCAAGCACACACTGATTTCTTTCAAAAATAGAGAAGCAAAACTAGTACAAAAAACAGCCCCTGTTTCTATAAGCCAAAATTTCTAGTTTCCAGTATAGTGCTTTCAGAAATGAGTCACAAAAACTAGCACTTTACACTCCAATTAGAAGAATAATCGCAAAATAAACCAAATAGCAACAACCAAAACAATCCAACTTCGAGCTCATCTCAAGCCATCAACTTGAAGTTGCAATCAGTTAACTAGAGCTATAAAAAGACCAACTCGAATCGGTGAACCAAAATAGACTGGTTGAACCAGACCGAGACCGGACCGGACCGGATGGAATTCGGTCCGATCTAGTCCAATTTTTTTTATGGACCAAAAATTTCCTGTCCGGTCCAAGGAAGAACATTTCTCCCCCTGGAACGGACCGAATGCATACATATTTTTTTTTAAATATGTATATATAAGTAATAGTATATAAATTTTAATATTAATATTAATATAGATTAAGAGTGGCAATATAACATACTAATATATAATATATACTCTTATAATATTAACATATTATAATTTATAATAGTTGTAGTATAAAAGTATAAATTATAGTATATTTATATAGAATATTAGTAATAACTTATAAGTAATAAGTGTATTATTATTATTTAATATATTATTACTAATTTATCACTATTCACTAACATATAAATTTATAATATACTAATGTAAATTATGTAATATTGTTATTAGTTATAGTTAACCAACTTATGATGTATCACTAAATCACTATTAACTAATTAATAATTACTCTTCTTATGATTACATGTAGCAATTATAAATATTAATTATTAATATTGTTTTTAACTATATATGAAGTATGATCAATAATCATTAATATCATTGATTAATTTATATGACTTATGAGGATTAAATTAACTAATTAACCTATGGGCTATATATAATATAAATTATTAATTATAATTTATAATATAACTAGTATTAAGTCTATAGACTATAAGTTATAACTATATATTTTGTTTAATATTTAAATGAGATTAGAAATTGACAATTGGCAAATATGATTATTTTTTTAAGAAAGTAGTACTAATATATATTTAATAATTTATAAACTTAGGCCAAAAAATTATATTTAATTATTGCAAGATTTTGGATCAAATTTAGCTCATTAAATCATATAGGGTACCTATGGACCGGACCGAATTGGACTGAACCGGTATGGACCGAATCCTATTCGATCTGGTCTAGGGTGAGAAAATTTTTGGATCGAATAGAATCGGTCCACATTTTTTCCGGATTGGACCGGACCATTTACACCCATACAATTCACTAGCAAAAATAGAATGCATACCCAATACATAATCCAAAAGGCTTATGCTAAAGCACAAAAATGGTTTCAACAGCAGGAGAAAAGTACAAAGAGAGAGGCTTACCATGTCTCCAGAAGTGCGAGAGAGGTCATGTGAACTGCTGCCTGTAGAATTGTTAGGGAAGTCGTGTGGAGTCCTACTAGCGGGGGGACTAGTTGAGGACCGTGACATCGCACAGTGTGTTGAGACTCGAGAGACAAAGACAAACAGGGAGGGAGAGAGACGAGACGAGAGGAGAGATTAAGGTTGTGGAGGTTTTCTAAAGGAAAATTATGCGAACGACTGACTAGGTGAGGTTACGTCGGGGAGAGGGATTGGCTCAAAGTGAGGTCGCGCTGGAAAGGAACTAGCCTTGGGTGAGCTCGTGGGGAGAGAGAGAGATAGAAAGAGAGAGAGGAGTTATAGTGGGAAAGAAAAGGGAACTTTAAGTTTAAAATTAATTGTTACAGTTCATAATCACCACAAAGTTTTTCGTGGAAAAAACTTATGAGCCACACATGGAAAGCACGTATTTCCCATAAGTTTATTTGCGGCGACTTAACTTAGCTGAAAAGAATTGTTTTCCTAGAAGGTGTTACATGCATCGGGCTGCCACTTGAGTATAATAAGTCTTTGTAATATTGCGGTGAATTTTTCGCCATAAGAAGTCAAAAATCACTTCAAAAAGATTGGTTGTTATTTTTCAGCCAAGTTTTCCATTGCAAAAAGTAAAAATATCGCCAGAAAAAACCAACTTTGAAACTTGATGTAAAAAGACTCTGGCAATGTAAAACTTGGTGTAATTAAAGGCTTTTTGCGACAATTTTATTTCTAACAGACCCAAAATCATTGCAAAAGGTTAATTTTATTTTCTTTCTTTTTTTGGTGAAAATCTTGCTTATTTTATTATTCATTAAAATAGACTTACAACACTTCACTTCTAATAGTAGGATGTAAGAACACTTGGTAATCCTTGAGTACGTATAAGTCTACCTTAAGAAAAAGGGCATTTCTAACTAATAAATGAGCATCCTGATCAATTTTTTTAATATCATATTGATAAGCATATTAAGATATTAAAAGAAAATATATCCGTATCAGTATCGTTTTGAAATAATTTATATATAAAAAAAATTATATATATAAATACATATATAAATTATATTTTAAAATAATAATTAATATAAATAACTTATATATATAAATAGTCTAGTCTGAACTAGAATAATAAAATAATAAAAAATAAAATAAAATAAAAGAAATATGTCAAAATTAAGTACGGCTAATACAGACATAAGCATTATGGTCGGTACCATACAATATATACTGGTACGATCAGTATTTGAACCAATACAAAATAAGTGGTATATTTATATCATCCAACTGATTGGTATGACATGTACCAAGCGTATCGGCGGCTAGAATAATACGATATTTAAAAAAGTGATCTGATTGCCTGCCCACCTACACGAGCAGCTGTCCAAAGTCGACAGGAATTAAGCGTCTTCTTGGCATCCATGATCATGGCACAGGCAAAAGGCTATTTCTTGTTGTGACGTTACTATGTAATTGGTTTCGTTTTATTTTATAAGGGAAATGCTTTTTATTCCAATTTCCCATTTTGGGATTCTGATTTTTAATTCTTTTTTTAGTTTTTTTTATATGTTTTTTAAGTAGATATTTTCAAAAAATATAATTATTTTTTGTATTTTTAAAAAATATTTTAAGATGTTAAAAAAATTATATAAAAATATATAAAATTACAACATTATTTAAAAATATATACTTAAAACTAATATTAAAAAAAACTAAAAAATAGAATTAAAAAAAAATGAATCGTAATACATTGGAATTCCAAAATCGAAATTCCGAGCATCTCCCATTCCATAATGAGAAATCCTGGGGGACAGACGGGCTGCCCCCCATACACAGAGCAGCCCCCGCCTCCGCCGGTGGCGGTAGGCGACACCGCCCCCCGCCATCGGGACCGGCGGTACGGATCCGAAACGGGTTTAAGGCTGTCGAGGGCACACTGGAGCTCGCCGTCGTAGGGGTGAGGTCGCATATGTCCGTCGGTCCCGATGGCGTGGGCGGTGTCACCCATCGCCACCGGCGGCGGCTCCGTTCGCTCCATGGCCGAATCCCTTTAAATTCATCTTCATTCTATTTTTTTATTGTGTTTTTTATTATGTTTTTATTTTTTTATTGTGTTTTTTATTGTGTTTTTTATTATGTTTTGTTCATTTTATTTTTTTAGTATATTTTTAATCTTCATTTTTTTATTTATTCATATTTTTTATTTTATTTTAATGTGTTTTTCATCATCAAGCAGCCCAACTAATGTTGGGCTGCTTTAGATGCTGGGGACAGCCGGATCGGTCACCAGCGTATCCCTTCTATAATATGCTAGATTAGGAAAATGAAAAAAATAAAAACAAAAAAACAAACAGATTAGGCCACGCAGGGACGCAAACGTCTCTGCCAAACTCCAAACATTGCTGTCACCTTCCTTTCCAAAGAGCTGATTGGCAGCCGGGCAACCACTCGCATTTCCTATTTCCTCTCTCACTCGCAACCACGCAACTACACATTCACCTCTCTCTCTCTCTCTCTGGTTTTGTTCGTCATGGAAATCTCATTTTCAACGCTTGCTCTAGTTTCAATTTTTACGATCGTGGTACTGAGATCAGCATGGAGAGCGCTGAGATGGCTGTGGCTTAAGCCGAAGAAGCTCGAGAGGTGTCTGAGGGAGCAAGGTTTTAAGGGAAACTCCTACCGGATTTTTTTTGGAGACTTGAAGGAGAGCTCTCGGATGAGAAGTGAAGCGACGTCTAAACCCATGAACTTCACCAATGATATTGCACCTCGTGTCTTTCCCTTCCCCTTTCAAACTCTGAAGAATTATGGTATGTATATCTCTATAATACTCCCAGCAGCCGTCTTGCCTTGTGATTCTTTCCCTTCAAGTTTGTTTCTCTTTAACGATAGAATCCATAGATTTTGACTAGCAATTTACAAATCTCTTGGGACTGCATATTTTTTTCCCCTATTTCTGTTTTCAAAACATGAAATCGGGGCAAAATGTTTCCACTTTCCAGCTCTATTTGTAGTTTTTTGTTCATTATCGAAATTGTCTCAAAGTTAGGTTCGTACAGTGAGATGAGATGATCAGTAAAGTAGTAAAATAATTGATAAATAATAATAAGATATTTATAAGATTTTGAAAAAAAGAAAACGAAAATTTATTTAAAAATACTATAAAGTTTAAATATCATTTTAATATTAATTTTTGTTTAAGAATTTGTAATTTTTTATTTTATTTTTGTATTTTGCGTAGAAATTTAAAAAAATTATAACGATTAGATAAAAAAAATTAAAATTTAAAATTGAGAAGTGTTTGTATTTATAGTATTTGCATTTTGACATAAGATAAAATAAAATGAGATAAGATTAGATAAGAGTATTGGTATTAGATTCATTATTAGACTCATCAAATATAAATTTGATAGTTTTACCTAAAATAATCTTACATTGAACTCATCAAATCTCACACACTCAAACTTTGAGTTACAGTAATTGTCCATCATCTTTCACCAATCAAAGTATTTTTTTATTACTTTTTAATATGTTTGTTGGATGAATAAATTATAGATTTTTTTTATTGATTTTATAATTTTTATATTATATTATTATATTAATGAATCTAATGATAAATCTAATGTGGAGTTATAAATATAAAGGTATTGGATGTTCATCAAACTTGTATTTTCTATCAAATTTTGAAAAAAAATTTGATATAGTCCATATCAATACTCCAAGATGGGAGATTTTCAACATCCAAACCAGGTCTGCACAAGGCAAAAGAGTTTGGGATAATTGTCAAGAAAGACTTTGAGGTCTTTCTCTCCTTGAATAGCTTTCGAAATAATCATTTTTGTCTATAAAGAAGTACATGCATCCTTTTTTTAAAAGTCTTGTTAGAAATGGGAGATAATGTCTCATATAAAGTCCAGAACAATCTCTTTCTTAAGGAATATGGGATTTTCCTTTTACTCCCCCTCGCTTGTGGGTCGATCTTTGTCGTGCTCCTACAGGCTACAAGTGGATTTTATTGGATCGATGGGTAGAGCGCATTGTTAGAAGGTTTGATTCTGATACCATAAAGAAATTCATGCACTCTCTTAAAGGACTTGCTAGGAATGATAGATGATGCCTCGTATAAAGTCCAGGACAATCTCTTTCTTAAGCAATGTGGGATTTTCCTTTTAGTCTATATGTGTCACTGAAAATAATGTGACTAGAAAATATTAATTGTCACATGGCCCATTTGGATATAGAAATAATTTCATATAATCTCATATTATCTCATTTTATGACTTTCTCAATTTCTAATATAAAATATAATCAATAATTTAATTTTTTCAAATCTAAAAATAAGAATTATATTAAAAATGATATTCTAATAATATTTTATTTAATTTTTAAATTTAATTTAAAAGCATATAATCTCATCTCACTCTCCAAATGGATTCGAAATCGAGCTCCATTTAAGGGAAAAACAATTCTCTAGAATCTCATGGTATGCTTTGACGAGGAACGTGCGTGTGAACTATGTACATGGATGTATGTTTTATTAATTGCATAAATGATATTAGATTTGCTTCTCAACTATCATATAATAACAAGAACAAATATGTAGGTAAGAACTCATTTGTATGGATTGGTCCGACACCAAGGGTGTTTGTTATGGACTCCGAACATTTAAAAGATATCTTCTCCAAACACTACACCTTCCAAAAGCCGCAAGCAAATCCAGTTATCAAGTTAATAGCAACCGGTCTTGCCAGTTATGAAACTGAGAAATGGGCTAAACACCGGAAGATTATCAATCCAGCATTCCATCTAGAGAAATTGAAGGTTAGTTAATTCTTTCCATTTCTTTTATTTCATTAGTACTCAATAGTGACAATGAAGTGATTTTTTGCAATTTTTTAGTTATAGGTTTTCTAAGCTACTCAAGTTAGAATTCGATCTATATGTTGCAAATTCTATTCATAATTGCTAACAATGTAACGATGTAGATTGGTTAGTTGGAGTGTGAGAGGGCAATTAATGCCTGAACTTTTTCCTTGCTTAGCTTTGTCTTCCTGGAAAGAATTTTTTCAATCCCACCTATAAATTCCATTACTTTTTGTGTTATTTGCTTTAGAGTTTTTTACCAGCAATTCATCAGAGTTGCAACAACATGATTTGCAAATGGGTAAGTTCCATTACCAAAGAAGGGTCCATTGAGTTAGATGTATGGCCCTACCTCCAAAATCTCGCAAGTGATGTGATTTCAAGAACGGCCTTTGGAAGTAGCTATGAAGAAGGGAGATTGATTTTTGAACTCCAAAGAGAGCAAGCAGAGCTTATGATGAAATCCATACGGGCTGTTTACATTCCAGGATGGAGGTAAATCGAAAACTTTCTAGTGCCCACCAGCTAATAATAATTAATCATGATTATCACTTGAATTTGGTTCTCATACATAAGTTTTGAAATATTTTACCTAAAAAAGTCATATATATGGAACGCTAAAAATTAACTATTATTTGGAGACTAGAAAATTGAATGCATAATCTTGTAAGCCATTTTATTTTTTGTCAAGTTTATATGAATGGTTTGAATGCAGGTATCTACCAACTAAGACAAATAGGAGGATGAAAGAAATTGACAATAAAATACAAGCATCACTCAAATACCTTATCAGCAAAAGAGAGAAGGAAACAAAAACAGGTGAGGCCAGAAATGATGACTTGCTGGGCATACTTGTAGAATCCAACATCAAAGAAATTCAAGAGCATGGAAACGACAAGAACACCGGAATGAATCTTAAAGATGTAATAGAGGAATGTAAGTTGTTTTATTTTGCTGGGCAAGGGACCACCTCTGTTTTACTCATTTGGACAATGGTTATGCTGAGTAAGTATCCATATTGGCAAGCACGTGCAAGAGAAGAGGTTTCAGAAGTTTTTGGCAAAGGCAAACCAGACTTCGAGGGATTAAATCAATTAAAAGTTGTAAGTAGTTCTTATATATCTACGTTAAAGATTCTCTTGAAAGATTCTTTTTAATAGCTGAATTACTATAAAAAAGTAATCTGTTATTCTATATCATAGAAAGGAATGTAAATACCCTTACAAACAAAATATGGTTAGCAAGATCTAAAGTATGCACAAAAAATGTAAAGATTCTAACTTTTGAAACAAGGATAGGAAGTCATGCCATGTCATACAAACCATAAGCGTGTAGCTTATGGTTAGTTTGCAAGATTTGCTTGTTTGCTGACTTTCATCACTACATTCATTATTTTAGCTCTGGCGTTTACTTACCTTGAACATTTGCATGAGCTTGTGCTTGTTCTATACATTCAAAAGTTATATTTCAGAAACAATTTGCAATTGAGTTCTTACAATATGAATCATAATATTCAATGCCACAGGTTACCATGATACTTCATGAGGTTCTAAGACTATACCCGCCTGTAGTTGTTCTTTATCGAACCATTTATGAGGCTAAAAAACTTGGAACATTGCCTTTACCAGCTGGAGTTCAAATCTCCTTGCCGACAATCCTCATCCATCATGATCATGAATTTTGGGGAGATGATGCAGATGAGTTCAAACCAGAGAGGTTCTCTGATGGAGTCTCAAAAGCAACAAAAGGCCAAGTTTCATTTTTGCCATTCGGATGGGGTCCCAGAATATGCATTGGACAAAACTTTTCTTTAATTGAAGCTAAAGTGGCCCTCGCAATGATTCTACAATGCTTCTCATTTGAGCTTTCACCATCCTATGCCCATGCTCCTGTAACTGTTATTACCCTTCAACCACAATACGGTGCTCACATCATTCTACGAAATCTGTAAAATAGAAATCACTGTGGCAAAACAACGTTCGGAAACATGTTAAGAAGATTTTGTGATTTTATTATCATATTGAGACTCTTGGCAAAGATCAAGTGTCATCTCTTTCTTCTCACGTCAGCTAAATTTATTATAGATTGCATAATTCCATTCAATGGTAGATCTTGGGTTTTTACTTTTGGAGTTAGGCCTAGTAACAATATGAAATAAAGAAATCAATTGAGCTTGAGTTATTCAAATGTGAAAAGAAAAGTTGTAACAGCCTGCCAGAAATTTAGTGGATGAATTTCATTTGACCTTAGGAATGTGAAATCCTAGAAAGATTTCACGAATTGAGAGATTGTTTTGGTTTTTGTTTGTTGACATAATCAGTTTCCTACTCATTATGGTAAGAAAAGTGCCTTTTCAATTATCTAATGTGCTTAGGAGTATGAGTTTGTGAAAATAATTGCACCACATGATTCAAATGATTATTTTGGATTTTACAGTACAATAATACAATTTCCACTTTCTAGTTGAAAAGTGTTTAAAAATGTCTTTTTATTTATTTGAGATAGTTAAGAGTCAAATGAGACGAATTGCTCCACCAAACTCATATAGTTAAGTAGGATTTTATGGTGTAATAATAATTTGACCAAAATTTGGATAAATAATAACCAATATTTTAAATATCATACTGTATTAGCCAATACGTCCGATATATGCCGTATCGAAACAATGGTCGGTATGCTTAAAGGGTCTTTTTCGTACTGACTTAAATATCAGCAGGTATTTGATTTTTGGATCGATACTCTTATTCCACTCAATACAAATAATGAGCAAGTTAGTTTGAGTGTATTGTCCTATTGCCGTGTGTATTGTCCAAACAGCCTTAGAAAGCTTTTAGTGGTCACTTGGGAAGATCTTAACCATACTTGCTGAATAGTGTAGGAAACTTCGCACAAGAAGAAACCATGAAATAATAGAAATGTGAATGAAAGAAAGGAAAATCAAGTAATATGATCATGTCACCTAAGCCTAACACCATCTCATCCAACCAAAAACTTTGTGGCCAACCAATTGAAAGCCTAACACCGCCCCTGAACCGAATTGGACCGAACCGGTATGGACCGAATCCTATTCAGTCCGGTCTAGGGTGAAAAAATTTTTGGATCGAATAGAATCAGTCCACATTTTTTCCGGATTGGACTGGACCATTTACACCCTTACAATTCACTAGCAAAAATAGAATGCATACCCAATACATAATCCAAAAGGCTTATGCTAAAGCACAAAAATGGTTTTAATAGCAGGAGAAAAGTACAAAGAGAGAGGCTTACCATGTCTCCAGAAGTGCGAGAGAGGTCATGTGAATTGCTGCCTGCAGAATTGTTAGGGAAGCCGTGTGGAGTCCTACTAGCGGGGGGACTAGTTGAGGATCGTGACATCGCACGGTGTGTTGAGACTCAAGAGATAAAGACAAACAGGGAGGGAGAGAGACGAGACGAGAGGAGAGATTAAGGTTGTGGAGGTTTTCTAAAGGAAAATGATGCGAACGACTGACTAGGTGAGGTTACGTCGCGGAGAGGGATTGGCTCAAGGTGAGGTCGCGCTGGAAAGGAACTAGCCTTGGGTGAGCTCGTGGGGAGAGAGAGAGAGAGGAGTTATAGTGGAAAAGAAAATGGAACTTTAAGTTTAAAATTAATTGTGACAGTTCATAATCACCACAAAGTTTTTCGTGGAAAAAACTTATGAGCCACACATGGAAAGCACGTATTTCCCATAAGTTTATTTGCGGCGACTTAACTTAGCTGAAAAGAATTGTTTTCCTAGAAGGTGTTTCATGCATCGGGCTGCCACTTACGTATAATAAGTCTTTGTAATATTGCGGTGAATTTTTCGTCATAAGAAGTCAAAAATCACTTCAAAAAGATTGGTTGTTATTTTTCAGCCAAGTTTTCCATTGCAAAAAGTAAAAATATCGCCAGAAAAAACCAATTTTGAAACTTGATGTAAAAAGACTCTGGCAATGTAAAACTTGGTGTAATTAAAGGCTTTTTGCGACAATTTTATTTCTAACAGACCCAAAATCATTGCAAAAGGTTAATTTTATTTTCTTTCTTTTTTTGGTGAAAATCTTGCTTATTTTATTATTCATTAAAATAGACTTACAACACTTCACTTCTAATAGTAGGATGTAAGAACACTTGGTAATCCTTGAGTACGTATAAGTCTACCTTAAGAAAAAGGGCATTTCTAACTAATAAACGAGCATCCTGATCAATTTTTTTAATATCATATTGATAAGCATACTAAGATATTAAAAGAAAATATATCCGTATCAGTATCGTTTTGAAATAATTTATATATAAAAAAAATTATATATATAAATACATATATAAATTATATTTTAAAATAATAATTAATATAAATAACTTATATATATAAATAGTCTAGTCTGAACTAGAATAATAAAATAATAAAAAATAAAATAAAATAAAAGAAATATGTCAAAATTAAGTACGGCTAATACAGGCATAAGCATTATGGTCGGTACCATACAATATATACTGGTACGATCAGTATTTGAACCAATACAAAATAAGTGGTATATTTATATCATCCAACTGATTGGTATGACATGTACCAAGCGTATCGGCGGCTAGAATAATACGATATTTAAAAAAGTGATCTGATTGCCTGCCCACCTACACGAGCAGCTGTCCAAAGTCGACAGGAATTAAGCGTCTTCTTGGCATCCATGATCATGGCACAGGCAAAAGGCTATTTCTTGTTGTGACGTTACTATGTAATTGGTTTCGTTTTATTTTATAAGGGAAATGCTTTTTATTCCAATTTCCCATTTTGAGATTCTGATTTTTAATTCTTTTTTTAGTTTTTTTTATATGTTTTTTAAGTAGATATTTTCAAAAAATATAATTATTTTTTGTATTTTTAAAAAATATTTTAAGATGTTAAAAAAATTATATAAAAATATATAAAATTACAACATTATTTAAAAATATATACTTAAAACTAATATTAAAAAAAACTAAAAAATAGAATTAAAAAAAAATGAATCGTAATATATTGGAATTCCAAAATCGAAATTCCGAGCATCTCCCATTCCTTAATGAGAAATCTTGGGGGACAGACGGGCTGCCCCCCTATACAGAGTAGCTCCCGCCGCTGCCGATGGCGGTGGGTGACACCGCCCTCGCCATCGGGACCGGCGGTACGGATCCGAAACGGGTTTAAGGCTGCCGAGGGCACACCAGAGCTCGCCGGAGCTCGCCGTCGTAGGAGTGCGGTCGCCTAAATCTGCCGGTCCCGATAGTGTGGGCGGTGTTACCTACCGCCACCGGCGGCGGCTCCGTTCGCTCCATGGCCGAATCCCTTTAAATTCATCTTCATTCTATTTTTTTATTGTGTTTTTTATTATATTTTTATTTTTTTATTGTATTTTTTATTATGTTTTGTTCATTTTATTTTTTTAGTATATTTTTAATCTTCATTTTTTTATTTAATCATATTTTTTATTTTATTTTAATGTGTTTTTCATCATCAAGCAGCCTAACATTAATTGAGCTACTTTAGACACTGGAAACAGCCGGATCGGTCCCCAAAGTCTCCCTTCTATAATATGCTTGATTAGGAAAATGAAAAAAATAAAAAAATAAAAACAAACAAACAAACAGATAAGGCCACGCAGGGACAAGCGTCTCTGCCAAACTCCAGACATTGCTGTCACCTTCCTTTCCAAACAGCTGATTGGCAGCCGGGCAACCACTTGCATTTCCTATTTCCTCTCTCACTCGCAACCACGCAACTACACATTCACCTCTCTCTCTCTCTCTCTGATTTTGTTCATCATGGAAATCTCATTTCCAACGCTTGCGCTTGTTTCAATTTTTACGATCGTGGTACTGAGATCAGCATGGAGAGCGCTGAGATGGCTGTGGCTTAAGCCGAAGAAGCTCGAGAGGTGTCTGAGGGAGCTAGGTTTTAAGGGAAACTCCTACCGGATTTTTTTTGGAGACTTGAAGGATAGTTCTCGGATGAGAAGTGAAGCGACGTCTAAACCCATGAACTTCACCAATGATATCGCACCTCGTGTCTTTCCCTTCCCCTTGCAAACTCTGAAGAATTATGGTATGTATTTCTCTATGATACTCCCAGCAGCCATCTTGCCTTGTGATTCTTTCCCTTCAAGTTTGTTTCTTTTTAACGATAAAATCCATAGATTTTGACTATCAATTTACAAATCTCTTGGGACTGCTTGTTTTTTTTCCCTATTTTCTGTTTTCAAAACATGAAATCGGGGCAAAATGTTTCCACTTTCCAGTTCTATTTGTAGTTTTTTGTTCGTTATCGAAATTGTCTCAAAGTTAGGTTCGTACAGTGAGATGAGATGATCAGTAAAAAGTAATAAAATAATTGATAAATAATAATAAGATATTTGAATGAGATATATAAGATTTTGAAAAAACAAATTATCTAAAAATATTATAAGTTAAAATATTTTTTTAATATTATTTTTTGTTTAAGAATTTGAAATTTTTTAATTTATTTTTCTATTTTGGGTAAAAATTTGAAAAAATTATAATAATTAAGTAAAAAAATTGAAAATTGAAAATAGAAATGTGTTTGTATTCATGGTATTTGCATGTTGACATAAAATAGAATAAGATTATATAAGAAAATTGGTATTAGATTCATCATTAGACTCATCAATTTAAATTTGATAGTTTTATCCAAAATAATCTGGGCTAATCAAATTCCATCCACTCAAATTTTGAATTATAATAATTGTCCATCATCCTTCATATTTGAAAAGTTACTATTCCCCCATCAAAATATTTTTTTATTGCATTTTAATATATTGGATGAATAAATTATAGATGTGTTTGTTAGTTTTATAAAATGTATATTATATTATTATTTTGATAAATTTAATAATAAATTAAATATAGAGTTATAAATGTAAAAGTGTTGATTTTTTATTAAATTTATATTTTTCATCAAATTTTTAAAAAAATAAAATTGATACAATCAATGCCTATACTCTAAGGCAAGATATTTTCAACATCCAAAACAAGCCCGCATGAGGCAAAAGAGTTTGGGATAATTGTTAAAAAAGACTTAGAGGTCTTTTTCTCTTTCTTCTTTTTTTTTATTTTTATTTTTTTGAGCAAGCCTTTCTCTCCTTGAATGGCTTTCCAAATAACCATTTTTTCTATGTCACTGAAAATTATGTGACTATAAAACATTTACAGGCACATGACCCTGTTTGGATATAGAAATGATTTCATATTATCTCATCTCATTTTATTTCATTTCATTTTATGACTTTCTCAAATTCTCGTATAAAATATAATAAATAATTTAATTTTTTTTAAATGTCAAAATAATAATAATATTAAAAATAATATTTTATTTAACTTTCAAATTTAATCTAAAAATATCTCATTTCATCCCACTCTCCAAAAGGAGCTGAAATCTAATTCCATTTAAGGGAAAAACAAATATCTAGAATCTGTGTATGCTTTGACGATGAACGTGCCTGCGAACTATCAACCTAATTCTCATTCGGGAAAACAAAACGGAGAGAGAGATTTACCTTCCAATGACACATGTTGGGTATGTATGTCACATTAATTTCATAAATAATATTAGATTTGCTTCTCAACTGTCATATAATAACAGGAACATATATGTAGGTAAGAACTCCTTTATATGGATTGGTCCAACACCAAGAGTGTTTGTTATGGACTCTGAACATTTAAAAGATATCTTCTCCAAGCACTACACCTTCCAAAAGCCGCAAGCAAATCCACTTACCAAGTTACTAGCAACCGGTCTTGCCAGTTATGAAACTGAGAAATGGGCTAAACACCGGAAGATTATCAATCCAGCATTCCATCTAGAGAAATTGAAGGTTAGCTAATTCTTTCCATTTCTTTTATTTCATTAATAATCAATAGTGACAATGTAGTGATTTTTTGCAATTTTTTATTTATATGTTTTCTCAGCGACTCAAGTTAGAATCCCATCTGTATGTTGCAAATTCCATTCATAGTTGCTAACAATGTATCGATGTAGATTGGTCAGTTGGAGTGTGAAAGGGCAATTAATGCTTGGAATTTTTCCTTGGTTAGCTTTGTCTTCCTGGAAAGAATTTCTTCAATCCCACCTATAAATTCCATTACTTTTTGTATTGTTTGCATTAGAGTTTTTTACCAGCAATTCATCAAAGTTGCAACAACATGATTTGCAAATGGGTAAGTTCCATTACCAAAGAAGGGTCCATTGAGTTAGATGTATGGCCCTATCTCCAAAATCTCGCAAGTGATGTGATTTCAAGAACGGCCTTTGGAAGTAGCTTTGAAGAAGGAAGACTGGTTTTTGAACTCCAAAGAGAGCAAGCAGAGCTTACGATGAAATCCATACAGGCTGTCTACATTCCAGGATGGAGGTAAATCGAAAACTTTCTAGTGCCCACCAGCTAATAATAATTAATCAAGATTGTAACTTGCATTTGGTTCTCATACATAGGTTTTGAAATATTTTACCTAAAAAAGTCAAATATATATAGAACGCTAAAAATCAACTATTATTTGGAGACTAGAAAATTGAATGCATAATCTTGCAAGCCATTTATTCTCGTCAAGTTTATATGAATGGTTTGAATGCAGGTATCTACCAACTAAGATGAACAGGAGGATGAAAGAAATTGACAATAAAATACAAGCATCACTCAAACACCTTATCAACAAAAGAGAGAAGGAAACAAGAGCAGGTGAGGCCAGAAATGATGACTTGCTGGGCATACTTATAGAATCCAACATCAAAGAAATTCAAGAGCATGAGAACAACAATTACACCGGAATGAATCTTAAAGACGTAATAGAGGAATGTAAGTTGTTTTATTTTGCTGGACAAGAGACCACCTCTGTTCTGCTCGTTTGGACAATGGTTCTGCTGAGTAAGTATCCATATTGGCAAGCACGTGCAAGAGAAGAGGTTTTAGAAGTTTTTGGCAAAGACAAACCAGACTTTGAGGGATTAAATCACTTAAAAGTTGTAAGTAGTTCTTATATACCTACTTTGAAGATTCTCTTGAAAGACATTTTTATATCTGATTACTATAAAAAAGTTACAATATCATAAAAAGGATGTAAATACCCTTACAAACAAACCATATCTAAAGTATACACAAAAGGGTAAAGATTCTGACTTTTGAAATATAGGATGGGAAGTCATGCCATGTAAATGCATAGAGATTGGAACTTCTTGTTTTTAAGGATGAAAGTGTGTAGGTTATGGTTAGTTTGCAAGATTTGCTTGTTTTCTAACTTTGTCGCTACATCCATCCTTTTAGCTCTAGCATTAACTTGCCTTGAACATTTGCATGAGCTTGTGCTTGTTCTGTACATTGGAAAGTTATATTTCCAAAATAATTTGCAATTGAATTCTTACAATATGCATCATAATATTCAATGCCACAGGTTACCATGATACTTCATGAGGTTCTAAGACTATACCCGCCTATAGTTGTTCTTAATCGAACAGTTCATGAGGCTACGAAACTTGGAACATTGTCTTTACCGGCTGGAGTTCAAATCTCCTTGCCGACAATCATCATCCATCATGATCATGAACTTTGGGGAGATGATGCAAATGAGTTCAAACCAGAGAGGTTCTCTGATGGAGTCTCAAAAGCAACAAAAGGCCAAGTATCATTTTTGCCATTCGGATGGGGTCCTAGGATATGCATTGGACAAAACTTTTCTTTGATTGAAGCTAAAGTGGCCCTCTCAATGGTTCTACAACGCTTCTCATTTGAGCTTTCACCATCCTATGCTCATGCTCCTTTAACCGTTATTACCCTTCAACCACAATACGGGGCTCACATCATTCTACGAAATCTGTAAAATAGAAATCACTGTGGCAAAACAACATTTGGAAACATGTTAAGAAAATTCTATGATTTTATTATCATATTGAGACTCTTGGTAAAGATCAAGTGTCATCTCTTTCCTATCACATTGGCTAAATTTATTATAAATTGCATAATGTCATTCAATGGTAGATCATGGGTTTTTACTTTTAGAGGAGTTGGGACTAGTAACAATATGGTATAAAGAAATCAATCAAGCTTTGGTTATTCTAATGTGAAAAGACAAGCTGTAACATCTTGCTAAAAATTTAGTCGATAAACTTCACTTGAACTTAGAAACAAGAAACTATTTAGGTTTCAGTTGGTCAACATAGTCGCTTTCCTCCTCATTATGGTGACGTAATTGTCTTTGCATTTATATAATGTATTTAGGAGTATGAGTTTGTGAAAATAATTGCATCACATGTTTCAAATGATTATTTTGGATTTTACGGTACAATAATACATTTTTCACTTTCCGGTTTGAAGTATTCAGAAATGTCTTTTCATTTATTCGGGATATTTAGGAGTCGAATGAAGCAAATTGCTCCACAAAACTCATATAATTTAGGAGTTTATGGTGTAATGATAATTTGACCAAATGGCACCTCGTTCAAACAATTGTCCTATCGCCATGTGGATTGTCCTAACAGCCGTGGAGAAATTTTAGTGGTCACTTGGGAAGATCTTAACTACACTTACTGAATAGTGTGGGACACTTCGCACAAGAAGAGACCATGAAATAGAAATGTGAAGGAATGAAAGGAAAATCAAGTGATGTGATCATGCCACCTAAGCCATACACTATCTCATCCAACCAAACACTTTGTGGCGAACCAAATGAGGGTAGTGAAATCTCAAACCCTAAATGGTTTCTCAAACAAAGGTTACCTCTCGATTTTTGCTTAAGTGTTTAACTTGATTAAATCACTTTCACATGCTATTAATCACTCAAATTGTAATAACCCTTCCTTTTTAAAGATTTTTTTAGGTTGTATATTCATTTCGAAATTGATTTATTATTTTAAGAATTTTTTGGAAACTTATGACATTTAGACTTTAAAGTCTAAATTAAAGACACTTAAGGTATTAGATGAAAGATGGTGAATTTTGACCAAATTTTTGGAGATTAAGTAAGGTGTAAATTAGAACATTTTGGTTTGAATTTTGATGATAATTATATAAAGGAGATTAAGAGGAAAATTGAAAAAAAATTAGAAGGGGAATGGAAAAACACATATGTAGCTCGGAATTGAGTTTTCGGATTAGTCCAAAGTGTTTCGGTAAAATGGTTTTATCTCTCTCATCTGACCTTGTAATTAGGTGATTCAAAATTCTATAGATCACTAAAAGGATGATCTAAAACTTTCATGTTTTAAGTTTTTGGAGAATCGAAGTGGATCAAAGGATTGTTTGGGCTGGAATTGGTCTGACCTGAATTGGACGAAAACTAAAGCCTGAAAATAAAGTGTGTCACTACCTTACCTTAGGAGCTTGAATTTGATTGGTTCTTTCCATTTCTATCTTCTAGATATGTGTTGGGAGGTAGGTTTCATGTGAAGGAAGAGTTTCTAGAAGGATAATTAGCCTATAACCAAGAATGAATTAGGAACACATTTGATTGATTTAGAACTAACTAAATCAGCCAAATTATCCCTTTGTTGCTAACCAATAGCCAACTAAAAATTGGAAGAACTTTTCTAAAATGTCCCAAGTGCACCAATGAGAGCTAAAACATGTGGCAAGAAGGGAGAAAATGCTCTAGAAGTCATGGGACATAAGAATGGCCAAGTGACCGAAGGAATCTTACCAAAACTTCTTACACTTCTATTTCTATTTCTATATCCATGTGTTGTAATTATTTAAGTCATTGATCAAAAAGAGTTTATAGGTGGAGTAAACAGGACCCTTGGATGAAGATTAGAATCAAACAAATTTAGAATTAGGAGTATGATTAGGCATAAGTGAGGTGGACATCTCACATGGCCGGCCAAGAAGCAAACCAAAGGCCTTGGGGTATTCTCACCCTTAAACCCTTATGCATGGCACCACTCACCTATATATGTGTGTGTGTGTGTGTGTATGTGTGTGTGTGTGTGAAAATTGTTCCAAGCCTCTCTTTAGTCCATTCCCACAGTCACACAAGAAAAGAAAAGAAGAAAATCCACCAAAAACACACTCACACCACTAGAATACCAAAGAGAAGGTAAACTAGAGGCCTTGGAGGGAGAATTGCCTCAAACTCAATCCTATCATCCAACCAAGCTTTGAGAAATTGGTAAATACACTACTTAACCTAATTTTAGCATAGAATAATTGGTTTGATTAGTGGATTATGTTTTATGCTTGTTTGAGCTTAAACATTGTTTATGTGCTAAATTGAAACCTATTAAGTTTTGAAATAGTTTTTGTTGTGGAAAAATGCTTGAAAATTTTGCAAGACCCTAGAAATACATTCTATGTTGATATATGAAGAATATTAAGTAAAAATATAAGGTCTTGGTTTGAGAAAAGCTCCCTAAGGTAATTCAGCCTTAATAGGATTTTTGGTGGAATTTTAGTTCTAAATTTTATCTATTGGTTTTTAAGTATTTGCATAATATTTTAGTGATAATAATGAGTTTAGAAACTCTTAAGTTACTTAGAAAATTTGCAAGAATCATTTTACTAAGAATTATAGAAGAAATACTAAGAAAAACAAACTAATATGCATAAATTGATAAGGGAAATTTTAATACGCTAAATATGTGAATTTTTTACTTGAGTTGAATGAACTAAATAAATAAATAAATAAGATTTAGTCCCCATGAGTTTCGGCCAGCCTTAGTTTTGATACTATTTTAATATTTTATTTAATTGTTTAAGCATTATTCATTAAGTTTTGATGTTACGAATTTGTGTGACGTAAGTGCACGTACATGTGATATATATTCTTGTGATATGTTTTTATATGCACATGAATTGTGAAGACATGAAACATACATATCATAAGTCTAAGTTTATGCATATATTGCATTTCGTCACATATATGTGTCATCATAAGTCATGACGTCTATTTTTAAAAAAATACGTTAAGAAAACATACTAAGACAAATAATCGTGTCATGACAGGGACGGTGATACATAATACCCAGAAGACTGACATGACTAGCGAAGACGGCGATACGTAACGCCCGCTATGATAAGTATTTCCTTGTCATGATAGAGATGGCGATACGTAACGCCCGGAAGATTGACACAAGACTCGTCAGGACGGGGATGGTGATACGTAACGTCCGGAAGATTGACGAGTTTATGTATGGCCAAGTTGACGCGTCATTCTAAGAAAACCCGACGATGACAGCGATACGTAACGCCCATTAAGGTGATGAAATAAGTAAGACTCACGTTGTTACGAAAGACAATAAAAAAAAATAAGAGTTTAAATATGATAAGAGTGGGTCCATGAAAAACATAAGTCTATCATTCATATGTCACTCATATGCATGAGCTCCATAAGTCATTTCACATGTTATATGATTTTGTCTTGCCATGTGCTTTAATATTGTGTTTTATCTATGCCTCATTATGTTGAATGTGTATTTACTGAGATTTTCGAGAGAACCTCACTTTTATATGTTTTTATCTTTTTTTGGAAGATTAAATATTATCACAGGACCATATGACAGAAAGGGGAAATGCCCCGATGATGACATAGGGACTTCAACAGAGCCCTGAAAGACTCTCTGATTTCCCACTTTTTGATAATTTTGATGCCCCTCCCATACATAATTACATATCGGCAGTTTTGAGCCAGTACGCATCCGTCTCATCCACAAAGTGACAGCGGGTCAGGTGTTGCTTGGTAGTGGATTCGAGGAGTTCGTTTTCCATATTTGGTGTCTATAAAATCCCGTATTGACAAACCCTTCTAAAAGATGTAGATATTAGTATAAATCGATTGCAGTACGGGAGAGATTATCCGAAGGTTAAGAAGGAGCCGAGATGGCGATGTAACATTATGTTATATTGTGATTTTATTTCTACCATGTGATCACTAGCTTGTTACGCTAATATTTGTATTTAGACCATTTTTCCATTACAAGTTTCATTGCACTCAATAATAAGAATAGGTCCATGCATTATAAGTCAGATACGTATGGGGTAAGTAGTCTAGTATTACTTACTCTGACTCTTCAATGTATGTTTAGTTACAAAGCGTAGATTGAGGACGTCACACAAATCCATGCTATTATACTTTCATTTATACTGTTATGCCTTGAAATCTCATTGCGACAAGAAAAATAGAATTGGACTTCATTAAAACCAAAATTCTAAACCAAACCTTTAAACCCTAAAGTGAATTCCATTCGGTTAAAGCCCATGTAGGCCCATAAAAAACCACCATCCAAGGTAGTTCGATGGCTAACATTTCAGCCCAAATAGTTCATGTATAGGAGGCCAAAAAGCCACCCAAAATCGGCCCACCCCTCTCGACTACAGCACCCAATACCATGGGCTGATTAGCCTTGTGTTTTTGCCTTTGTTTTGGTTGCAAAAGCACCATCAAGAGGTCACCCAGACATCCCCCATCAGCCCTCTCTTCCTATAAAGGGCGGCCCTTGCATCACCTTTGATTTTTATTCACTTATTTGGGTAGAACTCAAGCGAGACTTTCAGACTGTTTTTCTAACAGGTATTGCATTGCCTTTTCCAACACTTTCTAGCTAATTCTCATGAAAATTAGAGTCTAGTTCTTGCATCACCCTCACCCTTTGGTTTGTTCCTCTCTAAGTCTAGTTTTCATAGATATACATTGTGTAATTTTTCATGCAGTATTGATTTGTGAAATTAGGATTTGAAAATGCAAAGGTCATGATGGGCAACAAATTGGATGATGGTATGAAATCTTGATATTTTGATGAAGTTTTTGTTAAAATTAGGGATGGATATTGATAATGATATGATAAAAATTATAACATATTTTTATACATGTTATGATTTTTTTTTTCTTTTTTTGAAAGGAAACCTCAATTGTATTACTTATGAATCAAACAAATACAACCTTTCCAGATCAACTTACTTTTCAACAACTGGTAAACCACTCTCCATCCAGACTTGTTCATCACTAAATGAAAAGGAAATCTTAGCAAACTTATGTGCAACTTCATTACACTCCCTATAAACATGCCTAAATTTCCAACGTGGACTATTCTTCAAAACCCCTTTTGACATCTTCTATCATTTGGTCATACCATTCCCAATTTTTCTTTATGCTCTGAACAGCATTTACAACAAGGCATCACCTTCAAAAATAACATCCTCAAAATCCAGCTTTGCACAGAGCTTCATAGCTCTCCACAATGCATGGAGCTCAACTATGACTGAACTGCAGCAGCCTACTCTTGAGGCATTAAGTGAAACCAGCACCTCCCCCCTTAGCATCTCTGATCACTATGCCTTTCCCCACCTTCCCCTCTTTCTGATTTAAACTGGCATCCCAATTTGCTTTCACCATAGTACCAGTAGGAGCCTTCCAAAGACTGCATCCTCTTGCCAGACCAGAAGTGACTCCATTCCCCTTTACTAGAGTATGTGTTGTCTGAAATTCAGTCAAAGTCTTCTCTACTGGTTCAACAATTGATCCAGGGGCACTAAACTTCTTTTCAAACAGAAAGGTATTCCTTCTAAACCACACCTCTCATAATAACTGCTATCAACTCTAAGTCTGCCTTCTGTACCTTCAAGAACAAATGTGCCCATAACAATTTATCCAAAGCATGTTAGCATTTTTATTAAAGAGTTATACACATTTTGTTTCAGGTTAAAACTGGAATACACAAAACAGTTTCTATTTCGAGGTTGTGATGCTTGTTGATTCTAGAAACCTAGTCCAATGGTATGCTTAAGACTTTCATTGAGGTGCTAAGAGTTTGTTTTGGAAGAGAGTTGATTTAAATGTTGATGGAATAATTTTTATGCATGCAAAGGTTCAATTAAGACACAAAACTTGAGGCTTACGGGTGTCCCTTGTGTTTTTATAAACTTTTGCCATGTGATCTTATATTAAATGCTTGGATGAAGTTTATAACTTGAATATGAGGTATATAGTTTTATTTCTTGAATGTTTATGTCATGAAAATCTTAGATTTTTAGTATTTTGCTGTAAAATCAAAACATGTGGTACTTAGTTTGGAATTAATGGCTTGCATGTCAATTTGTTTGTTGATAAGTTTTGTGATTTTGGTTTTTGTTCAAGCATGACTATCACTTATGTTAATTTATAAACATGTTAAGAGTGTGTTTATGGACTTTTGGAATCCTAGGCATTGTTCTAAAAAGTATTAGATTAAGAACATTAAGGATTTGTTCTATTTGATCACCAAAATCTAGTGTTTTGGCATTTTTGTTGATATGATTAGTTAATGGTTCTATGGATTGTGTATTTTGATGCCTTAGCATGATTTTATAATATGGGATATGATTTTTGAGTATTGCATAAATCGGTTGAAGCATGAAAGTTGAAGTTTGGGTGAATTGCAACAAAAATAAAGTTGGCCTTATATGTGAATTGACCAATTTGTAGTTTGTATTCTTGTGTTTTGTTTTAAATTTGTCCGATTGCATATTTGGATTTAAGAATAAATCTATAGGAGAAATGTAAAGTTTGGTAGAATTTGGAATTAGTATGCAAAATTATGATTTCAAGGGCAAAATTTTAATTTTCTACATGTAGAGAGATAACTTTGCAATTTAGCCTAACTTTATGAATGTATGAGCCTTAGTGGTATTTTATAACTTCAGAAAAATACCGCATTTCATTTCACACCTTTTTGCATACATCAGGCTATTATCACCATAAGTTAGCTGTTAACTTACTTTTTTAAAGTATTAATATTGATCTTATCAAAATTTAATAAAAAGTATAAATTTGATGAGAAGTCCACACCAAAATAATCTTACATTACATTGATGATTTACTATTTAAAAGTCAAATTAAAAATATTTTTATTTTATTCTTCCTATTTTTTTTTTAATCAAATATGACGAAAACATTTTTTATGAGTCCAATATGGGATTATTTTGGTGTGTGCTTCTCATTAAACTTATATTTTTCATCAAATTTTAATGATTTATTTTGATGAGACCAATACTATACTCTTATGTATTTTTGTGTATACAGTAGTAACCATAAATGTCATATTCTTGTCACTTATAATTATTGTAAATCTTTTAGTTTGACATGTCACATTAATTATTTCAAGTACACGCTAATACATCATAGGTCACGTTATGACATGTCATCTATTATATATTCATTTATTATAAAAAAAAATTATTTATTTATAATTAATTATTTCTAGTAAAATGACTATTTTTAATTAAAATAAATTATAAATAATCTTTTTATCCCAAATAATTGATCACAAAAACTTCGTTACATGTCACGTCATGTTTCATACATAGAATATGTCACCCCTTCCATTAATATACCAGATGCCGCTAGTTTTGCAGAACAAGTGAAAAATTGACTCCAAAGTAGGAGATGGTTGTGATAGAAGTCTCAGTTATATAGTGGGGTGGTTGTACGAGGAAGAATGAGCTACAGCAATGCAGTTTTTATTATATATATCTATATATATATATTGAGAACTTTTTACTATATATTGATTTCACTAGCTGGAGGGGAAACAGAACATAAGACAATAATAGAGCTATGAGTTACATAATGTTGTATTATTTTTTTACTGTTCTGTGAATATTTCAAAATGACTTCTTTTAGGACCCTTTTTGTTCTTCCAATGTTAATAAAAAATTAATCGAATTAGGTAAAGATTGAGGCGTTACATCATAAGATTGCACCTTTGCTATAAGGGAGATGCTGGGGTTCTGACTGACCCCCTTACAAAAACAGCCGAAGCCGCCGGCGGACACCAGGGGAGACACCGCCCATACCATCGGGACCAGCGACCTCACCCCTGCGACGGCGACTTCCGACGACCTGTCAGAACCCCTAGAGGAGATGCCCATGTTCAGGCTCTGACTCAGGCCTTAGAGGGCCAAGACAGTTCCCTGATTAGCCTGCAGGCATGCCTTGGCCTAGGCCTTGACACGCCGCAGACACCCAGCGAGGCTATTGGCCACCCACAGTGCATGCGCACAGCCCTGCGTGCGCATAGGCGCGCCCCACAGCACATTCACCTGCGCGCACGCGTGCATGTGCATCTGCGCCCCACCATGCACGCATCACTGCGCACCACAGCCCCACTCAGCGAGGTTAGTAGCGTGTCTTCACAAGCACGCCATCCAGCGCGCGGCACCAGCCCGCGCCTTGCAGAGCAGGCTAGTGGCATGCACACCATGCATGCCATCCAGCACGTGGCACCAGCCCGTGCCCAGACCGTCAACTTGGGCCATGCATGCACACCACCCCGGCACCAAGCCCAAGCCATGCAGGACCACCGCCCGAGCACCTTGACTGGGCAGCATCAGAGCGACGTGGCTTGACCCTCTGCCTACCACCAAGACCATGCATGCCACATTGCCATGAGCACCATCAGTTGGCTCTGCACAGAGTCATGCCCCGCGCACCACCAGACTCCATGCAACGAGAGAGCACGAAACAAGCCTGACCGTGGAGAAAGCATCACACTAGCCCACCAGGGAGCCCATGCACCCCACGGCCACACCATGCATTAGGCGCCTCCTTCATTTATTTTTATGTCATTTTATTATTTTATTGCATTAGATATTTTAGTAATTATTTCTTTTTAATAAGGGACCTATTGGGGGTTTCCAAGTTGCAAGACATTTTAAATAAGTTTTCTAGGTTTCATTTTCACAATCTTTGGACATTTTGAGAATTAGACTTTGCTCTTGAGAAAGAGTTAGGTTGGCCACTCATTATGTTTTGGATTCGGTGCTTAGCACTTGGGCTTCCTTAGAGTGCAATTCGTGAATCCCTTTGGAAGAGGATCATCCGTGCAATTCGTGAATCGGTGATCCACATCTATCCTTTATTCATTTTTCAGTTCATTTATAAAAATCTTGAGGTTATTCATAAATAGTATTTCAGTTGAGTGTGTTCTTATGATTGAGTTTATGTTCTTGTGTTCTTGAGTGTTTATTTGATTGTTGTTTGAGTTTTGTGTTGGTGAGGTCATATCTACACCACTTGTAGATTTGAGAACTTGTGTGTATGTTCTCTAGAGGAATTCGAAATCCTCTTCCATTGGGAGATTCAGATTGCTCAAGAGAGTTGAGTGTGAGTGTTATTGATTGAAGAAGAGAGAAGTGTTGGAGAAGAAGTGCATTGCCGAACCCCTTGGTGCTTTGAAGGTGTTGGCGTGTTCTTCTATGGTCTTTTGTTTAATCTTCATTTGATTGTTCAATTGATCATTTTTGTGTTTCCTTTACCCCAAGAAGCCCATGGCAACAAGTCCCCAAAACCCCTTGAAGCACACGGCCAAAGGCTATAAAACCCTAGCCAACACACTTGCCACTTTTGCCCTTTACCTTAGCCGGCCACCTATCATCTCCCACTCTTATATTTTTCTCATCTAAATCCACCTCATCCCTCATCCAAATCAAGCCAATTTCGTGCCCCCCTAGCCCTTGCATGACCGGCCACCTAATTCCCCACCAATTCAAATAATTTCAAATTCAAATCAAACTCATTCCCTAACCCTAGCATATTCAGTCATGCCACATATGCCCTAGCCAAAACTTCACTTGCCACCTAATTAAATTGCCACATCATTCTCTCATTTGACTGGTCATTAATCAAGAATTGAACCAATCAAAACATCCCTCCACATCACCACACATTCGGCCATAACCCTAGCCACATTGCAGCCCACCTCACTTGGCTATAAGCCATACTCCTATTTTTTATGACTTATCCAAAACCACTCAAAACCCTAGATCCCTAACCCTAATTGCCTTGGCCAAAACCCTAGAGAAACCCTAAGCCATATTCGGCCATCACATGCCCTACCCAAACACAACCTAGCCGTGCACCCTAAATCAACCCTAACCGTGCACTCCTTTGCACCAAACATAGCCAATTAGTCACTCATTCACCTCTAACTCCACTAAATCATAGCCTCACTTAACCCTTTCCCTCATCCATATTACCCTTACCCAGCATTGGAGTCTAACTCGGTCGTTGGAGGGAACAAACCTTACAAGGAGGAACCCTTAGGTGATCGGGACAAGAACGAGGTTTCTATCACGACCTCCGGTGTGTCCCACGCAGTCTTAAACCTGAAATGGGTCCATTTCAGACCTATTTCGAGTTTAAGTCTGCGTGGGGCATACCGGAGGTCGCCGTCGCGGGGATGAGGTCGCAAGTCTCATCGATAGTATGGGCGGTGTCGCCCACGATGGCCGGTGACGGCTCCATCTAGGCTGAGGCCGAATGCCTCTCTATCCATCACGTAAAATTATCTTAATTTTATTTTTTTTTATTGTGTTTTCTTTATTGTATTTTTTATTATATTTTCTAGAAAATTTTTATTATATTTTCTAGAATTTTTTTCAATTTATTATTGGAGCTGTTTTTAATAAATGATCGGTCGGACCGATCTCCAAATTTTCTCTTGCTATAATCAACATGTTTGAGTAACTAATATAGCAAACTGGCAAAAATGTGACTGACTCTAATCCACTTTTCTTTATTTCGAGTTTGATTTTCAACCCAAAGGACTCATTCTACTTTTCTATAAGGTCATGAGTTGGTTCATGTTTGACATTGGATGGGTGGTGTGCTGTCGTAGACAACCAAATATAAAACTTATACTCTTAACAAAATTATATGTAGTAGTGTGAGTAAGAATCATTCCTATAGAGAGTATCTAGCCTAATTTTATGCTACTTGAATAAGGATGAGGGGTTTGAGTATAACGAAATAATTTTAAGAAAAATAAAAACAATTAAAGAATAATTCAATTTAAAACACCAAAATCAATCAAAAAAATAAACATTGGTCTAAGTCAACATCCACCATCGAAATTTTATAATCGATCATCGATGTAAATATATATCAATTAATATTTTGAATATTCATTATTGGAACTATTTTCCTATCTCTTCTTAGTCGTATTTAATTAGAAATCAAACAATCTAATTAATCCTAACTACTAAACAATCCAAGACAAGCGCTAAGGGTTTAATCTAATAGCAGCCTTAAGAATTAGAGAGATTGATTAAACTAAACAATATAAGCACAAGCAGTCGCATTTAATTTAGTCGAGCATTCTTCTTAAAATCTAATAATTTCTGACATAATAAATCATTAAATTTTAATTGCTTCACAGATTAGAGGGATCAACCAATTACGAATTTGATATCTAACCTAGCAATAGATTGCAACAAATAATAAACTAGTAGGTCTCCTAGTAATTAAACAATATGATCATGAAAATAGGTACAAAAAAAATATTTGATACTCAAATCATAAATTAAACAATAAAAATAAATGAGATCTCACAATTTTATTGATTTTGAGGTTTTCATTTCCTTAGACCAAATATAAAAGTTTAGCCACACAGGACCATAATAAAAACTAAAAAAAAAATATGAAAAGATGAGATTTGTGTATGTTCCAAACGGCGCTCTCTACGTACGTCCCCAAACTCCCTACGGCGCTTCTCTATCCCTCAATATATATATATATATATATATATATATATATATATATATGTCTTATGCTGCTTGTGGTTTCGTCCCCCAGCCATGTGAAGTCCCTTGCCTAATTAAAAACCATCAACAATTACGCACGGCTAAAAAACTGCATGGGCCCTTTTTCATTTAATTCCAAAGCAGCAAACGTGTGGCCTTATTGCTCGAAGTGTGGTGCTCTTAGGCCCTGAAGTCTGGCCTGCAATTGTTGCCTGTCCAAATTCAGATAAGATTTAATGCATGCGTTGAGTTCCATAGCATCTTGGGTCTCCTACTATGAGTGGAAGTCATGTATCGTGTGAATTTAAAATGGAGCCGTCCAATTGAATTCAAGTTGCACTCTCTTGCTGATCCAAGGTGACGTCTAATTTCAATGCTATGTCCAGTTTAATTGCCCGTGGAGTCCAACAAAGTCTTCCCATGTGGTCTGCTATTTAATTATTTTCAAATGAATCCGTGCAGTCCAATGGCAGTCACGTGCGGCAATTTTATTTCCAATTTCAACTTTGATTCAGCTAGTATTTCTCAAAACTCAAAATATACAAATTGTAAAAATTTGTCTTGAGGTTCCATAGAATTTTAAATCATCTCAATCGTAACTCGGATGAGAGAGTTATGCTTAGATTAAGAAGCAATATTGAAATTATCCAAAATTACCTAATTAGCTTTGTTTTGTATTTAACGTTTTCATTTATATCATAAATCAAAATATAAGAATAATAAGTATAGTAGTCATCAAATAAATATTAAATATTAAATATTAAAAAAATATAACATTTTACATTATCATCAATGAGACATACATGCATGAGCCCATGGTTGTGCAATAGGAAACCAGAGAATTTCCTAGGTTTGCAACTTTGCCCTCAACATGCTTGAATCATTATAGAGGAAAGTGGTTAAAATGTCACACAGGTTAAAATGTGATACGGGCCCGTTTGGTTCCCTAACTATATTGGGTACAGTTCACTTTTGAACTGCTTTAACTATTCAAATATCCTAACTAGCTGCTTCTAGACTCGACTTTGGGGAATTTTATTACTATGAACCTGTCAAAAGTTTTTTTTTTTAACAAATCCTTACTCATCAAAATTTATTTCCTCTCTCTCTCTCTCTCTCTCTCTCTCTCTCTCTCTCTCTCTCTCTCTCTCTCTCTCTCTCTCTCTCTCTCTCTCTCTCTCTCTCTCGATTTATTTCCTTCCATTTTTTTTAGATTTTATTTCCTTTAATTTTTCGATACCTCTCTCTCTCTTCATTCAGTGGGTTTCATTTTTTTGCCATTACAAAGATAATTGTTTTCCTTTTAATGCAATTATGGTTGGCGCGTGGGGATAAGCAATGTCAATAAATAGTAGTAGGTTCCAATAATTTTACAATTTTTCATTTAAAAATATTTAAATTCATTCTAATATATAAATATATTTTAAATTCATCTTAAATAGATTATAAAAAACTCATTCAACTAGGGCTGTTCAAAAAAGCCGTAATTCGACCCGACCCGATATTTCGCCCGGTACCGACCCGATATTCCGACCCGTTTTTGGCTAAACGGTTAATGGGTATTACCCAATTACCCGCTTAAACCCTATTTCTCCCTTTCTAGTTTCTCCCCATTCGACCTTTAGCTTTTCATTCCCGTGACTCACTCTCTCTCTCTCTCTCTGACGATGGCCTAACCCATTCTAACTCGTTTAGACAAGATTCCGTCTCCAGAGCTCGTCCTCGTCGACCCCAAGCCAGAAAAGCTCTGCAGCGAAATGCTCAACCTTCTTAGATGAAAGTGGCTGTGGGTTTTGGTTGCCGATTGGTGGTTTGGTGGTTTTGGTTTTGATTTAAATGAAATCGAATTGATTTTGGTTTTGATTTTAGTTTTGATTTCAGTTTAAATGAAATCCGTTGTGGGTTTTGGTCGCCGATTAGTGGTTTGGATGTTTTGATTTTGGTTTAGTTTTAAATGAAATCAGATTGGTGTTGGTTTCGGTTTTAATGAAATCGGCTGTGGGTTTTGGTCACCGACGGTACAAACATCGTCGTCTCTATTACAGCAGTTGTTGTTGCAGTCGTGGTCATTGCTCTAGTCATTGGACCTGTAGTTATCGGGGCTTTGGGTGGTTGTAGCTCAACTACCATTACAGTGGCCAGTGGTGTGCGTAGAAGGGACAGAGTAATCGTCTTGAGTCATCACTGTGTGCAGGCGTGCGAAGGATATCGAAACATTATCGGGCTAATGGGTATCGGCCAAACGGAATTGATTGAAAGCGGGTCGAGTCGGAAAAACCCTTATCGAGTCGAGTCGGGTCGGGTCGGATAAACAGTCTTACATTCAACCATCTTAATTCATTACTATTCATAAAAAAAAGTTTAGTTCAACTTAACATTCAAACTTAGTCTATTTGTGCCAAGGACAGGGCATACATACCATGAGCCCACGGTAGTACCATGAGAAACCCACGAACGAAAAACTTCAGCTTCATAAGTTTGAAACTTTGCTAGTCTCGATTTGTTAGCAACATTAAGGTTGTATCTAGATAATGACTTGAAATGAGTTGAATTTTTATAAAAATAATAAATTAAGATGATGAAATAAATTTTATAGGATTCATCTAAGATAAGAAAAGATGTGGTTGGATGTTAAATTGAATTTGGATTTGTTTATGAGAAGTTGAAAAACATATGAATTCCACCAATGATTGAGAAGTTGTCGTAATAATTGAATAATTAATTTATTAAATTTTTTTACTAATAAATAACATAAATCAAACATAAATTCCCTCAATGCATGTAAAAATAATTTTCCACTATTTTTTGTACGCAAATTTTTTCTTATTCGAATTTTATAAAAACAAAATAACTATCAATAAAAATACAACAGCATCATGCTTATGTTTTATTTCATTATTTGTGTACATATTATTTAATAAGTAGTACAAAAATTAGACTGATCTCAATGAAGGCTTGGCTGTGTTTTTGGATGTTTAAGTCGGTTTAAAATTGAACTGCACTCAGACATTGCTTCCAACATCTAAACAGGGCCTAAAGAGCAAAGTTGCAAAATGTGAAAGACTCCATTTAGCACTGGGAAGGCCATACATACCTTGAGGCCATGGTATACTATAGGAAGCCTCCGAGTGAAACAACTCTTATTTCATAAGTTTACAACTTTGTTAGCTCGCAACATATATATTTGAATCAATAATAGTTGTACTATCCTAATTTCATGCTTCAAAATAATCGTCCTCCCACTTTGGATGCAAGAAGCAAGAAGCAAGAAGTACAAAAATCAAACTAGAATGGGACACCAACCAGGAAAACTGCTACAATTAGGGAGGCCAGGGGCGTAAACAAGTGTTTATATGTTCCTAGAAGTCATTAATGTCTTACTCCAACAAAACAATGGCCAAAAAGACGAAGAAGAATATATAGTTTCAGAATAATTCACATTAAAAGTCATAACAAAGGCATCAATTCTTGTCCATGCCTAAAACATTACAAATAAGGTTGTACTTGCAGTATGTTTTTTGACAGACTATAGTTGCAGCATAAAAGAAAAGATGAATGGAATTCTACTGGGCCAAAGCACTTGTGTTGTAGACAAGAAGTGCACCTCCTGCAAGAATACCAGCTAGGGTAACAGCCCATATGGCCAAGCCGGTGGTACCTGCAATTTCAACCCCCCAAAAAAAACACAAAAGAACAAATTAATTTTATCGTTCTAAATACAACCTCAAAGTTATAAAATTTATCAGCACCTAGGTTGTCTTACCGCCAACATAGACATCACCAGATGGAGACCAATCATCGGTGTTGTATATAGGACTGCACATCAATCAATTGACTCATATCAGAAAGATGCAATAATAATGGCTTGGAGCCTTGGAGGGTTTGCATGTGTTGTTTAATTTCACAAACTAATGTGGCTTAATATGATTCGACAGATTATTATAGATTATCACATAAAATCACATCAATTTTTGTAGGATTGCTTTTATGTAATCTCTTTATGACAATAACTATAGCAATCCTCGTGGTCAAAACCCAAAAGATAAGAATTTTATTCAATGAGTTGAAGGGCGACATAACCATGTGAAGATAGTTATAAATTTTGAATTGACATCACGCAAAGGTTGGAAATTCAGACTACAATTAGAACTTTGGTGTCTGTTTTGCTTGCTGCCACCTTTGGGACAAGTTTGGCATGAGTTGAGCTAGTTCTGTTTGGTTTTCTTGCATTAAGAATCGATTCCAAAAGAGTTCGAAATCATGATTTCAGATGTTCAAAGTGGATAATTAACCAAGACAACAACATGGCAAAGGCTTTAAATTGAAAATTATGAGCTAGAGAGAAATTTTAAGAACAAACAACATTATTAGTTACACAATGATCATGAACAAAAGTGGTATTATCCCAAACATGACAGAAAAAATAATAATAATAATAATAATTTTAATCAACAAGAAAATAACAATAAAAACTAAGACATCATAGAATTTAAAAAGAATAAAAACAAAAACAAAAGTTAAAAGAAGATAATATTACCTGTATCCATCGACATTAGCGCCATATTTGTCCACAAATTGGTATACACCCTTTCCCTGAATCAATTTCATTTGAGAGTATCGCAAAGATCAAAAGAAAGTTAATAAAAGAGATTCAGAGATTTACTCAATCAATTTTGATTGAAGCTGAATTCATTTGTTAGAACCCAAAAACAAGTTTGTACTAAATTAAGAACAATTTTTTGCACCTTATACTTCCTCCCGGATGCGTCTACTTTCTCCTTAAGATCCAAGCTACCGTTAATTCCTAAATAACAAGGAATTTTTCAGAAAAAACCAACCACTCACATGAATATTAATTATATATAAACATATAATAAAAATTAATACCATAAGGCTTGTCGGTCTTGATCTTCTTCCCACTGGCCTCAACTTTGAATGAGAAATTAGTCCTTGCAAGAGAGGGAAGCCCTCTCACTGCTGACTTCTCTACTGCGAAAGGAGTTGGTTTTAGACTCACTGAAGCCATAACTGATGCCGCCATTGCTGCTCTGATCTGCTTCTAATTAGCTTAAACTAAATTTCTTGGTCTTTGCCTTAATATTCCACCGCTTTGCTTGCTTGCTTGCTTGCTTGCTTGCTTGCTTGAACGCGTTGGCCCAAAGTTCATGCCATCATCCCCCATAATAATACCGTCCAGAGAGTGGCGATTGGCCATGTAACACGTGGCAGATCTTGTGTGGCTAAACTCTTGATATGGTTTTGCAAAACATTATCCAAATCCCAAGCTCTGTGGCCAGTTCTGTGTGAGGCATACACAAGACCCTCAACCTCATCCTTTCACAGGACACGTGGAGTACTGATGGTCACAGGATTGGAATCATGATTCCTCCTAGAAACAGAAATCATATGGATATCACTCAGTAAAAATGATAAATATACATTGGATTATTTTACATAAAAATTTACACAATATATATATATATATAAAGTTAGGGTAGTTTTATAAATTCCTTAATAAAATTAAAATTATTTTATCAAAATATTTTTACTTTATAACATGTATTGTGTAAAATGTTATATAATATGTTATGAATATATATTTCTCATCATTTAATTGTATGTATCACATTTTTATTTACTATAATAAATTATATATGACTGTTTATAAATTTTTAAAAAATAAAAATTAATAAAAATGTCACTTTATACATATGATGGAATGAAAGTGTAATATTTATAACCTCACTCTAATTAGATTCCTACTTTAAAAATATTATGTAGTCGTTAATATTTCTCTTCCGGAAGAATGTAGATGGCCTCGTCCCAAACGCAACCAATAAGGTGAACAAGGTGTTTCAGAATTTAAAATCTTAATACAGTAATATGCATATTTATTCAAACAATCATAAATCTCGAATCTATTATAAAATTAAAGAAGAAATTATTATTACAAGAGAGAAATATATAAGAAATTCTTTAAGAACTCTTAATAATTGAAACTTTCTTCTCTCTCTATATTTTCTAATGAATTTCATAACAACTGAAACTCATATTTATAGGCATTGAAATTACTATACAAGTTACTATGTAAGTCATTATACAAGATTTAAAATAATAGTAGTGGGGTCATCACATAATTTTAGTAGTGAGACAGGGGGCGGCAGCCGTCCCTCCAATCGATCTTCGTTTCATTACACTCCCCATTGAATGACCACCTATAAAAAATCTGCATCGTTAAAATCTTGCTAAAGAAAAATCTAATGAGAAAAAAAACCAACGGCGAAGGAAAAATAATACAGTCTTCTTATGTATCCACAAGTGCTTTAAGATTACCTCATTAAAACCTTACAAACAAAAATCCAGTGAGACAAAACCTTAGCGAAGGCAAAAAAGTACAATCAGCACAAGTCTTCAGGACATTTACTCTCCCTGAAAAGTGCATGACAATAGATATTTGAGTTTTCGCATTCCAATGTTATGCACAATCTTCTTGAATGTCGCAGTTGGTAATGCCTTTGTGAATAAATCTGCCAGATTATCACTAAATCGTATCTGCTTGACATCAATTTCACCTTTCTCTTGAAGTTCATGAGTATAAAAGAATTTAGGTGAAATATGTTTGGTTCTGTCACTTTTGATTTATCATCTTCTGATTTGAGTGATACAAGCAGTATTATCTTTATATAAAATTATTGAGCTATTATTGATCATGGAGAGTCCACACTTTTCTTGGATATGTTGAATTGCTGATCTCAGTCAAATACACTCTCGACTTGCTTCATGAATAGCAATAATCTCTGAGTGATTTGAAAAAGTAACAGATAGTGTCTGCTTAACAGATCTCCATGATATGGCAGTATCTCCATAAGTAAATAAATATCCAGCTTGAGATCTACCTCTGTGTGGGTCTGAAAGATAACCTACATCTACATACCCAATCAATTGTAGACTTAATCCACGTTGATAAAATAATCTCATATCAATCGTACCATGAAGGTAATAAAGGACATGTTTAATGTCATTTCAATGTCTTCGAGTTGGTGCAAAACTATATCTTGTAAGCAGATTAACTGATAATATAATATTTGGTCGAGTGCAATTTGCAAGATACATCAAAACTCCAATTGCACTGAGATATGGTACTTCAGGACCAAGAATTCTTCATCGTAATCACAAGGACGGAATGTATCATTCTTCACATCAAGTGTTCGAACAATCATTTGAGTACTCAGGGAATGAGCTTTGTCCATATAAAAATGCTTCAGGACTTTCTCAGTATACATGGACTGATGAATAAAAATTCCATTTGGCAAGTGCTCGAGCTACAGGCCGAGACAGAATTTTGTTTTGCCAAGATCTTTCATTTCAAATTCATTCTTTAAATATGTAGCGGTTCTTGAGATCTCTTCAGGAGTTCCTACAATATTTAAATCATCAACATAAACCGCAATAATGACATATCTGAATTTTGATTTCTTAATAAAAACACATGGGCATATAGGATTATTATCAAATCCTTCTTTCAATAGATATTCGCTTAAGCGATTATACCACATGCGTCCGGATTGCTTCAACCCATATAAAGATCTTTATAGTCTGATAGAGTACATATTTCTAAATGTACTTGTAGATGCTTCAGGCATTTCATTAGGGCTGTAAAAAGATCAGATTGGACCGGTGGACCGGACCAGACCATTTGTCCCGGACCGAGACCGAATGAAATTCGGTCCGGTCCGGTCCAAATTTTACATGCACCGATTAATTCCGGTCCGGTCCAGGTCCAAAGGATTTCTCCCCCTGGACCGGACCGAACCCCACATATATATATTTATATATGTATATATAAAAATAGTATATAAATTATAATATTAATATTAATATAAATTAATATATAAATATATAATATATATTAACAGATAATATATATTAACATATTAATATATAATATATACTCTTATAATATTAACATATTATTATTTATTAGTTGACTAGTTGTAGTATAAAAATATAAATTATAATATATCTATATAGAATATTAGTAATAACATATAAGTAATAAGTGTATTATTATTATTTAATATATTATTACTAATTTATCAACATTTACTAATATATAAATATATAATATACTAATGTAATAGTATTATTAGTTATAATTTACTAACATACTTAATATATAATATATACTAACATATTAATATATAATATATACTCTTATAATATTAACATATTATAATTTATAGTAGTTAAATTTGGGCCAAAAAAATATTTGATCATTGTAGAATTTTAGATTAAATTTAGCTCATTAAATCATAGGGGGCACCCCTGGTCCGGACCGGACCGCCCCTAGACCGAATTGGACAGGACCGGTATGGACCGAACTCCTGTTCGATCCGGTCCAGAGTGAAAGAATTCTTGGACCGTATGGAATCAGTCCACAAATTTCTAGGATCGGACCGGACCGGATCGGACCGGACCGGATCGGACCGGACCGGATCGGACCATTTACACCCCTACATTTTATATCCTTTAAGGATTTTTATATATATGTCATGGTCTAAAATCCATTTAAATATGCAGTGACCACATTCATCAACCGCATTTCTAATCCTTTTGTAATAATCAGACTAATCAAAAATCTAAATGTGATTGCATCCATAACGGGAGAATATGTTTCTTCATAATCAATCCCGGGTTTCTGCAGGAAACCTTGTGCTACAAGTTGTGCTTTGTACCGCAAAATTTCATTTTTCTCATTGCGTTTTCGTACAAATACCCACTGATATCCAACAGGCATTACACCCTTTAATATTTGGATAACAGGTCCAAATATTTCTCACTTGGCTAGCGAATTTAATTCAGTTTCAATAGTTGCTTTCCATTTTGGTCAATCATTCCTACATCGACATTCTTCGACGGTTTTTGACTCACTTTTTTCATTACTTCTAATAATGTCAAGGGCCATTTTATATGAAAATATGTTGTCGAAAATAGTTTTATTTCTATCTAGAATTTCTCCAGTATTCATGAAATGTATTGAGATCTCATTATTTTCAGGTACATGTTCCTCTTCAAGGGAAAATATTTCATGAACGCCTCTTCAGGAAGTCCCTTTTCAGGAGATTTATACTTTTCAGGAGTTTCCTCTTCAAGAGGTTCTGGAATAGAATATTTGAACTCTTTAGGAGCACCAATTATATTTGTAGCATGTATTGTGGGTACGTGTTTTTCAGGAACACCAAATTCATTTTGTATTCTTTTCCTTTTAGGAATTTTGTCTTTTGTACCAATAGGTCTTCCACGCTTCAGGCGTTTCTTAGACTCACCTATTGCTGTTTTGACAATTTGTCATTCAGGGACTTCAATTCTTGCTGGAGCATTAACAGCAGGAATATAAGATTTTACTACACCTTTAGTGTCAGTAAATACATCGGGTAATTGATTTGCAACATTTTGTAAATGAATAATCCTCTGAACTTCCAGTTTACATTCATTTGTAGGAGGATCAAATTGAGACAAGGTCTTATTATCCCAAGTAATATCTTGTCGTGCTTCAGGCACCGACTTTTTTTTACCCATTAATGGAAAAGTGGATTCGTCAAAATGACAATCCTAAAAACGTGCTTTAAACATATCTCCTGTAAGGAACTCAAGATATTTGATAATAGATGGAACATCCAAACCAACATATATCCCAAGTCTACGTTGAGGACCCATTTTTGTACGTTGTAAATGTGCAATTAGAACATATACAGCACATCCAAAAGTACGAAGATGAGAAATATTTGGTTGTTGACCAAATGCAAGCTGTAATAGAGAATATTTATGATATGCAGATGGTCTAATGCAAATTAATGATGCTGCATAAAGTATAACATATCCCCAAGCAAAAATAGGAAGTCTTGATTTCATAAGTAATGGTCTAGCGATAAGCTGAAACCTTTTGATCAAAAAATCAGTTAAGCCGTTTTGAGTATGTGTATGGGCAACAGGATATTCAACATCTATTCCTATTGATATGCAATAATCATCAAAAACTTAAGATGAAAATTCACCTGCATTATCCAATCGAATAGTCTTAATTGGATACTCAAGAAATTGTACTCGTAATTTGATTATCTGAGCAAGAAGTTTAGCAAATGCAACATTTCTAGTGGAAAACAAACAAACATATGACCATCGACTAGATGCATCAATCAAAATCATAAAGTATCTAAATGGTCCACTTGATTGATGAATAGGCCCACATATATCTCCGTGAATCTTTTGTAAAAATGATGGAGATTCAACAATGACTTTTGAAGGAGATGGTCTGATAATCAACTTACCTTGAGAACATACAGAGCATGGAGATTCATTGGGTAGAAATATTTTTTGATTCTTTAAGGGATGCCCATGTGAGTTTTCAATAATTCGTCTCATCATTATAGATTCCGGATGTCCAAGGCGATCATGCCAAGTCATAAAGATTTTGCGGTCAATGCACTTCTGGTACATTACCACATATGATTCAATTGTTCTCATTTTTGTATAATACATTCCAGAATATAGAGCAGGTAGTTTTTCTAATACGAACTTCTATCCCGATATTGTTTTAGTAATAAGAAAATGCTCTTTACCGCCTTTATTGGTCGTTTCAATATGGTAATCATTACCACGTATATCTTTGAAACTCAATAAATTTCTTCTGGATTGTGAAAAGAATAGAGTATCATCAATACAAAATTTGGTGCCATTAGACAACATAATATAAGCTCTTCCAAAGTCCTCAATTAAATCTGATAAACCTGATATGGTATAGACATAGGCTTTACTTAGTGTTAGATTTTGAAAATATTTCTTTTCTTTGAGATTTGTGTGAGTTGTAGTACTGTAAGCCAGACATATATCTTTATCATTCAATTAAGAGATAAAAAGCTCATCAATGTGATTCATGATTCTACAAAAATATACAAAATTTTTATTACAGATAATAGAAAGAAAATACATCAATTGAGTGGAACACTTCCATCTCCAATTAAGTGGTCAATTCTACCTTCAAGATAATTAAAGAAATCCGTGACATCAAGATGAGTAATATCTACATCTACTGAATCTAATAAATCATCTGATGATTTTACTAAATTTGTTTCATGCATTTTATTCTTTCATTTAATAGATGCTTGATATAAATCAGTTAAGTGCATAACCGTACGACAAGTACGTGACCAATATCCAGTTATTCCACATCTATGGCACACCTCTTCACTTCTCTTTGAAGAATTATTCTAGGGATTTTTGTCCATTTCTGAATTGTACCACTTCTGATGATATGGTATATTATTATTATCCATTTTACTTAGGTCACTTCTGGGACCGATATTTCTATCATTTCTCCTACCACATCAACGCTATCGATTTCTTCTAAAGGATGCACCATTCACTTTTGGGAATGATGCAAACCTATTACCATTCACTTTAGGTGGGAATGATATTGAGTCAGTAGGGCGTAACTGGTGGTTTTTCAATAAGAGTCCATTGTTCTGCTCAGCTACTAAAAGACATGATATAAGTTCAGAATATTTCTTGAACTTTTTCTCTCGATACTGCTACTACAGGAGCACATTCGAGGCATGAAAAGTAGAATAAGTCTTCTCTAGCATATCATCATCGGTGATTTTCTCACCGCATAATTTTAGTACTGAGCTTATTTTAAAAAGTGTGGAATTATACTCATTAACACTTTTATAATCTTGCAACCTCAGGTGCAACCATTCATAACGAGTTTTTGGGAGGATGACAGTTTTCTGGTGTTCATACCTCTCCCTTAAACTGTTCCACAAAATATAGGAGTTTTTTATTGTAAGATATTCAGTTTTTAATTCTTTGTGAAGATTGTGGCGAAGAAAAATCATTGCTTTAGCACGGTCCTGCAAGGACGTTTGATTTCCTTCTTTAATTGTTTCACCCAGGCTCATCGCATCAAGATGGATTTCAGCATCAAGTATCCAGGATAAAAAAAAATTTCCAGATATGTCAAGAGCAACAAATTCTAATTTTGTAAAATTTGTCATTTTCTACACATATATATATTGAAATAAATATATGTATCTCAGAAAATATATTTATAAATTCACACAGATTTTAAATAATAATCATCAATAAAATATATCAAAGACTGTAAATAATATATTGAAAAACTTATAGAGGAATAAGACTACTAGCTTTAGAATTGGTAGAATCGTCGTACTGTAACGTGTTATAAAACTAAAGAAGAAACTACTATTGCAAGAGAGAAATATATAAGAAATTCTTTAAGAACTTTTAATAACTGAAAATTTATTCTCTCTTTATATTTTCTTATGAATTTCATAACAACTGAAACTTATATTTATAGATCTTAAAATTAATATGCAAGTTACTATGCAAGTCACTATACAAGTCATTATGTAAAATTTAAAATAATAGTGGTGGGGTCATTCACATAATTTTAATGGTAGAACAGGAGGCAGCAGCCGTCCCTCCAATCGATTTTCGTTTCATTATAAAATCAGAATTTTAGAAATCAATAAAACAATAAAGATGAAGATGAAGATTGAAGATGAAAAGTCTAGTTCTTTTATTTGTTACACCTTGTACATCATTTATATGGCAATTTAGATTTGTAAGAGATTTGATTAATAAATTATATATTTGTAGAGGCTCGAGGGTATGTCTTCTGCAACAGTTTACAAATAAATGTCTTCTCTAAAAGAATTCTTTAAAACCAAAAACCAATCCGATCGAGTGTTTAGACACCACTATAAATCCACTTTTTTATAAGGTATAAATCCATTGTATGTCCTTCTTTCACGAAAATAGGTTTTTTTTCTCTTAGTTTTTTGGTAAACTTAGAACTTATTTGGAGTTGCGTTTCAAACTTTCAAAAATATTTTTAAGCAGTTAAAAGTACTTTTAAATCAATAAAGAAAATGACATATTTGATAACTTTATCAAAAATATTTTAATCAGTAAAAAAAGTTGAAAGTCGACTTTTTTAAAAAGCACCAAATTGAAGCGTTTATCAAAAAACTCCTACAGATAACTGTATATTAAAAAAAATTATTGTAACTAACTTTAAAAGCATTTTAGATGCATGTTTACCAAAATGTAAATAGCTTTTAAAATATAGAACTTATTATTTAAGTTATAAGCCATAAGCTCTAAAGTTATAAGTTACATTTCTGACCACAATCCCAAACTTGCATTTAGAGTTTACTCTCTCGAACTTTGGTCTATAGAGTATTGCTAAGTGAGGTGATTTAGCAACTCTGTGTGAGGGGGACGAGGAGCAGTAGGAGATAGAGGTTAGTAATGAGGACATTTTATCATCTGTTTTAAAGAGCAAGAAGTGCATAATGTCTTGTCTAATTTCTGATAAGGAGATCAATCGAGGGACCTTCAGAACTACGTTATCAAGACTATGGCAAGTTGATGGCAAGGTAGTTTTTAAAGAGGTGGGTTGGAACAAATTTTTGATAGAGATTAAGGAGGTTTCGAACAAGAGGAGATCAATTCTGAATGGCCATCCCTGGTCATTTAATAAATTCTTAATTTGCAGACATGATTGTGAAGGGGCTGAGTCATTAAAAGAGATGCAATTCTGAATGCCATGATCTGGCAATTGTTGGTATGACACATGGTATGGGTGAAAAGTTAGGCAGCACAATAGGAGAAGTCATCATGGTGGATACTAATAGAAGTGGAACTTGTTGGAGAAAATTTTTATGTGTCAAAGTCATGCTAGGCATTATTAAACCTCTTGCTAGAGGTAGATTTTTATCTTTGTGTGATACTAAGTACTGGATACCATTTAAGTATGAGAGAATGTCAAACTTTTGTTACCATTGTGGCATGATCAAACACAGTATAAAAATACATGATTACTTGGAGAAGGGGAAAACAATTATTGATGGTTTTAATCAACAATATAGGGCTTGGTTGAGGGCAAGTAGTAAAAGATCTCATGGCAATTTTTCCCAGGCAAGGAATATTCATGTCAATGGAGATTCATCGGAGAGTGACCGCTGGGAGGTCTCTAGTGAGTCACAAGGAGATACCACTTGAAAGATGGAAAGAATTATCAAAAGGGAATAAGTATGGAATGTGGTCAAGATAATTGATTCAAATATCTTGTTTTGGTAACAAGAATAAATCATCACTAGCAAGACAAGTGACCAAGATCAGGATGCTACGAGGGTGGCAGAGATTGCCACGAAAACTTATATGGCAGGTGCTGTTTCTAATCAGGACATGATTGGAGGCAAGGAACTAGGAGAGGGGGGTTTATTAGCATGCAATAATAAGGAGACGTGGTTTTCCTCTAGCTAGGTCAACTCTCGTGAAATTGAGACTCATCTCACAGGTGGCAAGAGAGTTACTAAAAAGTAGCTGAGTTGGAAGAAAATAGCTCAGGCTGGGGCTCCAAGTGAGGTGGATTAGTTCAAAGTTGGCAAAGATGGTTTTGAAAGTTGGCTCCCAATCTAACAAAAGGAATCCAAAAGAAGCAATGGGTGACATAGCAATTAAATTGAAGTTTCCTTAAGAGGTGGAGAGGATGGAGAACGAATGGCAGTGGCTGTTGTACAGCCTTGACAATAGCCATGAAACTCATCAGCTGGAACTGTCGAAAGTTTGGGAACTCTTAAACAGTTCATGAGCTTCACCTTTTGGTGAAGGAAAATGTCTCATAGGTGGTATTTCTTTCTTAAACTAAATGTAGAAGGGAGAAAATGGAGAAGATTAGGAACAAGCTAGGATTTGATCAAAGTTTTGTGGTTGACTGTTGTCTACATTCTATGCTAATCCTGATGTGGGAATGAGGAAAAAGAGTTGGCATTGTTGAGAACGTTAAAGACCACAAATCAGAAGGCATAGTTATGCATGAGAGATTTTAATAAGATACTCAATAATGATAAAAATTTTGGTGGTGCAAATAGAACTTTCTCTCAAATGGAAAGGTTTAGAGAAGCTGTCGAGTTTTGTGAGTTCAATGACCTGGGATATCAGGGATCTAAGTTCACTTGAAACAATAGAAAGAGGAGGAGAGTTTATAAAGAAAAGCTGGATAGAGTACTAGGTAATAACTATTGGCCTATGCTCTTTGCTACTATTGTTGTACATGTACTACCTGTTCAAACATCAAATCATTCACCATTATTCACTTCTTGTGCTAATGATGAGAAAGAGGAGAAAAGGCAAGGAAAGTTGTTCAGATATGAGGCATGCTAGTCAAAAAAGCATGAATGCAAAAAAATCATTAAAATTGGATGAAGGGGCTCTATGAGAGGATGCTACTCTATGAGCAATGTAAAAATTGGCCTGAAGAGGTGTAAGGATTAGTTGAGGGTTTGGGCTAAGGCAAATGGTGGTAGCCAGAGAAAGCAAACAAGTCTAAAGAGGGAGATGATTCGGGAAATACAAAAACTAAACCAATGAGACTCTAATGAGACAATTAAAAGGCTTCAAGATGAGGTGGATGGTATGCTGGAAGATGAGGAGATAAGGTGGAGACAAAGATCAAAGCACTTGTGGCTCAATGAGGAGAGCAAAAATACAAACCATTTTCATAAGTGTGCATCTCAAAGAAGACAACTTAATGCAATAAGGAAAATCTCGAATGAAAGAGGACAGGTAGCAAGTAATTAGGTGGAAGTGAGTGAGATGTTTCAAAGGTATTATCAAGACCTTTTTAAAACATCTCAGTCGAGGGGTATTGATGATGTTTTGATAGATATTGAGCCTATCGTAGGCCTTGAAATGAATAGGCGACTCCAAAAGGTTTGCACACATGAGGAAGTGAAAAATGCAACTTTTGAAATGAACCCTATGAGCTCTCTAGGTTTAGATGGTTTCTCGGCTGGCTTTTACCCAGATAATTGGGATGTGATAGATTCTAAGGTGATTTCTACTGTTAAGGAAGTTCTATCTTCAAGAAGAGGTGTTGCAGGCATCAATGAGACTTTTATAGCTCTACTTCCCAAGAAGAAACATCCACTTTTAGTCTCTAAGTACATGCCTACAAGTTTATACAATGTACTTTATAAAATTGTCTCTAAAAGTGTTGGCTAATAGGTTGAAACTGATCCTGCCTAATCACATTTTTCCCTCACAAAGTGCATTTCTCCTAGGTCGATTGATCTCTAATAATATAATTGTGGCCTATGAAGCCACGCATTCCATGCAACATTGGATGAGAGGAAAAAATGAAGGATATACAGCACTAAAACTAGATATAAGCAAGGCCTATGATAAAATTTAGTGAAAATCCTTAGCTTTTGTCATGAAGAAAATGGGGTTTGGGGAGGAGTGGTCTAAGATGATTCTGCAATGTGTTGGTTCAGTGAGCTATTCCTCATTGATTAATGGCTCATCAGTGCAGAAGGTGTTTCATCCATCAAGAGGCTTAAGATAAGTGGATCCCCTATCCCTTTATCTGTTCATACTTTGCTCAGAAAGTTTAGATAAAATGTTGGATAAGGTTGAGGAGAGAAGTTTCATATATGGCTTCCCTTTTAATAGAGGATCTTTATTGATTAACCGCCTATTTTTTGCATATAATAGCCTGCTTCTTTTGCAAGGCTAATGATTTTAAATGAACAAGTTGGTCAGGTTACTGAATTCTTATGAATTAGCTTTGGGACAAAGACTCAATATAGAGAAGACGGCTATTTACTTCAACCAAAATACAAGATCAGCTGCAAAAGAAACTATATTGTCAGCAGCTAAATTGAGGGAAACTAGATCCTATGAGAAATACCTGAGCTACCTTCCGATATGGGAAGACATAAGTTGGTTCCTTTTAGACCCATATATATTAGATGAGATGAAACACTTCTTTTATTAAAACGGAACCTTAATGATTAGTAAAAAGTGATAAATAGTTTTCTAATTATTTAATTCGATATTGGATGGTCATGAAAAGATAACAACAGAAAGAATAGTGAATAACATTTCTCTATTCCAAAGGATGGTAATATGGTATCTAATAGGAAAGTTCTATACAATACACATCATCATCACACTCTTATCCTAGTGTCTGGATGTGGTATTATCTCTCCACCATTAAATTTGTTATTTTAAAAATCAAAGTAAATTTAATGGTTGATGGACAACATCGCGTCGGCAATATTGTTTTTAATGAGTTGATGGCATGGACATTATGTCTGTTATTCATTAAATCGCAATAGCTTAATGTCTTATGGTAAATAGTCTGTTCGAAATTGTATTAATAGCTGAAAGAAAAAATGATAGCTATTTTGATTTTGTTCATCTTTAGTTTTATTTTTACTTTTCAAGTTGTTCGTAATTAAAAGATCTAATTGATTCTTATGCAAGAATAACTTTAAAAGTGAAAATTGAAAACCCAGACATTTTTTTGTGAACAAATGAAAACCGAAAGATTGATGTTACATTTGAACTCATATTATAACTACTTTTGTTAATGGATGCCAAACCAAAAAATAGGTGCCGGTGGGCTCCATTTAGGGCTAGTTTGGATAGTCATAGAATACTCCACTATGAGAAATGCTACTTCCACGTACGAATTTTTCTGATTTAGTCTCCCGCCTGATGTGGCATGCTGACGTGCAGTTAGTTGCTTTATCTCTAAATTCAGATTTTGCCTTCATCTCTTCGAAAATCAAATCTTCCAAAAGTTACTCCCAGCTCTCGATCATCTCGTCTCGTATACATCGTATGGAAGCAGTTCTTATGTCCGCCCAACTCTCTCTGCAGCTCCGACTCAGTTGCCTGGATCGCAGTCATGCCCGCTCGTGTTTTTTCTGTTAGTTCGGTGGAAAAAGAAAGCAAATGTGGGAAAAAGAAATTAGTGATTTTTTGGGTTTTGTAGGTGGAAAGGCAAAGCCTTTGAAGCAACCCAAGTCCAACAAAAAAAAATATACATGTATTTATCATGGGGCTGATATATGATCTTTGGCTGTTTTTATTATAATAGGAATATCAACTGAGCCTTGCTATATTTATCAAAAATCATATTGCATCGCATTCGGTGTCTTTCAAATATTTCTCTCACAAATTTCCAATTTTCATCTGCCGTCGGGGCTCACGATTCTGTCACAAATTCCTAATCTTCATCATGAACTTTCAAAAAATCATTCACGAATCAGGATAGCTTGTCCATATATTTTCCTTAGCTTTATAGCAATGAATGATACTCCAAAAAAAAAAAAAATACAGAGAAAATTAGACAGCTTACATGGCCAATATGAGAAAGGCCAAAGAAAGTTTAGAAAAAGAGATTGCAGAAATATACCATGCGATAAAGGAAGTGCTCTTTCATTAACATTCACCACATGGGGAAAGAGTGATATTCACCAAAATGGGTAGCGAACGCTGGAAATGGTGTGATATTCACCAAATACGTTGGTGATTCAGTGAAGGTGAATGGACTCACGAAGGGGAACCTTGAATGTGTTAGGGCCCTCAGTCTAGTCCCTAAACAATAGGGACTTCTAGGTTCATACTTCATTGTAATGATTGATCACATCTCATCGATTTAGTTGGTTTTGACCATTTTCTAACTTTCTTGAGTTCCTATGGCTATGGGGTTATGGAGTTTATTAATGGATTTGGTGTGGATAAGAAGATATGGTAGTCTAAGTGATAAATTATGGTTAAAAATGATTAAATAAATGTCCTTTGGATAGATTTATGTGTTGTTAGGATCTTTTTGATAAGGTATATGACTTATAAGGTATAGGGAAACTAAAGTTTTAGTGGAGGCTTAAGTGGATCTCAAGATTTGGAATATAGGTCTAGGATTTTGATATTTGGATAAAGTTAAGGCTAACCTTTCTTCCAAATCAACTCAAGCTCAACCCATCTTCCAAATCTCTTTTTGGTATTTTTGATATAAAAAAAAGTGTGAGAAAATAAAGGAACAAACTAGAAGATAGAATAACAATGCAAGATAAATGTGGAAAAGAAACTACTCATAAGATTAAAAGATAAATGGAAAACATCAATTCACAAATTGCATGGTGTAATCCTCTTTGAGAGATTCACAAATTTCACCTTAGAAGCCCAAGTGCAACGGCACCACGATGATCTCTGAAACAAACCTATTCCTCCCTAGGAAAATATGCCTAATGTTCAAAAAATTTCAACGATGCAAAATAAACTACCTAAAGTCCTATTTATAAGAAAATAAGTTGGAGACTCCTAATGAATCCCATAAAAAATAAATCAAATCCTACTTGAACTAGGAAAAGATAAATTAAATCCTAATTGAACTACAAAAGATAAACTAAATCCTAATTGAACTAAGACTCTACTAGACTTGGCATTTGGATGGCCTAGGATGCCCATGGCATAGGCCATGAGTGGAGTGTAAGAAGACCGAACCGGACTGGTGGACCAGACCAAGACCAGACCAGACCGGATAAAATTTAGTCCGGTCCAGTCCATTTTTTGCATAGACCGAACATTTCTGGTCCAGTCCTGATCCATGGCATTTCCCCCCTAGTCCGAACCAGATTGGACTGAATGACTCTTTTTTTTCTCTTTATATATATATATATATATATATATATATAATAGTATATAAATTATAATATTAATATTAATATAGATTAAGAGTGGTAGTATAATATATTAATATATAATATATACTCTTATAATATTAACATATTATAATTTATAGTAGTTGACTAATTGTAGTATAAAAATTATAATTTATAATTTTTTTTTTTACTTTTTTATTTCAATTATTTTTCCTTTTGCCACTTGTTTAAAGAGTAAGTTTTTTTTAATATTATTTGGCTTAAATCTATGATAAATACGTAAACTAGGCTAAAAATAATTAAATTTGGGTTAAAAATTATTTTCATCATTGCAAGATTTTGGATTAAATTTAATCCATTAAATCATATCAGGTGCCCCTAAACCGAACCGGATTGCCCTTAGACCGAATAGGAGTTTGGTCCAGTCCAAGATGGGAAAATTTTTTGACCGAATGGAACCAATCTATGTTTTTTCCCAAACCAGACCATTTACACCCCTAGCCATAGGCATGCTGGTGCATGGCTGCCTGCTAGTGCTGCCAAGGCATTGAGCTGCTGCGTGGGCATGTCGATGCCACCGTTGGGCTGTTGGTGCACGTTGGTAGTGCTAATGGGCGTGCTGATGAGCATGTCGAGGCACGCTGGGCTACTGGCAAGCATGCTGGGGTTGCTGGCCTGTACGCTGGGCGTGACACTAATCTCGCTGGCTGTCTTAGCATATTCTGTGAGGCTGTCAAGGCATGTCAGCGATAGTGTCAGGGTGCTGTTAAGGCTAAGTCGTGGCACTATCAAGATGTTGTCAGTGTCAAGCTGTGGCACGATCAAGTGGGAACAAATGAGTCACGCCCCAATTGACCTGTACATCTCTTTCGAACTTCTTAGAGCATACTCTAGACTCCTAAAGAAGTCTTCCAATGTTGTGCTTACCCTCACAAGTGGTGCAATCTCGGGTATCCATGTATGTCTAAGACCTTATTCATGGACGATTTTTGATAGGGTCTCAACAAAATGGCCCTTCTGAACGTTTTCTATTTTTTGTTTCTTGTCTTTTGTTTAGTTTTTTTAATTATATGTGTCAGTATACGTGTTTTTACACATCAGGCAGTAATAGAAATCGGAAAGACATGTGACTGTAGAAGTACTCCTCCACTATTATTTATTATTTTATAATTATTTTTTTACCTACTTTTCACTATTAATCACTACTATTCAATGTTCATTACATTCTTATTATTTTTTTACTACTATTTATAAAATATATGAAATCACTCACCACCCAAATGTAACCACCACCCAAATGTAACTTAGTGCCGGTTTTTATGACAATCATTGTTGTTACAATGCGAAGGTCACTCAAAAAAGTAAAAACATCATTAGGAGTTGTTTTCAACGACGGTTTATAAGTGCCGTTATAGCTATATATTATAATATTTGTGGCGAGTTAAGCCAACTGCCAGTAGAATTTCTTCGTTGTTCTTTTTCTGTTTTTACAGAGGTTTGAGGTTTATGAGGATCCTGGATGCTATTGCCAGGAACTCAGGAAGGGAGAGGAAATAAAGAGTGGAACAATTAAAGAGCTCAAACATATACAATTAATACGTAAATAATCTAGCAATTACATAAGTGCATGCTTATAGTCTGCAATCATGAATATATATCAGAACATTCGTTCAACTAAAAGAGCTTATGAATATACTTTGTATTTTATTTTTTTATTCTGTTGATCACAATGATCACTTTCATGAAGCAATTTTATGCCACTATTGTTACAGTTTCCCGAAAAATCTTTCACCAATATAAAGCCCAACCAAATTCCAGATGGCTAATGATACATTTACACCTCTTTTATTACTGCTTTACCATCCAGTTATTTTTTTCTTTTTTTCTTTTTGCTATTTGAATGGGATTAAAAATCCCAAAACATAAACTTATTGCATAATCTAGAAGAATATAAGTTCAATCAGCCAAAGAAATCATGTAATTTAATTTTAAAATTAAATTATATGATTATGTTGGTCGATTAATTTTATTTTCTTCTGGATTATGCAAGAAGGTCATTTCTACAGATTTTCAATCCAGATTCAAAGAGCGAAAGGAAAAAAATAACTGGATAGTAAGGTAGTAGTAAATGAAATATATGGATATCATTATCCATGCAGATACACCTAAATTTTAACATGTCGCTGCCCAGATGATAGACAGTAGAGGAAGTTATTTAGTAAAATGATGAGAGGATTGTTACCAACAGCTAGAAAGCTTGGAAGCAGCAGCTATGCCACTAACTATGGCACCTTCAATATTTGGACTAACACAGAAATCTCCACAAAGAGCAATCCTTTTGTTCTTCTCCCAAAGGCACTTCTCCTCTCTGGCAATGCTTGTAGCAGGAAATGCACTCCCCCTATAAGAACATTGAAGGTATTACATATCTAGATACTTGGCAATATAGAGTTTCTACATGTATTGAAATGATGTTATACAATTCAGTGTTCGATTAATAAGTAGAAAAAACATAAATTTCTCCCAAGATAACATAGAACGAAAGACTAGTAAAAAATAAAAATTAAATAGAGTCGTTGGATTGATTAAAAAGCATAGTCACGAAGAGAAACTCTTTATCTCTTCCCCCAACCCCCAAAAATAAAAAGCAAAATAATCAAGAGTCTAATATCGCAAAGTTGGAACTGAAATCTCGTACTCATTTAGCAGTCAGTGCAATATGGCCACAGATTCGCTGCAGATAAGTTTCTATTTTATACACACCCAGTAAAAGAAAAAAAAAATCATTGCTATAATTATGAATCGGCACCTGCAGTGAATTCAATAACACAAGCAACATCATCACAAGGCAAATGCAACTAAACATTTTTTTAGTAAGTAAAACACAGCTAAATATTTTTTTTTAATGAGTAAAACATTTATTCGGACAACTAAATAGTCATGGTTCAAGTACACGGCTAAAACATTATCTACAACTATGGGCAACAGACACCAATCAACTCTTTCTCTATTTCAGTTGAGCATAATAGACAGATTATCAGATAGCCTGAACCCTATCCTTACATTTAAAAATCTTTTCATAAAAAAAAAGTAGCCCCCATCCCTCCCCCACAAAGCTCCTTTCTTAAGAGTGCTCAATACACAACAAAAACAGATAAGCGTGCACCAGTCTCAGGATACAGAGAGAGAGAGAGAATGAAGAAGAAATGCTATAGTGAACCAACCTATGGTGTTGCCACAGTTCCAATTCCATTTTGAGTACTCAAGAGAGTAATGATAGGGGTATGGGATATACACGGGAAGTTTTGTACCTGCTGACATGGCAGTGCCAGTTCAGCATGAACAGTTATCTCCTTTTCTTAAACACAAAAAGTGTAATGAAACAATGATCTGTACTAAGCTTTTGTTGGAATGTACATGTTGGTCTATGTCTTGTGGATATTGGCAGCTCTGTGGGATAATCGTTATGATTATTTTTACGAACTGGTTGTGAGAGAAATGTTATCTGGTCATTACCAATTTGTTATGCATCACACTCGTGCTGAGAATATTTCCATACTCAACCATGACTTAGGTTTCTTTTGGCCTTTCCCAAATTACATTTCACTATCTAATCATAAAAGATAAAATTGTTCTTGTGGTATATGATTTCATAAAATTCATTTTTTTTGAAAAAAAAATGGAGAGTATTCTTTCTGCTGAAGTGGCACTGCCATCAGCATTTACAAAACTCACACATACATCTCTACCTGAATCAGTATCTTAAAAATGCAGCAGCGGAGGAATACAAGATAGACAGCTTTCACCATATTCCCTAATGATATCATTTATAGTAGAAAGATAAGACCCCTGGAAGAGAGAGACTGTTTATATATATATATATATAAGTAATCGCGAATTTTATTAATCAAAGAATGTGCAAAATGCCAATTACAAAAAATAATGCCCCATCTAAGTAGATGCATTTGAGGTAAGGAAATCATGTAGGTCCATGCCATAAAAATCCACAGAAATGGCCCATAAAGTGTTCTAAAAAATAAACTTTCAAGTTTGTCTATTGATCTCTCCTTGTGCTTAGACGTGTGCTCATTGCGTTCCTACCACAAGCACCACATAATACAGAGAGGGATCATCTTTCAAACCGCTTTGATTGGCTGAAGACCCCGAATAGTTGTCCAACTGGCCATTGCCTCCACCACGGTCTTCTGCATTACCCATGCTAGATCCAATCAACTAAACACCTCATTCCAAAGTTCCCTTGCTATCTCACATTGTAGAAGAAGATAATCCACCAACTCGCCTCACCTTCTACACATGCAACAACAGTCTACAATGATAACCCTTCGTTTACTTAAGATATTAGTAGTGAAAATATTACCTAAAGCAGCAGTCCACACAAAGAAGGAAACTTTTGGGGGTGCCTTGTGTCCATAGCCTTTTCCAAGGAAATTGAATTGTGGGCTCTTGAGTGAACACGCTATAAAAAGATCGAACTGAAAAGGCACTTTTTCCAGCAGGTATCCACCACAAGGCATCCTCCTACTCTACGTTCGGTCATATGGAGTACATAAGGCTGAAAAAATCTACAAAACTGCTCAACTCGCAATCCTGAGCCGCCCTAACAAAGTTGATGTTCCAATGAATGCCACCTTCCGAGCTCTCCAGAACTTCCGCCACTGTGACATCTTTTGCCCTCGCAATCTGATTAAGTGCTAGGAAAGCGTCTTGCAAGGCTCTAGTACCACACCAAACATCTCTCCAGAATCAGGTCAAGTACTTACATCCAGCTGGATCATCGAGTGTCAATTGAAAACATCCCACCCTTTTTTGATATTCTTCCACAAGCCCACCCCATTAGCCCCTCAAACTTCTCTAGTGCATCCCCCCCCCCCCCCCGGGTATTTGTACTCAATAACCAATTTCTACAAAGCTATTGGTTCCTTGTTATACATCCACAACCATTTATCAAGTAGTGCCCGATTAACATTCTCAATTTTCTGATCCCCAACCCACCATTAGAGATCAGGCGACACACTCTCCTACTTGACTAAATGGTACTTGAACTCCCCCCCTATACCTCCCCACAGGAAATCACGCTGGAGCTTCTCAATACAAGCCGCCACACTAGTCGGGATGGGGAAAATGGATAGGAAGCAAGTAGGTAAATTAGATAGAGTGCTCTTGATCAAAGTAATCCTACCTCCTTTCGACAAGTACAACCGCTTCCACCCTTCAATCTCCTTTCTACCTATTCTATCACAATATCACAAATCGAAGCCGCCCTGGATGCACTTCCCAACGGGAGTCCCAAATAAGTCATAGGCAAGGATGTCACCTCGCACCCCAAAGTATTTGCTAGCTGTCATATACGGGGAACTTCACTGATTGGAACCATCTCTGACTTGTCAAAATTCACCTTTAGACCAGAAGTAGCTTCAAGACAGAGTAGCAATGCCTTCAGAGCTCGCACCTGGTTGAGATCGGCCTAGAAGAGCAAAAGTGTATTATCTACAAATAACAAGCGAGATATGTTAATAGTACCACTGTCCAGGGAGCCAATCAAAAAACTGTTAACAAAACCGTTTTCCACCAGAGCCAAGATCACCTTGCTCAAGGCTTCCAATACGATAACAAATAACAAAGGTGATAACGGATCTCCTTGTCTCAGACTATGGGAAAAAAAAAAACCCTTTGGACAACCGTTAATCTAAACTAAGAACCTCGCCATCGAAATGCACCAATGGATCTAGCCCCTCCACCTGTCGCCAAACCCACATCTCCAAAATAAATAAAATAGGAACTCCCAATTAACATAATTGTATGCCTTCTCCATATTTAGCTTGCACAGAAGCCAGGGGATACCTGCCTTCAATCTCCTTTCAAGGCATTCATTGGCAATAAGAACAACATCGAAGATCTGTCTTCCCTTAAGAAAGGCATTCTGGAATTTAGTAATGAACTTCCCCATCACCTCGTTGTATTCATGCCTATTCGAAAGAAAAAATCTCTATTTGATAGGAAATTATCTTATAGACGCTGTACTCATGCCTGTTCGAAATGCAAACCATAGTATTCATTCTTATGTAAATGGGAATGAAAAACAAGAAATACTTTTTCTCGAAATATGGACAAATGGAAAGTTTGCCAACACATTAGAGATGATCTTGTATACCTTGTTCACTATGCTAATAGGCCTAAAGTCGTTGATATCCAAAACCCCCAGTTTCTTGGGTATTAAAGAAAGAAAAGTGGTGTTTAGACTTTTCTCAAATTTTCCATAAGAGAAAAACTCCTGGAATACCAACATAAGGTCTTCCTTAATTACATCTCAACACTCTTGAAAGAACCCCATTGAGAACCCATGGGGCCCAGGAGCCTTGTCCTTAACCATTTTCTTAACCACCCCATAGCCCTTTATCTCCTCAAAGGCCATCTCCAACCACTCCACATCACTTGACCCAATGAGGTCAAATGCCAATCCATTCGGGAAAGGCCGCCACCCTACCTGGTCAGTTAGGAGATTCTTGAAGAAATCCACAACATAGTTTTGAATTACTTGATCATCTCTGCTTTCAACCCCGTCAATATTCAACACTTCAATGTTGTTGTTTCTCCTATGAGAATTTTCGATTTTGTGGAAGAATTATGTGCTACGATCTCCTTCCCATAGTCAAAAAGCTCGAGATTTTTGACGCCACAACACTTCTTCTGGTAATATTGTCCTCTCGAGATCAGCAACCAACGAAACCTTTTGCATTTGTTCTTCTTGAGATAGTAGTCACCCCTCTTGTAATCTCAACTCCTGAATTTCCCGCAACTTGCTCTTCTTTATTTCCCCAACATCACCAAAAGATTGTTTATTCCACTACTTCAGATCCCTTTTTAATGCTCTCAGTTTGTTTGCAAAAATGAAGCTTGGGTTCCTGTGAAACTGGTACGAAGTCCACGATTGCTTGACCCTATCCACAAAGCCCTCTGATTTCAGCCGCATATTCTCGAATTTGAAAGACAGTCTCTCATTACTAAGACCACTGCAATCTAGGAGGATAGGCCAATGATCCGATGATAAACGATCCAACTGTTTTTGCCATGCATCTAAAAACTAATTTTCAAACTCTGAAGAGATTAAAAAATAGTCCAGCTTAGACTAAGTCTAGTTGTTCAACGAAGTAGCAGGACCCCCTGCTAGGGGAAGGTCCACTAAATACATGTCAAAGATGCACTTAGAGAATTCCAACATTGCAGATCTTACTCTTCTACCTTCAAAACTTTCACTTGGGAATCTAACAATATTGAAATCTCCAATGCACCAAGGGACGTCCTACCAGCAATGCACCCTGCTAGTTCATCCCATAAGAATCGTCTATCAGAATCTACATTGGGCCCATAAACACCAGCAAAAGCCCACTCAAAGTTATTAGCCACACATCTGAATGAACATGCAACCAAATACCTCATGACAAAATCCTCAACTTTCTCAACCACTTGCCTATCGCACATTACCACAATCCCACCCGAAGCCCCGTCAGATGCTAAGGAAACCTAATCCACATGAGTATTACCCCAAAGACTCCTCACAATACTCCTATTGATCAATTTCAATTTCGTCTCCTACAAGCAGACTATGTCCCCCTTCCACTCACGAAGCATATATCTAATCCAAAGGCACTTGTTTGCCTCGTTAAGCCCCTAAACATTCCTGAGACAATTTTGGGCTTCATTTAGAAACAGCCAACCCCTTAAGTTAAATTGCCACAACCAACCCTCGAATATTTTAATGTAATTTTTGTTTCCGGACTTGAAAAAGTTAAATTGTTTTTTGTATTTTGTTTGAATGTTTAGAAAGTTATAATGATTGAGTAATAATTAACTGAAAGTTTTGAGAAAATGAGAAAATTTTGAAATTGGAAAGTGTTTGTGTTTGAATGGTATTTGAATGTTGAGATGAGATGAAAAAAGGTTGAGACATCTGTGAAACCAAACAAAGCCCAGAAAGTCCTCATAGCTGCCAACTTCCCAGTCTTGGGTCCTATAAAAGTTGATGTTCCATTGGAGTTGATCCCCAGATGTCGACATAAGATCAGCCACTAAAGCTTCTTTCTCGCTTGCAACCCGGAAAACTAAAGGGAAAGGGTTATTTAGGGCATTATTCTCACACCATAGGTCACTCCAGAATTTTATTCTAAAGCCATCTCCCAGCATGAGTCTAATATGAAGAGTAAAAAAACCCCTCCCCCACCCCCTCATCTAATGTGCTTCCAGACTCCCACCCCATAAGCCACACTTATCTCTCAAGTGCACCAACCCCCCACCCCAACACACCATTTGCAATCAATCACTAACTTCCATAGGTCTTCTGGTTTCATATTATATTGCCACAACCATTTCCCGAGCAAGGCCTAATTTAAAATCCTTAGGTTTCTCATTCTCAACCAACCAAAAGAGATTGGGGGCATACCTTGTCCCAACTTACTAGATGGAATTTGAATTTATCCACATGCCACTCCAGAGTAAATTATGATGAAATTTCTCAATCCGGGTCGTCACAATATATATGATTTTGAGTTGCGAATAAAGATACGAAGTACGTTGGTACATTAGACAGAGTACTCTTGATTAAGGTGATCCTGCCACCTTTCAACAAGTATAACATCTTCCAACCTACCAATCTACGTTCGCTCTTCTCGATCACTGTATCCTAAATTGATTTAGTCCTTGAGGCAGCCCCCAACAGAAGACCAAGATAATTCATGCAAAGAGAGAAAACCTTACATCCAAGAGGGTTAGCCAAGTGCCGAATGTTACAAACATTGTCAACTGGCACCAACTCTAATTTGTCAAAGTTCACTTTCAAACTTGATGTTGTTTCAAAGCAGAGTATAAGTACTCTCAGTGCCCAAATCTAGTTTTGGTCTACCTCAATAAATATTAGTGTATCTATCATATGCAAACAAGTGAGAAATGTAAAGCACCCATATTGGGGTCACCAACCGAGAATCCAACCACAAAGTCATTATTAACCAAAACTGAGATCAGTCTACTAAACGCCTCCATGACAATGACAAAGAGGAGTGGGGACAGCAAATCCCCTTTTCTTAGGCCTAAGGAGCTGTTAAAGAAAGCAATTGAGCTACCATTCACCCAAACTGAAAAGTTTGTCGTTGATATGCACCATCCGATCCACGAACACCATCTCTCCCCAAATCCACACCTCCTAAAGTCCCAGTTAACATGATCATAGGCCTTCTACATATCCAACTTACATAAGATCCTTGAATTTCCAGATTTTAGTCTACTATCTAGGCATTCATTGGCGATGAGAACTGAGTCCAGAATTTGCCTACCCCTTACAAATGTATTTTGGGGTTTTGTAATGATCTTACCCAATACCACCCCCAGGCAACTGTAAGCACCTCGGAGATGAGCTTATACGCCCATTCACAAGACTAATGGGCCAAAAATCCTTAACCTCCAATGCCCCAATCTTCCTAGGAATTAGGACAATAAAAGTGGCATTGAGGCTTTTCTCAAATTTTTCAACTGAGAACAATTTCTGGAACACCTTCATTAGATCCTCCTTCACCACACCCCAACATGATTGGAAGAATCCCATAGAAAATCCGTCTAGACTTGGTGCTTTGTCTTTTACCATTTTCCTCACCACACTATGAACATCCGTCTCCTCAAACGGCTTCTCCAACCAAGAGACATTATGCAACTCAATCTAGTCCATCAAGCTTTAGCACCCCTCTTGCTCGGTAAGCAAGTGTTTCAAAACATCAGCAAATGTTCTCGACTCACAAGGGCCTCTATACAAGCCACACCATCTAGTGTTTAATCTATTGCATCACTTACTACAAGTCTCTAGTTTCAAGAGAGATTCAAAAGTACATGCACTCTCTTCATGCTGTAGTCAAATCTGGGATCTCTAAGATGAATTAGGATTTGAATGAACATATCTTACTCAGCTTCAGTAAGATGTGAATATACAGGAACGTCGCCGAAGGGAGAAAATGAAAATAGAAGTGTCCTTTTTCTCTCATGACATCATTTTGGAAATTATGAAATAACGCCACTCTATAATCATTTAAATCCACATATTTACAGCTTTCTCATTAACATAAGGATTTCATTATTTTTTTTCTTTTTGAAAAAATCTATGCATTTCAAACCTTTTATACAACCAACTTGATATCTAGACTGAAATCCTAATCCCTCTCTCCATGCAATCCCATCAAAATGCAAGCCCATGGTATTCTGAGATGTTACAACATTAAAATGTCACAACCTGGTGGAATTTGTGGAATGCATTGAAAGGCTTGGATCAACAATACCCTCTAAATAAATAGAAGTTAGGACAAGAAAAGATTCTTGATCTAGTGAAAGAAGAATACACTACGTAATTAGGGCTTGCTGTGCAATCATGATCAAGCCCAGCCTAGCTAGGCAGGCTTTTTTCGGGGAGTGTCCTGAAAATAGTGTGGTTTTTTTATTGATCATGGATTATCTTTTGCACAACACTAATCAAAAGCACATAGTGATATTAAAGTGAATATAATGAGGGTAAAACTTCAAGTCTTTTGACCAATATTAGTATGTGTGTGAAAGATCTAACAATAAGTAGCAAACCTTAGAACTCTAACCCTAATACTGACCATCTATGAGCTCTCTTGAAGAAGGGCTGAGAAATATCTAGTCCAGTGCTCTGTAATTCATGGAAAAGTTCTTCAGCCACCTTTTTCAATGTTGCCTCCGAGGGCTTAAGAAGTCCAGTTTGAGCAATTATACTATTTGCATACTCAACAGTTGAATGCAATACCCATCGTTCACTGCACAGAAAGGGCAAAGGGCATAATACAATAAATAATCAATAATGAAAACCTACCTTGAAAATTGAGTATTTCTTTCTTTGAATTTGTTAAGAATGCAGCATACAGGCACATACCTAGTGGCAGAACGCCCTGGCTTGCTACTGTCACAACAAGCCCAACTTAAAACTTCAGAGTTCACAACTCTGAAACCTTTTGTTGGTATCTGAATCATAAACAAACTTCATAAGGCACAAGGCCACCCCTGATTGAACTTCACAAAAACTTTTTTAGGAAAGAAGGCATCATTCAAATGCAACACACAAATTTTTAGTGAATCAGCAAATTCAGAGGAGACTACATTACTTAGAGATATATAATTAATATCTTACTGCAGAAAGAGGCTCTGCAAATGCTATCATGAGAGCAAAACATGGGATAACAGGGATATCTTGCAACTTCACGGCAATCCCCGGAACCAAATTCATATCTGCATAAACTTATATAGAGTTACTTTATATCTCAATGACAATCGCAATACAAGTGTAAAGATACATGGACAACAAGTTTTCTTACTTTATTCATTGACTTATCACTATATATACACTACATACAATTGACATTTATACTCTCACAGGTTACACTAATTACATGCTCTCTAACACTCCCCCTCAAATTGGGCATATATATCATATAAACCTAACTTGAAATAAATAAGCTTTAAACGACTACACACAAAGACTTAGTGAACATATCTACGAGTTGATCAGCAGACTTCACAAAAGGTGTAGAAATATCACCACTTAGTATCTTATCGCGGATGAAGTGACAATCAATCTCTATGTGTTTAGTCCTCTCATGGAATACAGGATTAGAGGCAATATGCACTGCTGCTTGATTATCACAAAATAGTTAAAGAGGAACAGGAGCTGGAAACTCAATCTCTTGGAGGAAATGTTGTAGCCATTTCAGTTCACTAGTAGTGTGAGTCATTGCTTTGCATTCGGCTTTTGTACTAGACCGAGGTACTCTTGCTTGTTTCTTACTCTTCCATGTAACCAAGTTACCTCCCACAAAGGTACAATATCCAATAGTAGATTTTTTATCTGAAGGAGATCCTACCCAATCAACATCTAAAAAGGCTTCCACTCTTAGATGTCTATTTGGTCGATACAACAATCCAAGGCCAAGAGCTCGCTTAAGATAATGAAGAATATGAATTATAGCATCCCAATGTACAACCCGTGGCGTTTGTAAAAACTAACTTAGTATACTCATTGCATAAGAGATATCTAGTCTAGTGATAGTGAGATAATTTAATTTTCCAACAAGTTTTCGATACTTACCTAAATCTCCAAACAACTCTCCTTCCTCTTTCAAGAATGTACGATTTGGATCCATAAGAGTGTCAATAGGTCGTGCACCCAACATGCCAATTTCTTCTAGAAGGTCGAGCACATATTTCCTTTGAGATTGGTTAATACCCTTTTTAGATCTACTGACTTCAATTCCAAGAAAATATCTAAGCTTGCCCAAGTCTTTTTTGAAACTAATCATGTAAGAACTGTTTTAGTCTCACAATTCCAGCAGTCACTCCTAGTAATTACAATGTTATCCACCTATATCACCAATAGAATGTGACCTGCATCACTATGTAAGTGAAATACCGAATGATCTATGTGGCATCTATGAAGACTAAATTCCAATATAGCATCAGAGAACCTCTCAAACCATGCTCAAGGAGATTGTTTCAAACCATACAATGTCTTCTTTAACTTACATACAGTACCTCGATACTCCCCCTGAGCAACAAACTCAACTGGTTACTCCATATAAACCTCCTTATGCAAGTCGCCATGTAGAAATGCATTTTTGACATCCAGCTGAAATAAAAGCCAGTCTAAATTAGCAGCAAGAGAGATCATCACTCAAACAGAAGAGATTTTGGCAACTGGGAAAAAGGTCTCCTTGTAATCAATGCCATAGGTTTGCGCGTACCTTTTTGCAGCCAAGCGGGCTTTCAGACGCTCCACGGAACCATCATGATGGAATTTGATTGTATATACCCATTTACAACCAACGGTTTGTTTACCAGGTGGTAGTGGAACTAGATCTCATGTTCCGTTATGGTGAAGGGCATCCATTTCATTTTTCATAGTTATCCTCGATCCCGGATCAGATAAAGCATCCTAAACTATCTTAGGAACAGAAAGTTTTGAAAGCTGAGATGTAAAACATGAGAATTAAGGAAATAAGGCATGATAGGAAACAAATTGGCCAATTGGATGTTGAGTAACACAAGAACAAGTACCGTTGCGGAGGGCAACAGGTTGAGAGTCTGAAGTACTAGGCAACTCTGGATCTGAAGATGGAGACTCAGCTAACAGCGGCATGGGAGCCGGCGGCCTCAAGCGACGCGAGTAAACCTGTAAAGGAACTGGGGAAAGGACAAAGGAGGGTTGGTTAAGATTGGGCGAGTGTAAAGGAGATAATGTAAAAGTAGGTAATGGTAGAGGATCCATTCAACACTTGAAGATGCATTTGGAAAATAGGACATGGACTCAAAGAATGAAACATCAGCACTTGTGAAGTAACGTCTAAGAACAAGACTATAGCAACGATATCCTTTTTGAGTCCAAGAATACCCAACGAAGAGACACTTTGTAGAATGGGGATCAAGTTTATCAAAACTTGGACCAAGATTATGAACATAACAGACACACCTAAAGATTTTTGGTGGAAGAAGAAATGGCGAAAATGAAGGAAACAAGATAGAGAATGGAGAGGAACCATCAAAAACTGATGAAGGCATACGATTAATAAGGTAACAAGCAATAAGGACACCATCACTCCAAAATCGTTTAGGAACATGCATGTGTAGTAAAAGTGCTTGAGTTACATCTAATAAATGCCGATTTTTGTGTTCAACCACCCTATTTTGTTGGGATGCATATGAACATGATGTCTGATGAACAATTTCTTTATTGCTTAAATAAGTAGCAAAGACACTAAATTGATATTCTCTAGCATTATCAGAACGCAAAACTTGAACCTTTTTGTTAAATTGAGTTTTAATTTCTTTCCAAAACACTTGAAATATGGAAAGAAGTTCAAATCTTGCTTTCATCAAATACAACCATGTCACACGAGAGTAGTCATCAATAAATATAACAAAATACTGAAACCTATTTGATTCAATGTTGATTGGTCCTCATATATCAAAGTGAACCAATTCAAAAGAACTCAATGCTCGTTTATGAATACGAGGTACAAAAGACACACGATGGTGTTTACTAAGTTGACATGCTTCACAAGAGAAAGGAAACACATTTCCCAAGTTCCTAACTTGATACGCCAAAAGAGAAAGAGGGGGATGACCAAGGCGACAATATCATTCATAAGCAGATGATAAGGGGAATGTAAGAGCTATAGTGGGTGACTGTTGGACATCAAGATAATAGAGGTCACCAACTTCATGCCCCATACCAATCTTGGTCCCCCCCCCCCCCCCCATCTTGAGATCCTAAAAAATACATGAAGAGGGATAAAAGGTCACTGAACATTGAAGATTCTGAGTACTCTTACTAATAGACAATAAATTAAAAGGAAAACTAGGAGTATATAGAACAGATAGATATAGAGTCAATACGCTTTGTGGATCCAATGCATGTAACTTTAGCAAGAGAACCATTAGCAAGGGTGACTTTTTAGAGATGTGACAGTATTTAACTTGGATAATGCAGAAGACAAACCGGTCAAATATTCATTAGCTCCTAAATCAATGATCCATGGATCTTGAGCAGATGAGACAAGACATGCAGATGCTATATCTGTATGGGTAAGAGTAGCGTGGAAGATGAAGCCCGTGTGCCCTTCAAAAACTATTCATATTCATCCTTTGATACACTTATCATATCTGAAGCTGGGTTGGAGGTAGTCAACTGTTATGTAGCCTTTTGGCGAATGGCCTGATTAGCTGACCAGATGATTTACCCTATAGATCCCAACAATAATCCACCGAATGGTTAATGCGACCACAATGTATGCACTTACGAGGTTCTCGTCCTCGTGTATGATTCTGGTATCACGTCCCCCACGTGCACCTTTACTGCCTCGGCCTCCACGCCCACCAAGAGCAACATAAGAGGCAACCAAAGTGGTAGGGGTGTAAGAAAAAAACCAGTGAACTAGTAACGGGACCGAACTAGTGGAATCGGTCCAGTTTTGGGTAGGTACCAGTTCGGTTCCGGTTCTAAACTTTAGAACCGGACCGGACCGATTCAATATAATATATATTTTAAATTAATTTTTTTTAATATGATACATAATATAAAATATTTTTTTAATTATATATAATATGTTATACATTAGTATATAATATAAATTAGTTACAATTTATATTTTATGGCCTAATACTAATAGTATAATACTATATTACTATTAATAATATACTTTAAATCTATATATAAATTATTATACAAAATAATTATATATGAAATAATAATATAGTAATACTAATACTAATACAATTTTTTTTTAACTAATACTAATAATATTAGTTATTACTATTAATGATATAATTATAAAAAATTAAAATTATTATAACAAATACTAATATAATTCTTTAATCATTATAAATAATACTAATATATATTAATAACCTAATAAACTAATATAGACTAATTTAAAATCGGAAAACCAAACCGGAACCAGCAAAACTGGTACTACGAGTTTTGGAGGATAACCGGTGCATAATCGGTTTTAAAAAATAGAAAACTGGTGTTACCGGTTCGGTTCTAGATTTTATCCAAAACCGGACTGAACCAAACCGATTACACCTAGAAAGTGGATCTCTCACTAATCGGATTAAAAGACAACTGAGATCCATGTCCAAATAACGTGGCCCATTGAAGTCAAGAGAACACATCAGAAAATGAAGGAAGTTATGGACTCGCCAAAATTTGAGAACGCACTAACTCGTATTCAAGTTTTAAACTAACAAGGAACCGAGCAACATTAAACTCTTTACGTTGTTATAGCATATTTGAAACATCAGAAGTGATAGGTTGATACATCTTGAGTTCTTCACATATGCTTATCACTTGAGAATAATATTCTTCCAAGCCCAAAGTGCCTTGTTCCAACCCAAAGAACTGCTTACATAGTTCATAAATATGAGTTGTGTTCCCAACACCTGAGTACATATGCTTGAGATGGCTCCACTATACTTGGACAGTGTCAAAATGGATAACACTAGAGCCGATATTAGGCTCAATGCTAGTCAACATCAAAGACAAGATTTGAGCATCCTCTTGCTACCATTGAGCAAATGTAGGGTTATTTGAGTCAGGTTTTGGACCAACCAAATGGCTAGAGAGTCCCTTGCCCTTCAAATATATTGTAACAGATTTTGACTATAATAAATAGTTCTTTCCATCCAATTTCGCAGAAGTCATAGGCATATTGAAGTTTGATGCAAGCGACTGTGACTCAAATTTAGTTGCCATAGATGCAAACAAATATCACAATTCTACTTGGGGATATAAATTTCACACAAAATATGAAATATGTATGAAATAGCCAGAAAATGTGATCTAAAAACTAGAAATTCAACTCACATACCCCAAAAATCAAACTGAATAGCCAAATTTCGACTCTGTATCAGACTGAATCGGTTTGTTTCGATCTAAGTAGACACTTGCTGACTCAGAACCGGTATGTATCAGCCTGAAATCGTACTGTATCGGCCGGAACTAGGTTTGTATCGGCCAATATCGGTCTAAACCGGACCATATCGGCTAGTATCGGTATCGGCAACTGCTATCCTTAAGAGCACGATTTACCTTATCCTAACCGACAATGGGATTTGATTATCCGCATTACCAAATAGATCTTCTTCCAGATAGGAATAGATTCTCACTCCAGATTCGGGTTATTCACACTTGAGGATTGGATAATCTACACCTGCAACCAAACACTCTGGAGCTTCAACTGTTGCCGGTGACGGAGACCCTTTCTGGCAGCCGATGACAGTGAAAATCTTCCGATGACAACAGAAACTGACGGCGACTTCACCCCTGGTGCCCAGTACCAGATACAACGCCGGAAACTCGCCAAAAACACCTCCGTTACCTACATACCGCCGACTATGACGAGAGAAGCACAGGACATGCGGAAGACGACGACGAACACTGGGAGCTTGGATCCGGCCACGCTCCACCAAAAAACACTCCGACAAGTTCAGTGACCAGTGAACTAGATTCGGTACTCGCCATTGGACCCCACTCACCACAAACCGACAATAGGAATCTAGCTCTGATACCATGTAAAGATACATGGATAAAAAGTTTTCTTACTTTATTCATTGACTTATCACTATATATACACTATATACAATTGACATTTATACCCTCACAAGTTACACTAATTAGATGATCTCTAACAACAAGAATCAATAATGGGGGTAAAAAAATGAGAAGAAAGACACTTTATAGACTTATTCTACCATGCTTTCTGGTCATCACAGAACATTTAGATGAAAAGCTAAAGTCACAAAATCACCAAGACTTTCAACTTCATTTCATCATCCACTGTAATTTCAAGCAGCTATCTAAATTTCAAAATTTATAGCAAATGTCTTGTTGTCAATGTGAGATCCCAAAGGAAACCTTAGGGTTTAGTCACTTAGTAATTGAAACTTAGAAAATTCATAACATCCATTTGAAAGCTTTTTATATCGAAGGAAGAGTAAATTTGTCACATTAAGGATCCCCATACTTAGAAAAAAAAAATATGGTGCCACGTGGCAGCCACATGCGTGGCAAATTTTAGAGTGCCACATGGCAACCCTAGAACACCCTAAGAAAATTTGATTATGACCCACACCATTGGGTGCCTTGGACACGTCACCTAGATAAATGATACTTGGCATCCACTTGGACCTATGAGGGATCGCCATGTCACCACAAGGCTTGCCACCTCACTTGGCATCACTACGTACACGCCACATGGCATGCCAAATCAGCTATCCATCAGATAAATCAGACCAAACTTGCATCATGGCAAGCACATGGGCCAAGTGCCACTTTTCACACATTAGCCAAGGTTGACCATAAAGGACCAACCACCATGCATGGCCTTGAGCCTCCTTGACCGGGCATCCCACCCACCTGCAGCAGCCCTTTTGTTTAACATTTTATGTCACACAAAATCCACTTCCACATGTACCATAGTATGAAAGCCAAACAAGGGGCTAATGAGAGTTCAGGCAAGAGAACCCCTCCAGCTCTCTTTCTCTCTCTCACTCTCTCTGTCTCTCTCTCTCACGCTCACTCTCTCACCAGTCACCCTCTCTCCCTTCTCAAGCTCTATTGCTCCCAATACTCTCAAGCTCTCTTGCTCTATTCTCTCTCTCAGGTTCAATCACATTTTTCTCTCTTTCTCTTAAGCCAACCGACACATACACACACTCAAACCCTCACCACTCCAAGAAGCCTCTCACCACCAACTAGCTTAGATATCTTTGGAGTTTCGGTTTTGGGGCCCTCAAGGTATGAACCCTCTCATCTTTTTCCTTTTTGTTTGAGCTTTTGGGTGTTTGTTCTTGAGTGTGTTATAGAATGAGTCTTGATGATGTACATAATAAGACAATTGAAAGTAAGATATATATACCAAGAGGTGGTGCTCGTCCTGTAACATTTGTAAACCTGGGAGAAACAATGTTTTTGTCTGATGCAACCACCCCATGAAACTGACCGAGATTTTTTCCATCCAAACCCATCAAAGACCATAAATTTTCATCCTCTAGCCACTCCAACCTTCCAACACCAACTCCGAATTTACTTTCTACTCCTGAAAATAGTTTTAAAAAAATTGATAAGTAATTTGTAGGTTCATATAACATCTTGTACAATAGTCATTCCAAAGAGAAGCAGAAGGAAGACACACCAGTTTCTTGGCACAATGCTCTACATATCGCATTCATGCCTGGCACACCCACATATTTCTTGGTTAGTCCTTCCTGAATAAAATTGATAATCAGAGAAACAGTTGCCATTTTTCGTACATTCAATCTCTGCTAATGTTTGAACTTGATATGCACAAATAACATGCAAACGGAAAAGTTAACCTTTTTTTAGGGGAAAAAAGCCAAAAAAATCCTCTGTTTACTTATAATAACATTTTCCCTTAAATCTCAGATGAATGTATAGATGCATAATAGAGAGTGTGCAAGAGTTAGAATGAAGAGGGAAACAGAACACCCCGTGTAAGAGATGCAATTCCAAGGTGTCATGAAGGTGTCATATGATTTTCCCTCAAATCAAGGTGTCATGAAGGTAAGATTAAGAAAATGCTAAGTAGCCATATGATTTTGCCCCCTCAGTTTGACCGCTCGTGTGTTCTAATTTTTTTTTCCCCTTTAATAGTTAAGAAAGTAATTACTAGTGAATGTGTGTCTTTTTTTTTTAAATGATTAATATATTAAAAAGATGTTTGAAAGAAAAAGGGAAAAAATGGAAATGCACTAAGGGGCACACTAGAGTTGTAAATGAACCTGGCTACTCGATAGCCCGCTCGATACTCACTCGATTAAACTCGAATCGAATTCGACTCGTGCAAAAAAAAAAAAAAAAAAAACTCATTCGTGAAAGCAGATACCCACTCGATTAGTAAATGACGCATACCCAACAAAACTCAACTAAACTCGTTAGCTCAACTCGATTAAAGTTTATTCATATATTAATAAATATATACACATATATGTTATATATGTGTTGCTAATAATATAAGTATAGCATTTTTATAATTAAATATATAATATGTAATATAATCATTTATATTTATATAATGAGTATATTTCATAGTTATATTTTATAATTTGTATAATAATTCATTTATAAAATTTAATAATTTTATATATTAATACGTGGGAACCATTTATGAAATACATATATACTATCATATTATGTGTATTTATTAATAATATATGTAAACATATAAAATATTATTATAATGAATAAATTTCAACTAGCTAGATATTAAGTATTAATTTTTATTAGATTTTTATTTTTTTATTTATTTTTAGATTTTATTCCAAAAGTTTTAAAAAAAATGCAAGCTCGAGCTCAACTCGCCTCGAATGTATTTGTAGGACGAACTCAAGCTCGAGCTCGAATTAGAAGTTTAGCTTATCGAGTCGAGCTCGAACAAAGAATAAATAAAAATCTCGTGCTCGGCTCAAATATTTTGAGTCGAGTTGAGTTCGGCAAGCTAAAACTCAGTTCAATTCAACTCGATTACAACCCTAGGACACGCCCAACGGTACATGTTGGGTAGCCTCTTAGCATTGTCCACTGAAAAGATGAAGTAAAGTGCAATAGTTTGGACACCTCAGCTTGAATAACAATTAAAAGGGAGGTGTAAAAGTTTTTTTTTTTTTTTGTTATGCTCATTTTGACCTATAAAAAAATTGATAAGTAGAGGTGTAAAAGAATTAAAAGGGAGGAGTTAAGTAAGATTTTTATTTTAATTAATTCTTACCATTAAAAGAGAGGGTTTAAGAAATAAGATATTCTTGAAAAGAAGTCAATAAGAGAGTATTCTTCAACCAATATCAGTTTATGGTGACCAAAAAATATAGACTTGATCCTCATTCTATATTCTTTTTCTGATGTTACCCTGTGTATATAATATTAAATGTGGTGGTGTAGAACAACCTGTGATTTAAAATAAGAACTAAAATTTAATTGGAACGCAGAATCCCCATAAAGCTATACTAATCTAATTGGAACGCAGACTAACGTTACCATTCCAAACAAGCTAAAATTCAACCATCCAGTTAATCACAAATATTTTAGTGGGGAGGAGAGGCAATGACATTATTATATATTATTGGGTTAAAACCATAGTGCAAATGAACGTTGGAATTTGTCTGAGGCATCATAAAAGGAATAGTAGTAAACCTGCTGTATGCCCAAAAATTTGTGGGAGATGCAATCAAAAACTCCAAAATTCTCATCCCACTCAGCAACAAGACCTCTTGATTCCCACTCACGAACCAGATCCCACACCTCAGCGTTGCTAACACTGAAATACGGAGCACCGTGGTCGAATACCAGCTCTCTCCCTTCTTCGGTAACTTCTCTATTTTGGAATTTTCGAAGAGAAGCAAAAATCAAAGACCGCTAAACATATTTTGGGGTGCGGGGGTGTCTATATGTATTACACCTAACAAAGAGCATTTTTTTTTAATAATCTAACAAAGACCAATTTTGAATCTTGATAATAAAGAACGGAAACTATTCATTTATTTGTTTATTATGGATACTCAGCAAGTAAACTGAAGAAGAAAATAAGATAGAACTAAACGACAAGGAAGTGAAAGAACCTTCTCTGTGACATACGGCCACCGGGGCCTCTAGCAGACTCGAAAATGGTCACAGACACGCCATTCCTGGCCAGAATTGATGCACAAACTGCTCCTGAAACTGCCCACAACGGTTTTTTGTCATTTGATGGTTTTATTGAATTAAAGAGGAGAAAACCATAGTATTACCAAAGAATAACATTAATGTAAACGAGAGAGTTGGTTCGAAATGCTCACTTCCACTTCCCACCACTGCTACCTTGTTGACGACGCTGTTCATGGCGATTCTCCGGATCCGGCTCTGCTCTTTTACGCCCGTCAAGAAGTTAATGTGGGAGGACCGGTGGTTCCAAAATGACAAAAACTGAAAGCACGAGTTAAAATGTTTTTATGAATGGCGCCGAAAACGCGAACAACTGTTTTGTAAATTATGATTTTATAATTTGATAGCACTGTTGCGAGAGGAAAAGGGTGAACGAGAGAAAGATCATGCAGAAAAGAAAAGAAAAAAAAAAAGAAGAGATAAACCCTCCTTTGTACCAAATCCAAAAGTCCTTCCACTTTTTTCCCATGGTCGTCTTTATCAGGACCTCGAGTCCCAGCGGGTTTTAATTAACGTGGAACCCATATCTCAGTTGTCTCCATCCAAACATAGAACAAATTATTTAGAGCAATACTAGGGATTATTTCGGGATCCCTATTTATTCCCAATTTTATCCTTTTTTATATTTTATTTTTTTACATATATTTTTTTTACATAATTTTTTTTAATATCTTAAAATATTTTTTAAAAATATAAAAAAATCATGATATTATTTAAATATACTTATATAAAAATTACGTAAAAAATTCAAAAAAAAAAACAAACAAAATTGGACTCTTCCCCCTCCATCTTTTTTCTTTGGACAAAGCCCAGTATTCCTTTTCATCTAGAAGCTTCATTTGTTCTATAGAATCCATCTCTCAAATCCATTTCTCTCAAACCCATCTCTTTTGTTCTACGAAACCCATCCTGCAGTACGCTGAGAATTTTTATTCTACACAATCAAGTTTTGGTTGGATCATGTATGAACCTTTTGATTTTCTGTCTTTCTTTTGCAGCCAAAGTTCATAAATTTGGGGTGCTCTTAAAAAACTGTAAAGAAGTCGAACGGCTGAAGGAAAAAGAAAACAAAAATGATGGGGAGAAGCCACATCCAAGAGCACTCACTCACATGAACAGTGACATGGTCACTGTTCATGTGAGTGAGTGCTCTTGGATGTGGCTTCTCCCTAGCATGTCTCAAAAGAAAATATCGAAAAAACGAAAGGGAGATTTCGCAAATTTGTTACCGGTAAATAAAATCATAAAATAATGATTTGAACGGTGAAAATGAGCTCGCCAAGTTTGGCAAGAATTGTGTTTTTATTATAGATTAAATCTTAAAACTTAAAGCAATAGCCAGTATAATATAGATGAACTTTTTCACATCCAATATTATTTTAAACTTGGAGTAGATTATAACAGGTCCGTTGCCAATGCTCTTAGGGTGTAAACACCCTTTCGAGACTTTATCTTTCAAGAACTTTGAGACGTAAATCCCACGGACTTTGAGGTGTGAACATATCGTTGTGGGTTACGTACGCTCCATACGTTTTAAAAGTAGGGAGAAGGGCAAGAATGTCATTTTAACATGCATTTTAACAGGTGAGAGAGGCTGACTTTAGAGTTTTGTTTTTATATTTAAGTTGGGTTTTTTTTCCCAATCATTTAGGTGGGTTCCACTTCAATAATCATTTCGTTAAGAAAGAATTTATTCATTATTTATTATCTTATTATCTTATTATTATTTTAATTGTTTTATACTATATCATAAAATAATTAAATAATGAATGAGGTTACTCGCCAACTAAAATTGTGTCCTCGCGGTGGCCTATTACTTATAATAAGTGATATGATTTTTGCAATTAATTAATTACAATTATAATAAAATATTCCGATACATTATAACATCCCATGTCAACACTTATAGTTGGATACTACAAAATATTCATTATGTTTTTTTATTTGTAAAGATATTTTCCTATCCGCTGGCGATGTTCTGATGAATAAGTTGACCTCAAATGGCATATCTGTGGGCAGATTGTAAATTAGATGAGATTTAGATTAGATTTTTTGAATAGCAATGAGATTTTTTAAGCTGAGATGGTTTTCAGAAATAGCAGTAATACACAACATATTTATATAATATATTTTACAACAATGTTATAAGGTGAACGTAGTTTTGTAAACTTACATTCGGTCAGATAGTGATTTAAAAAATTTGCAATTAGAATTAGAATATACCAATTATTTTTAATATATTAGAGAGTTATAAATAGTCGTTAGTTGATTTGTAATATATTTTTTAAGTTTAGTTGTAATACTCGTTATTAATAAATGCAGTTTGTTTTTTTTTTTAATGTAGTTTTATAAAGTAATATTAATTTTATAAAGTGTTTTATAAAAAAAAAAAAAAAAAATGCTTAGGGGCCCATCTTGGTGCCTGTTGCCCCTTTTTTTTGGCTTTCTTTTTACTTAATAATTAAAAAATTATTATTTATTAATATTAATAACTTTTTTATTTTTTAAAAAATATTTAAGAGTAATTCAAAAATGATGTAAAAATAAATATAAAAAAATAAAAAAATAAAATACACTATGTAGACATTCTAGCGAGGTACCTTAACGGGCCCCTAGCAATGTCCTTTACAAAATTATTTCTCATTTAATATATTGTTGTGAAAGGTATTGTAGAAAATATTATGTATAAATAATTTTCTTTGTAAAAAAATTGTATGTTTAGATAATGAGATCAAATAAAATGGCTTTAATTTTTTAAGATTTGATAAATTGGTAGGTTCCACTAATTATTGAAAATCATCTGATAATGATTGATTAATAGTTATGAATTTATTAATAGAAGTCATATTTATGCCTAATTAAAAAACTTGTTATAATTAAATTTAAATTACAAAATATATTGGGAATTTGTTGATTGAAATATTTTTATAATTCCAAAAAATAATTTATTTTTTTAAAAGATATTCTTTGAAAGATTTTATTATTGTACTAAAGATTTTTAGTAAAAGATTTTATTATTATTCTTCTATTTATTTGTTGGTCTCGGGAAGAACCACTTGCTTCCTTGGTAGAATTGGTAAAGAGCAATCCAATTTAATTGTAATAGAAGGAAAAGCACAATGTAGATGGGATGATTAATGAGTCACTGCACAGCAGGCAGTGCTTTTGCACGGTTAGGAAATAACAAACATTGTTCATGTAAGTTTATTAAAGATGTATTTGAAAAAAATGTCTAGATGAAATATAGATGAAGTATGAATGAAATAGAGATAAAAGCTTACCGTTTGAATAGAGAAAGCTACTCTGACCACAGATGACAGACCGTTTATCTCATCTGGACATTCAAATGCAGTCTAGATTTTTATTAACAAAAATATTATTCTATCTATTTTACACTTTGAATTACTATAGTTCAAATAAAATAAAAAAACAAAACTAAAACTACAATTAAAAAAAGAAAAAATCTACATTCATCCGAATACTTTGCGAATTTATTACCATTTTTCTTATTTATAAAAGAGAAATTCTACTTGCAATCTTTAAGTGAGGACTGCGTGTAACACCGATTGATATATTTCATTAAATGAAAATTATTGTAATTTGAGAGACTATTGTAATTTTGAAAAGCTTTTAAAGATGAAATTGTCCAAGCTTGTATAAACATTTCCCCAATGAAGACTACAGACCAATTGATATATTCTACTAAAGCTCTGTTTGAATTCGGAGATGAGATGAGTTGAAATGAGTTTAATTTATTTTTTAATATTATTATTATATTGAAATTTGAAAAATGTGTATTAGGATTTTAAAAATGTGTATTGGGATTTGAAAAATGTGTATTGGAATTTGAAAAATGTATATAGAAATTTATGTTTTGTATAAAAAATTATATAAATGTAATAATGAAATGGAAATGAGTTAAGATGAGTTCAACTCACTTCTGAATCCAAACAGGGTTTAAGTGAAAATTATTGTGATTTGAGAGGGATACTATTGTAATTTTAAAAAGTTTTTAAAGATAAAATTATTCACACTTATATGAATAGTCTCCAAATTTTCAAATAGAGACTATATATTGTATTATTCTTTATTAAATATTTTTCATTGAGCATTTTTTTTCTCTATTAAAATAAAATATTCTCATGATATTATAACTTTTATGATGTTTTATAAATGAAGTGCGAATGTCAGAAATATTAAAAAGAAGAAAAAGGAAAGAGTGGTTTAGCTATTTATTCAAATTTCAAAACAATATTTTAACTTTATAATATTTTTATCCAAAGTTTTATATTTCCTTCCCCAAAACCAATAAAATATCTTAACTCACAAAAAACATAAAAGAAAGATACATGTCATTTAGAGAGGGAATCCATCTTCTCTCTAAAGAAAATCCCAAATCCTAAACGTTCGAACTAGGGGAGTGGCTTCTCCCTCACTCTCTTTCTCCTCCATCTCCCTCATCATTTTCCCTCTCTTCCATCATCTCTCTGGTTTTCTGACGGTTTTCTTTTTTAGTGGCTCTAGTGATTTTGATGGTGATGTTCAATTTGTTCGCTTTTGGAGTTTGACGACAGCCACAGGCCCCATCGCGGACCTCCCAAGGTGCCAATCTGTCGAAAGGAAGAGGAAGTTCACCAAAGGTAATGGCGAATGGCATACACGCGTGATTCGAGCAGAGCGAATATGTTTCAAACGCCACTGCTAAGGATGCTTTTTGTCATCACGCGCGGCTTATCTTGGTTTGGGGCCTCCGTCTCCTTCATAAATGATTGTCGTCTATTCTTCATGGGTAGCACATGGATCCCACATGTCAACAAGCACTCTACCAGTATTTAGTTTTTCCATTTAACTTTTGTTTAGTTTATGTTTTTAGTATAATAAAAATAAGTATTTTGAACATTAGATCTTAAGAGTGTTTCCCTAAAATTTTTAGTTTGTAGGGTATATTCTACTTCGTTCTTTGAATGGGTAGAGATTGTATAGACTCTGTCTTGGATAAAGTGGTGTGGTCTCTCAGACAATAGTCTGGAGAGGCTAAGGCTAGGCCATGTTAGTCGCTTATGTGTACTAGAAAACTTTCAAAGTTATAATTTGCTTATAATGTGTATTCTAAATTTAGTTGTAATACCCAATTTTAATAAATGCAATATGCTTTTTTATCCAAATATATATATATTTATATATATATATATATATATATCTTAACTAAAATCATTTTACTAATATTTATAAAATTCTCATATCATTTCATTTTTCAAACATATTCTAAATATCCAAAGAGAGCTCCAAGCCCTAAAAGCATTCACATTCGGCAGGATAATATTTTGTCAAAACCTGCTCAAATTTTTTTTTTTTTAAATTTTGCTATTCATCTTTTCAAAATTTCATACATCTCACTTTCTATTATTTCCCTCTTTTATCAAAGTAATCTTACTATATTATTTTTTTATTATTTATTGCACTCTCTTTGTACACTTTTAATTACTTAGTTTTTTGCTTTTTAGGAAAGAACAGTGTTATATATAGTTCATTTTTATAAATTTTTTTGCAGTCCAAATAATAAATAAATAGAAAAATCTCAACTTTAAAATAAAATTAATTAAAACATATTTATTTACAAAAAAAATAACCTATAAAAATTCAGAGAATTCATTTTATTTATCTATGAAATAAGAGCATTTCATTAAAACTTGTAATATAACTTATAAATATAGACTATAAAAAAAATTATTCTTTAGAAAAAGAGGGGAGAATTTCTTTAACTTATTTGTTGTGCCCGTGTTTCTTACTTTTCACATGTAAGGAAATTTGTTTAAATTATTTATCTCTCCAAACAGTAATAATTTCAAAATAAGTACCTTCGTAATAATAATAATTTTTAAAACTATCTTTTCCCAAGTTGTCAATCAATTTTTTTAAAAAACATAAAAATTGGATCTTTAGTCCGATTTATTTTTAAAATTAGATTTTATTATTTATAATTTATTTTATACTTTCAACTTATCTCAACCACTTATTTCAAATTTTAATTCATATCAATTATTTATTTTATTATAATTTATAATTTATTTTATCTAATCTCTAAATTCAAACCATCCTTATTGACATTCTTGTCAAATTATATTAATGTACCTAGATAATTACAAAAAGAGTTTGTTTTATTAGTCAAATAAAATATATATAAATAATTTATGAATTGTTATGAATTATTAGGGGCGGTTTCCGCCCCCTTAATTATTTTGTGAATGACCTCACCACTATTATTTTAAGTCTTGCATAGTAACTTGCATAGTAATTTCAACGCCTATAAATATGGGCTTCAGTTGTTATGAAATTCATAAGAAAATATATAGAAGGAAGAAAGTTTCAGAGAGTTTCTTAAGAGTTTCTTTTATATTTCTCTTGCAATAGTAGTAGTTTTCTTTTTAGTTTTATAACACGTTATCAGCACGAGGTTCTACCGATACTGAAGCTAGTGGTCTCTTACTTCAAGTAAGTTTTTCAATATATTATTTGCAGTCCTCGAGATAAATATTAAAGGTAATATTGCTAAATATTACTTGATAAAATTCTACTTTTATTCTTATGATAATGTGAATATATTTATTAAATTTACAGATTTATTTTTGTGATATAATATCAAATATTGAAATTTATTACTATTGACATTTATGGAAAAAATTATATATCCAGATCCTTGATGAGATTCATTTAGATATGATAATGAACTTGGGAGATACAATCATAGAAGAAAATCATGTATCCCTGAAGGACTGTGCTGTATATCTCATGATGAAAAATCATCTTACTGTGTGAAATGAATTAAGAGAGAAATATGAACACTAGAAGATGTAATCCTCTCATAAGATCATTATGATTTATTGCACCTGAAGTTGCAAGATTTTAAGAGTGGTATTGAATATTCTGCACTCTTTAAAATTAGCTCAATATTAAAATTATGCAGTGAAAATGTCACTGATGATGATATATAAAAGAAGACATATTATTTTTCATACCTCGAATGTGCTCCTGCAGTAGCAATATCGAGAGTGAAAGTTCAACAAATATTCTGAACTTTTATTTTGTCTTCCAGTAATTGAGCTAAATAATGAGTTTTTGTTAATAAATCACCAGTTACGTCCTATTAATGATATTGAATTTACACCATTCCCATAAGTGAACAGTGCATCCTTTTAAAGGAATTAAGGGCGTAGACGTGGTAGAAAAACTATAGAAGTGTTGGTCCTAAAAACGACAACACTAAAGATGATAAAAATATATCATATCACCAGAAGTGATCCAACTCAGAGAATGGTAAAGGTCCTCAGAATAATTCTTCATAAAAAGATGAAGATGTTTGTTATAGATATGGTATGACTGAACAGTGGTCACGTACCGATTGTACGGCCAAACACTTGATAAGCTTTTATATATAAACTTATTAATATTTCATCATGTTTTGAAATAATGAAATATTGATGTCTGAAGCACGATAGAAATTATTTGGGATAATAAAACCCTGTCTAAATTTGATCCTCTTACAAATAAATGTGAACCAGAAGTTCAGAGGATTATCTATCTGCAAAGTGTTGCAAATCAATTACATGATGTATTTACTAACACTAAAAGAGTTGTAAAATCATATATTACTGCTGTTAATGCTTAAGCAATAATTGAAATCCCCGAAGGACGAGTTGTTAAAATAGCAATAAATGAGTCTAAGATACGCCTGAAGCATTGAAGACCTATTGGTGCACAAAAAAGAAAAAAAAATTGGTGCTCATGAAGAGACCGTATTTTCTGTATAAAATATAATCCTCCTAAAGAGGAAACCTCCTGAAGAGGTAACTCCTGAAGAGTATAACTCCTGAAGAGTGTAACTCCTGAAGAGGTAACTCCTGAAGAGGTAACTCCTGAAGAGTATAACTCCTGAAGAGAAAACTCCTGAAGAGTACAAACCTCATGAAGAGGAACCTCCTGTAGAGGTGTTTCATGAAATGTTTTCCTCTGAAGAGGAACAATGAGATCTCAATACATTTCATGAGTACTGAAAAATTTATGGATAGAAGTAAAACTGTTGTCGACAACATATATGATAATACTTGACATTACCAGAAGTAATAAAGAAAGTAAGCCAAAAACCGTCGAAAAATGTCGACGTAGAAATGATTGGCCAAAATGGAAAGCAGTTATTGAAACTGAATTAAAATCGCTAGCAAAGCAAAAGGTATTTGGACCTGTTGTCCAAACAATAAAATGTGTAATGCCTATAAAATATAAGTGAATATTTATACGAAAGCATAATGCGAAATGAAATTATGCGGCATAATTTGTCGCACAAGGTTTCCTGTAGAAACTCGAGAGTAGTTATGAGGAAACATATTTCCTTGTTATGAATGCAATCACATTCATATTTTTAATCGATTTGATTATTACAAAAGGATTAGATATGCAGTTAATGAATGTGGTCACTGCATATTTATAAGGATCACTAGATCATTACATATATAAAGATATACGATACTTGAAGCATCTAATCCAAGTACATTTAGGAGTATGTACTTTATAAAGTTTCAAAGATCTTTATATGGGTTAAAGCAATCCGGACGCATGTGGTATAATTGAATCAACGAGTATCTATTGAAAGAAGGATTTAAGAATAATCCTATATGCCCATATGTTTTATCAAAATCCGGATTTGTCATTATTGCAGTTTTCGTTAATGATTTATCTTGTTAGAACTCCTGAAGAGATCACAAGGGCTGCTATAAATTCAAGGAATGCATTTGAAAAGAAAAGATCTTATTATTCAATTGATAGATGAGTTACAAGAATTTGAGACTTCTAGCCTCATCTCTCAAATGCATTTGCTCTTCATAAAGCAACATACCATCCTTATCTAAAGGATTAGGCAATCGAAATGAAGAGGCAAGTAAGGATTTTAAATCCTTATTCTCTTGCTTTAAGTATGCAATTTTTCTGTCAGACTCTTGAACGAGTCGTTGAAGTACGGAAATCTTCTCGTTAAGCTCCTCAATCTCACGATTTTTGGATTGTAATCGGTTGGAAAATCCAACAATAGAGGAGGAGTATCGGGTGCCGAGAGTCACTAGCTCATAAACGGCTTCACGATCTGACTTATTAGCCAGATCATTCGCTTGCTGCAACATGGCACCTGCGGAAGATGCAGGAATAATTTGTAATTGAGGTGAATTACACCTCATATGTTGATCGTGAGAAATAGTAAAAGGAAATTGATGAGCCATTGGAAATTTGTAAAATAAGAATATAAATACAGATGAATTATAGACATGAGAAGAAGATTTGATTCGTACTAAATGAAGCTAAAGACGGTTCTTATAGAAATGGAAATAAGAACAAGACAAATCATCATCTCTTCAAATCTCACTTTACAAGATATGTTGGATGCATAATTTCAAAAGCCAGCGAGATTAATTACAGCTATCCCTATTTTCTTGTAAACGCTAAACCTCTGCCGTTAGCTGCTGTTGTTGACTTTGTATCTGAGCTCTCTCTTGTTCTAGCTCTTCTACTCGTGTTTTCAGGTCACGAGAATACCAGTCTACAAGTTTCTTCAGCTCCTTGTTTTCTTGTTTTAAATTTTTATTTTTTCTATCTTTAGTTGCAAGCGTTTGATGCAACTCAAATATTTGAGTTTTAAGATAATCAACCTCACTCATTCTCGCCAATAGCCTCTGATACATGGTTGTAAGAGAGGCAGCATATTGAGCACTGAGGGTTCTTGATGCTGCAACAATTTCAGGATCAGATTTACTAAAAAAATATATCTATGCTCCTATCATGGTGTTTACAGCCTCAGGAGAAAATATAAGTGGTTGAGGTATAAAAGGTTCATGGTTTAAATCTGGGACATTAGAATTTCTATCAGACATAATATCGTTCTGGATGAACAACAACTGAATCTATGAGAAATACGAGATCTTTTTGCTGGAGTAAATCAATGGTAAAATTGGTTATATTTAAACAACAATCCGAAGCCTTCAAATCTCTTCAAGATCTCGTTTGTCCACAATGTCAAGCGAATTTGATTTTCCGCCGAACCGATAATATTAGACCTCAAAGCTTTTACAGCTTTTATCATACATGAATGGTTTCCAATGTTATTTTTGTCGTATATAAACAAGTAACACCGAATGAGGGGGAGAAAATTTTAGATGAAAATATTATCATGTTCTCCCTAATGCATTATTTAGATGGAAATCATGTTTGAATTCGTAATCTGTTATATATGCTGAAATAATGTTTGCTTATTACTTGAAACACTAATGCATATTATCAGGGGGAGTTTAAGTATTACTGCAGGTATCAAATTTCTATTAAGTCTGTCAACCAGATATTATTTTCATCTTCAAATCACTCAGAGATTATTGCAATTCATGAAACAAGTCGAGAGTATATTTGGCTGAGATCAATGACTCAACATATCCAAGAAAAGTATGGTATTTCATAATCAATGATAGCTCAACAATTTTATACGAAGATAATGCTGCTTATATCATTCAAATCAAAGAAGGATATATCAAAGATACAATCAAGTGATAATCTGACAGATTTATTCACGAAGGCACCACCAACTGCGACATTCAAGAAAATTGTGCAGAATATTAAAATGTGAAGACTCAAAAATCTATCGTCATGTACTTTCCAGGGGGAGTAAAAGTCCTGAAGACTTGTGCTGATTGTACTCTTTTTCCTTCGTTAAGATTTTGTTCTACTGGGTTTTCTTTTGCAAGGTTTTAATGAGGCAATCTTAAAACACTTGTGTATACATAAGAAGACTGTACTCTTTTTCCTTCGCCATTGGTTTTTTTCCTACTGGGTTTTTCCTTGGCAAGGTTTTAACGAGGCAGATTCTTTATGGGTGGTCATTCAAGGGGGAGTGTTATGAATTATTAGGGGCGGTCCTCGCCCCCTTAATTATTTTGTGAATGACCCCACCACTATTATTTTAAGTCTTGCATAGTAACTTGCATAGTAATTTCAACGCCTATAGATATGGGCTTCAGTTGTTATGAAATTCATAAGAAAATATATAGAAGGAAGAAAGTTTCATAGAGTTTATTAAGAGTTTCTTTTATATTTCTCTTGCAATAGCAGTAGTTTTCTTTTTAGTTTTATAACATGAATGAATAATACCTCCTCATATATAAAGATTTATGGCTCAAACGTCAGAATGTTTCCCAATAATAGTAAGCTGAATGTAGAGCCATTTTTGTCAAAATAAGTATGTCATTTAATCTAACAGTAAGATGAGTTGACATAAAAAATTTATGAATAATAATAAGATAATTTATGATTAATAATGAAATAATTTAAGTTAATATTTTTATTGAGTTTTGGGAAATAAGAAAAAAAATAATTACAAATATTACAAAGTTAAAATATTGTAAGAATAATTTTTTAATATTATATTCATTTTAAATTTTGAAAAAGAAATTATTTTGTGTGTTTTATATGAAAGTTTAGAAAGTTGTAATTATTAGATTAAAAAAAATGAAAGAGAAATTGAAAAGTGTTTGTGCTTGTCTAGTATTTACATATTGAAATGAGATAAGATGAGACTAACTTATTTAAATGAAATCTTAAGATGCTGTTTGAATAGTAAAAATATTTTATATTTTGTCATGTCATGTTATTTTATCATTATAAATTTTTTAATTTTTTACAAAACATATAATAAGTACATTTTTTTTAATTTTAAAATAATAATTATATTAAAAAATATATTTTTTATAATATTTTATTTAATTTTTAAATATTATTTTAATTCATCTTATCTCATATTAGTACCTAAAAAAAATTTTACTAAACATTTTACTCATAAAAACCTGTCATGTTGAAATGACATGCTCCGAGAGTATGGTATACGGTCCTAATAAAGAACTCTAAGGGTCCGATTGGATTCAGAGATGAGATGAGATGAGTTATGAATAGTAATAAAATGAGTGGTTGAGATAAATTGAAATTTGAAATGAGTGGTTGAAATGAGTGGTTGAAAGTACGAAATGAGATGAGATGAGATGAACCCAGTTTGTAAAACAAACCGGGCCTTAACCAAATTCTAAAGAAATAGACTTTCAAGATCTCCTTTCATCTGGATTTGTATTTTGACTCTTGAGGAACAAATTTTACTTTGATACAGTAACTTCTCAAAATATTTTTAAAATATTATCATTTGTGAGAAAAATAAGTCATTTAAATTTTTTGAAAATTAATCTTTAGGAATGAATGATTGAAAACATGATATCAGTTTTGTTTAATAAAAACTGAAAAGAAATAATAATTTTTTCTTTATAGTATAAAAAAGAATAAAGAGTGAGATGTCGAAAGTTTTAAAAAAGTGAGTAGTTAAAATAGAGAATGAATGATTTTTTTACTAAAATTTTGCAAATAATATAGGGAGGCCAATATGAGTACTAAAATTCCTATATTATCGATAAATTAGGATTATTCATATGGCTAGATTTTTTTGGCCTTGTCCGAAACCTGAATAATCAGACTCCAGTTCTTTTTTTAGCCCAAGTCAAATTTGGGCTGAAACGCGCATTTTGAAAATCGAATATATCCAGTCTCGACCTGGGTATGAAACTCAGTCTCTGTATTAAAACAACGAGTACCAAGTTTGTATAAATTTGAAAAGACAAAACCCTAGTTGCTTCTCTATTCTTGCATCTGTCTCTTAGAAAGCCCATACCCATCCCTCTCTCTCTCTCTCAACCGTCGTCATTTCTTTTTCGTTCTTTAGTGCTTCACTCCCCACCAGTGACCACAATTAGAGTTCTCGTCGTCTCTCTTCCATTCCTCAGTGCTTTACTCCCCCATCAGGTACAGACTTATTTGTTTATTTTATTATCTGCTCATGCTTGGAACTTCTTTGCTCCGTAGAAGTCGTAGCTAATAGTCTACCATATATATATATATATGTGTGTGTGTGTGTGTGTGTGTGTGTGTGTGTGTGTGTGTGTGTGTGTGTGTCCTGGTCCGTGACATTTCCCCTTAGACCGGACCGGATCGGACCGAATGACTCTTATTTTTTCTTTATATATATATATATATATGTGTGTGTGTGTGTATATATAAATAATAGTATATAAATTATAATATTAATATTAATATAGATTAAGAGTGGTAGTATAATATATTAATATATAACATATACTCTTATAATATTAACATATTATAATTTGAAGTAGTTGACTAGTTATATTATAAAAATTATAAATTATAATTTTTTTTACTTTTTTATTTATATTATTTTTTTCTTTTGCTAATTGTTTTAAAAGTAAGTTTTGTTAATATCATTTGGCTTAAATATATGATAAATACATAAATTGGGTTGAAAATAATTAAATTTTGACTAATTTTTTTTTTCATTGCAAGATTTTGGATTAAATTTAATCATTATATCATATCAGGTGCCCTTGGACCGGATCGGACTGCCTCTAGACCGAATTTGACCGAACTAGTATGGACCGAATAGGAGTTCGGTTCGGTCCAGGGTGGGAAAAGTTTTGGACCGAATGGAACTGGTCCATATTTTTTTTCGGACTGAACCATTTACACATCTATTTTTCTTTTTGGATTCTATTCAGTTTGGGTATGTTTTCTTCCTTCTCTATGTTTGTATAGTTATCTCTTTGTAAATATTGGGTTTTTGTTTTGATGAAAGTGTTTGAATGTTTGAGGAATACTTTTATGTGTTAGATTTGTTTAGTTGAGCAAAGAAAAAATATTATTTTTTAAGCACACGAACATTGGATTTGTTGCTATGTACATAAAAGGAAGAATAAATAATAGATTTGTTTAGCTGCAAAATGCTAGAGCCTTGGATATCGAATATAAGAAGTTTTATTATCTATTATATATACATTACCTTAATATATATATATATATATAATGAAGATTTGTTATTATTTGGAAGAAATGGTTTTTAGGATGTTGTATTTTTGATATCTCAAGACTTTTGTAAAGAAAATTAGTTGTTTCTGGGTGGAGTGTAAAAGACGAGCAACGCATTTAGTTGTGATGGGGTAAGGCTCGGTGGCTCTAACCCTAACCCCACTTCATCGCAAGTTAGGGGACTTGGCTTGTAGTATGTCGTAGCACGAAAGGCCAACAAGTTAAGGGACTTGTGCTTAAACTCAGTTTGTTTGCCAGGGCTCGGTGTCTCCAACTCTAACCCCACTTCATGACAAGTCAAGGATCTAGGCTTGTAGTATGTCGTAGTACGAGGGGCCAACAAGTCAAAGGACTTGTGTTTAGGCTTAGGTTGTAATGGGGCAAGGCTCGGTGGCCTTGGCCATAACCCTACTTTGTGGTGCGTCAAGGGACTTAGTTTGTCTGATGGATATGTTTGTCCGTGTTGAGAAAACTGGTGTTGGTGCCTGGCAATTTGTCCCAATAGAGTTGTTTTGAGATGCCCGAGTAGTGCCCAAACGAGCCCAAATTTCCGGTGTTTATCTTTCTAAGCCACAAGAGGTAGCTTTGTTCGTAGAAATGAAATTCAAATAAGTTTTGAGAGAGATAAATTGAGAGTTGTTGCCTGTTGGGGAAGTCCGTACTTGCCTACTGGGAGTTTGTGCAAGTCCGTTAGGAGAGTCCACGCTTGCGCATTGGGTAGAGCTCATGTATGTCCGTTGAGAAGTCTGGATGAGCCTATTGGGAGATCCCACATAAGCCTGCTGGTAGAGTCTAGGTAAGCTTGCTGGGGAGAGATCGGGTGAGCCCGCTGGGAAAGATCGGGTGAGCCCTGTTGGGATAGCCCAAGTGAGCCTGCTGGGAGAGCCCAAATGAGTGGTGTCTGAATCTTGCCTGAGCATCACAAGTGATTGGTCCGGACCGAGTGGCCCCTTCATTTTTGGAAGCAAGCCACGTCTTGCCCGCCAGTCCAAGCCGAATTTGTGCAGCTGATTCTGAGCCCATGCAAGGTTTGCATTCGATTATCACGTCTAGACTTGAAGTTTCAGTTACTCTGAGTCCATGCGTGGTTAGAGTCCTAGCCATATGCCCATGTGACTGAGGTGTTGTCGAGTCCAAGAGAATTTTATGTAAATAGTGTATGAGTCTTGCAACGGACCATAAGCCAAATTCATGCTTATAGAGCCATGAGGAGCGATCTGTGCAAGTCTTGTAAACGTGAGTACGGGCCAAGTGGTAGAGGAGAACGTGTCTGCCATTGGCATGAGCTGTGATAGCCTAGTTTGAGCTGTGATGGCCTAGTTTAAGCCCCACTGGGTGGTCGAGTCCTACGAAAGTGCACGAGCACTTGGTTCAAGTTCATCCGAGCCCATGGAAGCGCATGAGCACTTTCTCGAGTCCGTCCGAGCCCATGGAAATGTGTGAGACATTTTTCGAGTCCGTTCGATCCCATGGAAGTGCATGAACACTTTCCCGAGTCCGTCCAAGCTCATGGAAATGCATGAGACATTTTTCGAGTCCATTCGATCCCATGGAAGTGCATGAGAACTTTCTTGAGTCCGTCCAAGCGCATGGAAATGCATATGACCTTTTTCAAGTCCATCCAAGTCCATGGAAGTGCATGAGCACTTTCTTGAGTCTGTCTGAGCCCATGATTCGAGCTTGAGTCTCATGCAAGTGGATGAGCTACTGAGTCTTCATCTAGGAGAGGAGTTGTCGTGTCTATGGTGACAAGCTGTGAAAGGTTTGGTCTGATCCCCAATGGGTGGAGGAGCTACTGAGCCCAGTGCTTATAGGGGGAGCTGTCGTGTCCGTGGCGACCAAGCAGTGAGGGACCTGGTTCAAGCCCCGTTGAGTGGCCGAGTCGAGTGGGACCACCACTGGTTTGAGTCCTGCAAATGTGAATAAGAGCTGAGTGGCAAAGGAGGGCGCGCCTATCATGGTGGTTAGGGACCCCCTTTAGGGAACATAAATTATCGATGGTCCTAGTGGTGGCCTCTGATGGGACATGAAGCTCACAACAGTGTCGTGAGCCTACTGTGTGCTTTGGCGCACATCGCGTGCATGGCCAGTTGTCGACGAAAATCGGTTGGGATGGTCAGCAACACCTCAGGCACAATAAGTAGCAGCGGCGAGTCACTAGGTGGCCTCAGTTAGCTTGTCGTGCGACGATGGGGTTGGGCTTTGGTTTCGTGGTGCATGTGGTTGTCATGGTTGAGTTACCTTTGCTAGAGGGGGGATCGACGACATATTGGTGGAGATAGAAAACACTAGCAACCTACGCGGTGCAAAATCGGTGTCCTTTCTTTTGCGACACGACAGAGCCACATGATTTTCCCTTGCGTATGGAATTGCGTGCGGGGCACATTGTTCACAACCCTGTGGACAGAGGCCTTGGCTATGGGTCTAGAAATCGTCGATGGTCCAAGTGGTGATTGTTGGCCGATCATCTGGGCTCATGGCGCCACGAGTCTCTAGTGCACTTCTTCGTGCGCCCTTGAGCTACGCATGTGTAGCTGGTCTCTTATGCATGACGTGCACGACATTGTACACTTAAGTGTACAGTGCCACTGTGTACCATTTACGTAAAAGAGTGTCTATGTATCAAATATAGTGTCTTGAGTGCGGGGCATAAGTTAAGCTCCCAGAGTTGGAAGATAAGCGGATCGTAGTCTCAAACGGTGTGATTTTCTCTTGTAAATTGCGTTAATGGACTAAACACAGTAGCGAGGAGCCTGTTTTCTCACTTGGGTAAGAAAAGATTTAATCTTTCCTCATTGTCCACTATTTTTTTGTAAATATAAAATTTAAAAAATCGAGATGACTCATCTGGGTGGGTGTTTTCTGTTCTTTTGATAATTTATTCAATGTGCCAAAAAATCTTCCTTCCCTCCTACCTTCGATAAAGAGAGGAAATTAGATTTTACAGACGACACTATTGTTGATGCGAGAAAAATCGCTCAACAGATTGAAAATAATAGAAAGAGTCATTTTCAGTCCACTATGACGACTTAGGCCTCGATTGATGTTGTTTAAAGCTCCCGATAGTGTTCTGATGCGACTATACGATGATGGTGTGTACGTTCATGGCAGTGAATATATGGTAAATGCAGATAAAACAAAGATATGGACTCATAGATTTATGTGTTTTGACGTGTTGCCTACATTCACAGATGTTTGGGAAGGAGAATCTACTGTAATATATTTGTTTACAGTCTCTCATTGCCTCTCATATCTCACAGTACAAAAAAAGCCACGGTCTACTTGCTAAAGAAGCTCTTTCTCTCTCGAGGTTGAAAAAGAAGAAGATAACAAAGACTTAGAAGAAGTCTTTTGGTTTCTTACCTTTATCCCCCATTCCTTGCCATAAGGTGACTGGTCTCCCTTATGTGTCCGAGTATCTTTTTCTCTTTTCCCCCTTTTCATTCTCTAACTCCCTACCACCTGCTTGCACCATGCCTTTATTATCCCCTCTTGTCACTTTTTGTCACTTATTGTATCCCTCCATAGTTTATCTTTATTATAACTCAAGGTTTCTGGAATGATTTTGCATAATGTTTTGTGATGATTTTATCTTGTTATTTGCTCTAAATCTCAAACTCTCAACTATATATTTGGTGATATATGAGAACTTATTTTCTTTGCTTATATGGCAAAGATCATAGAGTCTGAGACACCTATGCCAATTTACTTGCATCCATTTGTATGCAGTGCAATTTAAGTCATTGTCATTCCAAGCTAATAAAAATGATAATGTTTTGACCATGATATAGTTTGAGTTTACTCTTGCTATAATATTTTTCATGGGTCTGGTCTTGTGAATAAATTTGCATAAAAATCCAACATTTAGTTTATTGGAATTGAACAACAGTAAGTTTTGTGCAAAATGGTTCAATTGGGGTCTAGTTGGTTGACATATACATTCATTTTTGGATATCTCTAGTCAAGGTTTGAATCCAAAAACATCTTTGTAGTGGTTTATTATTATTAGAGATGAGGAAGCTACGACATGAAGGATCCGAGATATAGCTTTCGAATTTCTATGAAAGGTCAAATCGCATCCACTAGAAACACAAAGATGGAAACTACTAACTTTTCTAATTAACTAATTTTTAGTTTGGATTGTGAGAATATCTCAAAATATTTTATTATTATTTAATATTTTATTAGTATTTTTTATTTTTTTACTATTATTTAATATTCTATTATTATTTTTTACCACTATTCATAAAATATTTGAGATGACTTCACTACCCCAAACCTAATGTAAAACTACATTGTTTTTTTAAGTATGCTTTGAGGAGAAAGTCTCTAAAAACTACTGACTTTCTCTGCTTTCAAAATGTGCAAGATCTCTCTCAATCAGGTCACTTGAACTTGCTACTTGTTGAAATTATTTTGTAATTCATATATTGAAGTTTTTGTATTTTGTATTGTAATATAATGTGTAAATAACAAAATAATATAATATGTATTGACCACTAGAGGAATAGAAGATCTTCAGCTCTCCATTTCCTTAGCCCTCCTCTCCTCCCCTTTCTCCATGTCCATATCATCTCTTGTTTATTTTCAACTTTTTATGCTTTCTCTTCCAAACCTAGAAATGACGCGATTTTCTCTTTCAAAACTTTTTATGCTACTTCCAACATCCTATACTTAAAAGGAAAATTCTGGACACCATATTATTATATTACTTTTATCTTAATATATAAGATATGATATATTTATCACTATTAGATAATCTTTTATTAGATAATTTTTTATCATCTAATAGTGATATATATGTCTGATGAGAATGAAAAATGTCATATTTTTATCCTTTAATATTTAATATTTTATACTTATTTGATGCCTAAATGTACTCATTACTTTTATATTTTGATTTAGGATGTAAATGGAGGCGTTAAATGCAAAACAAAACTAATTTGGTGATTTTGGACAATTTTGACATGGTTTCATAATATGGGCATAACTCTCTCATATGAGCTCCAATTGAGATGATTCAAAATGATATAGAACTCCGAGAAAGATATATACAACTCTTGTTTTTTGATTTTGGAGAGATACTTGCCACAATAAAGTCAAAATCGGGATTAAAGTTGATGCATTTGCACTATTAATGTTCCGTTTCAAAATGCTAAACAAAAAGAGATGTGAAGATGTGAAGCTATTTCAAAGTTTAAATTCAAATTAAAAAAGAAGTCTATCAAGGGAGGATAATTCAAATTCACATGCATGAAAAGACATGAAGGATACTTCAAAATTTAAATGAAGTATATCTTATCCAAATCCTATTTAGAGAACTAGTGGAGGGAGGAGACTTATATATATTTAATTTTGAAGGAGAGCACGCTCCCAACCCATTTTTTTTACTTTTCTTTTGAGTTTTCATCATGGCTCTGCGTGGTTAAACCTTCATACTTGATCTAAGGAAACAGAAGCCTCAGAATCGATAAAACTGTAAGATCTAATTTGTGTTTTTATTGATCAATTTATGCTTTGAGTATCGGATATTCTTTTGTGCTTATTTTCATGATTATTTCATTTAATTACTAGGAGGCCTACTAGTTTATTATTCGTTGTAATCTACTGCTAGGTTAGATATCAAATCCATAATTGTTTGATCATTCTAATCTATGAAGCAATAAAGATTTAATGATTTGCTGCGTTAAAAATTATTAGATCTTAAGGAGAACACTCGACTAATTTAAATGCGACCGCTTGTGCTTGTATTGTTTAGTTTCATCGATCTCTCTAATTTTTAAGGCTGGTACTAGATTAAATTCTTAGCGCTTGTCTTGAGTTGCTTAGTAGTTAGGGTTAATTAGATCGATTGTTTTCTAATTAACTACGACTAAGGAGAAATAGGAAAATAGTTCAACGGTAAATATTCAAAGTATTAATTAATATATTTGTATCGATAATCAATTGTAAAATTCTGATGGTAGATGTTGAATTAGACCAATGTTTGTTTTGTTGATTGATTTCGATATTTTAAATTTAATTGTTTCTTAGTTGTTTTTATTTTTCTTGATTATTTTCGTTATATTCAAAACCCTCATCCTTATTCAAGTAGTATAAAATTAGGCTAGATACTCTCTGTGAGAACGATCCTTACTCGCACTACTACATATATATATATTTTTATGAATATAGGTTTTATTTTTGGTTGCCTGCGATAGTACACCAAATTTTGGCGCCGTTGCCAATGAGTGATTCTAGTTGATTTTTGTGCTTCTTGTGATCTTTATTTTGTTTTTTTAAAAAATAAAAATAAAAATAAAAATTGAAAAAAAATCATATTAGTACTAGATAGTTATTTTTATTTATTTTCATTACTCTAGATTTTTCCTGATTTCTTATATATATATATATATTATAAATTTTTAGAGTTTCCTTGATTATTTATGAATATAACTCGATCTTCTAATCAATGTGATTTTCATTGCAATTCAGAAATAGAGAGAACTTTGTGTAGGTTAAAAAGGGAAGCTTGGAAAAATTCTGAAACGATCTGGCTCTTGATTCCCTATTTGCTAGCGATCCTGATTTAGAAGAGCAATAAGTCATAGTTGAAAATTGAATTTTGAAAGAGCTTACTACTCATGGGTTGAACAACAACATTTATGCATAACGTTCCTTACTTTAGATCCTGCTACTACTACTTTTAAATTAAAATCTAGACTAATACATCTCTTGCCTACTTTTCATGGCCTTGTAGGTGAAGATCCTCACAAGCATTTAAAGGAACTTCATGTGGTATGCACGAGTATGAAATCCACGGGGGTGACTGAAGATCAAATTAAATTAAGAGTATTTACATTTTCTTTGAAGGACTCGGCTAATGATTGATTCTATTATCTTTCATTCGGGAGTATTACCACATGGAGCGAAATGAAGATGTTGTTTTTGGAGAAATATTTCTCAGCTTTAAGGACGACTAACATTCGAAAAGAAATTTGTGGTGTAAAACAGCACAATGAAGAATCCCTACACGAATACTGGGAACGTTTTAAGAAATTATGTGCAAGCTGACCCCATTATCAAATTAGTGAGCAGCTACTTATGCAGTATTTCTATGAGGGCCTTCTACTCAAAGATTTGAATACTGTACCGGTGAGCGTATTAGTCAAGGCACTGGAATTAAATATTTCGATACCGATACTGTTTCATGTACCGTTTTGGAATAGACTATATAAAAAAAATAAATACATATATAAATTATATTTCAAAATAATAGTCAATTTATGAATAATTATATATAAATATATATATAATTAGTCTAGTATGAATTGAGGTAAAAAAAAGAAGCAAAAAAAATAAAAAAAAATAAAAAATTGAATGACCAAAATCCAATATGGCCGGTACCGGCCGAAATATTGATCGGTACGACCGATATTTTTGTTGAAACGGTACATCCCTATAATCTATATCGGAGAACCGGCCGGTACAATGTGTTTTGGCCGTACCGGCCGGTACGGTACGAAATTAACAACAATGCTTCTACCCACTGATAGAAGCATGATTGATGCTACTAGTATAGGAACTCTGATGGATAAAACTTCTGAGGCTGCGAGAAATTTGATTGCAAATATGGCGGCCAATTCTCAACAATTTGGTACCAGGCTTGACTTTCCATATAAACATGTTAATGAGGTAAATATTTCCTCCATTGAACAACAAATTGCAAGTTTAACTTTTCTTGTTCATCAAATGGTTGTAGATAATATGCAAACAGCGAAGGCTTGTGGGATTTGTTCGGTAGTAGGGCATCCAACTGATATATGCTCAACTCTTCAAGAGGAACCCATTGAGTAAGTGAATGTGGCTAGTGGTTTTCCTGGATAACTGCAAAGGAAGTATAATCCCTATTTGAGCACGTATAATCCAGGATGGAGGGATCATTTCACTCTTAGTTATGAGAATCCACAAATAAATCAGCCCATGACTCAAAACCATCCAAGTTTCCAGTAATATAAGCAGCCATACCCCATAGACAACAACGTGACCAAACTTTTAATTCTGGTATGTTTTTAGAAGATATTGTTAAGTCTCTTGCCACTAACACTTTGTAATTTCAACAGGAGATGAAACAATTTCAACAAAAGGCGATGACTAGTATTCAAAGTTTAGAAAATCAATGGGCCAGATGGGAACCAAAATTAGTCGGCTTGAGGCACAAAGTTTGAAAAATTTACCCTTTCAAACGATAGTAAATCCAAGAGAAAATGCAAGTGCAATCGTTTTGAAAAGTGATTAAAAGGTTGAGATTCCAATAAGTGCAACCCCTGTATCATCAGAGCAAGAAAATGAGAAAAACGTCGTTGCAGATGGAAACATTCCCAATGACGATGACGAACCTAAACGTAAGTTTTCACATCTTTCTGATTATAAACAAGTACCTCAGTTTCCCCATGCTTTAGCAGAATTTAGAAAATATGAGTAAAATAAATATTTATATGAGACTTTTCGTAGATGTGAGGTAAATATTCCCCTTTTAGATTCTATTAAACAAATACCTCGTTATGCTAAATTCCAGAAAGAATTATGTGCGATTAAGAGGAAACAGAAACTTAAAGGATGTGAAAATGTGAAAGTATGGGAGAATGTTTCTATAGTAATTCAAAGAAAACTCCCTGTGAAGTGCAAAGATCCAAGTAGTTTTACTATCCCTTGTATGATAAGTAAAACTAGATTTGAGAAGGCCATGAAGACCATATTCCATATATGTTTTTTTAGAACTTGGATCTTTGAATAAAATTGATGTTGTGATTCAATTGGCTGATAGATCTAATGCCTATATTAAGGGTGTAGTTAAGGATGTTCTTGTGCAAGTTAATGATTTGATTTTTCCTACTGATTTTTATGTGCTTGATATGGAGAATGGTGATCAAAATGCTCATATTTTGTTATGAAGACCTTTCTTAAAGACATCTAATACTAAAATAGATGTTTATAGCAATACACTTATCATGAAATTTGATGTTAAAATTGTTAAGTTTAATATTATAATGCCATGAAATATCCTAGTGATGATGATCCTGTTTATGCTATTAATGTGATTGATTCTTTAACACACTAATACTATATCTTATATAGTAAAATGAAAATAGAATGGTGGTATTGTATGGTGTATAATGTTACATGTATGTACAACATTAGACAATATTATATGTATTGAATATCCACCTAATTCTATCAAAATTTTCTTTTGTAACTCGAGTTTTGAATATCAAAAGTTCAAAATACTTACCATTTCAATAAGTAGCACGTTAGCACGAATGACTATGATAATAAAATTATAATATAAATAGTATTTTGCATAACATAATTATATAGACTATTCGCCCAACACCACGTGTATCATTACTGTTCTCAAAAACTATACCCGAAATCCAATTTCAATGTGGCTTGAGCATCTGTTTCTTTACGGTTGATAACTCATTGAATCCCAGGGATTAAGGTCAGAAATATCAATTTTGTTAAATATTTAAATACTTTTTTACAATCAAGACAAATTATCATTCCATGAAAAAAAGAGTGGACGAAAATTTGAAGAGTGGGTATGAAATCTAAAAAGCAACTCATATCACAAACTGAGTTTTGAACAAAATTTTGTATATTGTAATAGAAGTAGTGGTCAATGTCAAAATCGATCTCTTGAAATCATGAGATCCTATCTCTCCAAAATAATGTAAGATTCTGATTTTCAACCTTTAATTTAATATTCAATCTGAGCCTCCGAGGCATTACATCATTTATGAAAGAAAAAACAACTAAAAGACGGTTTAAGCGTGGTGATCTCACGACGACAGTGGACAAGGGGCGTTGAAGAACGCTAACCCTTTACAGTCATCCGTGATCGCATGCCTGCCTTGTTTCACATCTATTTTCATTTTCTTAGACCAAATTTATATACGCTTTTAGATTGTTCAAATTTCTCGCGCCCTTTCTGAAAAAAATAATGTCTATTTTTGTAAAATACAATAATTTTTCATGTAAATATTCTATTTATTCACTTTTTTAAAAATGAATATGTGAGATTTGTAATTGTAAATATTATTTCTCCTATATTTTAGAGTAAATAGTAATGTTATGTATAATTCTAAGATCTTATTGAATTCAGATATGAAATGAGGAGAGTTTTAAAAATTAAATAAAATATTAATTTTTAATATTAATATTATTTTAAAATTTAAAAAAATTGAATTAATATTTAAAAAAATTGAATTATTTATTATATTTTATATAAAAATTTTAAAAATTATAATAATAAATTTAAAATGAGATAAAATGAGATACGTTCTGAATATAAACAAGATAAATCATATGCAGATCAACTTTTATAAAAAAAAAAAAGTATATTCTACTTATTTTTTTAATACTTTTTGAAGTTGAGTTTGTTTATTTATAAAATGGTTACAAGAATAACTATTTAGAATATGTATAAATTATTTCTATTTTTATAAGCTGAAAACCCTACTTTCTTCGCAAGTGTGAGCTTGACGTAAAATGCCAGGCGAGGTTGTATTTTGGGCATACTTTAGTGGACCTCAATCTGAACAAGGACTTTTTTTTTTTTTTTTTAGAACAAGAAATTTCTAAGTCAATGATTTAGCATTACACCTCACCTGTGAGGCATATAAATATGATTGGTCAATATAAAGAATTTTATACAAAAATGCAGACTAGTGTATTTCTTTTTCACGTTAAATTATATAATATCTTTTTATATATAAAATAAATTTGATATATTAAATTAGAAAAAATTTACTCATCATTTCTATACATTTTCACCTACTTTTACTTCTTTATCTTGTTCTTTTTTTTCCTTTAATAAATGTGTAATTTAGAGATGATGGATAGAAAATTCGTTAAATTATCATATCAATTCAAAAGTTTATTTTGATAGAACCGCTTTATAAACGAAATACAAAAATTATAAAAATAAAAATACTTTAAATTTTATAAAAATAATTCACAAATTTATGTAATTTAATATGATATGTTAAATTAAAAAATTAATTTTATTATAAAACAGATGTAACATGTTATATAAAATTATATTAATTTATTTATTTACTCTTATAATTTCTTTATAGCTTAAAATTTATCATTTTAAAAATTACTTATAACATAGAAAAAATTGACACGCCCGAACAATAGTGTCACGCAGGCGGTAAATGAAGAAAGAAAAATTTTATTAATCTTTTTTATATTATATATATATATATTTTCTAATTAAATGTGCATTATAGTATATGAATGATGAATAAAAAAATTAAATTAGTTAAAGAATAATAAAATTAAAAAAATAAATTTGATATAAAGGCCTATTTAAATTAGGAGATGAGTTAAGATGAGTTTGATTTATTTTTTAATATTATTATTAATTTAAAATTTTAAAAAATTGAATAAAAATTTAAAAAATTTATATTAAAATTTATATTTTATATAAAAAATTAAAAAAAATATAATAATAAAATAAAAATTAATTGAGATATTTTAAAATAAAGTTATAATATGTGAAAATAATGAATAAAAAAGCAATTGATTCGAGATTTAACAAGTGTCTTCGTCTCAATAACTGCTGTATAGGCTCTCTTTCTCTCTCTAGACTCTCACTGTAGCTTATCTTTTAGAGCTTTACAATCACATTCGTACCTCTTAAGCACTGGTTTGATAAAGTCAGTCCTCTTTTAATTTCTTTCATACGGAATGGAAAGGGTCACTCCAGAGGGGGAGAAAGAAAATTCAAAGGGCGTACGCATGCCTTCATGGACCTTGGAAAGACTACTACCTACTCATATCATATTTATTATTATCATTCCTATCCCTCGTTCCAACCCCCCTCAAAACAAAACTCCCTTTTAGCGCATCCCCTCTCTCTCTCTCTCTCTCTCTCCTCTATCAACTGGTTCTTCTCTTCTTTCTCTGAGCTGCTGAGGTTTGTTTCAAATCTCTTTCTTTTATTATCTTTTATGCCTTTTACTTTCAATTTCGTGTTCTGTTTTCGTTGAGAATGGTGTGAAGGGGTAAATTTTTCTCGCTTTTTTGATGGATGCTATAGGTTTTGTAGATTCCTTTTTGGGTGAAGCTGTCACTTTTTCCTTCAGTCTTTTGTCTGGCTGAACTTCAGTTTTCTTACTTAACTAATGGATAGATTCTTATTCGACTTCTGATGATCTCCACTGCCAGATAGATTTTTGTTTGGTCTCTAATAATTTTACCTCTGATGCCGAGATTTGTGGAATTTGATTACGTAGTGATTGTACATCTCCCATACATTTTGGTGCACCTATCTACCTATGTTGGGTGTTAATTTTGTCCTCCTCTCGTAAATCATTTACCATTTATTGATTATATTAAGATCTGCTCAATTCTGATTGTCCGCATGCGGTAGATATGCTTCAGCGTGGTAGCATGAGACATATGTCGAATCATGAAAGGTGGGCATAATGATTGTGATTAAAAAACATGGTTTATAGTAGTGAACGTCCCCTTTAATGCGAGAGGGAGTTTTGAGAAAACCACCCGAGTAGATGAGCATCTGAAACAATTGGAATTACCCAGTCAAAAATGATAAAGGAATTTAGAGAGACTTGTAGGACATGGATAAAACTCCCATATGTCCCCTTATAGATGTTTCAGAAATATGAATGGTATAGCTAATAACAATATTGTTTCACATGTGTCTTCATTGTTTTTGTTTACATTAGTGTTTTGCCAATAGTAAAGTTACCAAAAATTTTCCATTATTTTCATTTCTTGATCATGCACTAGGACTAATTTGCATGTTCAATGTTTGAGTTTGGCAGGTCTTAGAAGAGTTTTCTTTCGAAGCCACTGTTAAACAGTTTTACATAGAAAGGCTGGTATCACTGAGTTATGACTTGTTTTCATTTCTCATTCAGTAGGAAAGGGGGACCGAAGACACGAGGAAGCTTTGATGTTGATGATGGTAAACTCTGTAATTAATGACAATAAAAAATCAGATGTTTAAGGACTGACTGTTTTGTTTTCATGACTAAATTATCACTTTCTAAGAATAAGCATGCAAAAAAAAAAAGACTTCTGATTGCTGATTGCTTTTTCTGGACAGATGTGTCAGGCATTCACAATGTGAAACTTTACACTTACAAAGAGTTGAGAGCTGCTACTGCAGATTTTAGTCAAACCAATAAAATTGGGGAGGGTGGTTTTGGTTCTGTGTATAAGGTAACTAAAGATGTTCTATTTAACATATACTTTATTTGATCATTAAGTTTTGGAGAAACTCCAATGAACCGCATGAATCATCATTCCTTTTACATATAACTCAAAATGATCTATTTTGTCAATTAGCACCGCAGTTTTGAAACTTCATTTGCAATTTGCACCCTCCATCAAGATTGACTATAAAGGTTGTGCCACTTCACTTCTTTTCATTCATCTTAATGGTGAGATCTTAATGAGGGTCACAATTGCTACTAAAGTTTCAAATTGGGCTAACAATTATCAAAATTGGTACTTTGGGTGTCATATTTAAAAAAGATTGATTATTTAGATGGTTTAAGTGTGAGTCTCTATTAACCTTTTATATTACTTTCACTTTCTCATGAATAACACTTTTTTAAACACTAAATTCTGTTTTGCCAGGCACGGCTTAAAGATGGGAAGATTGCTGCTATAAAAGTTCTTTCAGCCGAGTCAAGACAGGGAGTGAAGGAGTTCTTGACAGAAATTAATGTGATCTCAGAAATAGAGCATGAAAATTTGGTTAAGCTCTACGGCTGTTGTGTGGAAGAAAATCACAGAATTTTGGTCTACAACTATCTTGAGAATAATAGCCTTACACAAACACTTATTGGTAAATTCCTAATTTTCTTGTTGTGGAAGGCCTTGCTTGTATTATGCTATTATACCTTTGCTTTTGTCTCAGTGATATTGATTTATAACTTAACATCTTTACTGTGAGAGTTTCAGGAATATATATTTTCCAATTCCTGCCTCAATATATATGCACTGATTTAAAATATCAGTTTGAAATATTCAATTTTGTGGACATGAGTCTTATTTTGACTTTCATAGTTGTTCAATTAAACAGCTCCTGAATGCCCTAGAACCTTTTTGGTTTCAGGTGGAAGTCAAAGCGGTATCTACTTTAATTGGCGAACAAGGACTAAGATTTGTATTGGTATTGCACGTGGGCTTGCCTTCCTTCATGAGGAAGTACGACCCCATATTGTTCACAGAGATATCAAAGCAAGCAATATTCTCCTTGACAAAGACCTAACACCCAAGATTTCAGATTTTGGGCTTGCAAAGCTTATCCCACCCAACATGACTCATGTTAGCACACGTGTGGCAGGAACAATGTAAGTTCTAGTATTATTCTCTTGCCTTAATGATAGTTGGTGAAATGAAAGTGAAAACTTGTTCAGACTCACTTATCCACTTTTGGGTCCACGCATTAGCTTTCGAAATGATAGGCATTTTAGCTGTTGATGCTGTTAATTTGGTTGATAATCATGTAGGGTGTTTCACTGATTAGATTTTTTAAAGTAATTGATGTGATGATAGGCATTTTAGCTGTCAATGCTGTTGATTTGGTTGATGATTATGTAGGGGTTCCACTAGTTGAATTTTTTGGAGTAAATGACGTTATGCCCCAGGCATATTTGTTAAGTAAACATAAACCTGTCATAAAGTCTTGCTCTGATTATGTTGATATAACCATGTAACTCAGGTTTGATTTATTCTGAGTTATGTTTTAATAGCCCTGAAACTACCTTCCCAATGGAACAAACGTAATATAGGATCTTTCTCTGGTGCAGCTCATCTGTAGTGATATGTTTCAAATTTTGTGTGCTTCATCCCTACAAGTCAAGCTTCTTTGATCTTCGTTCATCACAATTTTCAAACAAAGTCTATATTTGTTCATCATCCATTCCCTCTCCATCTATTTATCTCTTATTTTATGTCTTCTTCTTATTATTTTTTTTTAAAAAAAATTGAGTTTGTAAAACATATCAATCAACTATTAACATTTGTATATGTTATTTTAGAGGTTATTTGGCACCAGAATATGCAATAAAGGGGCAATTAACGCGGAAAGCAGATATTTACAGTTTTGGTGTCCTTCTTATGGAAATAGTAAGCGGGAGATGCAACACAAATACACGATTACCTATTGAAGAACAGTATCTCCTGGAAAGGGTAGGAATTTCTTATTGATCCCCTTAAAGAAATCATGAGTTGAGTTGTTTTCCTTTTTCTTACTATTAAGATTAAGATTCCATATGCATTCCATGATTTGAGAAGATAAAATTGAATTGTGGCTTCCTTCTTGTGAAATTGTGAAAAAAAAGTCGTATCAAGTTGTTTTGGAGTATAGGCATCAAGGTATTATCATTTTGAGTTCTTTGTGTATGATGATCGGGAAACTGATATAAAGTCTTTAATTATTTAAAGTGATTCCAACACTTGATCAAAATCTTGTTCAATGGTATGGCAATAATTCCTTAAAGAGTACAATTTGATTTAACTTATGTGTAAGTCCATGTACTCTTTATATCCATGCCCCATGAGGGATTAGTCGTATGAGCCCCATGCTTTGTTAGGATAATCTATAGTAGTAACATATGCCACTTCACATGATCTTAAAGCTTCTTCTTTACTGTTTAATGATGGCTTCAATTGTCAAAGCTTAAGGGCATGTTTGGGGGCTGAGATGAGACAAGATTTTCATTTGATCTCAACTCATCTCTTTCCCAAATATAATTTAAATACAAAATTTTTAAACTAATCATTACAACTTTTTCAAACTTTCAAATAAAAAATAATTTCAACTTTTTTCAAATCTCCAAATAAAAATAATATTATAAAACTATATTCTTACAATATTTTAACTTTATAATATTTTTATTCAAAATTTTCTCTCCTTTCCCAAAACCCAAAAGAATACTCAACTCAAACTATCTCACTACTATTCACAAACTATTTTACTACTATTCACAAAATTCTCATCTCATTTCACTCTCCAAACTAGCCCTAAATATATCTCTGATGAACTGATGTAGGACAAGTTACCCAAGAACAATGACTCATGTTCAGTATGATCAGTGAGAACTGACGTCAATCTCATGGGAACTGAGATAAATCCCTTCTTAGTTTTGCAGGATCAAGTAAGAACCATTGCAAGTCTCAAGACCATTGATTATCATCTAGGATTGCTACCATAATTAAAGGGATGCTATCAAAAAGTAATTAAAAGGGATATACTAACCTTCAAAAATCAATTCAATAAATATATTTGGTGGATTGCAGAGCCCGTAGCAGATTCTAGGATGTTCATAGCTTTATATGTTGGTTACCACCCTATCCATTACTCTCATTTTGCATTAGTTGTTATCAAAGCCTTGTATAGCCTTCAAATGATGGCAGCCAAGCATACTGGCAAAAACCATTTGGGTGACACAAAGTGGATATGGGACTCTTCTAAGTCAGATTTTGGTTCATTCATGATGCCAATTTGCTATGCATGAAACCCAAGCAGAGCTTAGGTTAATGAAGGAGTCCATTGGTGTCATTTTAACTTTTTATGATAGAGTTGAATCCTTCAATGGGATTTGCTTGCAACCTTTTTGTGAGCAGAATCTTCTTTACATTGAGTGATGATGCTTTGGATATGGATGCATGATCTAGCAGTGTTGAAAAGATAAGAACACAATGGTGGATATGACATTGTTAAAATACACTAGTAAGCTGAAAGATATGAATATAATTATTTGTGAAATGCATAATCTGTCTCTCTTCATCGGGAATTAATCATATTCTTATTGACAGTTAATCCATTTCTCGCCTTGTTAATCAAGGCCATTGTAGTTGATTGAACAGTTCATCTTTCAAGTTTATCTTCAAGCCAGGAGTTTCGGTAGAGTTTGATCCTATGAATATGCAGATTTCTTACCTAACAAGACTGGGTCTTCCTTAACAACATCTTTAAGAATAATAAGCCATAAGATAAATTTATTTATGCTGGCAGATTATTTGAAATCATGAAGAAAACAATTTAATAATTTAGGGACTGTTTATGATGTGAATTCTCCTGTGGCAGACGTGGGAACTTTATGATCGAAGGGTGCTGGTTGGACTGGTTGACACAGCACTGAATGGTGATTTTGATGCAGAGGAGGCTTGTAAATTTCTGAAGATTGGTCTTCTCTGCACCCAAGACGCTCCAAAGCTCCGGCCATCCATGTCAACTGTTGTCAAGATGCTAACAAATGAGGTTGATATTGATGACATTAAGATAACAAAGCCAGGCTTAATTTCTGATTTCATGGACCTCAAAGTGCGAGGTGCCCAGAAAAGTAAGCTGGACATCAGCGATAAGCCTGACACGAAAAATACATCTTATACCATATCCTCAGGCTCAGACAACCTGGACAGGTCAACCTTGTCATCAGGAACGACGACTGCTGCAACTTTGACCTTTACTACAGTGCCCGACCAGAGATTTGAACACCAACATGAACAATTTGTCAACAAATTTACTCGGTTACAGTCTTAGGGCTCTGAGGCTTGCTGTTTTGTGTAAATTCTACAAGATTGTTTTCTGCTTACTTTTTGATGATAAGATTAAAATTTTATTCATTCTTAGTTCTGTAGTTTCTAAAGGTTGTTATCTGTGTAAAAGTTTACAACCTCGTTTCTTGTTCGAAGCTTTCACCTAGATCTGTAGCCAATGCTACTCTCTTGTAAATGGACCAGGTTTGGTAAGTTATAGAAATTTTTTGGTTGTGGCTCATTTTTTAAAATTACATGAAGTTTCAGCATTATAAGATTAATACAGACGGCAATTTCTTGTCATATTTTTAGTAAGATGGGTAGCACGTGCTAGAAATACATGTGGTTGGACAGCAATTATGTGATGGATATTGGTTGGTATTAAGACAAAGATTGGGCTGGGCAACAACTATTGTGACAGATTGATGTGTAGTTTTTTGTCAATCGCTGTTGTAATTTTGGGCTGCAATGGTTGTGTGGACTGTAATTCTATGATAATGTGACAGAGTGATGTTCTGCTGTTGTTATATTGTGGTTGTGAGAATTTGTACCTTGTTCTTATACGAGGGGAATGCTACGAACTATTATGTTGCTAGATGACTTGGTCCAGTTTTTATTCATTAATGTGGTGAAATTAAAGTAAAATATGCTATTTTCAAAGCTGATATTGCTAGATGAATTCTAAAGATTGAATTGTATCAAAAGACAACTCCAATACACAAATTTCGACCAGATGCAGAATTCTTCTAAAGCAAGATTTTCTTAAAGTTTAATTATTGCAGTTGACCGCAATGGATAAATGCACAATTTCAAGGTTGGATTAATGCACAATTTTAAGGTTTTCTAATGTGATATGATGCATGATGCTCCATAAGCTTTCCTTTACTTCTATTTAAATTCAAATTATGCAGTTATCACTCATTTTATCTACTCTTTCTAGATCTTCTCTGCACATTGTTCTTAATTTTATTTTATTCTTGTCATAATAGTGGGTGTTTGTGTATGTAAAGATATTTCTTCTTTTTGACATTGTTTCCTTAATGTAATTTGAGGAGGATGTCAAAATTTAATGTGTTTTTTGGATGTATTTTGATTTATAGGTGGTTATTTTTAAAAAAAAAATAACGAAAATGAAATTAAAGTTAATTTGAGGATTTAAAATATGCATTAAAAATAGATTAATAATAAATAAGAATAATATTTGGTTATTATAGAGAAAGAATAACTAATCCAACATGGCTTGGCTGAAAATATATTAGTTAAATACAAATTAAAGTGACATTTTAAGCCAAAACTCTCTAATTTAATGTCTAAACCAATGCCAAGATGCTCTTAACTTGTTTACTACATTATTTTAATCGTTACTTGGTTTACCATGATTGCGTGTGGAAATTTCGTTTTGCCTGTGGAAATTTAATGTCTTTGTAAACCTCATGGCTTGATGAAATAGTGGGATAATGAAATAGGGGCAAAACTAGTGCTAACAATACGATAATTTGACACGAACAAGATATGGTATTAGCGGACTTGAGTTTCATATAAATAAGATTAGATCAAAACGGGTTAACCTAATAAAATATGATTAATAAATGAATTAATTGCTTGTCAACTCGCGAAACCGCAATCAACCCCGTATAACTCCAATAAATTGTATCATGAAATTTTATAAATATTTAGTCTTATATGCATTTTTGTTGTTGTTGGGATTTAATATTAAATTAGTATTTGACAACCTAATATCTCAAACTATTAAGCTTTTTTTATTATTATTTATTAATACGTAATTCTCTATATGGTAATCAAGAGCAAATTAAGCCTATAAAATTTCACCGATAAAAGACTTATAGATATAAGCTAATGTCGATTGCTTAAGTCCTCTCTCTTTTCTCTCTCTAAGAAAGGAATGGTGATTCTAGTTTTCTATCTGTTATGAGTATTTGTTGTTCCTAGTTTTTACACACTGCTTTTGTGCATTTTTGTTTGCTATTTCTCGGGATTACGGATCAACTAGAGGAGTCATGGGGTAAACTTAATCTGTTGGAAGAGAAGAATGTGGCTATAGTGTTGGAAGGCTCTGCTCTGGAGGTATTCCAGCAGAAAAGTACCCTCTATCTCGTAGGTAATTTGGTCTCATCGAGTTCATACCCAATCAATGATGGCATTTGCAATGTCAAAAGTATGGAGATTAAACAAATAGGCTAATTTCAAAAAAATTGGTTCCAATACTTTTGTCATATCTTTTGAAACTCATGCTAACAAATAGAGAGTTGATGAGGGCTGCCCATAGTTCTTTGATAATTCTCTATTTGTGATAAATGAACGCGATGCTTTTGTTCAACCTAGCAAGTTGAATTTGACAAAGCTGCTCTTTAGATGCACTTATGCAACCTTCCTCTTGTAGGAATGAGTAAGGAATATGGCGAGAGAATTGGCAACTTTCTTGGCATTGTGGAAGAAATTAAGGTTGATGAAAACGATGTGGGTTGGGGGAACTTTCTCAAAATGAAAGTTTTAATCGATCTGAAAAAACCTATTGCTAGGAGACGTAGTGTGACGATTCGAGGCATTAAATATTGGATTCAAATCCAATATGAAAAGCTTCCACAAATTTGTTTTACATGTGGCCATATAATCCATGATAGCAATAGTTGTCCTTTATCAAGTTTGCAATCAGTCTTTGAGGGGAAGTTTGGGTTATGGTTGAGAGCAACTGGTCCAAGTCGTAGAAGGCCAAAATCTCAAGGGGATACTTTGTAGAACCACCATGTTAATAGCTTAAGTAAGGTGGCGGAAGAGTGTGTTGTGCACACGGGACAGTTACAATTGAGCAACTCGAAGTTGGTAACTGCCAATTCAAAATGCGAATGTTCAAGCGAGAATCACGAAAGTAAGTTGAATCCATTATCTCCAAATGCCACCAATTAGAAAGATTGGATCAAAGGTAATTACTCTTAGTATATGACTAGTAAAAATGAGTGTTTTTTAGGGGATGCCTTTATGATAGTTAATGTTGTTAAAAACAGGTAGAATTTGAATGTTGTAAAAGGGAGTGAGATTGAGCAGATGGGCTTTTCTCTTTTTGGGTAAATGGACTTGAGTGGAGAGGCCCACCACTCTGATAAACAGATCCCATGCAAATGTCTTGCAAACCCCTGGTAATCTAAAGGTACGTAAGGATAGAAAATGCAAGTCACAATCAACAACTTCTGTTTCTTTTACAAATCCTGTGTCCTATTCTGACTCCCTTTTGCCAATTTCTACTTAAACCAAAGTGTTGAGATGGTGGGTGTTGATAAATAGTTGTTGTACATGCAAAAGAAAATAAAACACATTAGTAATCACAGCAATGAGTCTGAATGTATTAATTCTTTTATTGCTCATTATAAATCTGATGTTATATCGGCAGTGGTTGGTTGCCAGTCATGCTGAAAGCCATGAATCTTGTAAGTTAGAATTCTCATGGGATTGAAAACCCAATGAAAATTTGAGTACTTCGCGACTTAGTCCAAAGAGATCTCAATATCTTTTTTTGCAAGAAACTCGATTAAGTACTACCCTAATGGAAAAACTTAAGTATATTTTGGGCTACTCTAATTGCCTAGTAGTGAGTAATGATGGATCAAAAGAAGAATATCTCTGTTATGAAAAGCTTCAACAAGTCTACAGATTCTTCATTACTCAAACATCAAGTGCATGCTGAGATCAAACAAAAATGTGGGGGTACCGAAGCTTGGTTCTTTACTAGAATATATGACCATCCAGAAACAAGTAAAGGGATTGATACTTGGACTTTAATTTGAAGCATGAGTGTGGAAGAAGGTCAACCTTGACTGCTTGTTGGAGACTTTAATGATGTGCTAGTGAAAAACAAGGGAGAGGATGAGATTAGAAAAGCAAATGGTTGACTTTAAATATGTTCTTCATAATTGTGCACTTTCTGACCCAGGATTTAAGGGCCCTTATTTTACTTGGTGGAATGGAAATGGCAGTACAAATAGTATTATAGAAAGAATTGACAGATTTTTAGCAAATTGGGAATGGAGAGACCTTTTTCCATTGATGTCAGTGAAATATATCCCATATACATACTCTAATCACTTGGCCATCTCTCCAAAGCAACAAGTATCACAACACGTCACAAAGGATCATAAGCTTTTCAGGTTTGAAGCCATGTGGACTTCTTTAAATGAATGTCATAAAGTAATTGAGAGTGCCTGGGTGATGAACTCAAGTATTCAGCGCCCCAACTTATTGATGAAGAAGATCCAAACATGTAGTGAAAATTTTCAAGTTTGAAATAGAAGATCGTTTGGTAATGTTAAGAAGTAGATAAAATAAATTAAGACTCTAGTTAACTAACCTAGCTACTTCAAGTTGATCCTCAGTTCCTTAATGAATCTGACCAAAAAGTTGTAGGAACTGAGTTACAACAATGGCTGCGTAGAAATGAACTTATGTTGCGTCAAAACTCAAAGGTTCAATGGCTCAAAGATGGTGATAAAAACACAAGTTATTTCCATAACAAAGCTTCTACCCAAAAGAAAAGAAATTACATAGCTAGTATTAAAGATGCAAATGGAACCTTGCACAACAGGGAGAGTAAGAATGCAGTCATATTGGACTATTTCAACAACTTATTCTCATCCTCTAATCAATAACGTTGTGTGGACTTCTTAGAGGAGCTCAATGGGAGGGTTTCTATGGAAATGAACCAAGAATTGCTTTCATATTTCAGACCTGGGGAGGTTATTTCTACTCTAATCAGATGGACTCCAACACTGGCCCTAGACCTGATGGTATGCCTCCCCTCTTTTATCAAAAGTACTGGAAAGTAGTTGGGAATGATGTTATTGCAACTGTGTTGGGGATACTCAATTTAGGTGAAATGGTGCAGGCCCTTATTCACACCTTTATCCCAAAAAAAGTCTTATCCTGAATTAGTGTCAAGCTATAGACCCTTAAGCTTGTTTAATGTAACTTATAAGTTGATTTCAAAAGTCCTAACTAATCGACTAAAGTCTATATTACCAAGTATTATTTCTGAAACTCAATCAGTGCCCTTTGTCTCTAAAATATTGATTACTGACAACGTCTCGGTGGGTCAGGAAGTTGTGCATTTTATGAGGCATAAAAGACAAATAAAAAAGGTTTTATGTCTTTTAAATTGGACATGAGTAATGTTAAGAATCAATGTCAAGCACCTTGTGTGGACACAAATTAATTAACTTAACTTTTATTTGTGTGGTAGGAAAATATGCACCTTTTGTGGACACAAATTAATTAGCCTTTTAGTATTTATGTGGTAAGGAATTAATTAGTTTAAATAAATTTGTGGTGTGTATCTCTTGTAGCTTGCTATAAATATCCAAGCATTCAAGTCTTGTAATCATCAAGTAGTCAAGAAACAAATAAGACTAGAAGTCTTATAGTGTAGTCTTTGTGGGTGTTTGTGAGAGTTGAGAGCTCTCCTTGTAATTTTTTCTTCTGTCTTCTATTGTGGCTCCAATTTTGAGTGAATTTCTTCTTTGGAATATAAAATTTAGAATTGTATATTTTAAATTTTTCTCAACATTTGGTATCAGAGCGGGACATTCTGGGACCGCTCAAGTTATAGTATTTCTAGAAATTCTGAGTATGCTCTGTGATTGCAGTTTTGACTGATCTTCCACATCAGTAAGGGCTTCTAGAAATTGTAAGTGAGTGAGTTTCTATGTGTCGTGAGTAGTTTGTGACTCTACAAGTTTGTTGACAAAATTTGTTTGGTATTACTGAGGTACCGTCAACACGATGGGTGACCTTCAAGTAGTTGGAAGAATTAAGAAGCTCAACAACAAAAACTACAACATGTGGGCAACATGTATGGAGTCTTACCTACAAGGTCAAGACCTTTGAGAGATTGTTGGTGGTGGTGGTGAAGTTACACAACCGGCGGCAGAAGATGCCAATGGCATCTTGCGAAAGTGGAATATTAAAGCAGGTAAAACGATGTTTGCTTTAAAGACCACAATTGAAGATGAAATGTTGGAGCACATCTGGGATGCCAAAACACCAATGGAAGCATGAGACACTTTTGTTACACTTTTTTCAAAGAAGAATGATACAAGACTGCAACTTCTCGAGAACGAGTTGTTATCAATGGCGCAACATGACATGACGATTGCCCAATATTTTCACAAGGTGAAGGCGATATGCCGCGAAATTTTAGAACTAGATTCGACAGCTCCTATTGGGGAAACTAGGATAAAGAGAATAATTATCCATGGTTTGAGACCCGAATATCGAGGGTTCATTGCCGCTGTACAAGGATGGCCGACACAACCATCACTTGTTGAGTTTGAAAATTTGCTTACAGGTTAGGAAGCTATGGCTAAGCAAATTGGAGGAGTCACGCTGAAGAGTGAGGAGGAAGCGCTCTACACTAGCAAAACTAGAGGCACTTTCAAGCAGTAGACCGGTAGTGGATCTAAAAAAGATGATGACAAGGTGAAAATTCATCAAGGAAATGGAGGCTCTCATCTAGGAGGAGCTTCGAAGAATCGAAATAATAGTAGAAAGTTCGATGACGAGTGTTATAATTGCAGAAAGAAGGGCCACATGGTGAAAGATTGTTGGGACAAGAAAAAGCCTGTTGAAAGTAACACTACTACTTCCAATTCTCAGAAGAATAGTGAAGATGGTTGGGATGCCGAAACATTATTCACTATGGAGGAAGAAGAATTAGCTCTCACGGTAACAACACCAGAACAGATTGACTACAAGAATGATTGAATCGTAAATTCGGGCTGCTCAAATCATATGACATGTGATAAAAGAAGTTGCAAAACCTGTCTGAGTATAAGGGAGGTCGTGTGGTGGTGACAGCCGACAATTCAAGGTTACCGATAGTTCACATCGGTAAGACAATAGTTACGCCTCGATATAATTCTAACCAGGTGTCTCTTCAAGATGTTTACCATGTCCCATGAATGAAGAAAAAATTGCTATATGTGGCTCAATTGACATCATTAGGCAACTATGTCTTGTTCGGTCCCCGAGATGTAAATGTTTATCATGACCTCAAAACCTCAAAAACACCAATAATGGAGGGGCGATGATTGGAGTCAATCTACGTAATATCAGCAGAGTCTGCATATGTAGATAGGACAAAGAAAAATGAGATATCTGATCTATGGCATATGCGGTTAGGTCACGTTAGCTATTCCAAGCTAAGTGTGATGATGAAGAAGTCGATGCTTAAGGGGCTTCCTCAACTTGACGTGCGAACAGACATAGTATGTGCGAGATGCCAATATGGTAAAGCACACCAATTGCCATATGAGGAATCAAAGTTTAAAGCAAAAGAACCATTAGAGCTAGTTCACTCTGATGTGTTTGGACCAGTTAAGCAACCGTCAATTGGTGGTATGCGGTACTTGGTGACATTCATTGATGACTTCTCAAGATATATGTGGGTTTTCTTTATGAAAGAAAAATCTGACACATTCTCAAAGTTTAAAGAGTTCAAAAAGTCATCTGAAGGAGAAGTGGGAAAGAAGATTCTTTGCTTGCGCACAGACAATGGGGGAGAATATAGCTCAAGCGAGTTCTCTCAATACCTAAGAGAATGCAGAATACGTCATCAATACACTTGTTCCAACACACCATAACAAAATGGTGTAGCTGAGAGAAAAAATCGGCATCTTGTAGAAGTTTGTCAAGTATGCTGCATGCAAAAAATGTACCGGGAAGGTTTTGGGCTGAAGTAATGAGAACTGCAGCCTTTGTGATCAACAAACTTCCTCAATTGAGGTTAGAATTTGTTTCACCTTTTGAAAAGCTATGGAACATGAAACCTACAGTTAACTACTTTCAAGTATTTGGCTGTGTATGTTATGTATTTGTTCCTGATAATTTACGGAGCAAGTTTGACAAGAAAGCTGTTAGATGTATTTTTGTGGGATACGATAGCCAGAGGAAGGGGTGGAAATGTTGCGATCCAATGGGTGGAAGATGCTATACTTCACGAGCTGTGGTGTTCGATAAATCATCTTCTTGGTGGTCCTTAAAGAAGGAGGTGTTGCCAGACTCCAGGGAATTTGGAGACAAGCTACAACAAAAGATGGAGGAGCAGACTGTACAAATCCAAAAAAGTTCAGATGAATCAGGAAATCCAAATGATGATGATATCGAACAAAGAGTGACTCTAAATTCTTGGCAAACTGGTGTGTATCAACAACCAAACGAAGAAGGTGGGCCTAGTGAAACTGAAGAATTAACTCCACAATCTCAACTCCAAAGGTCAACAAGAACACGAAGGCCAAATCCCAAATATGCCAATGTAGCCATAGTTGAAGAAGCAATAGAGCCTGAGACGTTCGAAGAAGCATCGCAGAGTTCTAAATGGATGACAACTATGAAAGAAGAGATCGATGCACTTCAAAAAAATCAGACTTGGGATCTCATGCCAAAGCCAAGATATGTGAAACCCATATCTTGCATGTGGGTTTACAAGATAAAATGCCGTCCAAATGGGTCAATCGAGAAATAAGGCACGATTGGTAGCTCGTGGTTTCTCTCAACAGTACAGACTAGACTATGATAAAACGTTTAGTCTAATGGCGAAACTTACAACTATATGAGTCCTACTTGCACTTGCAGCCAACAAAGATTAGAATTTGTGGCAGATGGATGTAAAGAATGTCTTTCTTTATGGAGAGTTGGATCGGGAGATCTATATGATTCAACCAATGGGTTTTCAAAACCAAGATCATCTTGAATATGTATGTAAGTTGTGAATGCACTTTACGGATTGAAACAAGCATCTAGGGCGTGGTATGGTAAGATTGCTGAATTTCTAACACAAAGTGGTTATTTAGTAACACCTGCAGATTCCAGCTTGTTTGTCAAGGCCAATGAAGGAATACTAGCTATCGTGCTAGTGTACGTGGGATGATTTAATCATAACCGGTGATGATAAAACAGAAATTCTTCTGACGAAGGAGAATTTATCAGTTTGTTTCCAAATGAAGGAACTTGGACAGCTCAAGCACTTCCTTGGTTTAGAGGTTGAACGGACACAAGTGGGAATATTTCTTTGCCAACAAAAATATTCCAAAGATTTGTTAAAAAGGGTTAGAATGCTTGAGTGCAAGTCAATTTCAATGCAGATGGAACCAAATGCTAAAAAGTGTGCACATGAGGGAAAAGATTTGGAAGATGCGACAATGTATCGACAATTGGTGGGTAGTTTGATCTACTTAACCTTGTCTCGACCTGACATTTCTTATGCAGTTGGTGTGATGAGTCGGTACATGCAAAATCCAAAAAAGCCTCATTTGGAAGTAGTTCAACGAATACTGAGATATATGAAGAGTACAATTGACTATGGTCTTTTGTACAAGAAAGGTGAAGACTGCAGGTTAGTTGGTTAATGTGATGCTGACTATGCAGGAGATCATGACACCAGGAGGTCAACAACTGGGTACGTGTTTAAGCTTGGTTCTAGAACAATTTCTTGGTGTAGCAAGAGACAACCTACATTATCACTATCAACCATTGAAGCTGAGTATCGAGTAGCGGCAATGGTAGCCCAAGAGAGTACATGGTTGATATAGTTAATGAATAATCTACATCAACTAGTAGATTATGCAGTTCCGTTGTACTGTGACAATCAGTCGGCAATTCGTTTGGCAGAGAATTTGGTTTTTCATTCAAGAACTAAGCATGTTGAAATATATTATCATTTTATTAGAGAGAAGGTTCTGTAAGAAGAAATTGAAATGAGACAAATCAAGACGGATGATCAAGTTGTAGACTTGTTCACAAAAAGTCTAAGTACAAGCAAGTTTGAAGTGCTTTGTCGACAACTTGACATAGTATAGAAAATGGGAGCTTAGATTGAGGGGGAGTGTTAAGAATCAATGTCAAGCACCTTGTGTGGACACAAATTAATTAGCCTTTTAGTATTTGTGTGGTAAGGAATTAATTAGTTTAAATAAATGTGTGGTGTGTATCTCTTGTAGCTTGCTATAAATACTCCAAGCATTCAAGTTTTGTAATCATCAAGTAGTGAAGAAACAAATAAGACTAAAAGTCTTATAGTGTAGTCTTTGTGAGTGTTTGTGAGAGTTGAGAACTTTCCTTGTAATTTTTTCTTCTGTCTTCTATTGTGTCTCCAATTTTGAGTGAATTTCTTCTTTGGAATATAAAATTTAGAATTGTATATTCTAAAATTTTCTCAACAAGTAAGACCTATGACATGGTGGAATTGTCTTTTTTGAAAAAGTGATGTAATCTATGGGTTTTGATGCTAGATGGAGACAATTGATGATGATGTGTGTGTAAAATCTATGTATTTTTCAGTATTTATTAATGGCTGTCCTCAAGAGCCCTTTTTTCCATCAAGAGAGTTGAGGCAAGTGGATCCATTATCCCATTACCTCTTTCTTCTATGCACTGAAGGCCTAATATCATTACTGGAAAAAGCTGGTGATCAGAATGTGGTGGAACGCATCCAATTATGCAAAGCAGCTCCTAAACTAAAGCATCTGTTGTTTGCAGCTGATGTTTTGCTTTTTTGCAGGACAACATTCAAGCAAACCTCAATATTAATCGATTACTTGATATTTATGAGATGACTTCAAGTTAGAAGGTCAACAAAGACAAGACTTCAATGGTATTTAGCAAAAATGTACTACTTGCAATTCGAGAAGTGATCCAATCTTTATGGGTTGTTCATTAAGCCCAACATTAGGAAATATCTTGAATTACCTCCCATGGTGGGAATAGTTAAGAGAGAAGCTTTCTCTGACATTAAACACAAGGTTTGGAAGAAATTACAAGATTGGAAGGAAAAGTTACTCTCTTAGTGGGGTAAAGAAGTTTTAATCAAAGCAGTGATTTTGTCTATTCCCATTTATACCACGAGCGGCTTTAAACTACTTAGAAGTCTTTGTATGGAATTAGAGAACATGATGACCAAGTTTTGGTGGGGCCAAAGAAAAGAATAAAGGAAAATTAGATTGGTAAGATGGAAAAAGATGTGTGATGCAAAGGTTAATAGAGGGCTTGATTTTAAAGACCTTCAAACTTTTAATGTGACATTATTAGCAAAACAAGATTGGCATATTTGAATAGGCCATGTTTCTCTTCTCTATCAGTTGTATAAGCAAAATACTTTCCCCATGTTAAATTCAAGGATTCCACACTTGGTAGCAATCCTTCTTTTGTTTGGAGGAGAATCTGGGAATAAAAAAGTTTGTTAATGAAATGTTGCAAGTGGGGAGTTGGCAATGAAAAATTCATAAATATATGGCATGATCTCTGGTTGCCTAATCAAACTACCATGTCATCTCCTCGTATTTCCATAATGTGTCAAAGGTTCAAACTATGGACCAATTGATTAATGAAGACGGCACTTAGTGGAATATTGAATTTGTAAACACTGTTTTATCTCCAAGGAAGCAGCATAGGTGTTTAGAATTAACTTATGTTCTGGTAACATAAATAATGCATTAATTTGGGGTGCTAAACACAATGGGGAATATAGTGTAAAAAGTGCTTATCGTTTCTTCTACTACCTAAAGCAACCAAATAGGGAAGGTGAATGAACTCAAGTGTTAGAGAACATCAATCTATTTGGAAGAAGCCTAGAAATTGCAAGTGCCACATCAAGTTAGAGTCTTTGCTTGGAGGGCATTGAAAATGGTTTGCCTACTTTACAAAATTTGTTAAGGAACATTATTGATGCTGCTATGTGTAAATTCTGTAATACTCATGAAGATGATATTTCTCATGCCTTGGTCTACTGGCTTCTTTAAAGCCTTTATGGCAGAAACAATCTAGAAACATGCTTTTGGTTGGAGAACAAGAAGATCTGATAGTGCTGATTTGGATAAATTTTTCCTCAAAGCCTAATCATTTTGGTTTAGGAGAAATCAATTTATATTTGAGGGAGTTAGTCAAACACCATAAATAGCTTTGGAACATGCTCTCTCTCTCTCTCTCTATACAGACCATATGACAACAAATCGAAAATCTCCTCAATCTCGAAGCAGGGGCGGACCCACGCCTCCTGTTGGGGGGGCTACAGCCCCCCCAAAATTTTTCCAAATTTAATTTATAATAGAAATATATATATAATTATATATATAATTAAAATTCTCTCTTTGATTTTAAAAATAAAAATAAAAATTGCCCCCCCCAAAATTTTTTTTTATGAAAATTATTCTTTTAAATCTTAATATACATCAATTTATATTTTAACTTTTAACTTTACGTAAATCTAAATTTTAACTTACATAATCTTACAGTTACTCTAATAGTCTAATTCTAGCAAAAAAACTAATTATAAATTTATATAATTATAAAATTTATTGATTATACTCACTTATTTAGTTTTCCTCTAACTTGTATGATTTTGAGATATAGTTTGTTAAAAATCTAATAGCGTTACATCATTACTTAATAAAAAGTTTTCAAATTTATTCTTGATTTATAAATTTTTCTTAAATCATAAAAAAATATGAGCAAGTACTTAAGAATAATTAAATTTTTTTTTTAAAAAGAAATAAATGGAGTACAATTCGAAAAGTAATATACGTTTAGAAAGCTCGGTAACAACATAATATGATATTTCTATTACTGATGATCATCCTTCTAAAATTTACACGCACCGCACACTTTATCGATCGCCCTCCCAAACATAAAATCTTGGTTCCGCCCCTGTCTCGAAGTGATCAGTTTAAATGGAAATCTCTTCTTCTACAAGTACTTAAACTTAACACTAATGAGGTCATGTTTGCAGACCAAAACACTTCATGAGTTGGGTTAATTCTTCAAGATGCAGCACGTAAAGTGGTGATGGCAGCTAGTGAAAAAGAAAATGCAGTGCTTGACCCATTGGAGATTGAACTACTAGTAATCTTGAGAGGCTTACAACTTTGTTTAACAATAAGAATTCGAGACATAATTGTTGAATCCAACTCCCTGTTAAGTGTTCAGGCTTTCAATGACCCTAATCAATCTTGATCTATGTAAGACAACCTTATAAGAGAGATTAAAGAGCTGATGGGTCACATGCAACGTGTCACTGTTCAAATGTTAGTCAAATAGTGCTGCAGCAGATAGCTTAGCCAAGCATGCATGCTTTCTTAATAATCTAATAGTTTAGTGGGACTCTATACCATATCCAGTTTTCCAAATCATGGGATGGGAATTCATGATGTAATCTGAAGTTTGCTTGCTTGCTTCATTCTCTAAGCCACTTCAAATAGGTTCATTGCTCCTACTGAGAATACTATTAATCTGACATGGGCCTAGAGTAAGCTATTTAATTATACTTTTGACATCTGGCTTACCGTTTGATCTAAAATAGCCTGAGATTTGGGAGTAATCCAAATAAGGAGAGAAATTTTGAAAAAATTCTGGCCAACTTCATAATTTATAGAGAATGGGTACAGAAAGAAGATCAAACCCTCTTTGTATTAATAAATCATTTTAATTTAATTTAATTTAATTTATTATTATAATTTTTTTAAATTTTTATATAAAATATAATAAATAATTCAAAAATTTTAAATCTCTATTATTTTCAAAATTTAAAATAATAATATTTTAATAATATTATATTTAATTTTTAATTATTATCTTAATTTATTTTATATCATTTTTTAATCCCAACTGAGTCTAAAAGAACAATTATTTAAAAAGGGAGCAAGTCCTTGGTACTGAGATTAACGGGTAGAGACATGCTTAAACAATATTATGATTTATTCCCCGACATGCCCCTCAAAATGGAGAGGAGTGTGCAATTGGACACATCATGTGATCGACCTATCCTGATTCCTAACACCTACCTTCTTCCCTCCTCATTAATCATTATGTGTGTGTATTTTTACTTTTGCCACTTTCTGAAACTTTTCAAACTTCTCTCTTTTTCACGAGCATTCACTGAAAAAGTTAGGGTTCCACTTCCGCCCCTGCTGAAAGCCAAAGCTACCTGTCGGTGCTCTTCTCTCTCTCATGGGATTTCTGGAGCCAGGTCCTCCTCTTCACTCCTAGAGTGTTGATGTGTTTTTTGGAGTGGTCCAGCTACTGGATGAGACCCGGATTGTGGGTTTTTCAGTTTCAGATTCTCTGGATTTCATTGACAAAAAGGCGTTGTCAGTGTCGAGAAAGAAAAAGCTTTTTTATACTTTTTCTGGAACGTATTTCGGAAGCAATCTTGTGCTGAGCCAACAACGTGACCGGATTTACTGCGTCTTAAAAGCCGCTGGATCTTCATTTGTGAAACTTTTTAGGTGGTTTGGTTGGGGAAGATTGTGGTTTTTTGGCTATGAAGAACTTTCGCGACTTAGCATTTTACTGCACTAGATTTTACCGTTCAGAATATTTCTAGGGAATTATAAGTGATGGAGGATATAGGACTGGTAAAGCAGGGTTGGAAATGGCTGCGAACGCAAAAGGATGCATGGCCGCGCGTCCGTATTGCTCTCGGTTGTTGTAAAGACAGGATTGGAACGTTTCTGGAGCGGCATTGGCCGACCGTATGGGCTGGGACTCTCAGGCTCGGCAGGTTACTCCGTTTCTTGTTGCTTCAATGGAGGGACTGTGTGATAAGGGGGTTTCGTTCTTTGATCGCTTTAGGTTCGGCAGCTCTGCTGCTTATCATGTGGAGTTGCTTTCTTAGTCTGACTTCCATTTCTTGCTTAATCTATGTGCTTCTCAGTATGGTATGTTGTTTTAGTACTCCTCTCGATTCGTTTATTTGCTTTATTTGTTTTATTAATTTTATTGATATGTTGGTGATAAAGAGTAAACAAATGATGTTTTTGAGTTTATTTACTTCTGGGTGCTGGTATTTTACTAATTTTTTATCTGGCCATTTAGTGCATACTGAATTGATTCCCCTGTACATGCAATTTTGGTCACACCACTAGTTTTATTCAATAACTACTCAGTGGTAGAAAGTCTTATTCAACGTCAAGTTTATGTTACGTTAACTAATGATATGCTTTAAGCCCACTAGATCTGCGTGAGTAAATATTTTTACAGTTCTAAATTTGGGACCCACCATTTCTTACCTTTAAATAAGATTCATACAAGTTTCCTTTTTGACGCTTGAAGGTGAAGCGTTTTCTCCAGATTTTGGATCTGTTAAGATCGACACAAAGCCACTGGATAAACTTTAAGTCCTTATAAGCTTCAAATACTTGATTTCTTTCTTAGAAGAAAACCAAAAGAAATATGAGATTTTTCCTTGAAGATGTACATGTGAGCCCGTGAAAATTGTTTGGTCTAATTAGAGTATAAGATATTCATGCGTGGTAATGTGTTTGGACTAACTGGTTTTTTGATAAAAAGTTTGGACTAACTTGTACTTATAAAAAAAGTGTTTGGACTAACTTTTTGCTTTTGGATTCATTGACACTCTAAAATGTGTGGCTTACTATTCTAGTTTTCAATTTTTTGATAAGTAAATGAAACTTTTTAAGGCAAATTTTAGAATTTAGATTCTCATTGCCCACCATGAGGCGAACCCATGGCCGCAAGATTAAGAGCCTTGTGCTCTACCAATTGTACCAGACAGGCTTACTTAAATTTTCTTGGGATGACATTGTGTCAGAAATTTGTGGTATTAGAGAAGGCTTGGAATTGCATAATAGAATCCCCAAATTATTTTCCATGGAAAATTATTGTTGCTTTATTATGCTAACTTTTTTTTTATAAGTAAACTTTTATTATTGATGAAAGAATAGGCAAAATGCCAAGTACAACGACTATATGTCCTATCCAGTAGGAGCATTAGAAACAAGAAAATCATGCATATCCATGCCATTAAAATCCACAGCTATGGACCAAGGCCAAAGAATTTGATAAAATAAAACTTTAAGCTCCTCCGTTGATCTCTCTTTGTTCTCAAAAGTCCGATTGTTGCTTTTACTATTCCCTTTATGCTAACTATTCCCTTTACCATTTCCTCATTCTTACAAGTCCTAACAGTGCAGTTCTTGGATGCTTGAACTGCCTTTTGTTTTTTCACACATGCACGCGACACACACACACACACACATGCACGAATCTCAAGATAGTGTAGCTTATCTACGTATACAGATTCAGTGGGAAAAAAAACTGCTATTTCCGATGTGTTTGGAGAGGATAATGGATACACATGAGGATGAAACTTTGTCAACAGATTAGTTATGAAACTTTGCATTCCTTAACCTACAAGCCCTTTTTTTACCTTTTTTTATTTTATTTTACTTTTATTGTCTTTATTTTTTTGTTGAGTGATAAGTTATGAGCTAAGAACATACTAAGGTGCTGAAAGAAACACAAACCATGTACATAGGAGGTTAGAGAAACTCTTGTAAAAATACCTACAAGCTAACAATTAAGAATAACAACTAGTAGTTGTTTGATAATAGAGAGAACACAAAAAAAAGTCTTCAACTTTAACATTGAAGCTTCATTCCCCTCTCAATATTGGTATACATGATAAGAATGAAATATGCTGCTATGGAGGAGCTCAAGTTTCTTTTAAATATTTTACAACTTATAGAATGACTCTAATGAGTTGAACACGTGATTTTCTTGAATAATTTTCTCTTTCTAGATGGGTATCTCTCTTGCATACAACTTGTGTTCTTGGAGCACGCATTTTGAGCTTTCTAATGAAATTTTTAAGAAGTGTACTGTTTCCCATTTAAGAAGTGCTTTTTTTACTTCTAAGAAAAGGCACTAGTGTGGGGATGCCTTCAGGTTGGAGGGTAAGCTCATTAAGGCCCTTTTTGGATTGAGAAATCATCTCATCTCGTCTTATCTATACAGCTTTTTCAAATTTTCACACAAAATACAATAAACAATTCAAAAAATTTCAAATCCCAATTCAACTTTTTCAATTCTCAAAACAATAATAATATTAAAAATAATATTTTAACAATATTTTATTCAACTTTTAACTTTCATCTAAAACCTTCTCCATCTCATTTGACTATCCAAACGAGGCTTAAGAATAACTTGATTTGGTGTCATTGTGTGATTTTTTATTTAATGACTAATTAGGTTGAATTTTGTTGTCAATGCGTATAAGGGTTCTAATATGTAGCTTCTAGAGTAGCTCGAAAAGTCCAAAGTTGTAACTTTTCATATTGCTTTACCTTGATTTTGTGTTTTGAGACGTCCTTTAAAATGCACCTTTTCCATTTGGAATTATTTCGACTAGAGAGGTATGTATAACCTATTACTATCTTAGGAAGTCTTACTATCAATTGTCTCCTTTATTAAGTTTTCATGGGTTCCTTACATTCTTTCTCTACATTTATTTTTTCTGGTGAGAAAATGTTTAGCACCTATGTTTGTAGTGATAGCAATAACTCTGAAACATTGTTTAGAATGAGATTGCTAATGGGTGACTATGGTGGTACCCTCAAACAATGTTTTTATTTATATTTACTTTTTCGAGTTGCGTCAATTAAATTGACCTTATATAAATGAAACTTCGATAATGATGGCAATGTTGGGTTGGATATTTCAGGGAGCTGCTGGAGTGGCTATTCAGTACTTGGGTTACACTCCTGGACTTTTTATTGTTGGGCTCTTTGCTATTCTAGTTTTATGGATGTATGCTAACTTTTGGATAACAGGAACATTGTTCATAGTTGGAGGTAAGGCTTTGTTTTTTCTTTTGCCACATACTTTTTATTGATTTCATGGATTGCTTGGTTTTACTTAAAATCAAATCGATTGCTTGATTTCTTATATAAAGAAGTTAAATCCTGCATCAGACTAGGAAAGGAGCAAGTTGAAGTTGCTGGGGCAAACCCCTCTGATGAAACATATTAAGCCTTTATACATTATGCGCTGAACACTGAATCACCTTCTGAATAACAGTATTAACTCTAATATATTTCATGTGAGCGTGTGTGTATTACATATCACTGTGTGTGTATCTATACATATACATATACATATATATACAAGCATTCCTCTGAGTCTTGGCACATTGAAGGGATATTCCTTGTAGTCCTTGTAGTCTTTATTGATCTAAACTGCATATCTTCGAATGAGATCTAGATGAAACTTTCTAGATGGTACACTCACATGCGAACAGAAAAATGTAGGCTACATGTGTATTTGGGAAAGATGCAGGGGTTGTAGTTGTTAGTGGAATGGCTTACTGTAGGCATGGAAGTGTACCTTTTTGTCTTATAAAAAAATGTACCTTTTTGTACATTGTCTAAGAATTTTATTGTTCGTAACATCATGAAGCCAAACCAACCCAGATGCTGCTATTCAAGTGGTGGAAAAAATCTTTTCAATTGCAGTGTGAACATCAAAAACCAAATAGTTGTGAAAGTCCTTCTCACAAAAACAGGTGTTTATTGAATATTACTCAAATACAGGGAGTTGCATATGCTTAGCAGTTGGTACCTGGCAGTAATCTACAAATTCAATAAGACACTGATGTAAAAATAAGTAAGGGTCTCTAATGATTTATATTTGTTTGTATATCTTACCCTTGTAAGTGTGCACACATGCACCAATATGCATGGTGTCATTGCATTTCTTTTACCTCATGGAAGAGTTATGCTTCATTCTTCACAAGATCTTTAAAACATTGGTATAAAAATTATTCATCCTCTAGATGTTTCAGATACTTTTTTTTTGATAAGTAATAAAAGATTTTATTCCAAAGAAGTAGGCATAAGCCCTAGTACACAGGACGTATACAAAAGGAAATACCTACATATTCCATACAACACAAAGAAACAACCCCTAGAAACTAAAACAAAATCTGGACCAGTACATATGATTTGACCCAAAAACCCAAAGTGCTCAAGAAGAAGTCCCTAAGATCCCCCAAAGAGCGCTCTTTGTCTTCGAAGCATTGCCCATTTCTTTTAAGCCAAGTGTGAAGAATCATTTTCCAAACAGTCTTCTCCTTCTTGCAGCCCTTAAAAAATTCCAACCTGCCAATAAATCCTTCACTTCTTTGGGCATTACGCACTGAAAACCAGTCCAGCTCAATACCTCATTCCACAATAATCTTGCCACTTCACAGTGAAGAAAGAGATGGTTAACTGACTCCTCATTTTTCTTACACAACACACCAGTCCGTGATGAACATACCTCTCCTTCCAAGGTTATCAATAGTCAACACCTTTCCCAAAGATACCACCAAAAAAAAAAAAAAAAAGCAACCTTGGAAGGAACTTTTACTTTCCAAATATTTTTCCATGGAAATACGCAAGCACTATGACTGGACAGTATTCTATAATAAGAAGAAACTGAAAACTGTCCCTTTTCTCCAGGATTCCACACCATGCTATTGTCTCTATCTGCCAACAATTTTGAACTATAGAGTTTGACCAGCAGAGTTTGCAAATCTTCCACTTCCCAATCATTAACATTCCTCTTAAAAACAACATTCCATTCAAGATTATTACTACCACAACAATAAAAATCACAAACAGCACCACATTGGTCCCTTGCAATTCTGAAAAGGGCAGGAAATTGCAACTTTAGAATGGAATCCCCACACCATAGATCTTGCCAAAAGAGAATCCTTTTCCCATCTCCCACCTTTAATCTGAAATTTTTTGGAAAAGAATCCCATCCCTTTCTAATAAATTTCCACAAACTTACCCATAAGCCCCACTAGGTTCATTAGAACACCAACCACCCCACCCACTTCAATAAATCATAGATGTTTCAGATACTTGCTTCAATTAACCTTCAATCTCCCTAGCGTTTCTTCTTATTTATTTAATTTATTTAGTTGTTGTCCTAATTATTACCTATTGCTCATAATACTATGTTGAACAGTTTTGCAGTAGATACAAACAACCATATCTTGTAACTATATTTCCGAACTGACCACTATGCTATATCAATTCTTACGACTAAATCTTATAATATTTTCTTGAGAGTACAATTATATCTTAAAGCTATCTTGAAAAATATGGCTTAAATTCTACTTATAAAAAAAAAGTATGGTTTAAATTCTGGATCAACCTTCATCATTATTCTCAACTGCAGCTTATCTATTTATATTAATTAAAATAATTCTATCATATAAATGCAGGGTATTTATTTTTTTGAAATAATGGTTGACAAGGGTTTCTCTGCATATAAATGCAGGGTATTTGTTCTCCCTAAATCATGCACGGCTGGTGGTCTTAATGTCAGCTATATATGCGAGTTACTGTGTCAAAGTTCAAGTCGGATGGCTTGGTGTTCTTCTCTCAATAAACCTTGCATTCCTATCGAATGATTTTTTGAATTTTTTGCTACCATGGTGTGATAAGATGAGTGAAAGCACACACTTTGAAGAGCAAAAATCATCAGAAAGGGTAATGGGGAATGACTTTTCTGAAGATTCGGAATATTTCGTTCCAACTAGTGAAGAGGAAAAGTTGCACTCATGTAAATCATCCAGTGCACCACCTGTGACTTCATCTGTTTCTAATGACCACAAAGAGTCTACTGCTAGCAAGGTGGTCAGAGAACAGACAAGTTCAGCTGACGAGATGAAAAGGATTTTAGGTAGTGGGGATCATTATGAAGCACTTGGATTCGCTCGCCACAAAATAATTGATGCAACAATTCTGAAGAAGGAATACAAGAAGAAGGTATGCAAAATTCTACTAAGCCTATGCAATTATTTTTGAAACCCCAACTAGGATCTTTTCTGAGCGAACAGTTGGTTGTTTGAAAGGAAAGGACAAGAACATTTAATTTGGTTCAGGCATTCAAAATAAAGAATGGTAAATTCATCTACTGGTCGTTGAGGTTTTGCCTGACAAATGGGCCCCTAGGGTAAAGTTTTTGAAAAATGAACCTTGTGGTACATAAAGAATTTTGAAGTGGTCCCTTCGTCAATTTTTTTGTTTTTTAATCAAATGACAGAAAATGCTAATGTGACACTCACATGTCACATTAGAACTAATATCACGATGACACGTGTAAGAAAAGCACAACTAGCATTTTAAAAATAAAAATTTGTTAGCATGCACACCAGAAAATTGTTTAAAAATTTACTTTTATGCTACTTTTTGTAGCGCCTAGTTTGTAATTAGGCTCACTCTTGTATACTTTCTGTGTACTCGGGCATTGCCTAATTAAGTGGATTAATAAAAGTTCTCTTACTTATAAAAAAAATTGTTTAAAACTAGAAAAGTAACAGAAAAAATGAAATAAAAATAACAAAAATTCTGAAAATCAATTAAAAATTTAAAAATCACTTAAAAAAAAAATTGAAAACGAGAAATAAAAAATAAATGAATACAGGTAACATAAAAAATAAAGTTTGAAAATCCTCGAGAAAACACTTAAGTTTAAACAATAAAGATTTAAAAAAAAAGTTTAAACAATAAAGATTGAAACCAAGAGAAAAAAAGGCTTAATATAGTTAATGGAATTTGATGGAGAGACTACTTTGAAGTTCAACATATACCACTGGGATCTCTTTTCTTTAAAAAAAAAATTCTTAGGAGGCTGTTTGAAATTGGGGAAAACTTGAGGGACCAATGGATGAATTTACCCAGTAAAGAATGAAGGAACATGATATTGGATTTAGAAATCGCTTCCACTAATGTTGACAATAGTGAGGCCCTCATATAGTTGGAAGAATGAAATCAAGCTCGGTAATGATTGAAGAATTAAACTATGTTTGGTAGGGCTAAACTCCGAAAGGGAGAACTTCCCAAACAAGTTCTGCCGCCTCTACAACACCAAAACAGTAGTTTCTCTTCTGTGCGATCGAGGAAATCTGGAGCACATCTAGAGGCAATGCCGTCCTTCACCATGGCAGCCAACCATGCTAGAGCTTCAAGATCAATGAAAACATGTTTCACAAGACGAGGGCTACTTTCTATGATCCTCCACCCATTATCCCTCTCCCTCTTAAACTCGAAACATTTATGGTCAATGACAACATTCCTGGTCGAACCCATCGCTAACCACCTAATCGATGAATCAGTGAAATACCTGGACTAAACCGCTAATCTCACCAATCAAAAACTGGAAATCGGCAACGAAGAAGCGAAAGCAGGGTTTTTGTTGTGTACGGAGAGAAAATATTGGAGGGGAGAGGAACTTGTTTTTTAAACTTTTCGAAACAAAAACTGTAAGACCATTGCTTTCAACATCACAGGGTAATATTTATGGAAAGCAGGGAGAAGCATGAGGAGTTTCCATCTCAGGTTGCTCAGTAGCAGAAATGGGGAAGGGTGGGGTTACAAATTTCGAAGGAAAAAGTGAGAGTTCACCTCCCCCTCGGATGCTGCTGGGTTGGAGGGAAAAAAAGTGTGAAGACCATTATATCTTTATTAAATGGGTTAAAGGGGGTTGCAAAAGTGAGATTTTACCTGTTCTTAGAACAATATCTTTCTTCTCTCTCCCTGCACCACTAACTTTTTGGAGGTATTGATTTTGGTTGGGTTTGGATAGGTTTAGGCATTTTGCCTCCCCCCTCCCTTCACTTCTCCCTTTTTTCCTCCCACTAAACAGATGGACTCTCTGTCTTAGGCCTGTTCATCCGGGCCGACAACCCGGCCCGGTTTGAAATTTTAATATATTTCTTAATATTTCAATTTTTTTTTTCAAAAAGATTGAAGAAAATTTTAAATCTGGGTTCCGGATTTAGGAATCCGGAATCCGGATGAACACCCCTACTCTGTCTCTGTCTCTGTCTCTCTCTCCACTCTGTCCAAACAGTGTTAGTCTCCTTCTCTGCTTCAGCAGAACCTTCTAAACTTTATGAGATGACTTTACTGATAGCCGCTTTGAAAGTCTTAGTGGGGTGAAGAAGGTGCTGAAGAGATGCCTATGACCAAGACTACTAGGATCTTAGTGATAAAAAAAATTTAGCTTGTTTCTGATATGCTCTGTTATATAATCACCTTCTTATATTTTGACCCTGCCCTTTTCTTTTAATTTGTATTTGTATTTTTCTTTTTGCAGGCCATGCTTGTACATCCTGATAAAAATATGGGGAGTCCACTGGCGAGTGAATCCTTTAAGAAGATTCAGTCTGCATATGAGGTAAAGATCAATGAGAAAGTGCAGTTTTATGTTTTGATGATTATGTTTACTAGTTGCTACTTAGTGCTTGGCTATGTTGGAAAATTAAGTTACTCGAACGAGTTGCAACTCATATGGTATCATATTTTAGGTTCTTTCTGATTCCACAAAGAAGAGAGATTATGATGAGCAGTTGAGAAAAGAAGAATTGAGGACTAAGAGTGTTTGTCAGAAGTCCCATGGTACTTCACATCAGGTAAAATCATGTGGTATTGCTTATTGATGTATTGTTTTGATTTGCATAAATTCCTGGGAGAATTTCCTAGATTTAAATCTTTGGATAAGTCCATAACAAAACTCTAGAGGAAAAATTTATAATTCTAGATACTTTTTTACAACTAATAACTTTAGATGCTTGCGTGCAAAACACATTATGTTATGGCTTTCTAGAAATACAAAGTTATAGCCACCATCCTCACCATCCCCTTCTGTTAGGGTTGAGCACCGACTTAGTTGGAGTTGGAAATGGGGTCCTCCGACTCCGACTTTGTTGGAAGCGGAATCCAACCTCTGACTCTGACTCCGACTCCAATCTGACTCCGACTCCGACTTCGTCAGAGCGGAGTTGGAATGGAGTAGGAATTGGGCTTTTTGTTGGGCTTTTGTATTGGATTTTTTTTTAACCCATTTGACATTTCAATTTTACAATTTTGAACTATAATAGATCGAAGTTGGGCTTCGATATCATTTTTTTAAAATGTTATTTTATATTTCAATATACAAATTAAAAATATATAATTGAAGCCAAAGATCCAAAATTACAAACTAATATCATTGATACAAATTAAATACAACCAAAGCTTAAGATCCAAATTTATACAAATTAAAATTACATAACCAAATCCAAAGCCAAAGGTCCAAAATTACAAACTCTTACAAATTAAAATTACAAAACTAAAGCCAAATGTCCAAAATGACAAAATAAAATCATTCTTACAAATTAACAATATAATATACATAACCAAATCCAAATGTCCAAAATTACAAAATAAAAGCATTCATACAAATTAACAATACATAACTTGATGGTAGCAATCATACTATTGTCTCATTTCAACAAAAAATAAAAGCAAACAACACCCATCATCTAGCATCTATCATCTACTATTATCGAACCCATATTCCATCATCCTGGATATAAGCAAACAACACCCATCACGTACCATCATTGAACCCATATTCCATCATCTACCACATCATATAGATGATTCATCCACATTCCACAATTTATCTTTCCAAATTTCAAATTATCATCCAACAACAAAAGAGAAACAATAGAAAACAAACAAATAATAGTTTCCGCATTTCAACAAAAGAACTAATACAAATTACATGTCATTCCAAATTTCAACTTGTGCTTGAAGAAAAAAAAAGAACAAAATTAGTAAGGAATAGGATACCACATAAATTTCTAAAAATAAGAAAACAAAATTAAACAAATAAAAAAGTACATAAATTCAACAATAACAAATGCACCTCAAACCTCAATCATCTTCATTTTTCATGTAGTAAGTTCGCCATATTAGTAACCAATTTTACATTAACACGTTAAAATATAAGATATTAGTATTAAAAAAAAAAGACAAATCAAGATATATATAACATAATTAATTAAATTTGAAATATATTACTTGATTCTAACTTATAGCTCTCTGCATCATCAATTAAAGTGAAATGATCTTGATTCAAGCTTATGTGAGTGGACTTCAACCAGTTTTGCGTATACACAAGAGCCTCCACAGTTCTAGGAGCCAAAGAACTTCTGAATGGATCCAAGATGCGGCCTCCCGTGCTAAATCCAAGCTACTTACAGCAAATAACAAGAAACAAAAGTTGAGCAACCAAACAACCGTAGAATATAATTACTGATAAACAAATACAGCTAAAGAAGATAAAACATTTGGGTATGCAAGACCAACCCAAAAGACAAAAACTTGAGCAATTAAAAAGACGAGGGTAACAAAACACCTTCGTGCATTGGTCCTTCGTGCGACTGTGTGTAAGAGTGATCTGGACTCGGTTTTTGGACTTGTTTTCAGACACAAAACACCGTTTAGGATCATGCTTTAAGCTCCTTATTTTCCTTATTATATAAGGAAAAGTTTACATGATGTGTTTGGTTTCAAAGAAAAATTGAGGATTTGTACTGGGTTTAATTACATGAATAAAAGAAAATCATTGAATTTCTATCAAAAGATATAAATATTTATCCTGGTTCCAACTACAAAACTCCGAGTCCACCATAATATGTGTCCTAATACCCAAATAAGTGATAGGTACCCTTTATCTGCTCAATAGATGATTTTTGTTGAATCACATTTTTAAACATTCCATGTTTCGATCCTGGGAAGTAGCTCAAGCCTAGTATATGAACATTTATTTATGTCGTGCTAAAACAATATAGTATATATTATTTTTAATAATTTTCATGTATTTTAATGTGTTTCAAAAAGTAAGTCAACAAAAACAATTTTGATAAATAAATGTTCAAGTACTGCTTTATCTAAAATCAGTCTCAACTAAAGAATTTAGATAACTAATTTTTTCAAATGAACACAGGATTTAATGCGTAATTGTTTGCCATCATGCAGAGGACAACAAAGTTCTAATTTCCAACATTCTGGTTCCGACCTTAAAAAAAAGAAAAAAAAACTATTATTAAAAATTTAGGTTCTGAGAGTCACCCATCCGAAACAACAAACTAATTAAAAGATAAAAAAGAGGCCAAGCATAAGAACAATGGAGGAAGTCTTACAAAGTATAGACCAAACAGTAATGTTTTTACCCACCCATCCGAAATCATAGACCAACAGAAGACCAATGAAGCCCATTGCAGAAGTATAGACCAAATAGAAACCCTTTTACCTTTCAAACTTTGAAGACGATGTTTTGGGGCTTCCGTTGGCGTTGGGGTCGAGTGTAGGTGGGGGAGGGAGAGGGAAAGAAAGAAGGATTTGTACTGGTGACTGTCGGCGGCGAGTCTTGAACAGAGGCAGAGAACCGTTGAGATACGCAGGAGAGATCCGAAAGGAAGAGAGATGTGCAGGGGGGTTGTGTCAGCTGGTCTGAGAAGGGAATGAGATGATTCCGAATGGCTTTATATATTTAATGTATACCATTAGATCTATATTTTTAACCTAGATCTAACGGTAGAGATTAAATTTATAAATAAATCTATAAATAAACTAAGTAAAAATAGACAACTAAAACTATAAATACTATATAACTAATTCAAAATCAATTTTAAATACTAGAACTAATATTATTTTATCATAAAATAAAATAAGAAAGTTTACTAAATATTTTTAAAGAAATAAAATTATATAAGTGAATAGAATTTTTTAATAGTTTTAAATAATTATAAGTTTTTTAAATAAAGTGATTTCCTTAAACTATACAATTCTTGGGGGTTTAAAATATAAGAATGCTTATTTAGAAATCAAAATAGGTAGTTATTTGCCATCAGCTTATGTCGTGGGAAAAGAATTCATGGGAAAATATCAATATTGTTGTAGTGTGTTTATTATATTATAAGCTATATGCTAGTACATGCCTTGTTTAATTTGATTAGTTTTTATGGTATAAATAATAATATTATAAGTATATTATTTAGAAGAGCAATGCTACTCATCATCCCATTTTTCATCACCCTATCATTATTCTATGATGTGGTATTAAATGATTAAAGATTATTTATTATGTTTTACTTATTAATCTATCATTTAATGCCATATCTTGAGATAATAAGAGGATGATGAGAAAGATGATGAATATATTTATTCTATTTAAAAATACATTGGTGTTTATACATTAGTATTACTATTAATGTACATTAGCTCATACATTGATGATTATACATTAGCCAATATACTATTATTTCATTTAATTATCAATCTAGGGTTGTAATAGTTTAGGGTTTAGGGTTTAAGGTTTGAACTTTGATCTTAGTAAATGTCTATTAGATTATTAAGAAATTATTTTGAATAAGTTTGTGCTTATAAAATTGTAACTTTATGCAATAGTATTATAGACTATTGCATTAGTAACTTATAATACCTTGGTGTTTATATTTTTATACATTACTAATATGTAAACATAAATATTACATTAGTAACTTATAATATATAAGTGTTTATACATTAGTATTTATAAATTAGTGTTATACATTATTACATAACTCATTAATTTATGATACATTATGATATTTTATTATTTATTAATTTATAATACATCATTACTTATATATTAGTCTTTAATTTTGTATATATTAGTATTACAAATTATTACGTTAGTAATTCTTAATATATTAGTGTTTATAATTATATATGTCTATTATATTATGAGTAAATTATTTGGAAACAATAATTAATTTAATTATCTATCTATAATAGTTATATATGAAAATACATATATTTTTTTTACATTTATATGCAAAATGTCGGAGTTGGATATATAGTCGGAATCAGAGTCGGGTTACAAGTTAGAGTCGGTATGTTGGATCGGGTTGGAGTTGGCAGAACTCCACTGCCGACTCCGACCCGATCCAACATACCGACTCTAACTCCGACTAGTCGGAGTCGGGGTCGGAGTATCTGATTTTTGCCCAGCCCTACCTTATGTGGTGTTATCCAATTGAGGAAAACATCTTATTTATGGTGCACTCTAATTTCTTGTCGTGAAATCCTGGTGCCATTAAAAAAAATCTATCAAGCAATTAGTTTAAATGGGATAGTAATATTGTTCTGGATTGCTTGAGTTGGTTTTGCTAATGGAATCCTGCCTTTCAGTTATATTTCTTTCTGTACATGGCTATGCCTATTCAGTGATCAATAAAGTTTGTTTTACCTATAAAAAAAAAAGTTATATTTCTATTGAATGGAAGGCAATGCAAAAATCTATATTGCTTTTAAGTCCATGCATGTAGCTGAATTAAGTGACTGACACTGGGTGATAACCCTATATGAAAATTCTTAATGAGGGTTTTACCATGATCAGGATGGTCCAGGTTATTGTTCGGAGGAGTCAAGGCGTATACAATGTACCAAGTGTGGCCATTCACATATATGGGTATGCACCAATAGGAGTAAGGCGAAGGCAAGATGGTGTCAGGTTACTCTCTCTCCCTTACGGTCCATCTCTGCACGTCCTTTTTGTAGGCTGAGTTCTGAGACTTGTTTTGGAACCAGGATTGCTGTCAGTATCATCAAGCCAAGGATGGAGATGGATGGGTTGAATACAGAGGCTCGTTGGTCTTTGAGCGTCCTCAGAAGGTATGTATATATGAATGTAGGATAAAGTTCAGGGAGTTTTCAATCTCTTGAGAACTTAACTTTTATTTATTTCTTTGATCGTCAATGACCAGTTAAGATATTTGGTTGTTCGTGTACATATGGCTTCTGCAGCAAAAAATTGATTTATAACTTAGTTAAAGATCATACGCTAGTTCACTTTTATGAGTTAGAATTTTCATAGTAAATTTTCTTGGAAAGTCTGGCAAAGAAAGTCAGGACATGAATTGCATAGTTTGTGAAAATTTATGTGAAGATCCTTTGCATGTGGTGTTTGTGGGGGAAAGGAATGACTGAAGTTTCAAAGACACAGCAAAAACAACGAAGACCTCAAGGCCTTCTTTTCATTCACTGTACCACTGATGGCAGCCAACCTATGCATTTCTAACTTTACTTTCCAGGATTTTCTTGCTATTTTTTCTTTTCTCATTAGGTGTACTTGCTGTATAGACACCCCCAGTCGAGCTTCTATCATGCCTATCTCTCTTTTATTGATTACTTGTAAAACTCATCTTTCAGAAAAATGTTCTATATGTTAATCCTATTTCCCCTTGAATACTGATAAATGGAGCAGAAAGTGTTCAATTCAAAAGAAGAGTAAAGAGCATATTGTGCATCTGTATTTACAAAAGTTTGAAACATCCCAGTGATTCTACTTTTGGCCTAAATATGTTTATTGTCTCAACACTTGCTAGATTATATATGTAAGGTCAGGAAGATTTATAAGCATTAGGTGTAAGGGATGGAGTGGGGTGGGTCTTAGATATAAATGCTACCGATAAAAAGGCGGCAAAAAAGTATTTGAAGGTAATAAGGTGGATTGGTGCTCATGATACATACAATTGAACTTCATTTTTCTCCATCAGATATCTTGATGAAGTTGTGTTCAAGAGTTCAAACTACCAAGCCCACTTTTGTGCTTTTAATCTTGTTTTTACCATTCCACCTTGCATATCTTATTTGTTAATTCAAATCACTGTCAAATAATACTTTCAATATCTTTTCGGATTGTATTGATGTGATATGGCATGCAGTTTATCCACTAAGAAGTTTGGTTTCTCATCTTTTAGGTGGAAATACCACGTGCGTTCGTCTGTGCTGAGAGCAAAATCTTTGATGTATCAGAATGGGCCATCTGTCAGGTCAGTGGTTTTGCGTACTCAAAAATATTATTCCTGTCCAATCTGAGAAACTAAAAACTGGATAACTCTGGATAATGAGTTTCCTAATCTGAGGAAACTAAAAATCTGCCCAATCTAGACTATGGTTGATTGTTTGACCACGTGTATGTTCCACCCATTAGAGGAATATCCACCAAGCCTAGATAAAAAATAAACTACGAGAACTCTGTCATTGTAGGCTAAAGCCTACTCTCCCCTGATCTCTCACTTTGCAATCTGATAACATTGAAAGCACCACTGGTGCACCATGGCAAGTCCCACCAGCTATGCAACCCAGCAATCTCCTCCCATAAAAACGAAAAATCCATAAATGCCTGCAAAAGCACACTTGAAACTATCTCCCACATTCTTAGAGGAATATGCCACTGTGTACTCCCCATTGTACTCCTCAATTTTATCCACCATCCTAGGTCTAAGGAATATTTCTGGCTAAACCTGTTGCGCTCTGATCTGCCGCTGAAGTTTCTGCTTCATCATCCTCTGTTCTTTGATTTGGACCATTACAATGGCCATCGGTAAAAGACTGGAAATTTTCATTAAGCTGCCTCAGGTACTTTTGAATGTTGATCTTGTACTTGCTTCTGCTGCCCCAACTGCCTATTGGTACTAGCAAGTGACTCCTGCAGTTGATTGATTGGAGTACCCTGTGCTATCTCTGATTCTTCACAGCTGCCCTCCGGATTGTAACTGCATTGATACGAACTTGGTAGGACTCTTTGGTGAAAAAGATAAGACAAGAAAGAAAAAGAAAGGAATGAACTAAAAAATTGACTTCAAGAACAAAAATTGACTGGCTTATTTGAGGAAGCGATAACCTCCAAAAAAATCACTTAATGAATCTACATATGGAAAAAAAAAATACTGAAAGAATCCTCTGTATTTACATGAATCTATTTTTATACAATTATGTGTGGGGTTATTCTGTAACTAATTAACTGCGTATGTGACTCTTACTGCATAAGACTAAAGAGCCCAACCCAAATCCCAACTCTACATTTCTGCTATCTTATGTGTCCCCACCTACTGCTATATTTGTTTACAAATCACGTGTTCCGTTCCTTTCCTTGATCAGATATCATCACACCAGATGTCCTTTTCCCAAAGTCACCCCGAGTCTTGCCTCAGCTAGCTAGCAGTATGGGGGGTGGCTGGTTGCTTGTTGCTAGTCTTATTGGTGATTCTTGATTCTGAGATAAGCTGTAATGAGTTCTTTTGATTCTAGGAGTTGTTCTTGGCAGTCACTATGTCCAGCCTTCTTTCCTGTGACAGCCTCTCCCTCAGGTGGACTTTCCCTAAGCGAGATGCTATCGATCAGCTGTTACAGATTTGAGAATTCCTAATCCAATTAGGAATTTGGTTAGCCATCCAATGGATTGATGGAATGTCTCTTTGAAATATCATCCTTTAGCTTGCTGCGAAATATATATATTTTTATTTTTTCAGTTGTCTTGAATTATGGGCTGGGTGCTTCATGTAGTTTCATATCTGTGTTGTTATATATATTAGTATGGGTTTGTAGACTTCATTCTATAGATTTGGCTATCTTTTTATGTTTTCTGAAAGAAGGTAATAAGAAAATGCAAAAACATAAGAATGGCCTTTTATCTTGCTGAACTTTTATAGGCATATGAAAATGCTGTATAGTGTGCCTGTAGTTTTCCTGTTGGAGTCTTTATATCCCTTGACATCGACAATCATTGCATTCTTGAAGTGTTGTATCTGTTCTGTTGCTTCGCATTGGGCATAATTTTGGTAGAGAAAATGATCAGTGCCTTTTCTTTACCCCATTACATGATTAATAATTTTTTCTTCATTATTTGAGCTTTTGAATGGCTGTGCAGGGAATGGCTTGTAGGCCTAACACACATCGTCCCAGCTTCCACGTAAACATGGTTGGTCTGGAGAAAACTCAACGGTCCAGTTCATGCAGATTCCCATGGGATTTGGATGCTGAAATGCTGGATGAAGAAGAAGAGGCATTTGAGTTGTGGCTTCAGCAGGCTCTCGCCTCTGGCCTATTTTGTGAGTGCTCCAAACGCAGAAAGAGCTGGAGTCCATTCAACTTGCATCAGAGGAAAGGGAAGAAGCAATGGCACCGAAGAACTTCGTGCTGAATACTGGTATAAGTTTTCTTGCCATCCCTCCCAAGGGGGATTGCTGAAATCGAGGAGGGTTAGAAGTGATGGGATTTGTACATGCAAACACTGGTAATTCCATGTACTCTTTGTGGGAATGGTCTATAATGCTTGACACTGCCCCACATATGCAAAGAAGAATGTAGGTTAATCAGAAACTTATTTGTGCCAATGAATTTGAGAAATGCTCCAACTTAGAGCTGTAAATGGACTATCACTTGGTTAAATGAATGGGAACAAAGAATTGGGGGGCATTCTCAGGTCGAGAGAACCAATGAGGTTGAGGACCTTGTTTGACTCTTTTGGAAAATGTGAATTCCATCGACTTTCTGGATTCCCAAATAGCCATGGAAACTATCCCAGACCCACAAAACTTTCCAAAACTGAGTAACAATTTCTTAGGAAGCTAGTTACTAATTAGTAACCGGCAGTCAAGTGATACAATGTTTCTGCCTTAATGGCAAAAAGCTCCTGCTGCTTCATTTAATTTATGTTAATAGTTCTTGATATTTCATATTTTGAGAATTCTTTTAATGAAATGAATTATGATTGTTAAATATGTATTATTAGACGCCCGTGCACACACGTAAGTTAACCGAGTATAGCCATTTATGTTGAGATTGATACAGATTTATGTCTATCTGTGTATAACTATCGCACTTAATTCCTAGTAAAACTTATGTGGGTAAATAGCATTTTATTACCCAGAACTTTTCTTTGTTCTCAATCTTATATATGTAAAAAAAAACTTTCCTTTATTCTCAAGCACCACTAAATTATAATCATTCCCTAAGTCCATATTTGTGTTCTGAGTTTGCCCTTCTGTTTAACTTGCTCGTTGCCTGCGTTCCATGGAAAAACTTATGAACTGGCTAAAATCATGTTTCAGAGTAGCATTTCTCCCATATTAAAGACATTTAGTAATTTATATGTTTTCTCATCCAAGATAATAATTGAAATTACCCTAAAGGGAACTTGGAAAAAATCTTTGGACCGGGGGGGATCAATGGCAGTAAGTTATAGCTTAATGGTATTTTTGATAGGGCAATGGTATCATCTTTATCCTACATTGTGAATATAAATTAATATTACTTATAAATAGAAAAATAAGAAACTAAAGACTAATAGATAATGGCGCCTCATTATAATGTAATAAGGATAGGATGATAAGCCAAGAGTCTGATGGCATAATAGATAATAGAAAACTTGGATTTGAAACTCAAGCCATATATATATTTTATATATATATATATATGGGAAGTTCTACACAACCTCCCATCTTTCACACACCATCACTTTTTATTTTTATTTTGAATTTTTTGAATTTTTTAATATTTGAATTTTGAATTTTTTCTTTTTAAACTAATTTAATTTTTTTATTCATTATTTATATATTAAATATTTAATTAAAAATAAAATAAAATAAAATGTGGTGTGTGGAGGTTGTGTGAATAGTAGGAGGTTGAGTATATTTTTTCATATATATATATATATATAATTTGTTTCATAATGTTATTATAATCAATGTTGAAAGTATCTGTTTTAATTATTTTGAATGAATTTAAAGTAGGAATTTCAAAGCATGGAAATTTTTTGACATATGTCTTGATTTGTTTAACTAAATTAGTATGGACATCTGTTCATGGAGGATGATTGAGTTGAAGTCTCTCAAAGAGAGGACGACACTGTTTTCTCATATCCTAGTAAAAAGTCAGAAATATAATTAAATGGCCTAATAAATCTTTGGAGTTAGGTTTTGTCAAGAATGACATTAGGAAATTTGTCGAGAAATTCAATAGTCATTTGGATTGGCTTGATTTTGTCTTCAGAAATATCATAACCAAGAATTGCTAAAATAATTAATGCAAATAAAGTTGAATAAAAAAATTCTTCATTGAAATTACTTACAAGATTGTGAAATATAGGAAATATTGATTACAATATTGGAATGTGAGAGTTCGAGGAGAAGCTGGTAGAATGAACTCTGTCTTCTCAATGAAACGAGATCTCCTTTTATAGAAGGAGTTGCTTTTATAAAAGAAATCACATGCAGCATAGTGAAAGTTCACATATAACATAGTGAGTGAATCACAAGTGAAATAGTAAAAGTAAAACAATTGTCTTTCTGCACCGAAAGTATTTTTGGCTTCTTGTGTCGAAAGTTGAATCACACTGGAAATAGTAATCTTCTTTTTGCACCGAAAGTAACTTTGTCTTCATGTGCCAAAAGTTGAAATATTTTGAAGTAGTTGTCAGCTTTTGGAGATGTTGACGGGATCAATCAACACCTGACCAAACCGAAGATTAGTCATCTCTCAAATTTGGGAGATAATCGGGTGAATCATGTCCGAATATATTACTGTAAGGATCAGAGTCTTCTGCTGAATCTTCTGATTCTTCAGTTGAATTCTTGCTATTGTTTTCTTCATCTTGGATGGATTTTTTCAATAATTGAATTAAATCTTTCTTCTTTAATCCTTAAAGATGATTTCTTTTTAGATTTTGAAGATGATGAATTGTCTGAATTTTTTGAATAATTCTTCTTGGCTAAGGAAGATGAAGGAGGAGTCTTATTCTTCTGCTTTGAAGGTGAATCTTTTGGAGTTAGTAGATTGCTCATAGATTCACCTTCCCTCCCCACTGAAGATTGCCAATAGATTGCCACTGGATATTGCCAATAGATTGCCACTGGAGATTGCCAATAGATTGCAATCTCCTCCCCATTGGAGATTGCCAATAAATTCACCTCTCTAGGAAGCATTCTTGGATGTATTCCACCTAACTCTTTTGCTCTAACCCTTTCCTTGCCTTACGATCTTTATGCTACTCCTTTAGCAACGGCAAGACCAAAACCAACAAATGTTTTCTTGCCTGCTTCTAAAGTAGAATATTTCAAAAACAATATTTCCAAAACTTGTTTTACATTGAACCCAATCGTTCAATGTACACTGATCCATTCCAAATTGCTTTAAACTATTTTCCCCATTCTTTTCACTGGATTCCTGAAAATCTAGCAAAAAACCTCCAGTTTTACCTTGGGATCCTCCTCCATACATGATCTCTCTTTATAAAGCCTATCTATTGCAAAATAGATGCTTCAAAAATTATTTTCCATAATTGCTATCTCCTGTGTATAATGACTGAGGAAGAATGGGGAACTCATCTCTACATTTCTAAAAATATTCCATAGTTAGAAGTTCAGTATAATTATTACGATTATATTGAATCAAGGTTTAAATTCCCTTTATTTCAAACCCCTGATCATATGCATTCTTGGTTCTTTAATTTTGGCAAAAAATACAAACACATTTTTTCCTTTTGGTTCCAACGTTGGTGGAGTCAATTTGGCCCAATTCCAGAGATTTTTCTTGATAGTCTCCAATCAATTATCAATCATTTTCACATTTCTAATTCACCAAAGATGGACCAGCATAATTCAAAGTTTTATTATTTACTCCACCTCTGCAAAAGGTACAAGGTTCCTTGGATCTTTAAGTGGAAATATGAAAAAGTCGGAGACATCTTAATTCGCCAATTTTTTGTCAAATGGTGGGATAGATATCCACACACTAATGACATTATTTCACATATTTTAAGAGATTTTCCTCCAGTTGCACCAAATCTGGATATTAAGGACAACGATAAAGAAGAATTGATTCATCTCCTAGAATCCCGAACTTCATCACCTGACCTCGATGAATTTAGTTCTAGTGATTCAGAATATCACTCAGAAGTCAAATCATCTGATTCAATAAATATTAAATTTGGTTGTGATAGCAATAATTCTTATTGCAAATTTAAAGTTAAAACAATCCATGTTTTAACTAAAGAAGAGGAACAAGAAAAATCTTTTACTTACTTTAATTTCACAAATTGAAAACCCTGAGTTTCAAGAAAAATATCTCCTACAACTCAAGAAGACTATGATCCGAAAAGAATCATAGATTTTTAAAGGGAAAATCAGTTTTCAAGAAACTTTGGAATGTTTCGAAAAGAAAAAACCCAAAAATATTTCCATACATGATTTACAGCGTGAAATTGTTTTAATTAATAAAGAGATTGTTGAATTCAAAACTGAGGTCAACACTTTAAGTTTGAAAATTTCACTTTTAAACAGGATTTACTTTCTTTTAAAATTGAAAAACAATATGATTTTAAATGTCATTCTGATAATGAGGAAACAAATAAATCAGACCATGCTGAATCCTCTAATCTGATTAAGGATATTTGTTTGATTTGACATTCTATTCCTTTCAAATGATATTCTAAAGTTGATATTATTGTTTTTCGTGAATTTAGATTTTCTGTGATTGCCATGGTTGATTTTAAATTGGATCTTAAATGTATCCGTGAAGGTTTAGTTCCTACTAAATACTATGAAAAGTCCACTGAGAAATTATTCTTTGCAAACGGATTTAAGATGAGGATTAATTACGAGTTCAAGAATGCTCACGTTTGCCAAGATAATGTTTGTTTCAAAATTCCTTCTGTGCTTGTCAAAAATATGACTCATGATGTCATATTCAGAATGCCTTTTATGTAATCTATTTATCAATTTCTTTCTGAAAAAGATGGGATTACAACTGATCCTTTTGGACATAAAGTTAAGTTTAAATTTGCTTCCAAATTTGATATTGATAATTCAAAAAATTTAAATTATGTACTATCTGTAAAGACAAAACATTTAAATTTCTTACAACAAGAAGTTAGATTCAAAAAGGTTTCCGAGCAATTGTCTGATAAATTGCTTCAATCAAAAATTGATAATTTCCATAAAAAAATTAGTTTCTGAAGTATGTTCTGATCTTTCGAATGCTTTTTGGTATAGGAAGAAGTATGTTGTTTCACTTCTATATGTTAAAGATTTCTCTGAAAAAAATATTCCAACCAAAACCATACATATTCAAATGAATAGTGAGATTTTGGAGTTTTGTAAAAATGAAATTTCAGATCTTCTCTCTAATGGTATTATCAGGCATAGTAAGTTACTCTAATCGTGTGCTGCTTTCTATGTTCAGAAAAATGCTGAGATTAAGAGAGAGACACCTCAATTAGTCATTAATTACAAACCCTTGAACAAAAGCTTAGAGTGGATTAGATACCATATTCCCAATAAGAATGACTTAGTTCATAGGTTAAGTGATGTAGTTCTATTTTCTAAGTTTGACTTTAAGTCTGGATTTTGGCAGATCCAAATTAGGGAATTTGACTGATACAAAACTGCTTTCACTACTCCATTTGGTCACTATGAGTGGAACATGACGCCTTTTGACCTAAAAAATACTCATAGTGAATTTCAAAAGTGTCTTCAATCCCAGCTTCTTCTTTTATGGATTTTCCTTTGGACGAGATATCGTCCTTGGTAGAATAATAAGCAGGAGTAACTTGTGAATAAATAGAAATTCATTTAATTTTAAATCTGAAACAGTGAGTTTTTCCTTTTTAGGAATATCCCTATGTAAAATTGGACGATTAGGTTTTATTGTTCTAGCAGAATCTTTCAAAAATTATTTGACATTCGCATCTCTTCTTTCTGGGTACGAAACAGAAGAAGATCTAAAACCAGCGATAAAATGTCTGTTGCCCAGATGACTAACATAAGAGGGGAGGTAAATTTGATTATATTACAAAAATTAACACTTATAAATCAAATACACAATATAAAATATAAACAGAATATAAAACAGCAAGAAATATAAAGAGTAGGGTAAGAAAAAGCAAACTCAGTATTTTTACGAGGTTCAGCACTACTGCCTACGTCCTCGCCTCAAGCTACCCCTTGAGGATCCCAAATTCACTATTCAATCTCCTTTAGGTGGAGATAGAAACCTATTACACCTTTGAGCAGCACTGCTCCAAAGAATTCGTGTAAAACACCCTCTACACTTTCAATCACCTCACAATTGGTGATTCAACTATTCCCTGTGTAGAACACCTTCTACACACACAAGGGTTATACGTACCTTCTTACTGATACAAGAGTTGATAGCGGGTAGACTATCAAAGTACACTCCTCAATGAGTGAGATAGAAACAATACAGCGCAACCTATATCTCTCTAAAAAAGAATAAGAATTAAGGTTCAAAATTTTAGATAAGAGAGAATGAGAGTTTTGAAAGAATGATGCAAAACTTAGCAATAGATGTGTAAACTTTTGTTGTAATTTTTGCAAAACTCAAGTGAGCTATTTATAAGCAAATGGGTCTTCAATTTCAAATTTGAAAAGATTCACATATCAAATAAGAGTACTATTCACTTTTCAAAAAATAAAAAAAAAAAAGCATTTTCTTTTTGCATTTGTCAAAGACAACTCCATTTATTTTTCAAAGAAATCAAACCCAATTTTTTGCTTTTCATACATGACAAAATGAGTATGATTTATTTTTCAAACCAAATCATCTTCTTTTTGCATATGTTAAAAAAACACACAACCATCTTTAAGATTTTCAAACAAAATTATCTACATTTTGCATTTGTCAAAAAAATATACCACCCCCCTTCAAGACTTTCAAACAAAATATGTACATGTCAAATATGATAATCAATCATCTTATAAATTCAAATTTTTATATAAAAAAATATAATTTTCGAAATTATTTTGTTTGATGATGTTATCCACATGTGAAAAACATAATTTTCAAAACTAAGACATTTAAAAATGTCTTGCATATGTGAAAAAAGTAATTTGATGTCTTATGAGAAAAAAGAGTAATTTGGAGTCTTAATCCAATTTCGAATTTTATCAAGAGATGTATAAAAATAATCTATGAGCTTTATTTGTAGACTTGTTCTTTTATACTTGATGTGCGCTTTGCTCCATTGCGTAAATAATTTAAGTTTGAGACTTGAATTTATTTGTTATCATCAAAATTTACACGTAGATACGAAATTTGAAATTTTGGATCCAACAATGTCTTTTTTCATTAGTTAGGAGAGGTCGGTCAAAATAAATTTTTACAATTCCATCAAGAAACTGTTGAATATGATTAAGGTCTTTATTCTTGGATATGATTTATATATATATATATATATATAAGAAAAGAAAATACTACAGATACAAAAGGTTTGTAGGATGATAATGGATTTATCGTTTTTTTCGTTTACTCTAATTTTAACCTAAATTTTAATGTCTAAATGGGAAAAAGTATAATTGTATATTCCTAATTAAAAAAAATTATTATAGATGCAAATGCATACGATAAAAATAAATTCAACACTTTTGTAGCAAGGTTTATTAAAAGAGCAAACCTTCCATCCGGATTGGCATAAATCTGTTTTTTACACCAAATTAATAAAACATTGCCACGTAAAACACATAACAAAATTCTATTAACACTCACATACACCAGATTGTTATCCCTTCTCCATCTTATCTCTTTCTCCCTCTTCTCACCCCGTTGCAACTCTTCTTCTCTCTCTAAAAAATACTCTCTCCTTTGCAAGTGCAACCTGATGTATTTACTTATAGTCGAAATTAAAGAATAAAAACACACAAAAAAGAGAAAGGAATTGAAAAGCTGTTGGGGGTGATATTGTCGAAATTGGAAGAGATCGAAAATGTGCGCAAAAGCTGAACTCGTAAGAAGAAAATGGAGAGACGACAACCATACAAATATCTAGGTTTTGCTTTCCACATTCCACTCACCTCCCTCTTCTCTCCCCTATTGTCTTGTCCCTTTCTGCCTATACCTTCTTATGTGACCTGTATTGTTTTTTTTCTTCTTAGTATTTTTGCTTATCAACTTCATTAATTTAATGGGCAATTTTATAGCTTTATTAATGAAAAACCAAATGTAGTTGCTCGGCCTGAAGAGGAGAGAGTATTTTTTTAAAGAGAGAGGGAGTTGCAGCGGAGTGAAAAAAGGAGAAAGAGATGAAAGGGAAGAGATGAGACTTTGGTATATATGAGTATAAATAAAATTTTGTTATGTGTTTTATGTGGCAATATTTTATTGGTTTGGTGTAAAAATCAAATTTGTGCCAATCCAAATGGTAGCACGACTCAAAATTCAATCCCAAATCTCTTGATTGCATAGAGCAGAGGATTTCATCGTATGGATTTTGACAAATAGATATCTTTCTAATATTGAAAAACAAGGACTACTAATATTTAAACCATAGATCTCTAGCCTCTAGGTTGTAAGCCCCATCATAAAAATTAGGGGTGGTCAGCAGGATTTCACACTTACTTATCTTGCTTTTGTTTGCCACGTCTTGCATGGCAAGACATGCAAGACAACGGTAGGGTTAGGGATGATATGGCTTAGCAGGATCTTGTTTTTCGCCCTGCACCCAATTTTTTAATATAAGTATTTATTTATACTATATATAATTATATTTATAATATTTATTATTTTTACTATATACAAATATAGTGATATGTATTAAGTAAAACTTTTACTTAATACTTTGTAAGTAGAGCAATATAAGAATCCTTCATTACTTAAGTGCGAGATTTGTATTGTGAAGATAATCTATAAAGAATAGTGATGGATGTTATAAAACTAAACAGAAAACTATTACTATTGCAAGAGAAATATAAAAGAAACTCTCTGAAACTTTCTTCTTTCTCTATATTTTCTTATGAATTTTATAACAACTGAAATTTATATTTATAGGCGTTGAAATTACTATGCAAGTTACTGTGTAAGATTTAAAATAATGGTGGTGGGGTCATTCACAAAATAATTAAGGGGCGGGGACCGCCCCTAATAATTCATAACACTCCCCATTGAATGACCACCCATAAAAAATCCGCCTCGTTAAAACCTTGCCAAGGAAAAACCCAATGGGAAGAAAAACCCAATGGGAAGAAAAACCAATGGCGAAAGAAAAAGAGTACAATCTTCTTATATATCCACAAGTGCTTTAAGATTGCCTCATTAAAATCTTGCAAAAGAAAACCAGTGGGACAAAACCTTAGCGAAGGAAAAAGAGTACAATTAGTACAAGCCTTCAGGCCTTTTACTCCCCTGGAAAGTGCATGACAATAGATTTTTGAGTCTTCACATTTTAATATTCTGCACAATTTTCTTGAATGTCGCAGTTGGTGATGCCTTCGTGAATAAATCTGTCAGATTATCACTTGATCGTATCTTTGATATATCCTCCTTTGATTTGAATGATAAGTATCATTATCTTCGTATAAAATTGTTGGACTATCATTGATTATGGGCAGACCGCACTTTTCTTGAATACGTAGAATCATTGATCTTAATCAAAATACACTCTAAACTTGTTTTCATGAATTGTAATAATTTCTGAGTGATTTGAATATGTAGAAGATAATATCTGGTTGACAGACTTAGTAGAAATCTGATACCTGCAGTAATACTTAAACTCCCCCTGATAATATGCATTAGTATTTCAAGTAATAAGCAAACATTATTTCAGCATATATAACAGATTACAAATTCAAACATGATTTCCATCTAAATAATACATTAGAGAGAGCATGATAATATTTTCATCTAAAAGTTTCTCCCCCTCATTCGGCGTTATTAGGAAGAACTTGTTTATATACGTTGGAAATAGCATTGGAAACCATCTATGTATGATAAAATCTGTAAAAGCTTTTATGTATAATATTATCAGTTCGGCGGAAAATCAAATCGGCTTAACATTGTTGACAAACGAGATCTTGAAGAAATTTGAAGATTTCGGGTTGTTATTTGAATACAACCAATTTTACCATTGGTTTACTCCAGCAAAAAGATCTCGCATTCCTCATAGATTCAGCTGTTGTTTATCCAGAACGATATTATGTCTGATAGAAATTCTAATGTCCCAGATTTGAACCATGAATCTTTTATACCTCAACCACTTATATTTTCTAAAATACTAGTAAATCTGATCCTGAAATTCTTGCAGCATCAAGAACCCTCAGTGCTTAATATGCAGCCTCTCTTACAACCATGTCTTAGAGGCTACTGGCGAGAACGAGTAAGATTGATCATCTTAAAAATCAAATATCTAAATTGCATCAAACACTTCCAACTAAAGATAGAAAAAATAAAGATTTAAGGCAAGAAAACAAGGAGCTGAAGAAATTTGTAGACTGGTATTCTCATGACCTGAAAACACGAGTAGAAGAGCTAGAACGAGAGAGAGCTAAGATATAAAGTCAACAACAGCAGCTAACGGCAGATGTTTAGCGTTTACAAGAAAATAGAGATAGTTGTAATTAATCTCGCTGGCTTTTGAAATTATGCATCCAGCATATCTTGTAAAGTGAGATTTGAAGAGATGATGGTTTATTTTGTTCTTATTTCCATTTCTATAAGAACCGTCTTTAACTTCATTTAGTACGCATCAAATCTTCTTCTCATATCTATAATTCATCTGTATTTACATTCTTATTCTACAAATTCTCAATGGCTCATTAATTTCCTTTCAATATTTTTCACGATCAACATATGAGGTATCCTTCACCTCAACTACAAATTATTCCTGCATCTTCCGCAGGTGCCATGTTGCAGCAAGCGACTGATCTGGCTAATAAGTCAGATCGTAAAGCCATTTATGAGCTGGTGACTCTCGGCACCCGATACTCCTCCTCTATTGTCGGATTTTCCAACTGATTATAATTCAAAATCGTGAGATTGAGGAGTTTAACGAGAAGGTTTCCGTAGTTCAACGACTCGTTCAAGAGTCTGATAGAAAAATTACAGACTTAAAACAAGAGAATAAGGATTTAAAATCCTTACTTGCCTCTTCATTTCGACTGCCTAATCCTTTAGATAAGGATGATATGTTGTTTTATGAAGAGCAAATGCATTTGAGAGATGAGGCTAGAAGTCTCAAATTTTTGTAACTCATCTATCAATTGAATAATAAGATCTTTCGTTTTCAAATGCATTCATTGAATTTATAGCAGCCCTTATGATCTCTTCAGGAGTTCTAATAAGATAAATCATTAACGTAAACTGCAATAATGACAAATCTGGATTCTGATAAAACACATGGGCATATAGGATTATTCTTAAATCCTTCTTTCAATAGATACTCGTTGATTCAATTATACCACGTGCATCCGGATTGCTTTAACCCATATAAAGATCTTTGAAACTTTATAAAGTATATACTCCAAAATGTACTTGGATTAAATGCTTCAAGTATCGTATATCTTTATAAAAGTAATGATCTAATAGTCCTTATAAATATGCAGTGATCACATTCATCAATTGCATATCTAATTCTTTTGTAATAACCAAATCGATTAAAAATATGAATGTGATTGCATTCATACTAAGGAAATATGTTTCCTCATAACTACTCTCGGGTTTCTTCAGGAAACCTTGTGCGACAAATTATACCGCATAATTTCATTTCGCATTACGCTTTCGTATAAATACTCACTTATATCTTATAGGCATTACACAATTTGTTGTTTGAACAATAGGTCCAAATACCTCTCGCTTTGCTAGCGATTTTAATTCAGCTTCTAGCTGCTTTTCATTTTGGCCAATCATTTCTGTCGACATTCTTCGACGATTTTTAGTTCACTTTCTTCATTACTTCTGGTAATGTCAAGGGCCATCATATATGAAAATATGTTGTCGACAACAGTTTTATTTCTATCCAGAATTTCTCCAGTATTCGTGAAATGTATTAAGATCTCATTATTTCAAGTACCTGTTCCTCTCTAGGGAAAAACATTTCATGAAACACCTCTACAAGAGGTTCCTCTTTAGGAGGTTTATACTCTTCAGGAGTTTTTCTCTTCAGGAGTTATACTATTCAGAAGGTTTCCTCTTCAAGAGCACGATTTATTTTCATTTTTCTCTTTTGCATCAATAGGTCTTTAACACTTCAGATGTATCTTAGACTCATCTATTGCTGTTTTAACAACTTGTCCTTCAGGGACTTCAATTCTTACTTAAGCATTAACAGCAGTAATATATGATTTTACAACACTTTTAGTGTCAGTAAATACATCATGTAATTGATTTGCAACACTTTGCATATAGATAATCCTCTGAACTTCTGATTCACATTTATTTGTAAGATGATCAAATTTAGAGAGGGCTTTATTATAGGATCAAATTTAGACAGGGCTTTATTATCCCAAGTAATTTCTTATCGTGCTTTAGGTACAGATATTTCATTATTTCAAAACATGATGAAATATTAATAAGCTTATATATAAAAGTTTAGTATAAGTAAATCAAGTGCTTGGCCGTACAACAGGTACGTGACCACTGTTCAGTCATACCATATTTATGACAAAAATTTTCATCTTTCTATGAAAAATTATTCTGATGACCTTTACCCTTCTCTGAGTTGGATCACTTTTGGTGATACGATATATTTTTATCATCTTTAGTATTGTCGCTTTTGGGACCAACACTTCTATAGTTTTTCTACCACGTCTATGCCCTTAATTCTTTTGAAAGGATGCACCGTTCACTTCTGAGAATGATGTAAATTCAATATCGTTAATATGACGTAACTAGTGATTTATTAACAAAAACTCATTATTTAGCTCAATCACTGGAAGACAAAATAAAAGTTCAGAATATTTGTTGAACTTTCACTCTCGAAATTGCTACTGCAGGAGCACACTCGAGATATGAAAAATAATATGTCTTCTTTTATATATCATCATCAGTGACCTTTTCACTGCATAATTTTAATATTGAGCTGGTTTTAAAGAGTGCAGAATATTCAATACCACTCTTAAAATTTTACAACTTCAAGTGCAATGAGTCATAATGATCTTTTGAGAGGATTACATCTTCTGGTGTTCATATTTCTCTTTTAATTTATTTCACACAGTAAAATGATTTTTTATCATGAGATACACAGCACGGTCCTTCAGGGACACATGATTTTCTTCTATGATTGTATCTCCAAAGTTCATCATCATATCCAAATAGATCTCATCAAGGATCCTGGATAAATAATTTTTTTTTTCAGAAATATCAATAGTAATAAATCTCAATATTTGACTATAAATTACAAAAATAAATCTGTGAATTTAAGAAATATATTCACATTATCATGAAAATAAAAGTAAAATTTTATCAAGTAATATTCAGCAATATTACCTTTAATATTTATCTCGAGGACTGCAAATAATATATTGAAAAACTTACTTGAAGTAGAAGACCATTAGCTTCAATATCGGTAGAATTTCGTGCTGAAAACGTGTTATAAAACTAAAAAGAAAACTACTACTATTGCAAGAGAAATATAAAAGAAACTCTCTGAAACTTTATTCTTTCTCTATATTTTCTTATGAATTTCACAACAACTGAAACCCATATTTATAGGCGTTGAAATTACTATGCAAGTTACTGTGCAAGACTTAAAATAATGGTGGTGGGGTCATTCACAAAATAATTAAGGGGGCGGGGACCGCTCCTAATAATTCATAACAATAGATGTATTATCATTTTACTATTATTTTACAACTTATTATTATGTTTGAATATTTTTATTTTTTTTTCATTTTCTTTTAAGTATTTTTTTAACATTTTTAATCATTAAGAAAAAAAAATACAATTTTATTAATATTTACTTTTTTAATCATTAAATAAAATTAAAAATTAAATATAAAAATTATAAAATAATAAAATAGTAGTAATGCCATTATTATTGATTTATAAAAGAGTCATCCTACTATAGTATAATTTATATAAATTATGTACTAATAAATCTAAAAATTACATAATATATTAATATTTACAGATTTAAATTTACAATTTGAGTTCAAAAATATATTTTATATCACTTTTAAACTCATAAATAATTTTTGGACCTACTGAACTAAAGTAGGCATGGGGTGGTGCAAATTCCGATTGGAAATCCGCCCCTCTCCGTCCACCGGGGTGCGGTTCCCCACTTAAAAGACTATAATAATAAATAAGATTTAATTTAATTATTCAACTTAATTAAAATTCATAATCAATTTTAATAATTTATCTTTTTATAGGCTTATACCTATTAAATATAATTCAAATCTAAAAAAAATTATTAATATTTCAACCTTAAAACTGGATCATTAGAATAAATAGTTTCCTTTTCTAGCAAATTACTTCTGCACACCGGGCACGAGAATAGAAATTTTCCTTTCCAAAAATGTTTTTTAGCTCTCGGCTTTGCGTCCGGCGAGAGTTTGACGGTCGTTGTCCATAGAACCGATCTCATGGTCATGGCGTCTGTGATTTGCTGACCGGTAATAAATAATATAAAAAAAGGAAAGGAAGAAGAAAGCGTAAAAGCTAAAGCCAATTTGAGAACCCATGAGAACAAAGGAGTTGTCAATTGGATGGTGAGAGCGAGTGCGAGATGATGGAAGCACAGAAATATGTATGGGAAGGGGCGATTCCGCTTCAGATTTATCTCCATGAGTCGGAAGTCACCACCCTCCCTCCCCCACTCCCCGCTCTGGTACTTCTTTCTCGCTTATTATTATTATTTATTATTATTTCCTTCTTCGTTATTTCCTGTTTTCGATTATTTTTGTTCGTCTACAAACTGATTTCTTTTTGGTGGTTTCTTTCAGATCTTAGCTCCTCGTATAGGGTACCTGCCTTTGTTGATTCCTCATATAAAACCTCATTTCAATAGTACACTTCCTCCCGGGGTCGACACCGTTTGGTTCGAGTACAAAGGGTTGCCCCTCAAATGGTATACCTTGTTTCAGTCTTTCTTATTAACTTAACGTGATTGAAACTAATCCATGTCCATAGCAAAGACGAGATGATGGTTCATCAGGATTTTAAATTTCTCTACTTATTTAGATCCATAGAGCAGACTATTTGCATGTAACCATAGATAAGTGCAATTAAATACTCTAATAAGGGGAAGAAAAATAGTGGATTGGTGGCGTCTGTGTAAAGTTAGTGGCAATGAGTTCATCCTTCTTTACTGGACTATGCAGCTGCAGCTGTTGGAGGTATTCTCTTGTAGATATGCCTAAGACAAGTTTTGAGTTGCCATATTGGAAAGTGATGTTTCTCGGCTTAGAAATCGTATGATTGCAAAAGCTGTTCCATTTTTTATTTTGTTGAATATTTAGAGGGAAATGAATAGCTGGACTTTTGATGGTGTCGAGCTACCTCAAAATATGCTACAACTAATGTTCCCAATTTTTGATTGGATGACACATACGGCATTATCTTGACTTCCTCTTAATTGGAAGACACAAAGTGATGTTTTTCGTTTAGGAACTTATAGTGCACTCAAATAGCAGATACCATCCACCACTCTTTTATGGAATACTTTATTTTCAAGTTTTTTGGGAACTCTTATTTTTTCAATGATTTGTAATAATTGGAAGCTGTAATATACTGATACAATGTTTTGACATTCTAGGTTTTTAGGTGACCATTTTGTGAATAGTAATGCAGGATTGGATATGGTATGATTGACTATATGCTTTTATAGATTGAGGGTACTAATATGTTTAACATGTCACATCTTTCGTTTCATTTTGTTTTTGTTTTTGTATTTCAAATTTTGATGCATGTGTAATGATAAGGTATTTGCGACTAACAGTTTTCTAATTCTTGAGATGTGCCCTCAGTATTGGGATCTGACTGTCTAGGTTAATGGTCACAATCCAATGGGACACCTTATGACTACTTAAAGCTTGTTGTCTCGTGCTGATTTTCTACAAAATGAATAAAAGTATATTTAGAAGTGCATAAAGTGGTAGAGATGAAGTACAAAGGGAGTGCACAAAATTTAACATCATAGAAAGAGAAAACACATATGAATGAGAAGATTATAAAGTGCGAACAAATTTCAACCCTAAGAAGGGATTATTGCAGCGAAAGCAGAAATGTTATAAATAGCATCTTGTGATAGCCTACTTATTGGATCCTATATCAGATGTATTTGTTCATTGTATTGCAGGTTTTGAGGTTTTACTGATTAAATTTGAATCCTTTTTGTAGGTATATTCCAACAGGGGTTCTTTTTGATCTTCTATGTGTGGAACCGGAAAGGCCTTGGAATCTGACTGTAAGTTCATTTTATCTTGGCATTTGCATAATTTAAATTGATGAAATTCACTTGGATTACTTGCTTTGAAACTGGGGGTGACGTGATGGATCAATTGCCATTGCAATTTGATATAGCTGAAACCTAGGACCTAGATTATGCAAGAAAAGGTAAAAAGAATATAGGGTCCAAAAGTGTCCCTGAAAAATTGATATATGATGGCATGCAGACACATTGATGTACGTGTCACCATTATAATTCCTCTCTGGGCATTTCAACAACCTGAACCCAACCTTGCACCCCCCTGCCCCACGACAAAACAAGTTTGATAAATATCAGAAATAAGCCCAAAAAAAATTATAAGAAAATGCTTAGTAAAGCGAGTAAAGTGATAAAAAGAAGTTTTTTTAAATCACAAAAATCAACACACATCTTGAAAGAGAATGGAAATTGTATTTGAAACTTGAAGACGCCCTTGCACTACACATTGGTGTTCTTTTTATAGCACTAATTCGTTACATGGAAACTAAAAAAAAAAAAAAGTAAACTAGTTGAAAAAGGGTATTACGATGACCATATAAACCTAAACTGTCTAAAGTTGGAAAAAAAAATAAGACTAAATTATTATGGAATTTATTGTTTTGAAATTTGGAACAAACTTGGCTGGAAATTGATTGCCCTGAAATTGGGGAAAACACTGACTGCCTTGTATTTGTTGGAAATCTTCTGGATCTGCAGTGTCGTGACAGTCTTGCTGACATGCTAGCTGACATTTTTTCTGAAAGTTCTGCATCAGCAAGGGTTTGCTAATAACTTCGCTGATAGCAGATTTTGAAACTTTCCTGGGCAAGTGTGTCAGGTCTACTTGTTGACAGCCTTGCTGATACAACATTCTATTCTACATCAGTGACTCCTGCCTTTTTTTTTTTGATAAATAAATTTTCTTTGTTGAATAAAACTAGGCAATGCCCATGTATTCTGGAAGTAGACAAAGTGAGACACCTAGTTACATTTTAGCAAGCTGAAAAGAAGATAAAAACTCATGAACATTTCCACCCTTCAATACAATAGCTGAAAACCACTGTAAAAGAGAAAATACAAAAAAATTCCATATTTCCCCCAAAGTGCGCTCCTTGTTGTTGAAGCACCTATCGTTTCTTTCCGACCATAGGCACCACATTAGGCACAAAGGTAGCATCTGCCACACCGCTTTCAGATGAGCACTAGAGTGAGACCTATTCCAGCTTGCAAGGAGATCCACCGCGCTCTTAGGCATTACCTAACTCAGCCCGACTCTACCAAGGATGCCTGCCCACATCTCCCCAGCCACCTCACAATATAGAAGCAAGTGATCTATTGATTCCCCACTCATTTGCACATATAGCACCAGTCCATGACTACCATGCCTCGCTTTCTTAGATTATCCGTTGTCAAAATCTTTCCAAGTGTGGCTGTCCAAGTGAAAAAGACGACTTTAGGTGGCACTAAAGCCTTCCATATACTCTTCCACGAAAAAAAAGTGGGCTGTTGTACGGTTAAGACTTTATAAAAAGATTTAACGGTAAACTTTTTTCTTCCCTTAGGGATCCACAATATACGATCGCCCCCATTGCCTCCAAGCTTTGCTGAATACAAAAAACTGTAGAAAGCTGCCAGCTCATCTATTTCCCAATCCTGTATATTTCTGTTAGAAGTGACATTCCAAGTTACCGTTCTATTCGCTCGACAAAGCACATCTGAAATTGCCACTTGCTGGTTACCAGCTAAGTTAAAAACAGAGGGAAAGACGGTGCAAAGAGGGCTCTCCCCACTCCATACATCCAACCAGAAGCGGATACTTTGCCCCATCCCCCACCTCAAACTTAAGGTATTTTGCAAAGGTGCTCCACCCCTTTCTTATGAATTTCCATAGGCTCACTCCATAAGACTCCCTACCCTTCTTGGAGACCCATCTCCCCCATTCACTACCATACTTGATATCAATTATCTCCCTCCACAACGAACTCCCTTCCTTATGGTACCTCCACAACAAATACTTCCCTAGTAATGCCTTATTGAAAACACACACATTTCACACTCCCAACCCACCATACACAATTGGACAGCTCACATTTTGCCAACTCACAAGGTGAAATTTGAATTCCTCCCCCATGCCACCTCACAAGAAAAATCTAAACAATGTTTCTATCTAGTTTGCTACACTCACCGGTCAAGGAAAAAGAGTGAGATAGTAAGTGGGAAGATTGGAAATTGTGCTTTTGATGAGTGTTAATATCCCCCCTTTTGATAAATATAATCGCTTCCATCCCGATAATCTTTTCTTGACCTTTTCTATCACTCCATCCCAAATACTCTTTGTTTTGAATGACGCTCCCAAGGGGAGTCCAAGATATTTCATAGGTAGAGAGGCTTACAACCCAATAACTCTGCTAAAGAGGCTATATTACTCACCTACCCCACCGGAACCAACTCAGACTCCTACTTGAAAGGAACTTATTGTTAAGTTGACTTCTTGATAGATGTAGGTTAGGTTTGTTTTTTGAATTGAGTTAAGATAAAAGTTGAAAGTTGAATAAAATATTATTAGAATATATGTTTTTAATATTATTTTTGTTTTGGGATTTAAAAAAGTTGAATTGTTACTTTTATTTTGTGTGGAAATTTGAGAAAGTTATAATGATTAGATAAGATGAGACGAGTTGAATTGTGATGAACTTAAAAAACAAACCTAGCCATAGTCTTTTGGTGGGTTATACTTGAATAAATCTGCCTGTGAAGGTGGAAAAGATGTGTATATTGTCTGGAAGTTCCACCATTTAGGCATTATCACTAATTTTCTTCTTTATGGGGAAAAGCCAATACTTGAGGTTCCTCCACTGTTCTAAGTGTTGATGAGATACTTTTGTGCAGTTACGGCATCACTTGTCACCCTCCTTAAACACTTCCACTCTTTGATTCTTAGTTTTGAGGGAAGCTCCTTTTTACTTGTTAGCCACAACAAAGTCTTCTAACTTGCCATGAAAACTGTGTCATGGCCTTCCTAACAACACACGACACAAATCCATCTCCACCACATCACAACAACCTTATCTTTGTAAAATAATAATAACAAAAATCTAACAGAAAATGGAACTTGACAAGTGTTGGCTACCCATTTGTCTGCCCCATTCTTATCCAATCAAATGGTTTGGGTGCTTTTTCTCCGTTCAGTTGTAAGGCTGATACAAGTGCCTTGGAGATGATATTCCCGCAACTTGTATTGGATAACTCCCCCTCATCATCCACTCTTGCTTATTGTGTCCTCATAGGTTGTTGTATCCATTGCAACTTGATCTTCATGTATAGATTTGTCTACCAGACTTTTTTTTATAAGTAAAAATTTTATTAAGATAGGCAAAAGCCGTTTTCAAAGGAAAACATGGCCTACTAGGAGACCATGTTGGATACAAGGAAATCGTGAAGATCCATGCCATTAAAATCCATGGCAATGGACCATGTACAAAGAGTTCTATAAAAGAAAACTATTAGCTCCTCATGGGATCTCTCCCTATCTTCAAAAGTTCTCTCATTACGCTCATACCAAAGGCACCACATGATGCATATAGGAATCATCTTCCATATGGCTATAATTTGAAGTTCGCCCCTAATCGAATTCCAACATGCCATAGTTGCCACCACAAACTCTGGCATGACCCAGGCTAAGTCCAATCTTATGAAAACTTCATTCCACAGAATTCTAGCAGTTTCGCAATGTAGGAGTAGATGATTAACAGACTCACCCAGCATTGACACAGACAACACCAGTTTGCAATGATAACTCCCATTTTTCTCAAGTTATCCGTAGTAAGAATCTTTTCTAGAGTAGCTGTCCACACGAAGAAGGTCGCTTTCTGGGGTGCTTTATGGCGCCAGATTTTCCTCCATGGAAATTTTGACTCAGGACCTTGGATGAGGACCTTATAGAAAGAACAGACTGTGAAGATTCCTCGCCTCGCAGGGATCCACCATAGGCCGTCTTGAATCTGGATGTTCGGTCTTTGGGAGAATATGAGACTATAAAAGTCCACGAAAGAATTTAGTTCCCAATTCTGTGCTGCCCGGATGAAGTTGATGTTCCAATGGCGACCTCCTTCGGCTGACTTCAGAGCCTCTGTCACAGTGATATTTTTGTCCCTTGCGACCTGAAACAAAGAAGGAAACACGTTAGACAGGGGCCTATCGCCGCACCATGCATCTTTCCAAAACCTGATTCTTGTGCCTACACCACATTGCAGCCTAGTGTGCAACTGAAAGACCCCCCACCCACTTCTTATGTTTTTCCATACCCCTACACCACTAGCCCCTCTCACTTCATTGGAGCTCCAACCCCCCCTTCCCCAATTCACTCCCAAATTTGTGATCTATCACTATTCTCCAAAGGGCTTCTGGTTCTTGTTGGTACCTCCACAATCACTTGCCAAGCAAAGCTTGGTTGAATACTCTCAAATTACGAATACCCAAACCACCCTTGGATAGAGGGCGACAAATCGTCTCCCACTTAACGAGGTGATACTTAAATTCCTCCCCCAACCCGCCCACAAAAAATCTCGTTGCAACTTCTCCAAGCGGCTTGCCACCCCAGTTGGGATAGGAAAGAGAGATAAGAAATAGGTGGGTAAATTGGAAAGAGTACTTTTGATCAGAGTGACCCGCCCCCCCTTAGACAGAAACATTCTCTTCCATCCTGCAAGTTTCCGCTCCACTCTTTCAATCACTGTATCCCATATCCTTGCTGCCCTTAAAGCTGATCCCAAGGGAAGTCCCAAGTATGTCAGAGGCAGCGAAGAAGTCTTGCACCCAAGTAAACCAGCCAACACTGGCGTATTGCGCACGTCCCCAATCAGGACCATCTCAGATTTGTTGTAGTTCACTTTCAGACCTGACACTGTTTCAAAATAGAGGAGAAGAGCCTTTAAGGCTCGCACCTGCCCTTGCTCCGCCTCACAGAGAACAAGTGTATCATCTGCAAACTACAAGTTTGTCTACCAGACTACCAATAACAATGTCGTCACAATATGAAGAGTGGCTTGATCTTGGATTTCCACTTGTAGACAATCAGTATACCTTGGGACGACTTGTTGCCCCTTCGTCTTTGAAAGGTTGTTTCACTAATTCAGTAGATATAACATCTCTTTAAATTTGCTGATAGCCCAGCTTCCTTGTTGGCAATTTTGGTAATGCTAACGTAAAATCTGCTTGTAATCCCTAAGGGTTGGCTCAAGTGGTAAAGGCCTTGGGCTTGGGGGTATGCTTCCCCTAGGTCTAAGGTTCAAATCCCCTTGGGTGCAAACAATATCAAGGGCCAATCGGCCTAGGAGATTTTTCCACTAAATTACCTAAAGTACACTTGCTGGAAACTCATTTTCGAGGGTTTGTGCACCCTTGGGAGAAAGTATCACTTGTCTCAAAAGTTTAAATTGATATGAAAATGTAGATTTTATTATTTATTTTATATTTTAACATTCTCCCTCATGTGTAGGCCAGACTTCCCCTTCAATGGGTGGCCTAACACGTGGAATATTTAAGTAAATGGGGTAGAGGTTAGAGTCAGGGTTTGAACTCAGAACTTTTGCTCTGATACCATGTGAAATCACCAATTATTCCAAAAGTTTAAATTGATGTGAAGAGGTAGATTTTATTATTTATTTTATAGCTGATATTCGGGACGCTGTTCCTGCATATCCGGTGCCAATAAAAAAAAATCTGCTCGTATTCTGGTGGTAAAGGAGAAAGAGTCCCCATCAACATCTTCATCTTCATCTTAAGCCATGTGTGGACTTACTGCTCTGTGTTTATTCTCACCAAGCAGAAGCACCGCCTCACAGTTTATATGATCGTTAAATAGGGCATATCAATCTTCACCTGGAAGTTGTGGGATCCTTCTCGTTCACACCGTCCATTGTTGTTTGCTTTAGGATGAGGGAGAAAAAAATTGTTGGGTCATGTCCAGGAGGGAGATGTTTAAATTCAAGTTGTTCTATTATGCATTGATCGCTCATAAGAATAGTTTTTGTCATGGGCATCAATCTGGAGTAAGACCCCTCAAATGGTGGCTTTCTTTGTTTGGGCTATAATGGGTGATAATACAACTGGTGGCAGATTTGTTAGCATGTTGGAAAGGAAGATTTTACGACCCTCATGCGGAGAATACCTTCGAGTTGTGTAATGTGGCGTATAGGGCAGGAAGGAAGTGATTGTAGCATTGAAGATGATACAAGGATAATGGAAGAACTCAAATTACACTTTACTTGATGGATTTCGACTTTGTTTTCTATTGCTTTAGTTTACATACTCTTCTTCTACTAAATAAAGGAAAAAAAAAATTCTAGAATTTTCTTGACTTTGCTTTCTCTAATTAGTTGTAGCTGATGTGTACTTCCTGTGTATTTGGATGGTGTCATTTAATAAAATATATCTTATTCTATAGTTTTTTATGGAGAAATAATGCTAAATATTTTTGTAAGCGCCAATAGAGTTTGGAGCATTAGTTTCCCTTTGTTTATCAAGGTGGATGAAATGGGGTTAGGGAGAAACCGTGCCAAATACTTGTGTCAAAACGAATAAAGTCTAGAAGATTAGTTTCCCTTTATTTATCAAAGTAGAGAAAATGGAGCCTTACAGAATGCTATGCGAAAACCACTTGGGTATTTTAATGGCAATCGGACATATGTCAATTGTCCTTGCTACAAATTAAAGTTTATATGTTTGACAGCCCTGCATTATTTGGATGATGAAACAAATTGGTGCCTTTACCTTTCTTTCACCTATTTTTCCTCTGCTTACGCCGACTTTGTCATATCAACTTTCTATTCTTGGATCTCTTTTCTGCAGGTGCATTTTAGAGGATATCCTGGAAATATATTGATTCCATGTGAAGGCGAAGATAGTGTAAAATGGAGCTTTATTAATTCGTTGAAAGAGGTCAGTTAATGATTGTTGTTTCTATTATTAGTGGAATTTGTTGGAATGGACTAATTTTGATGTCCCATCCTGGAATCTTATCAAGGAAAATTGCCATATATATATATACATACTTATATATGTATATTTGCATCACCATATCAATTTTTGATATAACATCACCATATTTCCATTCAAATTGCTGAAAGAATCTACTCTAATTGAATCACCCTAGTTCCATTCAAAAGCCCATGTACACCGGTTGTAAGCATGATAAGCACCTAGCTGGAATTATAGACTGATACAAGGAAATCATAGAGACATGCTCCATTGAAATCTCTAAAGCAATCATTCTAAGGAAGTAAGTTTTATAGGAGAAAGGATCTACTTAATGATCCCTATATTGTTTGTTAGCCACAACTAAGTTCTCCTCGCTGTATACAAGTTCTTATGTAAATAATGCCTACTTCCTATTCTTTCTTACATTTTCAGTCAAGCTTATGGTGAACTCTAGGTGTAGGCGCCAAAAGGAAATCCTTTTGATGGTTTTATGTTTGTTTTTCTTGAACTTTGTTTGTTGAGCTTTCCTAGTTTATTTTTTAAAGTTGTTTCTTTTGTTAATTACCTGGTGCGTGCTGGTTGGTTGTTGAATTAAATAAGCTTAACTTTGACAGTTACTGTTGGAATTACTGCTCAAATTATGCAGAAAGAGAGATGGTTCTTTTTTTTTGGAGAGAGAAAGAGGGGGGGGGGTGGGTATCAAAAAGGCTACTGGGAAAACTATTGTATAAAAGAAACAACCATCCTTGGCCTCAAATAAGGCTACTGGGAAAACTGTTAAGGTTTTAGCAATGATGTCTCCCTTCATAAGTAAAGCTTGGAGGCAAAGTTATGTTCTCAGTTCGATATGATTGTATTAATCATATTTTGTTTTGATAAGTAAATTGTATTATTTATCTGAAAGGATAAATCCGAGTTCCTTGCTGTGCTTCCTTTAGTTGTTTCATCCTTTTCTAATTAACAATAAAAAGGGATTAAGATAGAAAATATTCAACTAGGGTGGAGGATTATTTTGTTGTGAGGAATCATGGGATTATAATATCTTGGTGGTATAGAATCTCTTCATTGTTCTTGATTGTTAAGATGATGAGTTACAGAGATTAAGTTTTAAAGTAACTGGATATAGATCTAGAACTTGAAATAAATGGATATAGGCTATATTGTTCAAAACCTAAGACCTCATATTTTGATTTCAAATTCAATGTATGAATAGTACATATGAGGGAGGTTCCTGGTCTACATTTTGAATGAAGTACTAAATAAAAAAAAGATTATAGTTTAGGCTTGAGCTTTAGAATAATCTTTATTTTAACTTACTGTTGTTATTTTGATTTGAGTATTCTTATTATGGGCTAGGTTTGTTTTTTGAGTTGAGTTAAATTGAGATAAAAATTGAAAGTTGAATAAAATATTATTAGAATATGTATTTTTAATATTATTTTTGTTTTGGGAGTTGAAAAAACTGAATTGTTTATTTTCTTTTGTGTGAGAATTTGGGAAAGCTGTAATGATTAGATGAGATGAGATGAGTTGAACTCAAAAAACAAACCTAGCCTTAGAGAACAAGAAATTGTATGGCTCCTTTATTATCAGTTACTCTTGTGCATTTTTTGTTCCCATTGATAGTTTCTCGTACATGGTGGTAATTGTTACATGAAACATGAAATTTAACACTCAGCTGACATTCATAATGTGCTGGAATGGAGCTGTTTACATTTTGAGCACGGAGTTTTATTTTTACTAACTCTTCCATAAGGGCTTAAGCCCTATTGAAGGCCACCTGATGATTAAATATCGTGTTTTATATGACATGTGCATGCCACTTTTGAGAACCCATCAATTAGTACAAATGAATGATGATATTGTATCTGTTCAAACCATGGGGAGATTTGATCGTGGTTTCTAAAAGACCAGGATGTAATTTTTAAATATTCCTAACCAAGTGGAGTTGATTGTAATATATCCTGCCATGTACCTAAATAAAGTTATTGTTGTTAACAATGTGTAGTTCTTACTACAGGCATCATATATAATCAACGGAAACTGCAAGAATGTTATGAACATGTCTCAACCTGATCAGGTGGAACTATGGCAATCTGTTTTCAATGGTATGTCTGCTAATTGCTGGATGACTAGGAATGAGTCTCTTTTGCCTTCTCACTTGGTGCTTCGAGCTGATGGTTGGATAAGTGCCAAAACCAAAGCATTTCTTTATATAAACAAAATGGGTGAAATGCAACATACTCGTTCATGATAAAAAATGAGCCATTTACATTATCCTAATGATTCAAACTGGTACCTTGAGTTGTTTCAATTTCACTAATTCACTTGGTGCTTCGAGCTGATGGTTGGATAAGTGCCAAAACCAAAGCATTTCTTTATATAAACAAAATGGGTGAAATGCAACATATTCGTTCATGATAAAAAATGACCTATTTACATCATCCTAATGATTCAAACTGGTACCTTGAGTTGTTTCAATTTCACTAATTCACCCAAGACTATTATTTACAAAATTGTATTGATGCGAGTGATTCTCAGATAGTAGATTTTAGGCTGCAAGTTTTTTTTATTTTTTTTCAAAGAATCGGGCTGCCAAGTAGACATGATGTTTAGTTGTTCAGTGAGATGTTGGCTCTCATAAACAAGCATGCTGTGGGAGCCTTATCTACTCCTCCTGAATCTAATGATGTTAACTGTTGCCTTTTCAACTATATCCTATTAAGAAATGGACATGTTAGCTCCCTCTATTGGTACATCTTAGGCATGTATCATTCAAAATATTATTTTCTGACGTTGTGTCTATTTATCTTTTGTAGGTAATCAAAGAAAAATGTAAAAATCATAATCCAAATACTTAAGACGTACACAAGAAGAACACCCAATTGAAAAAAGGAAAAGAAATAACAAAATCTTGAAGCCCAGCCCATTAAAATCTATAGAAGCTACCAGAAAGAACAAAGTATTTGAAAAAGAAAGTTCTTAGCTCCTCCATCGACCTATCATGATCTTTAAAACTTGTGTCATTCATTTCCCTCCAAATACACCACATTAGACAAATAAGGATCTTCTTCCACATGACTGCAGTTTGTGGGCTGCCATATAACCCTCTTGTAGTAGCATGGCAATGCAATGGAATTGGTGGGTGTTATCTTCACACCCCTTCTTGAGCAGTAGGAAATAAACTTGTTGTCATAAGAGTCCCTTCGCCTGGACATGATTGACCTCTTCGCTTGAGTTGGGTGGATCATGCAATAAGCCTCTCTCAACCCTCCCAATTTGAAACCCCAATCAAGTTTGGGGTCTCAATCTGATACCACCATCATAGGGACCTAGGGTATCTCAAAGCCCCGAGCTCCGTAGTAAGGCAATGTTAAAAAAGTGTGACATGTGTACAGGAATCGTAATTGCATTTCATTTCGTGTGACCAACTCCTAGGGACAACCTTGAAGACCATTTCAGCAAGCTAGGAGATTGACCACCCACCTAGGCATACCCATGCAATTCCCAATCAGCTAATCTCAATCCAAAGCGCCCTAGCCACCTCACACTTCAATAACAAATGATCCACAAATTTGCCATTCTTCTTACACATAGTACCAATCCATGATAATAAGACCACGCTTTCTCAAATTTTCCATAGTCAAGATTTTCGCAAGAGATGCCGTCCAAATGAAGAAATTAACTTTGGAAGGCATCCCACTCTTCCAAATACACTTCCAAGGAAAAGCAATATGACTCTGGGATGTCAAAACCTTATAAAAAGATCGAATGGTGAACTTCTTGCTCCCATTAGGCCTCCAAAGCATCCTATCCCACATAGAATAATGAAAACTCACAGTATATGAGGAACTGAAAATTTCAGAAAAGCACCAATTCATGGGCAGCTCTAGCAAAATGAATATTCCATTGAAATGAACCATTGGTGGTGACCAGAAGGTCCAACACAGAGGCTTCCTTATCAGAAGCAATACAAAAGAGGGAAGCGAGCGCTGTCTTGAGAGCGAGGTCGCTACACCAAGTGTCATGTTAGAAACCAATCCTCTTCCAACCTCAAAACAGATATGACTAGCAAAACTCTCCCAACCTTCCTAATGTTTTTCCATAAATCTACTCCATAAGTACCCCCCACCTCCTTAGAGCACCCCCCCTGCCCCCGGCCCACCCGCAAGGCACTACCAAATTTGAGGTCAATAACCTCCCTCCAAAGGGAATTGCGTTGCAGGTAGTACCTTCACAACCAATTCCCAAGAAGTGCTTTATTAAAATCTCAATTTATGGATCCCCACACCTCCATAAGAAATTGGGGAGCAAACATTGTTCTAATTGACTAGATGGAACTTGGCCTCCTCCCCCATTCCACCCCACAAAAAGCTCAAAATAACTTCTCAATCCACATGGCCATCCCTTACAGGCAAGGGAAACAAAGATAGAAAATAAGTGGGCAGATTAGATAGGGTACTCTTGATTAAGGTGATTCTACTCCCTTTCGACAAATACATCATTTTCCACCCTGCCAACCTTCTCTCAATCTTCTCAACAACCCCATCCCAAATGGATTTAGCCTTAAAAGGGGCTCCTATGGGAAGATGGAAATATTTCATAGGCAAAGAAGGGACCTTACACCCCCCAAAACCAGTCAAGCTTCTGATATTGCTCACAACCCCCACCAGCACCAACTTAGACTTGCTAAGATTCACCTATAGCCCAGAGACAGTTTCAAAGCATAACAAGAGAGAATGCAACGCTTGAATTTGCCCGCAGTCTTCTTCACAAAAGAGTAGAGTATCATCTACAAAAAGATGGGAGACAGTAATCAAACCATTATTAGAATGTCCCATCGAGAAGCCAGTAAGAAAGCCTCCACCAATAGTGGCCTCCACCATCTTGCCAAGCACCTTGATGACAATAAAAAAGAGGAAGGGGGACAAAGGGTCCCCTTGCCTCAATCCCCATGAGCTGTTGAAAAGCCTGTAGGGGTGCCATTTACCAATACTGGGAAATGGGCTGTAGATACACAATGTTTGATCCACATGCACCATCTTTCTATGGAGATTTACTTATGGAAGTTGCATGGAGCAACCTCGTGGGTTTTTCTACTTAGGAGTATTAAGGTGTTATGTGCAAGTTAAAGAAGTCGTCACATGGCTTAAAGCAACCCCTAAGAGAATGGTTTTTCAAGTTTTCTAATTCTATCTTAGATTTTTATCTTCTTGAGAGTCAAACATTTCATTCAGTGTTTCACCTACATACTAATGCAGGCTTACATTCGATGATTGTATATGTAGACAAGGTTGTAATTACTAAGTCGCTTGGGACGATTGGTAGGTTGAAATGGTTTTTGTAGGATCGATTCCACACAAAGATAAAGGCCCCTCATGTGCTTCTTATTAGAAAATAAAAAAGAAGATCTAGGCAAACTCAAATACTTCCATGGTATTAAAGTCGGTGGGCTAAAAGTGTATTAGCCTATCTCAACGAAAACATGTACTTGACCTGTTGGAAGATAAAGTATTGTCGACTTGTTTGAAAATTAGTGTCACCAACCTTGACAATGATTTGTGAGTCAATAATCATTGTAACACAAATAATATTTTTGAAAAATCATGGAAAATGTTTTGTAAAAAAAATAAAATAAAATATTACATTCATCATTTGAGTTTTTGCAGTATATACTTGCTCACTCCATAATGGTGAAATTTTGCAAATGATATGTATTTTAATGAAGCAAACACCCTTCCTAAACGCCCTTATATGGACCAAGAAAGCTGCGTTCAATGTGTTTTAAATGTGGGTTCGCATTAGAGAAAAACGAGTCAGATGCTAGGATAAAATGGAAAGTTTGACAGATTGTAGTTTTAATTTTGGACACCATCTGTTTTGGGACAGCCTAAGAAAAAAACCATATCATCTACCGTTGGACAGGAATATAGTAATTTTTGGAAAGAGAACTGCTACAGTCACAAAGAGATTATACAAAAATCATTCTACAAACTAACGTAGTTTCATGTGAACTGTTAGATTTACTTTACAATTAAATAATTTTACAATTTGGCGAATCACATTAAGCCACATCAGTCTGTGAAATTACTTTTGTGGAATTTCTTTGTGGCTAAAATATTTCTTTTTTGGAAATTAAAAGTTAAGAAGTTTGTGAATTGTCTTCAAACTTCTCCCTTAATTTCATATACTTAACCCTTCTTGAGAAAATTCCTGGCTTTTGCCCTGCATAAGAAAACTCCTGGCTTTTGCCCCTCATATTAGGCATGAGCTCTTTTGCAGCCTCGACTTCTCTGAGCTGTCATGATCTGATTAACTTTCGGTTGTAAATGCATCATTTACATGGTGATCTTCTAACAAAGATTGTTTAGCAGGTAATTTGGAAGCCTACCTTAAGGTATCGTCTAAACTTAAGCTTGGAACAACTGGACATGAATATTCTGCAAATTTGAATTCAGGTTCTTTTGTATCTCGACAAAGTACTGGTGACACAGATGCTACTGGACAAGTCAAAACAGGTGATGAAATTCTCTACCAAGTTTCAAGTGTAACAATATTGGCCTGTTACATTAAAATAGGTCAACATTTTTATTGGTTCACTTTTCATGGTTTCCTTGTATCTTTTTCTTTTTCTTATTAGGTTTTTCTCATGTATACATCCCGTGTGCTTGCTCTATAACTTTTATGTTATTCTCTTCTATTACATATAAAAAAACCACAGTTCAATTAGTGAAGCATTGGTGGGCGGCTCCATTAATTATGCTTCTTTTGGATTTTTCCCCAAATATATGATGTGTGTATCTTTCCTCTGGATAGGCGAGATGATTTTGTGATACAATAAATACAGTTTTGAATCGTTATAAGTCTCAAGAAAGTATATAGCTAAATTTGCTGTAACATGTCGATTTGGAACAAATTCTACCAAAGAGACTGAACATAACTGTGAATACGCAGGATGGCATCTTAACTCCTGATATATATATATATATATATTTTTTGATAAGTAATTGATTTTATTGAAAGAAACTAGGCAAAATCCAAGTACATAGGGAGTATACAAAGTGAGAAGCCTAGTTACATTCTAACTACAGTCTAGCAAGCTGGAAAGAAGCTAAAAACTCATGTATATTCCCGCCCTTCAATACAATTGCTGAAAACCATTGTAAAAGGGAAAATACAAAAAAATTCCAGAATTCCCCCATGGTGCGCTCCTTCTTGTTGAAACATCTATCGTTTCTTTCTGACCATAGACACCACATTAGGCACAAAGGTATCATCCGCCACACTGTTGTTAGATGAGTGCTAGAGTTAGGCCTATATGCAAGTAACTCCACCTCACTCTTAGGCATAACCCAACTCAGCCCGACTCTACTAAGGATGCCCACCCACATCTCCACAGCCACCTCACAATGTAGAAGCAAGTGATCTATCGATTCCCCACTCCTTTTGCACATAAAGCACCACTCCATAACTACCATGCCTCGCTTTCTTAGATTATCCATCATTAAAATCTTTCCAAGTGCGGCTGTCCAAACAAAAAATGCGACTTTAGGTGGCACTGAGACTTTCCATATGCTCTTCCACGGGAAAAAGTTGGGCTGTTGTACAGTTAAGGCCTTATAGAATGATTTAACGGAGAACTTCTTTATTCCCATATTGTTCCACACTATATGATCACCCCCATTGCCTCCAAGCTTTGTTGAATACAAAAAACTGTAAAAGGCTGCCAACTTATTCATTCCCAATCCTGGAAATTTCAAAACACTTCTGAAATTGCCGCTTGCTGATTTCTAGCTAAATTAAAAATAGCGGGAAAGATGGTGCAAAGAGGGCTATCTCCACTCCACACCTCCGACCAGAAACGGATGTGTGCCCCATCCCCCACCTCAAATTTTAGAAATTTTGCAAAAGTGCTCCACCCTATTCTTATGAATTTCCAAAAGCTCACTTCATAAGACCCCTACCCTCCTTGGAAACCCATCCCCCCACTCACTACCATATTTTATATCAATCACCTCCCTCCATAACGAACTCCCTTTTTGATGGTATCTCCACAACCATTTTCCTAACAATGCCTTATTGAAAACACACAAATCTCGCACCCCCAACCCCTCCCCCAAGGCATGTGAAGCATTAAGCAGTTTCCTAGCAGTAAGCAGTTTCGGGTCTCAAGGTGAACTTGGAAAAGTTCGAGTTGGTTCCGGTGGGGGATGTGAATAACATAGCCTCGTTAGCAGATTTATTGGGGTGTAAAATTGCCTCTCTACCTATAAAATATCTTGGACTTCCTTTGGGGGCATCATTCAAAGTCAAGAGTATTTGGGAGGGAGTGGTAGAAAAGATCGAGAAAAGATTATCGGGTTGGAAGCGGTTATATTTATCAAAAGGGGGGAGATTAACACTCATCGAAAGCACAATTTCCAATCTTCTTACCTATTATCTTTCTCTCTTTCTCTTACCGGTGAGTGTTGCAAACCGGATTGAAACTTTGTTTAGAGCTTTCTTGTGGGAGGGTATGGGAGAGGAATTCAAATTTCACCTTGTAAGTTGGCAAAAGGTGAGCTTCACCTTGAGGCTATCTAGGAAACTGCTTACTGCTTCACGTGCCCTGGGCAGGGGGAACTTGGTGTGTTTGCTTTGGAAAACTGGTGGCAAAGGACTTCTTCTCATTTATTTTCTTTTTTTTACCTATCAAAAACAATTTTTCTTTCTTTTTTCAGAAAAAAAAATACTTTTAAAACAACCCAAGTTTATGGACTTTGAACAGTACCCACAACTGTGACTTTGATTGATTTTAGGAAATTGGGCTGCTGACTTTTGGTGTAGAAGTTGCACAAACACAAGAAAATTTAAGATGAAGAGGGAGAGTATAGTCTTCAGTCTATGCTGTTTCAATTGGACTTCAACACTAAATTTAGGAGTGAACCCTATAAATTTATTTATAACCAGTTGATTCTTGAATTTTTAAGGTTCATGAACGAAAGTGATGTCACAATCGTCACTAAAGTCCATGTCTAGATCATCTAGATATTTGCTAAGTTACCATTGAGCTAAACATTTTGATATGACCCTACCACTGGCAAACTAATGGGGCTGAATGTAAACTAGACATGTCCATTCAAGGCCTCAAGTAGGGGAAGTGAAGTCAAAATATATGCCTCTTTCTTGTTCATCTAGTGTTTATGAGCTTCTTAGTGGCCTTGTTACATTTCAAAAGTGTACTACTACGACCATTGAGGATACGCATGCCTAATTTTAAACTTGTAATTTACTTCATAAAATCTCAGCTTTTTAACTGCATCTCCAAAACACTTTTCATGGCATTTATTAATTTATTCTGCTTCATATCTTTTTTATTAAGGAAAATGTAGGCGTGACTTCCCTTCTATTGTAATCTATTCAATGAATAGACTCATCATTATTGGAGCTATGATTAGGTAGAGTTCCAGTTCGTTTGTACGTTTGGCGTGCCTGTGACGATTTTGATGATCTAGAAGATGCACCTCAAATTGATAGTTGGGACAAAATCTCTTACATAAATCGGCCTGTCGAGATCCATGGAGAAGAAGGTAAGCCATACATCAATCACGTAACTTAAATCTGTTTTATCCATGGACAAGATGCACCTCTTGAAGGGGCCTTCCCACTTAAATAATAGCTAAAAATGTCCAGCCACCGCTCTATATATCATCATTGATTTGCTTATGCATCTTGTTCTGCAGGCAAATGCTTCACCTTACTCGATGCAGTAAAAAGTCTTCTTCCAGAGCATTTTCAGTATAAATCCTTAACTAATGAAGAATCACCCAAAGAAGAAGGTGAGGATGAACAGAAAGTTGTTCCTCCAGAAGAGGGGGGAGAAAATTCGAGTGAATATGTGGAGTCTTGCTACCCATCTGATAATGCTGAAGTGAAGCTTGTCCGCATCCAAGGGATTGAACCAAAGTTGGAAATACCTTTCTCTTGGGTTGTGCACAACTTAATGAACCCTGAGCACTTTCTTCATGTTTGTGTGTGCCTGAAAGTTTCACAAGTAAAAATACCTTCAGATGGATGACGTCTATGAAATTCGCCTCGAACTAGGGACTTAATTGGAAAATCATTTTTATAATTAAATGATAATGGTGAGCTAGGCAATGGAATAACATCATCCTCATATTTATGCTATCTCTCAGGTTGGAACCTAAGACCTCATCTTTACCGGTGAGAGAATTGCCACTTAGTTACAAAGATAGCCTATGGTATTAGAAATCTCAAAAGCTGTAGATTATTATTATTTTTTGTATAGAATCGTGCAGCCGCATTACAGATGTGCAGTTAATCATTCATTTTTTTTGTTACAATCCATTTGACAAACCCTGTACACGAGTGCCGAATCAGAATGTAATCTAACAAAAACTGCTACCGAAGTTTTTTATGTTCAGTACTTTCTTATTTGTCAGTTTTATTTTATCTTTACCTGATAATTGTTCACAAGACGAAATAAAGACGAGCACATATTTATCTGTGACGAATCAGACTGCTGTCGTGTACAGAGTGCAAACTAACATTTGGTGAAACGGAGGGGAAGAATATTAACCATCTAATACGATTTTGTGGTCACCCTTCAGGAATGGAAGATTTACTTTACTGTACAGTTATATTATAATTTCTGTATGGAACATTCTACAAGACCCATGGAAGAGCATACAGAGGACCAACCGTAAGGGCGATCCGCAAGGAATTTCAAAACCCAAATCTAGCGTTTGGGAAAAGGGAGAATCCTCGCGTTCGTATAGAGACGTCCTGTTTTCAAGCATGCCGACACAAAAGAAAGCCATGGCAGCGGCTAATATGACCGTTAGCAGCCCTAGACAAGATAGGAAGAAGACGACGCAGCTCAAGGACTCCTTGAGCCTTGCTGCTGTCAGGTTTGAAGCTTGGGGCTTACGGATGATGTTGAGGGACGTGCATGGTAAGTTATAGCAACTGCAAACGGACATGGCTTCTGTTCTCAGTTTTGTCGGTCTAATTATGGAGGAGAAGGGGTGCTGGGTACAAAGGGTGTTAAGAGAACAGGCCTGGGGTAGATACATGAGGTTAGGCCGTCCAAAATAGGGACAAATGTTAAGAAATATAAACCCAAACATATCTGGTGTTAGACTAAGGGTGTGGGCTCCCGTAAGGGCCCATATCCAATTAAGCGTCCTCAAGGGCTTTCCTTAAGCAAGACAGGGGCAAGGTTACACAAGGTTCATTTCAGTCCGTCTGGTGGGGTTGGAGCAGGCTTCTCGACAGGCTGTTCCACTTAGCCTTTAGCACAAACTGGGCCACCTCAGCCTGAGGCCCAACTCGTAACATCTCCGCCTAAGGCCCAGCGAATCGAGGCCAACAGCTTGCAGTCTTCTGGGACTTATCAAACCCGACCCATGGGTCTCGAGATATCTCAGGGTCTCGACTTAGTGCCAGAAACCCTGCCCTTAAAGGTGTCGCTGACGAGAGGTTTACAGACGGCGCCGACTGTGTCGGTAGGGACTTTCGATGATATCCCAGCGTCGGAGGGTGCTAAGAAGATGCTAGTTGAGTTCGGTATGCCTCTACAGATACAAAAATAGCAGGAAATCTTTGCTGATCAGTTAAGGGATGAACAGATAATGCCGAGCAAGGGGTATGGGATGTCTAACTCGCCGACAGATCACTCGGTACAACCAGAGGTTGGATTCGAACTGACAAAACACGATGACGATGATTCTGATGATTTTATGCAGTCTGTGGGGGATGATCTGCTTCTCTCGGAGACACTTCGAGACTTGGAGGACTTCTTAGTGGATGAAGAGTTTCAAAATCCACATCCACTTAATCATTTTTACCTAGATCAGTCGGATTAGGTGTTGCAAACGGCCAAAGAGATTCATCAAGTGGTGGGGATTAAATGTGCAGGCTATGAAGAACAATTTATGGCTTTGTTAACAACCATTGAATCGGGATATAACCAAAACCGTAGAAGGACGTCCAAACAAAGCAAGGAATTAAATCGACTCACTTGGTCTTTGAATCTCGAGGATCCTCCCATAAAGGGTAGGGCAAAAGCAAAGGGGCTGGCTTTTTCTCAATGAAGCCAAAGATTGTGGTATGGAACGTCTGTGGACTTAACAAAGTAAAGAAACGTCTTCGGATACGTAACTTGTTTTGTGCATGGAAAGCGGATATAGTAGGTCTTCAAGAGACAAAACTGAAGGTTATTGATAGGAGAATAATGTGTAGTTTATGGAGTAGCACTTATGTGGATTGGGCTTACATGGCTACTGTAGGGGCGTCGGGAGGAATCATTGTGTTATGGGATCGACGAGTAGTGGAAAAAGTGAATGAGTACCTCGGTAGGTACGCGATTGCTTGTATGTTTAGATGTGTGTCTGATAATTTCGTGTGGGCTTTTGCAGGTGTGTACGAGCCTAATCACAACACAGATAGACGACTTTTGTGGGATGAATTAGCAGGGCTTCACAGTTGGTGGGATGTTCCATGGTGTTTTGATGGTGATTTCAACGTGGTTCGTTTTGCCAGTGAAAGATCTGGGAATAGAAGAGTGAAACAAGCTAGCCTGAAGTTCTCAGAATGTATTTTTGATTTAATTCTAGTGGATCTACCACTTGCTGGGAGTCTAGCTACATGGTCTAATAATCAAACCTGGGCTTGTTTGGACCGTTTTCTTATTTCTCCAGAGCTGGAAAGCCACTTTCCAGATATATGGCAAGCGATTGGACCGCCTATCTTCGGATCACTAGCCTATTTTACTTGATTGCGGTGGTTTTCAGAATGTGAGACGCTACTTCAAGTTCAAGAATATGTGGTTGAAGACGGAAGGTTTTAAGGATATAGTTAAACAGTGGTGGAGCTCTTATTAGTTTGTTGGCTCCCCGAGCTTCATCTTCGCCAACAAACTGAAAGCTTTAAAGAGAGACTTGAAGATTTGGAACACACAATCTTTCGGCAACCTCGAGAACAATAAGAATGCCTTAATGAGAGATATACAGGATTTTGAGAAGGTTTAACTGGAACGACCGCTCACTCATGAAGAACAAGTGCAGCAGACTCTACTGAAAACGGACATAGAGAAGTTGATTCTCTTGGAAGAAGTATCTTGGTGTAAAAAATCAAGAGCCTTATGGCTTCGAGAAGGAGATCGCAATACGAAGTTCTTTCATAGGGTAGCCAACTCTCACCGTAGAAACAACAACATTAAAATTTTAAGGATCGACGGGATTGATTGTAAAGAAGAAGGGGTCATTCACAATCACATTGTTGACTTCTATGAGACTCCTTTCGGAACAAGAGGGTTGGAGATCTAACTTGGATGGTTTAGCTTTTGATATGATTGACTCAGAGGAGGTAGACCGGCTTGAGTAGGTTTTTGAGGAAGATGAGGTTCTCAAGGTTATTCGGAATATGGCAAAAGATAAAACTCTAGAGCCAGATGGTTTTTCTATAGGTTTTTTCCAGGATTGTTGGGAAGTGATTAAAGAAGATCTTATGAACATGTTTCAGGAGTTGTTTACAGTTGAAAATTTTGATAAAAGTCTTAACGTCACCTTTCTGGCCCTAATACCCAAAAAGGTGGGGGCTATCGAGATCAAGGATTTCCGGCCTATTAGCCTTGTAAGTAGGGCGTAAAAGATTATTGCGAAAGTACTTGCCAACTGACTGAGCGAGGTTATGAGAAAGCTTATCTCCAAGCCTTAGAATGCTTTTGTCAAAGGCAGGCAAATTCTTGATGCAGTTCTTATAGCCAACGAATGTATTGATAGCAAGATGAAAGCAGACAAATCATGGATCTTGTGTAAATTAGATATGAAAAAAAACTTATGATCACGTCAATTGGAATTTTCTTCTGTATCTTCTTAACATATGTGGTTTTAGAGAAAGATGGAGATCTTGGATCAAGTGGTGCATCTCTACTGCTAGATTCTCAGTCCTTATTAATGGATGTCCCGAAGGTTTTTTTCTGAGCTCCTATGGATTGAGACAGGGTGATCCGTTATCCCCTTTGTTGTTTGTTTTTGTGATAGAAGTGCTTAGCAGAATGCTCTCAACATTGGTAGAAAATGGATTGGTAAGTGGATTCCCTATTGGTACACTTTCTCGGGGTTTTTCTAATATATCTTATTTACTTTTTGCAGATGATACTCTTGTACTCTGTGAGGCTGAGCGAGACCAGGTTCGAGTTTTGAAGGCTCTTTTCTTCTGTTTTGAAGCTGTATCGGGCTTGAAAGTGAATTACGATAAATCTGAGATGGTGTCGATTGGAGTCGTTCATAATTTGCAGGAGTTGCCAGGCACCTTAGTATGCAATCCTTCTCGCTCCCTATGACATACTTGGGACTCCCGTTGGGGTCATTTTCAAGGGTGGCCTAGAATTGGAATACAGTGATCAAAAGAGTGAAAATGAAACTAGCAGGATGGAAGATTATGTATCTGTCCAAAGGGGGACGTGTTACCTTGATAAAGAGTACTCTTTCTAATCTACCCACTTATTTTTTTATCACTTTTTCCTATTCTAGCTAATGTGGCAGGTCGTCTTAAGAAGCTGCAAAGAGATTTCTTATGGGGTGGCTCGGGGGAGGATTTTAAATTTCATTTGGTTAATTGGGAGACAGTATGCCATCCCTTATCGAGGGGCGGTCTAGGAATTCGAGACCTAAGAACGTTCAACCGGGCTTTACTTGGAAAGTAGTTGTGGAGGTATTGTTTGGAACCATAGGGCCTTTGGAGACTGGTAATTGAGCACAAGTATGGAGGCGCATGGGGTGGGTGGTGCACTAATAAAGTTAGGGGGGCAAGTTGTGTGGGTTTGTGGAAAAACATTAGAAGGGGTTGGAGGGTTTTCCAGCAGCATACTATTTTGTATGATGTGTGGAAATGGTATTCTGGAAGGATGTGTGGTGCGGAAACATGTCTTTGGAAATGGTATTCCCTATTTTGTATCAGATTTTCGACGCCAAAGATATCACTATGATAGAGGTCATGGAGTCAATCGGGGGGAGATTGGTTTGGAACATTAGATTCAACCGGGCGGCACAAGATTGGGAATAGGGCATTTTTGTGGATTTTTACAGCCTCATTTACTCTCAATGACCAAACCTGCAGGATGAAGACGGCTTGATATGGACCCTGAGAGGAAGAGGAGCCTTCACTGTTCGTTCGTTTTACAATATTCTTAATCAAGGACCTGAGATTCAGTTTCCGTGGCAACAGATATGGCGACACAAAGCACCTCTGAAAACGGCCTTCTTTGTATGGACAACATCTCTAGGAAATATTCTCACAACAGATAATCTGAGGAAAAAAATGGTTATTATAGCATATTGGTGTTGCATGCGTTGTAAGGGGGGCGAGTCGGTTAACCACCTTCTGTTACACTGCGAGATTGCTCAAGCACTTTGGAATGAGATCTTTAACAGACTGAACATAGCTTGGGTCATGCTTAAGTCGGCGGGGTCAGCTGTTGCAAGTTAGCCTTCCATGCAAGGCGAGATTAAAGTTGTGTGGAAGATGATTCCCATTTGTATTCTATGGTACCTCTGGATGGAACGCAATGAGCGGACATTTGAAGACAAGGAGAGATCCCAAGAGGAACTGTTAATTTTCTGTTTTAGACCTTTGTGTACATGGACCATTGCCTTGGACTTTCATGGCATGAATCTGCATAATTTCCTTGTATCTAATGCGTCGTATTGAAGGGCTTTTTGTTTTTTTTTTGTTTGTAATTGACTTTTGCCCTTTTTGATTAATAATTTTTTACTTATAAAAAAAAAAGCATATAGAGGACCAAGGCTCCCTTAAAAGCTTTTTTATATTTTATGGACAGCTTCATTAGAGAAGATTCTCACCTTAGATAATTTATCAAAAAAACTAACTCCTTGTGTTGAATTGGAGTTGTATATGCAAGAATAGTGGGAAATCAATGAATCATTTATTACTGCATTATGACATAGCCATTAGTTTGTAAAATGATATATTTGCTAGAGCGGGGCTTTATCGAGTGTTGTGAATTTTTTGGCCAACTGGCAAGGCATTTGAGGTACCGCTCAAATTGCAGTTACATGGAATATGAAACCAATTTGTCTTTGGTGGTGCATATCAATGAAGAGGAATGGTTGAAGTTTTGAAAATCTTGGACGGACAAGTGACAAGATTAGAATTTTGTTTTTCATACCCTACGGTGGATTGTAATAGACTTTAACGACATGAATGTACATTATTTTCTTATATTTTTAGACAAGTGTAGGTGTTGCTATTGTATATGTTGTGTACTTGGCTTCGCCTATTTTAATAAAATTCTTATTTATTGATAAAATTGAATAATTTTTCTAAAGGAAGTGGTCCCATCAAAGAAAGTGATTTTGGGAGGAACCTTATCTCCTCCAAATATTCTTCCAAGAAAAATAGTTACCATGATGACCTAAAAAGACCTCATAAAAAAATATAACCGTAAAGCTCCTACTCCCTCCCACTAGGAGTCCTAATCATCCTATCCTCCTCAACATTACCAATATTCATCGCATATAACATATGGAAAAGCTTAGCAAAGATACCAAGTTCCCAATCCTAAGTAGCTCTAATAGAACCATAGTTGCCTTATCCTTTGCCAATTGAAAAAGAAGAGAATTCCTAGAAACTGATCCGGCTAAGGATCCTTTACTAACAGCCTGCCAATAGATCTTAGACGCTAGATTTTCCACCATAATTAGTGTAAACCAGCATTACATGTAATGAACAACCCAACGGCACATTCAACTCCCCTCCCCTTCAACAGCCCCTTTCCCCGTCGCAGCGCCCCACCCCTTCAGAATCATAGCTTCACACGATACACAGTCAAAAACCAAAATTCTAATTTATCCGTCCTTCCTACTTCTTCAACAAAATGCTCAATGTCAATCGCAGCCTCAATTCCTCCAGCGTCTCTTTCCCAGCCAGGTTCTGACCAAAGCTCAAGCTGGACGCCATGGCTTTAGCAGCAAACCCTTTTTCTGTGTCTCCTCCAAAGCCAACAACTCCGCAGACTTCTTTCTTCGTGTTCAGAGCCCTCCTAACTCGATTTTGCTCTAGTACTCTTTTTCTTCCCCTGGTTCAATCCCTCACGCCTCTTCTTTGCAAATTCCCTCTCTCTCTCTCTCTCTCTCATGAAACCCACTCCATCCGTGTAACTGATTGAGCCTGAGCTACCTGTGTAAGGATTTTATCAAAGCCAGAAGGTTAATTGACATCACCACCACTGCACCTGAACAAAATATCAAAATAAAAAATCATTTTAATAAAAGCTCTTTTTGATGCTGACTAACTACTTCACCTCAAGGAATTTTCTTGTCCTCAACAAAGTAGAAAACTAGAAATCCTTGGACATCGTTTGCTTTTTGAGAAAGTAAAGGAACAATAGAAATCGAAGTGGACTTCTACAGCCAGACCTGATTTTTTAAACCAAAAAAATTTTGGTACAGAGAATTTTGTTCTCATTGCTTTTCTCCACTTTATAGAAAGACAAAAGGGCAAAAGAGAAAATACCCGAATCTTTCACATATAGAACTCTCTATTGCCTCCAAAATCATTGAAAATCACTAACTAGTTTCACAAAAAAAATCAAGAAGAAAAATGCATTTTTTTTTATAAGTAAAAGTGTATTACTAATCAATGAATGGGCAAAAGCCAATTACAGAGAGTATAGTGCCTATCAGCTCGGCATGTTAGAAATAAGTAAAGCATGGAGGTCCATGTCATTAAAATCCATGGCAATGGTCCAAGTACATAAAGTCCTAAAAAATAAAATAATCAGCTCCTCCCGAGATCTTTTCTTGTCTTTAAATGTCCGCTCGTTACGCTTCTATCCAAAGCACTGCATAATACAAAAGTGGATCATCTTCCAGACAACTTTAATCTGTCTCGTGTCTTGTATAGATGTCCAATACGCCATTGCTGCTACCACAAATTCCGGCATAACCCATGCAAGATTCAATCTACTAAAAACCTCGTTCCATAGCACCCTTGCCATCTCACAATGTAATAGTAGATGATTCACTGACTCACCCCCACTCCGATACATGCAACATCAGTCCACAATGATAATCTTCATTTTCCTCAGGTTGTCTATTGTGAGAATCTTACCTAAGGTAACTGCTCACACAAAAAAGGCCGCTTTTGAGGGTGCCTGATGGTGCCAAATCTTTCTCCAAAAATACTGGGTTTTAGGTGCTTGTGAAAGAACCTTATAGAAGGATCGAATGGTGAATATCCCCCTCCTTGCCGAGTCCCACCTTAGGCCATCTGCATTTTGGAAGTATGGTCTTTGAGCATAAATGAATGATGTTGTAGAAATCCATAAAACTATTCAATTCCTAATCTTGCGCTGCTCTGTTGAAATTAATGTTCCAAATGAACCACCTCTCATCTAACCCCACCGCCACAGTGAAATCCTTGTCACTCGCAATCTGATGGAGGGTGGGGAACAAAGCACTAATTGCCCTGTTTTCACACCAAACATTATTCCAGAATTTAATTCTATTACCAGCGTCCAAATGAAGCCTCGTGTGCTGCTTGAACACCCCCCACCTGCTTATTTTTTTCCACACCCTCATTCCACATGCCCCTGACTTTATTAGTGCTCCCCCCTGTGTTTAATCATCGTTTTCTAGAGGGTCTCTAGTTCGTGATGATATCTCCACAACCATTTGCCAAGTATCGCATGGTTAAACATTCTCAAATTTTGAATACCCAGCCCACCAGAAAAATGCAAATTAAAACAAATAAGATTCAAAGTTAAGAAAACATTAATCAATGAGATTGCAAAAGATTCTCGCCTGCGCCCACTCCCCTCCCCTCCCCTCCCCTCCCCTCTTTTTTCACAATTTTTCCAGTGGTTGCTACCGTGATTTTCCAATTTCCTTTTTTCTTTTCCCTTTATCTTTTCTATCACATGTGACCAAGTCTAGTGTGACTTTGGTGAGAAGGCTGACGTGTCATGATTTGAATGGAGGGCTGTTAATAGTCGAAAATTGGCCAGATCGCTTAGAAGCGGCACTTGAAAAAGAATAGGAAAAACGTTCTTAAGGGCCTAGGACTGCATCCCAGGGTTCATTAAACGCTACTCCCTAACACTCCCATACTTAGAGTCAACTACAACCCTCCACAAAGTCGTTTCCTCACAATGACACCTCTACAATCACTTCCCAAGGACGAGGACTTATCTCCAATACCACCACAAAGAAAAAGTCCAAAAAACTTTTCCAATACGAGATGCCACACCTGCAGGTAAAGGGAAAAGAGAGAAAGTTGGTTGAGAGGTTAAAAAATATGCTTTTATCATAGTGATCATGCCCTTTTAGACCAATAGTCTTCTCCAACATGCTAATCTTCTTTAATTATTAATACACCATCCCAAAAAATTATCACCTTAAAAGCAGCCCCTAAAGAAAGACCGAGGTATCTCATTTATAAAGAGGCCAACCTTTTAACCCAAGATGTTAGCCAAAGTCCCAATTTTACCCACCAAACCCACATGTAATTTCAAATTTTAAGAGGTTCACTTTCAAACCCGAAACAACATCAAAACAAAGCAAGAGTGCCCTCAAATTTCGGATATGACAGTTGTCAGGCTGAAAAATAGTAACACCACCTATCAAGAAACTTGATAGAAAATAACTTTCAACAGCATAATCCAAAATAGGACCAAGGGCAACCAGGACAATGACAAATAGGAAAGGAGAGAGGATTACCTTGTCTCAGCCCCCCCGAACTATTAAAAGAACCTCTAGAGAACGATTCACCAAAATCGAGAAATAGATTGATGAAACACAATGCTTAATCTAAGAAACTCATCTCTCCCGAAAATAACATCTTCCAAGCAGGTAATACAAGAGTTCTCAATTGATATGATCATATGCCTTTTCCATGTCTAATTTGCAAAATAAACCCTGAACACTAGCTTTGGGCTTATTATCCAAATACTCATTAGCAATGAGGACCGAATCCCAGATTTGTTTTAACTTTAACAAAAGCATATTGGGACTTAGAGATAATGCTTCCTATAATTGTACTCATACAATTGGCTACGACTTTGAAGATTATTTTATAAACCCCTTTCATGAGAGTAATGGGGCAATAATCTCTCACATCTGAAGCCCTAGACGACTTGGGAATAAGAGTAACAAAAGTAGCACTTAGGGTTTTTCAAACTTCCCAAGAGAATAGAGTTCGTGAAAAACTTTCATAATATCCTCCCCAACCACCTCTCAACAAGCATGAAATAAAGCAATAGAAAATCCGTTCTAGAAGCCATCCGGCTAATCACCTGGTGAGACTTGACGTCCTCAAACAACCCCTCCAACCAAGTAGTATTCGATTGATCAATAGAATCAAATGTCAAACCATCAAATTTAGGCCTTTGTGTAAATTGTTATGAGAGGAGACCTTCATAATAATTGGCAATTTGGTTATTAACGGAGTCATGGTCAAAACGGGCATGTCCATCAACCTGAAGCATCTCAAGAGCATTATTCCTCTGATGGTGATTTAGCCACCCAGTTGGAAGAACTTAGTGCATCTATCCCGTTCTCTCAACCACCAGAAAAAGAATGTTAAAAAATAAACTCTTGAGATCTTCCATCGTCTGTTCACAATCTTCAAATCGTTTTTAGAATGGTCACCAAAAACAAAATTCAAAACTTTGATCCTAATGAAATTTCAGTTCTTCAATTGTATGTACTGGATTCATGGTGGTTTATCAACTAATATATGCTCAGTGGAGAACATAATTTTTTACAGTAGGTTGCTGATAACAATCTTAAAAATACTCATTCTAAATCAAAGTAAACAAAGCAAAAAAGAAAGAAAGAAGAAGGAGCTACCTGCCAAACAGCCTAGGTGCACATGGATGTGTATGTGCAATTTTTTGTACTTCCCCATTCAAGGCTTTGGTTCAGATGAACTAGGATGTTCTAAATATAACTGCAGACACAGAGGTTCGCTACTCATTGACTTAATAGGGAACAGTATAGGAGGTTGCTGCCATTGCCTTGTGTCTGTTGGGGTCCATAACCCTGCATCCTTGCTCATACTAGCCTGAGGAAGAGATCGAAAATAAGCAATTATCTCCCACCTGCACTCTGTCAAAAGAAAAGAAAACAAAACCTTATAGCCAGCCCCAGTTCTACCATAAAAGAAAGACAAAATTCAGGACATAGTTCACAAATGCAGCAAACACCTAAGAAATTTGATCATAGGATGCAAGTAAACAGCAAGGAAATTTATAATGACGGAAACAAATAAAAGAAAAATAAGAAAAATGGTGTTGTCTGTGAAACATGTATACGGGCTCAAGTATAAAACAAGAAATCAATTGGATGAACTGTAATATTGAGCACTTACCACGGGAAAGGGCCTTGGTAAGGGATTCTGAGACTGAGAGCTTGATCAGGAATGATCTAAGAGAGTACTCCAGGTCAGCTTCTTCCAACTTTGAGCCATAGGACTGGTTCACTATGAGCTTGAAAACAAATTGCTCCACTGGGATGCAGTCAGCGTTGAAAAAAATAACTGCTACTCTCTCCACCAATCCCTATTTATAGGGACATGACTGTTTCAGGTTGTATTATGAAACCAAAATCTCCCCATTTTTCATTTGATAATGTTTTTAGAAAACACAATACATAGATAATATTATCACTGGAATTTAATTGAACTATTCAAATGGATAAAGGACTCAGTATCACTTTGCCAGTTACAACTGTCTGGCCCATGACCAGAAAACAAAAGGCACAACAAGATTAAATTTTCTTGATAGGTGAAGAATGCAAGAGATAAATACACTGTATATTTTATTAACATATACCGTAATATTAAACAAAGGGCTAGATTTCAAACATACACCCATGAGCCTATGAAGTTATTCTCATATTGCTGTATTTTTTATCAGTAATTAAGATTTTATTGATCACAAGGATATCTCATATTGCTTTGTTATTCTTTACTTAATTATATCTTGCACTTTTCAAATGGGAGAATACAAGATTTTTGTGAAATGCAAGATTCTTAGATGGACAAAGAATCCTAGATTTACCAGGAAATCAAAATTTTGGTCTGGCGCCTAGGGGTAGTTCTTGCATAATTAGGATTCATCCATTGCTGTTTATTAGAGCTAAATCCTAAGAAGAGCAGCAACACATGCTGCTGCTAACCCAGATTGCTGTTAGGACTATTAATCTTTGTCAGAAACTTGTATGAAATTGGTTGCCACAACCAAAGGGGTCCTGGTTTTAGTGGCTGCTGAGACTCTAAGAGCAATTGGGAAAGTTCAATCCTCCCAGAAACTTGATGATGTCGATAAACCCTAAATAGAACACAAACTTTAAGCTGCTGGAATTCTGGAGGAAAAGTAGCCTGGTTTTACCCTTCAAAACACCAAGTCATTCTTGGAAACCTCAAGAAATACAAATTAGCCCTAAACCAGGCCCTAGCGACAACCCTTAGCGTTTGGATTAACTAAAACTTCATACCTAAGGGGAGGTTTGGATTGTGAGTAGGGATGGATGAGTTGAGATAAAAGTTAAAAGTTGAATAAAATATTATTAGAATATTATTTTTTTAATATTATTATTGTTTTGAGATCTGAAAAAGTAAAAAAATTTATTGTATTTTGTGTGAAAATTTGAAAAAAAAAATGATAAATAAACAAGTATTATTGATGTAAGAATGTAGGTAGACTGCCATTACAAGATTCTATGCCCTATCTGAGAATTTGAAAAAATTATAATGATTAGATGAGATGAAATGCTTTTTGCATCCAAACCTAGCCTAAGTCATGCCTAGTTGAAGCCCCCTATTTGCTAGAATCCTAATCTTAGATTAAAAAAAATCAAAGGAAACCTAGGAACACTTAGACCTGGTTTGTTTTCAAAGATAAGATGAAATAAGATAAAAGTTAAAAAAAGAATAAAATATTGTTGTAATATATATTTTTAATATTAGTTTTGTTTTGAAATTTGAAAAGGCTGTTTTGAGATTTGAAAAAGTTTGAATTGCTTATTTTATTTTGTATAAACATTTGAAAAAGTTTAATGATGAATTTGAGATGGGATGAGATAGTTAAGGAAAACAAACAAGGCCTAAGTCTTATAGACTGCCAAGACCCTTAGGCAAACTAAGAGAAGAAATCTTCATAGAACGCTCAATGTTCCTAGAGTTCTATAACGCCCTAGCGGAATGCCAAAACCACATGACTTATATTCTAAAAAGACTAATCAATGATACAATTAGAACCCCATTGGAATTTTATAAAAAACAAGAATTTCTCATTCTAAAGTAATGTAGAATCTCATACATCATTTAGCCTTATCTTTATCATATGAGGTATTACAATCTATCCCCCTTAAATTCTCGTCATCCTTGTCGGGCCTATCCGTTGTAGGTGACAAGACTCAAGTCCAACATTTCTAGTTAGGATAGGCTCTGATACAATTTGTAACGCTCTGATGAAAGGCCCAAACCACATGACCTATATTCTAAAAAGACTAATCAATAATATAATTGGAGCCTAATTGGAACCTTACAAAAAGCAAGAACTTTTCATTCACAAGTAATATAGGATTTTATACACCATCTACTCTTATTCTTATTATATGGGGTATCATAAGTTCTAACCATAAACAAACCCTACGGACTCTTCTCCATAAAGAATGAAGCTACTGCACCTCCTCCTTGATTCAAACCCCTAGAATTTTTCAGAAGAAACACCAATTACATCTGCTATAACCCTAAGGATCTCTTTTGCCAACCCTAAAGAGAAACAAGAAATTTCTTTCATCATTACAACCAGGAGTCATCCAAGAACAGAAAGATTAATCAACCTTAGTGTGCTGCTGGCCAACACTCCTTTTTTCCCTTCATGCTTTCTTGTCAAAACATCAAAAGAAACTAGGTAAGTCAAACTTCAGGAAAATCCATTCCAATCTTTGATTAAGATGTCAGATCTGCTCTAAAATCTCCTCTGTTTTGATGGCCTAGAATCAAGAAAGTCAGGATTTGAAAGTTCTTCCTAGTTTCCCCAACTTGCCACAGCATAGGCGAGTGATCCTTCAAGTGTTATGTTCCCATCCATGTGATTTAAGCACTATGCTATTCTTCCCTTAAAGATTTCTGCATGAGCTTTTACAACCTCAAGATGTTGATCAAATCTGCCTTGAGTCTAGCCGACACCATAGGTATAAATTATTCCAAAAATCTTCTACAATTTCATGACAAGTTATCCCTATTATAAATCCCTATTATGCCTCTTGTTCCTTCATAGCTTTTTTAGAACAAAATATCCACAAAGTTTATGATGCTAAAGTTTGATTTTCAACCACATTCGTTCAAAGAGGGTAGTGGTCAGCAACCCTTAAGAACCCTAGGAGGAGGATTTTTCTTCATATGAAACATGGCCTACAGCAAGTGCACATGTTTATAACCCACAAACACAACGTAGCATAGCTTAAGGTGAAGTTCATGCCTCAAAACAAAAATTCTACATGGTTAGTTGCTGGAAACATAGTAAGAGTTTGATTAGTGCCAAACCACAGCCTGCTAGTAATTAGGTATCTCATTGTTTTCCTCCTGTGCACTTGGGGTCAAGCCTAGATTTCCCTTCGATAAAATTTATTTTACCCATAAAAGAAATAGTCTATGTGCATGTTGTTATGCGAAGTAAACAGGTAAGTAAATAAGATACAGTTATTGAATGAATGAAAGAAAGAGAAGGAAAAGGAATGAAAAAGAAAAGAAAAAGAAATTGATTGAAGCTCACATGAATTGAGGATGAGGGATAACTAATGACTGAAAAATGGTAACGGGCAGATGGCAATCCTAAAATGACCCATTAGATGTGCAGCTAGTGATGCTCATCTTCTCTTTTATGAGATAGACTTGATAACTTGAGTGGAATCATGATCGTCAAGATTTCCAATCCTTGCAAGGGGATAATTGTGTGAGTAATGGTTTGTACCTAGTATGATGCAGGAAAGATCTTTGGGTTATGCATGATGGTTAAAAGCAAAAGTTTAATTAAGTTATGGTTATCTTCATTGGTATATATTACTTACAGAGTATTCGATTCACTATTTTCTTCTCTGTTTTTATTTTTATATATATTTTGACAGTTCAGGTGAAGAAGTTTATGATGATTCTGTGGGTCAGGAGTTGCTTATGGAGACTTAGTTTAAGATTGAACCCAATGTAGTTTTATATTAATTTTAGAAGTTCATTGATTTTGCAATTTTTATGATTAAGCACAAGACTATGATTTCTCAATAAGTTCTACTATGATTTCTATTAATTAATGAAGATTTTGAATTGTTTCTAAATGCTTATAAGTCCTTTTTACCTGGCTCGTATGTTATGGTTAAGCTAGTGGCATTTCTAAGTTCTAACCCAATGGAGAGGGTGTGTTACATCAATAATCTCCCACTTTTTCCTCCACTTTTTTACTTCCTACTTAGATATAACAGATAGATTCTTTTTATACAAGCACATCAAGTTAAACATTCTGAATTTTACACTAACACCTGACTATGTTCTCTACTATATTCTTAATTTTAAAACCATCAGCACGACTAATGCAATATAATGAAGAGATCTTCTATATAAATAGAACATTTCAAATTGTACTTTTTTGATAGGTAAGATTTAAAATTGGATTAAGGAAATAAAAAAGTATTTTATAATTAGAATGGAAAAAAATCGGATGATTCAATATTCCTACAATCAGCATAGTTAAACTCATAAAGTAAAAGAAACACGTATAACTGTACACTTGGGAGGAAAGGAAAAAAGAAAAAGAAAAAGCCCTAGTAAATAAGAGATTAGCTTTATAAGCACACAATGTAAACCTAAATAATTCAAACCAACCTTTTGGATAAAAGGAAGAAGAGCAGAGACGGTGGAATGTATGTAATCTCGGAGCTGAGGGTGGCGAGCCCTTTGAACTACTACACTCATATATCTCCTTCTTTCAAATGCGCCTTCACCCACAATTCACCATCACCCAAATCAACAGAACGTGGAGAAAGTCAGTAAAAGATATAATATTTATGTACGTATACATACATTAAATTATGTTGAAAACCAAAGAGAACTAACCAGAAGGGTAAACACCTTTGAGGAAAACAATATAATTGATGGCAACTTCCAAGAATTCAACCAAAATCCGAGCTGTTTCCCCTGCGATTTATTCGTACTCCGACAGATTAAAAAGACAAAGAATAGTAGAAAAAGAAAAGAAAAAAATAGTACAAGGGTAAAACCAATAAAACCTTCAGAAGATTGATTTTCTCTGCGATCCATTACAGTATCCCCCACTTCTGTTATCTGTCTATGTTTCGAGCTGCGAAGCTTGAGCGGTGTGCAACCATTTATACTAGTAAGTAAGGGGCTACATGCCATGCACATGTACCCAATTGTGAATAAATTTAAATTTTATTTTTTTGATATTCTAGATATTCTAAATTATTAATATAAAAAATAAAATTAATAATACATGCATAATGAAAAATTAAGAAAAAAATTCAAACGAAGTTAAAATAAAATAAGTCATGAATTTGAATTTGTGTCTGATATTACTTTTTATTGGGTAGTGGGTACCACAAAGTAAAGTGTACAAAAAATAAGATAATGAGTTCAAGAAATTTTGTATTTTGTGTTCGATTTTAATTTTTAATATAATAAAAAACAAATTTTTAATGTTTAGCTGCTTTTATTTTATTTTTGAATTAAATAACACTTAGGCTTGGTTTGCTTTTGCAAACAATCTTATTTTATCTTATCTCATTATTATTATTTTTTAAATTTCCATACAAAATAAAATAAACAATTCAACTTTTTCAAATTTTAAAATAATTTTTTCAAAATTCAAAACAAAATAAACATTAAAAAATATATTATAATAATATTTTATTCATTTTTTAACTTTTATCTTATCTTATTTATGAAAACCAAGCCTTGATTTCTATTATTTTATGTGTTTAATACAAATTTAGAAAATTATAATACTTTGATAATGTCCTCAAACCTTTCAATGAGAGAAATGCTTATAATCGTTCCACTTAGAGCATTCTTATTGGTTTAGGCAAATACATTTTCAAATTTTAGCTAATATCTCACTTTTTTGCATTTCTTCAAGCAATTTAAATCTAAGGTGCACATTGAATTAGGCATTTATTCCTTATATAATAATAATATATTATTAAATTAATAATTTTTTTATTTAATTTATTTTTATCACATTGTATAATTCTAACCAATTTAATATTTAATAATAATTATATTCTGATTAAATTAACATTAAAAAATCATATTTTCAAAGATCATTTAATGCTAATAACCAAAAATTTATAACAAAACACCTCCATAAACACATCCAAGAAAAAATCTATCGTGCATATAAAAGAGCATAAAAAACACCAAACATTGATTAAGAAAAACATCTACATAAACATTTCAAAGTTTCAAACTGTCCAGCTAGCAAAAGTGTATCAAAAATATCAAAAATTGATAACAAAATACCTACATAAACACTTCAAACTGTCCAGCCGACAAAAGTGTATAAAAAATACAAGAAATTAATAACAAAACACCTATATAAACACTTAAACTGTCTAGCCAACAAAAATGCATCAAAAGTGCATCTAAAATACCTACAGAAATCTGTACTGATTTCATACATTTTCAATATTTTTATCACTTTATACAAATATCAAAAGTTCATATATATTCATCAATCAACCTAATACATCACTTCAAACTGTCCAGCCAGCAAAATATAGTCATCAAACGGTCCAAATGATATATTTTCATCTATCAACCTAATATATATTCCTTCCGGCCATCAAAAGGTCATTTCTGTCCAACCAAGTAAGGTTCATCAAAATAGCAAAACAAAATAATCATCCTTCTAAAACTACAATCAGTCCAATCATTATACAAAAAAACTACCAGCAACATGAAGGAATCATGCTGATCCACTCATTTGTTTCTCTAATATTTTCATTTGAAGATTTCTAAAGTATTCTTGCTGCACCGCATTCATCTTATTAATATCCATACCCATGATTTCATTTCCATCTTCTACTTTATCATGTCTAACCAATCAGTCTTGTCCCTCTCAGCCTTGCTTACTGCTTCTCTTCGTTCAATCATTATTAGCTTTCTATCTCTCTCCATTTCAATCAACTTTTCATCAAACTTAGTAGGTTAAAGTTTTTCTTTCTGTTTCATTTTTCTTTCCATTTCATTTTCAGCTTTCTTGCCTGGTGGCCTCTCCGGATAGACACCTATGTTATCACGAGTGTTGTCATGCTTGGCGTTGGCAGCTGTAGCAGTAGAGTAGTCTTCCTATTCTTTTCTAAAATTTTCAAATACACTTCCCACTTTGATTGGTGCCTCAATATGTTCCAACAATGGTCCAAGTTGAAGGTGGCATTTTGTTTAGATCGGTACAACACTTTTGCCTTCTCAATCTAAACAACCATTTTAAAAATATTCATACATATTTCAATGAAAATTTATAATAATTAAAAACATACATTATCTTGTTCAGTGGCACCGCTTGGATGCAATGATTCAATTTGGGCCAATGTAGCACAAAACTTGTTTGTGGCTTTTTGGATGGTTGACCATCGATTAGTTAAGAAGCCCTCAGTACGTTTAGGCCAATTAGATTTTCTATGGGTATAAAAGTATTCATGGATTCTTATCCACATTTGGGTAGCCTTTTGATCAGTCCCCCGAATAGCGTCCATGCTAATGTTGAGCCACCCTGATACAAAGAGGATGTCTTCCTTTTTGTTGAAGGACACACCCCGTTGGGATTTCTTAGTTCTTGCCCTTACTTTCCTTTCAGGTTGTGTCACTTCAACCTCGATCTTAACATTATTGTGCAAGACATTAGCCATGGGGGGGCTGTTAATTCCTTATCCACTACTTTGCATGAGTGTTGTGAACAAGGCATTGTCCATTAATTGTGAATCCATCCTTCATAAACCAATAACCATGCAATAAAGTCACAAACCACTCAAACTTCACACAATAGCATGCTGAAATCACTGAATAGACTGCTAAATAGAATGCTAAAATCAGTGCATACAATAGATATTAACTTGCTGTACTTTCTACTTTAGATAATAAGAACTGGTGGTAGATCAAATTCACACTCTCCTAGACATATATAATGATTATTACACATTAACAAAAACACAAATCTCATAAACCAATATTGCTTTGGTTGTTGCATGTGAAGCACATTTGTGCTTTTGCCAAGTAAATTGTTAAAAGGAATTAAAAAAACAGTACATTTATAACCAACTAGTAATTGGGCATTAAAATAAACTTGGACTATGAAATCATATTACTCAATACAAACAAACAATGAAGAATGAAGATAAAAATGAAAAATGATTATGTTTTCCATGATATTGACACTTATTCTCCCCAAGCAAATGATAAACATAACCTCTTGGTATACACATAAATGCCCACTTTAGTAAATGAAATCTATCTCCTAACTTAATTAAAAAAAAAAAAGTAAATGAAATCTAGCTATGGGCCTTTGGCCTCTCTTCCTTTATTGGTTGATGACGTTAACTATAATGAAATCTGGTATAAATGATGAATTACTCACCAAATGAAACCTGGTATATACATATTATTCCACTAAATCAACATAGGAACAGAGTATGATAGAAACTGAGTGCATCAAAAACTGGAGACACTAAATTACGAAAAATCGAGACCCTAAACTACCTAAACAACCACAAGCATTCGACCAAATGTTCTCATTAAAAAATCGAAATGCAAGGATCAAACTAGAATGAAAAAACCCAAAAAGAAACCATCTCTGAAAATTGAAACCCTAAACTACAGAAATAGTCACAAGCATTCGACCAAATGTTCTCAGTTAAAATTGAAAAGCTGGGATCAAACTAAACCCAAAAAAAAACCAACTTTGAAAATCGAAACTGTAAAAACAAATTGAAAGAATCACTTACAAACCGGGAGTGGGCGTGAAAGAGAGAGAGAGTTGAGGGGTTTAGTCGTGGGAGTGGAGGCGCGAGCCAGAGATAGAAGCGTAAGAGAAATTGAGTGCATTCAGTGTGAAAATCTTATGGAATCGTCGAGAGACAAAGAGCGTAAAGAGACAGAGAGCGAGAGATGGAAGAGAGAGTTGCTTCCCGCTTGTTTTGTTGGAGTGAGAAAATTATTTTAATTTTTGACTAAGCAACTGTAGCTTTTTATATTTGGCTAATGACTGTACAATAAATCTAAATATTCTTGAAGATGCCTAAGCTAATGTGGCCTTTTTTTTTTTTACTCAAATCATTTAAATTTTGGCTAAATATTTCATTTGGCTAAGCCAATGAAAATGACCTTATAAGCTTAGAAAAAAAATCCTCTATCCATTGGGCCCCCGGTCAGTTTTTTCATAATAACCAATACATATGTCCACACCCAATTAATATAATATGCTCAATATTTTTGAACAATTCTCAATATTTTTCACTACTATTTATTATTTTATTATTATTTTTTACTTACTTTTTTTTATTATTCATTACTTTTTCATTATTATTTAATATTTTATTATTACTTTTCACTTACTTTTTATTACTATTCACAAGTATTCTCAACACTTCTCAATACTCAAACATAACTTATTCTGCCATTTCGTTCCACATACCCTCTCAGTCCTCCCATTTCGATTCTATTCAAATTTCCATTTCGAATTGCCATTTTGTCCAAGTATATTCCGACACCCCCAAGTAGCTCTTTTTTTTTCTTCTCTTTTTTTTTTTTTAATGAAGTGTTTCATATTTTTACTTGATATAATATCATTAAGGCCCTGTTTGTTTTCAAAGATGAGTTGAGATGAGTTAAAAATTAAAAAAAGAATAAAATATTATTACAATATATTTTTTTAATATTATTTTTATTTTGGGATTTGAAAAATTAGTTTTGAAATTTGAAAAAGTTGAATTTTTTATTATAGTTTATATGAAAATTTAAAAAAATATAATGATCAGTTTGAGAAAAGTTTAAAATTTTTTATTTTGTTTCCCAAAGCAAATCGGCCCTACGTCATTTAAAATTATATCCTATCACTTATTTTTACTAATTTTTATTCCACTTAACAATTACCAGCCTTAATGAGCCTATCACAAAGAGGTGGAATGTTGAGAAACTAATGATAGCGTATAAAACAGAGAATAGTCCTTAGCCCTGGCCCTTGGGATGCAAGAAGATGAATTGATTCAGAAAATGGAGAGGAATCGGGTATTATTTCTTGTGAAGAGCATATTCCTGATTTGTAGATTCGGGAAAGCGGGTGAAGAAGTAGAGTTTAAAAGCCTATGAGAAGAGAGTTTTGGAAGAAAATGAAGAATTTTGAAAATGCCTAGAGCGGTGTGATTTCTGATTTTTCGAGGAAGAGGAAGATCTACTTTACAATCGTATGCATTACAGTAGATTGGACTCTTTAGTTTGCTGTCGCTGCGTACATGTCGCCTTCTAATTCACGGGCTGTTTTTAGGCTTTTAGGAGCCCAACTGGCCTTAAGGTAAACTCCTCAATAAATATTGTGCAGATTTTTGTACTTTTATATATATATAAAAGGGTCCTACAATTAGTATTGTAGCAATTTTGTTAAAAAAAAAGAAATCATAACCAGTCCTGCCAATTAACATTGTGGCAATTTGTAATTTTGTAAAGAAAAGCAATCATAATTGGCCTTATTAGCTGTCAAAGTGCCAACATCACAATATCTTCTCTTATAGTATTGACATTGATTTCATCAAAATTTTCTTTAAAATTTGATGAAAAATATAAATTTGATGAAAATCCAACACCTAAAATAATCCTACATTGGATTCATAAAAAAAATTATTTCTTCATATTTGATTGAAAATGAAGAAAAGAAAGTGAGAAAAAGAAAACAAATTAAATAATTAGTTTGGCTTGTGAATAGTAACCTTCAAATATGAAGGATGATACTCAAGTATTATAACTCAAAGTTTGAGCTTTTGACTTTTTAAAGAGCCAATGCCAATACTCTAAGCTAATGCACATGATTTGTTTTTTTGTTAGTTTTTCATTAAACTTGTACTTTCTATCAAATTTTGAAAAAAAAAATTGATGGAATCAATGCCAATACTCTTATATTTCTTTCTTTTTCGGTGCGAGGCCCCATCTTCCAGACTCTTCTTCACCCTCTCTCGTTCTTGTTTTCTCTATTATTTCTATCTTTCTTTCCATCTCTTACACTCACTATCACACAACTGCTCCCTCTCCTCCCACCATACAAATCTCTTTAGCATTTAGTATCTATCTTTATTCTATTTTTTAATACAAATAATTTTTTTTATAGTGGTCATGGCGTTCTTGTTGAAAAGAACATAAATTTTTAATCTCACCCCTATTTAGATTTATGGTTGTTTTTGGGATTTTTGCGTGTTTGTAGTTCTTCACCTCTCTCTCATTGATGTTTTTATTCTATGCATGTATGTTTCTCAACTAATTTGACAATTTAGAATTTGAATTTGGTGATTTATGCGAATTTGATGGGTTCTTTTGATCTGGTTTTTGGGTGTTTGATTATATATATATATATATATATGTATATATTGTGTCCCTTTCATTATTTTTGTGATCATATGGTTTTTGGGTTCTTTTATCTGGCATTGATGTTTATTATGATTTGAACATTTTATTTCTCTGTTTATGATTTGGACTCCAGTGGAGCCTCCAAGAGGGATTCTTTTAAAAAAAATTTCTCTTCTAATCAAGCTTGTATGATAGATAATAAAAGGATACAAAGTTTAAGGCGGGTCCTTGCCGCTATCTATATGTAGGATACAGTCCATGATAGTTACTAAGGAAATGCTAGCAAACTTAGAGTTTGTAGTGGCTCACTGTGCGACTGAATGCGCAAGTCGATTTTGAAATCGATCAATTTTTTTGTAGCTCTAATCATGGTTTGCTTTCAAAATGTTTACGATGTCCACCACAATAGTATAAATTTGCCAAACCTCTTCTTTGTCGTAGATTGCTGAAATAACCAATTGGGAGTCACCCTCTGGCGAAATGTCTGTGAAGTATAGTTGCATCGTTAGGCTAAGTGCCAGTTTTGTAGCCATTGCTTATACTATGACAAAGATTGTTGTGAAAAGCTCCTTTGTCCATACGTGTGAAACGTCCCCTTGTGAATTCCTGCAAACTGCAGAGGCTATAGAAAATGTATTTCTCACTTTCGCGTCAAAAGTTATGCTTAAGAAGTTGGAAGGGGGATGTTGCCAATCCTTGTCAACTTTAGAGGAGTTCTTTTCTTGCCATGCCTTTAGGTATTCTTTTCTTGCCATGCCCATAGCTATTCAACTGTTTTGAAGCTCTAATAAGGGAGAGTTCCATTTGGTTGTGTACCCAATCATTTTTGAGCCTCCAAATAAAATTAAGGATGAGTGCTGCAAAAATTTGAAAAGGATGGATGTCCTCGTCGCTAAGGTCGAGCTTCTGTTTTGGATTTAAGATAAAAGGTAGCCAATCACTCATAGTATTGATGTTCAGTGAAGAGAGGTTTAGTGGCTAATTGCTCATACTCCATAAGATTCTAGTAAGTGGGCATTCAATAAAAATATGGACTAGAGATTCCTCTTTTTCTTCACAAAGAAGGGAGTTTAGAGAGATTAAATCAAGAATAAACCTCTTTAAGCGATCTTTTGTTGGTAGAATATTCTCGAGAATTTTTTAGAGAAAAAGCTTGTGGCATTCATATATTCTGATTTTCCATATTCTATCCCAAGGAAAGCTTGAAGTATCTGGTTGGGAGACATTTGCTATGTTGGAAGCAAGATGGTGCACTGATTTAACAGTAAACTTTCCTGTTTGTGATTTGGTCCAAATGAGGCGATCTAGTCTATATAGGGACAGAGGATTGGAAATTCTTTGTATTTCTGCAACGCTATCAGGATGGAACAGAGATGACAATATTGGAAAGTCCCATGTACCACTAGCACTGTTTATCAAGTCTGAGACCTTTAAGAACGGTGAATGAATGGCTAGTGGATTTAGAGTGGTGGGTTTAAAATTTTCCAAAGTTGGTATCCAGGGGTGAAGCCAAGCTCTTATTGAAAGGCCATTAAGAATTTGGAAACATATACCTTTTTTCAACAGGGGTTGGATTTTCAAAATTTCTTTCCATAGATTGGAGTTCGTTGCCTTTTTGATGTTGTCAGCTAAGGTGCTTGTGCTCAAATATTTTTGAGAAAGGAGTTTGTGCCAAATGCCATTGCTTGGTTGGCTTAGTTCTCATCTTGTTTTTGCCAGTAGTGCTTTATTCATATTTTCCATCAGTCGTAAACCCAATCCTCCATTTTTTTTTTTGGTTTGCAGATAGCTTTCCAAAATTTCAAACAAAAGTTGTGTTTTCGGTCCTTTGCATAACCTCACCAAAATTTTTTTAAACTCGCGTTGAGAGATTTGCAAGTTGCTTTTGGGAGCATGTGAGTTGTCATTTGGTATGTAGTGATAGAGCTTGCAATAGTTCTGATGAGCATTGTTCGACCGTCTTGAGATAGAAGCTTTGATTTCCAACCTTCAAGTCTTTTGTTGATTCTTCCCAGCAACTCTTTGTAATCATCATTTTTTGAATGACTAAAGGTGGTTTGAATTTCTAGGTATTTCATTCGGGATGTTGAGAGCTTATAAGGTAGCTTGGTAAGAATTTTTCGTCTTTTTTCCATGCTTGTAAATTGAGTGATGAAGATGGAAGACTTGCTTTGATTGACTTTCTGTTTGGACCATGTTTGGTATTTTTCTATCATATATTTGATGGCATTGAATAATTTCTCTTTTGCTTTGCCAAAGATGATGAGGTCATCTGTAAAAAGAATGTGAGATATTGGAGGACAATCTCTACTTGGTTTTATTCCTTCCAACCGCCGAGCTTCTTCAGAGCGAGCTAGTAGTCTTGAGAAGACCTTTGTACATAGGATGAAAAGGAATGGAGAAATGAGGTTATCTTGACGTAATCCTCTTTGTGCTTTAAAGAATCCCTGTGGAGAGCCATTGTTAAGGATAAGACAGTTGTCGTTGTCATACATTCCTTAATGAGATTTATCCAGGTTATGCTGTATCCTAAAGCTTTCATTACAACAAACAAAAAATTTCATTCTATGATATCAAATGTTTTTTCCATATCCAATTTCAAAACTATTTGACCTTTTTTCCCTTTATGGCGCTTCAAATGGTGAAACAATTTACGTGCGATGATGGTGTTTTCTTTTATTACGCCCCAGTACAAAAGTCATTTGAAATGGGAAAATAATACTTGGAAGTGTTCGCTTTAATCTGTTTGCCATGATCTTGGTGATGACTTTGTAGATCACATTGGTTAAACTTATGGGTCGGTAGTGATTGGGGGAAGTTGGGTTGGCTATTTTGGAGTGAGCGCAATATGAGTATGATTTAATTGTTTCAGGAGTTTTCCGCTCCTAAAAAAATTTTGAACAATTGCAATTACATCTACTCTGATAATGTGCCATTAGTGCTTGTAGAAAAGAGCTGTCATTCTATCTAGTCCTGGAGCTTTGTGATTTGGAATTTGCTTGAGGGCTCTAAAAATCTCGTCTTCCATAGACAGCAGTGTTAGAGAATATTTACTTCATTTGAGATTTGATTTGTAAATAAATTTTCAAGATTACCAGGGAAAGTTGGGGCCAATGTGGTGTAAATGGTCTTGAAGTTATCCACAAAGGTTGTTTCAATGATATCTTGATCTGAAGTTCAGTTGTCAGGTCCAAGTTTAATCGTATCTATTCCAATTCTTCTTCCCGGATGGTGGTTAACAAGTGATAGAATTTTGTGTTCCGATTTGTCATTGTGAGCCAATTAATCCTTGATTATGTCTTCACAGAATTTCTTCATTTTTCAGTTGTTCTTTCAATTTATAGTGGAGGGTCTTTTCTCTCTGCATGCTCCAATGGTTGGGCAAATTGCTTTGTAAGAGAGTAAGCTCTGTCTCAATTTGTTGAATGCTATGCCGAATTCACCTAAAATGAGTTATATTCCAAAGTTTGAGAGAGTTTTTTTGCTTCCTGAAATTTGCTACAAAGAATAAAGGCTGGATTCCCATTGAAGTGTTTGCACCAAACTCCTTTGATGATGATGTTACTAAGTAGTTCATGGGTCCAAAATTCTTCAAATTTAAAAAGGGAGGAATTCTTTGTTACTTTCATGGAATTGAGCAAAAGAGGATAGTGAATTGAAGAACCTGATATTAAATATTGAATGGTAGCATTCAAGAAGAACAGGCGTCACTGGGAATTAGCGATAGCCTGCTTCCTTCGTTCTCTAATCAGTGCACTTGCATGGTGATTGTTAGTCCAAGTAAAAGAGGGTCCAAAGAAACCAATGTCTATAAGACCATGATTATTCATTAATCCTCTTGTTGATTTAACAAATCATTGAAGTCGCCAATGCAAAGCCAAGGGCTTAGGAATGAGCAGTGAATAGAATTCAAGAGATTCCAGAATTTTGCCTTGTGATTCCAAATTGTAGGTGCATAAACAAAAGTAGCTAGCCATGGGTGATGTGGGAGATCTGAGTAAACCAAATTAGAGATTTCATTATCATTAATATAGACCGGTTCTATATCCACACCCGGTCTCCATAATAACAAAAGACCTCTTTTTACCCGAAGTAGGGACGCTTACAAAAGGTTGGAAACCTAGTCTATTTACAACAATAATTGTGTTTTTATTAGACACCATGGTTTCCGATAGAAATATAATATCCGAGTTTAGTCTACTAATATAAGCCCTTAAACTTCTGATTGCATAGGGGTGGGAAAAACTCCTGCAATTTCATACCATTGTCCTCATGGATCAATTGGAGGCATGGTATAGCCCGCCTCGTCAGTTGCTATTGTGTTCTCAGATCCGGATGCCTTTGTCTTCCTTTTATTGTAAGGTTTCATCTTCGTGGCCTCTTTTTTTTTTCTTGATTTTCCCAACGGCTTTTGCATGGATAGCCCGTAGAGAAAGAGTTTCTTCTTTTTCATCTTTGTGGGTTGCTGGAGTTGAAGTCTCAGATTGAATCTTTGTGTTTTCATCAATTTCTTGAAGCCTTTTCTTTTGAATGGTCACCTCATTAGAGATTAGGGATGGACCAGTCCTCTTCTGCTTGATATTAGCTTCTAGAGAAAGCTTGAGCGTGATTGAACCATGTGGTGGGTTGGGATTTTTGAAGTTGGTCTTGTTGGATTCCGGGTAAGTGGATGGATAAACTGGAACAAATAGTAGACTCGGTTCGCAGGGGCGTAGCTGCACTAGAGAGTAAGAAATCGTTGGAGTGAAATTAAGGTCCCTAGTAGGGGAGAGCTTGGTTCGGTATAGTCAATCCTGGGGGAGTTTAATAGATCAGATCGGACCTATTCGGCCTAGACTAGATCGAGAACCCATAGGACCAGACCAGACCGGTCCGGTCTGGTTTGGTCCAGTTCAGTCCGTCTATTCAGTCCATTCCAAAATACATTATACTATTATAATATATACATATACAATATACTACATTTATACTATAAGTTTATAACTATTAACTCTTATAATATGTTAATAAATTAAGTTAATACAATATATACTAAATTATTAATATGATATATTTAGTAAATTGGTTTTAATGTATTATTATTATTTTTAACGTATAAGTTAATTAAATAACATATAATATATTTAAAATATATATAAGGTAGGTTCGGTCCGGTTCGGTTTGGGGTGGAAAAGACCCAGACCGGGACCGAACCTACTTGGTCTAGGAATTTTGGACCAGGACCGACTAGGACCAGTCTTGATCCGGTCCGGTCCAGTCCAAAATGATCGGTTTGGTCAGTTTGGCCGGTCTAGACCGGCCAATGCTCTCCCTTGGTCCCTAGGCTTTAGAGGCAACGGGTTTTGCCGATTTTAGGGTGGCCCATTTTTCCAATTGTTTCTACTAGTATTCCCATGGGCTTGAGTCTTTGATTGGCCTGCTTCTTGAGAAAAGGGGTCTGTTGCTTTGTGAAGTATTTCAATGTTGTAAAGCCCGAAAAGTTGAGGTTTGGGGCTTTTTGTTAATGGGCCTGAGGTGGGGGGCCTCATTTGTGGTTGGGTCTGAAAAGCATATCCTGAGACTCTCGGTCATGGCCCATTGAGAAACAAAGGTAAGTTACACTCTTCCGATTGGACTTCGTCTTCAACGGTATTATCCATAACTTGCATTGGAACTAAAGCTTGCCCTTGCTGGGGAGGGATCGCTGTCATAAAGACTGGGGAGTCCACTTGAAGCCAAGGACCATAAGGGAGGTGGTTTGGGATCGATTTCAGATAAGTGCAGAAAACTGGTGAATGTCCTATTCTTCCACATGCATAGCAGAAATTTGAGAGGCACTTATACTTGAAAGAGACCCAAGTATCTATGCTGAACTCCCTCGGCTCCTAGAGCCCTTATTTCAGACTCTTAGAAAATGTGTAACATCAAGTTCTACTTTGATATGGATGAACTTTTTACAAGCCAGACCAAATTGTGGGTCAATATCCACTCCTAAGAAAGTGCCGAGAGCTTGGCCGATTTTAGTGGCTATTTTGACAGTCATGTTGTTCCTGGTAAACCCGTGTATATGAACGTGGAAAACAGAAGTGTTGAGGCTGATTTCCTGCTAGGTACTTTTGGCTAGCCTTGGCTTTAAAAGCCGAGAAGGTAACCTTTAAAATTCCATGTAGCTTAGTTGAGTATCCTTTGCTTATCACTTTCAGATTGGAAAGTGAAGAGAAACTTGTTGGTGTCGAGATCTTCAATTTGAATTTGCGTATAAAGCTCCAAGTAGCCATGAAGGAAGCATGCATTGAAACCCTATTGAGCGGTCCCATGGCTACCAACCGACCCATAAGGGTAAGCTCTGAGGTCTCTGAATTTGACTCATTTGCAGGGGAGAGATGTAAGTCTTCCCACGAAAGGGTCTCCGTTTGATGTATTAATTTTTTCATATCCATAGTGGACAAAAAGTTTAAAACGAGTGTACTTAAGTGATTGCAGGGGAATGTGAAGAGGGTGGGGTTACTGAGGGGGAAAGGTGAATGTGTTTGGCTTTTTCTTTGGAAAAAAGTAGACAGTGAGGTTGAAAGAGGTTGTCGAGTATTGGAAGTCAGTTTACTACTCTGGGAGGCTGTGGAAGGAGCTTTTCTAGATAACTGGAGAGAGAACTCATCTTTCGTGAGAGAGAGAGAGAGAGAGAGAGAGAGAGAGAGAGAGAGAGAGAGAGAGAGAGAGAGAGAGAGAGAGAGAGAGAGAGAGAGAGAGAGAGAGAGAGAGAGAGAGAGAGAGAGAGAGAGAGAGAGAGTGGAAAAATAAAATACTCAAGTTTGTGGATTCTTTTAAGATTTAGCTATGAAGAACACGGTCATTTTTCTTGAGAATAGTGATTTTTTTAAAAAAAACATTTTCCATAGATTTTGGGGTTTTGTAAAAAATTTTGAACTGTTACAAATCTTCTTAGAATTTTAAAAAACAAAAAAATAGATACATTCTTCTTTAGACTTGAGGGATTTTTTTCTTCTTTAGATGTACATGTTTTAGAAATTGTTCTTTAGTGATTTTGTAGAAATTTTCATTATTGTGTTTGGGTTTGAATTTGGTTTTTACAATTATTCATGACCCTTTGAATAGGTTTTTACAATTGTTTTCCTTTGTTGTAAATATGCATGATTATTTTAGTATTTTTTTTTTGTGGCCTGCAGTTGGTTGTTGCCTATATATTTTTTTAATTTTGGATAGAACATTGTTTTTTGTAAAATCCTGGAAAAGAAGAGATGACTATCATTTAGAAGAACATGAGGGGCAAACTAGACAGACTAAGAGGGTTAAATTGAGCCGACCAAATTATTACTATTCATTCTATATTTGCGCTTTATATATATATATATATTAATTAATTATATTATATTAAGGAGGATTAACGTGCAAAACACATTTACTAATTTAATGAAACTGTTATTTTTAAGAAATGATATAATTTTTATAAATATATAAATGTTCTAACAAATATTTAATTGGTAATAAAAAAAAAAATCTTAACAACGAAAAAATTATATAAAAATTAATCATAAATTGATGTGAAGTGATGAAAGATAACTATTTAATAATTATTATAATTTTATTTATAAATTATTATTGAATTTAATATTTTATAATGAATTTAAATTGAGAAATAAATAATTTTATTATTTTTGGTTAATAATGGAATAAAAGATTTATTCCACTCTTTTTGTTATGGATAATTATCATAAGGCAAGGCCGGGGGAACTCATACGTACATATAAAATGTTTATAATTTTGTTATGTTATTGATATTTGTTTGCTTATAATAAATCCAATCCCAATTATATAGCCTATTTGAATAATTTAAACCATTAACTACTTAACTGTTAAACGGTATTTGATTAGCTTTTTTTATTTTATATGTGTTCACATTTAAAAATTTTCATTTGCACGGAGTTAAATTTAACGAAAAAATAAGAAAATTTAATGAAAAACAAGAAAATTCGTTAAGTGTTGCCATGGTGTTAAGTGTTGCCATAGTGTTATTTTATATGTGTTCACATTTAACGAAAAAATAAGGAAATTTAATGGAAAACAATATTTGATATGTGGGAAATTTGATCATTGGTTTGCTTTAGTGAGAAGCCATAGTGTTGTAATTGATCTTAGGGCTGACTCAATATATATTGAGGCCTAAGATAAAATTAAATAAGTTATCATAATTATATAAAATACAATAAAATATAAATTATTATATGAAAATGAGATCTTATTTAAACCTTTAAATAAATTATTGAATTTTATTTAATACAACAATTTATATAAAATGAGGCGTTAAGATGAGTTTTGTGCATCAATTTAGTATGATCTTAAAAAAATTATTTCAAAATATAAATTATAATTCATTTTATAAAATATTAAGTATTATGGGGCCTTGCCCACATTGAATAATATAAAAAATATTTATATTCTATTTAATGAGATGGTTTTCTATTTTTTACAAGAGATTAAAAAGAAAGACACATGATTACTTTTTTTTAGAACCCTCCATAGAGTGGGGCCTTATATAATGGTCTAAATGACCTTACCATTGAGCCGAACATGATTGATCCAAAGGATCTTGGCGTTTGTTCATTTGTTTTAAGATAACTTTCTGTTACATATAGGTTGAAAAAAATGATAAACGGGCAAATCGGATCGAATCTAACCGACTAGTGAATTTGGTGTAATATCGAATTTGGTAATGTCTAGTATCAGATTTATTTTTTTAAATCGGTTGAAATCGACCTAACTCCAATTTCTCTTATTCTAACATCGGACCCAATCAGATCAGATCAATTCATATATATATATATGAATTTTTTATATTGTATAAAATATTTTTTATATGATTTTTTATATTATAGATAGTTTTAAAGTTTAATGCATAATTACGTAATATATTTATAGAGATGATAGGAGTCAACAATATATATATATATGTGTGTGTGTGTGTGTGTGTATTTATATAGACGACAATTGGAGTGTTTGATTAAAGTGAAGTGCCACTAATTTAATTTCATTCCAAGTGACATGTTCTTGCACATGCATTACTTCAAGTACTTACGTCCTCACCACAATTCAAGAAATATAGATTTTTTTTTTTTTTTTGTGACATAAAATCACTAAAAAAAGCTAAAGAATCGGCATAAATAAGTATTTTAGAAAATTTTATATATTACGACATAACTGTTGTCAAAGTTCTCAAAAATTAAAGTTGTTGCGGATATTGTTAAAAATTAATGCAAATAAATGTTTATTTGCAACAATAACTCATGTTGAACAAAGGAAAAAAAAAAGAAAAGGGAGCCAAACCATAATTAACACCGCTAGAAATACTAATCTTGTGATTTTTGTTGCGAAAAATAGTATTGCAGCGATTAATTTGTGTGTAAAAAAATTATGACCATCTAGTAGGCCTGTTCATCCGGGCCGGGTACAACCCGGCCCGGTTTGAAATTTTAATATATTTCTTAATATTTTGATTTTTTTTTTCAAAAAAATTGAAGAAAATTTTAAATCCGGGTTCCGGATTTGGGAATCCGGAACCCAGATGAACACCCCTACCATCTAGATATATTGTGGAAAATAGATATTTGTGACAGAAGAAGATCTCCGAAAAAAAGCCTTTTAAAAAATAAAAATAGTTTGTAAAATACGACCACACATATACAGCTCTCCCATAAATCCGAATACAATCCCAAACTATAAAATTTGTTTTATGTAGATGTACTTGTGCATCTAGAATGTAGACTTGAGTGAGCCACACTAATTGATCCAAAGGATTTGGGCGTTTGTTCATTTGTTTCAAGGTAATTTTTCTTTACAATACTGGTTAAAAAAAATGAAAAAAGGCAAATTGGACTAGATCTAACCAACTAGTGAGTTGGTCTAGTATCAAATTTCGTAAAGTCTAGTATCAGCTTTACCTTTTTAAAATTGATCTATTCGATCTAATTTTTCTTGTTCTAACACCGGACTTAATCGGATTAGATCGATTCGTATATATATATTTTAAATTTTTTATATTGTATGAAATATTTTTTATATTATATATAATTTTTTAAGTTTAATGCATAATTATATAGTTTATTTAAGGAGATGACATAAGTCTACAAAAATGTAAAAACAATAATAGATTGTTTTCTATTTTGGGATTTAAATAAAGTAAATACAGTAATTAAAAAAAAAGGATATAAATTTTGTAAAGTTATCGTTGAGATATGCTTTTTACGGTAAAGTTTAAATATGACCTATAATACACACACACATATATTAACGAGATTGAACTTGAAGAAATAGACGTGACAATTGGAGTGTTGGGTTAGAGAGATGTGCCACTAATTAAATTTCCCTCTAAGTGAAATGTCCTTGTACATGCATTACTTCAAGTACATACCTCCTCACCTCACTCCATGAAAAAAGGATTTTTCTCGTGACATAAAATCACTAGAAAAAGCTAAAAAATTGCTGTAAATAAGTATTTCAGAAAATTTTATACATCACGAGATGATCGCTGTTAAAGTTCTCAGAAAACGTTGTTGCAGAGATTTTTGAAAATTGATGAAAACAATTGTTTATTTGCCGTGATTTATGTTGCTAGAATACATGTTGAATAAAAAAAAAAGGGAGCCAAACCAAAGCTAACACCGCTGGAAATACTATTCTCGTGATTTTTGTAGCGATTAATTTGTGTGGAAAAAGATTATTACCGTATAGATGTATTGTGCGAAATAGACATTTGTGAGGGAAGTATATCTCCGAAAAAAGACTTGTAAAAAATCAAAAATAGTTTGTAAAATACGACCATGCATGTACAGCTCTCCCATAAATCTGAATTCTATATCAAACCATAAAATTAGTTGAATGTATTTGTACTTGTGCATTTAGAATGTAGACTTGTGAGCTAGCCTTAATTAATCCAATGGATCTTGGCGTTTGTTCATTTGTTTTAAGATAGTTTTTCGTTACATATCAATTAAAAAAAAATGATAAATCCGCAAATTGGACTGGATTTGACCAACCAGTGACTTTGGTCTAATATCGAATTTTCTAGTATCAGTTTTATCTTTTTAAAATCGGTCAAAATCGATCTAACTCTAATTTTTCTTGTTCCAACACTAGCCCAATCGGATTAGACCGATTTATATATATATTTATTAATTTTTTATATTGTAAAAAATAATTTATATATTATTTTTTATATTATATATAATTTTCAAACTTTAAGGCATAATTACATATTTTATTAAGAATATGATAGAAGTCTACAAAAAAATAAAAACAATATCAGGATATTTTCCAATTGGAGATTTAAATAAGTACTTACAGTAATTCTTATATAAATTTAGTAAAGTTGTCGGTGAGATATGCTTTTTATAATAAAAGATTAAATATAACCTATAATACACACAGACATATACAAATGAGATTGGACTTAAAGAAATAGATTTACAATTGAAGTGTTGGATTAAAGGGAAGTGCCACTAATTTAATTTTCTTCCAAGTGAAATTTTCTTATACATACATTACTTCAAGTACATACGTTGTCACCTCATTTCAAGAAAAATAGATTTTTTTTTTTTCGTGACAGAAAATCACGAGAAAAAGCTAAAAAATAGTCATAAATAAGTACTTCAGAAAATTTTATGCATCACGAGACGACCCCTGTTAAAGTTCTCAAAAAAGAGTTGTGGAGATTTTTGAAAATGGATGGAAATATGTGTTTATTTGCAGCGAGCCAAACAATAGTCAACATCGCCGAAAATATTATTCTTGTGAGTTGTGATTTTTGTTGCAAAAAATAGTATTGCAGCGAATAATTTGGTGTGGAAAAAGATTATTATTGTCTAGATGTATTGTGGGAAATAGACATTTGTAACAAAAGTAGATATCTAGAAAAAGACTTTTAAAAATTAAAAATAGTTTGTAAAATACGACCACACATGTACACCTCTCCCATAAATCTGAATACAATTCCAAACCATAAAATTAGTTGTATGTACTTCTACTTGTGCATCTAGAATGTAGACTTGTAAAGTAAGCCGACCCTAATTGATCCAAAGGATCTTAGCATTTGTTCATTTGTTTTAAGATAATTTTCCGTTACATACCAATTAAAATAAATGATAAACCAACAAGTCGGACCAGATCTAACCAGCCAGTGAGTTTGGTCTAATGCCGAATTAGGTAATGTCTAGTATCAGTTTTATCTTTTTAAAATCAATCGAAGTTGATCTAATTCTGATTTTTTTTTGTTCTAACACCAGACCCAATCGGATCAGACTGATTCATATATATATATATATATATATATATATATATTAATTTTTATATTGTATAAAATATTTTTTGTATTATTTTTGTATTATATATAATTTTTAAAGTTTAATGCATAAATTACATATTTTATTTAAGGAGAAGACAAAAGTCTATAAAAAAATAAAAAACAATATTAGAATATTTTCTATTTCGGGATTTAAATAAAGTATTTACAGTAATTAGAAAAAAGGATATGAATTTAGTAAAGTTATCGGTGAAATATGCTTTTTATGATAAAAGATTAAATATGACCTATAATACACACACACCTATTCATGAGATCGAACTTAAAGAAATAGACATGACAATTGGATTGTTGGATTAAAGAGAATGACCACTAATTTAATTTCCCTCCATTCATTGCTTCAAGTACATACCTCCCCACCTCACTACAAGAAAAAAATGGAATTTGTTTTCGTGACATAAAATCACCAGAAAAGCTTAAAAATCATCATACATAAATATTTCAGAAAAATTTATGCGTCACAAGATGACCGCTGCTAAAGTTCTAAAAAAAAGTCGTGGAGATTTTTCAAAATGAGAAAACCTTAGATCCAGACGTCTTTAAAATGAGATTTTACAGATAGCCAATCCCATGATGCCACATAGGCATTTTTCCCAAAACACAATATGAACTCGCATGCACCAAATCGTTTTGTTAAAGCTGAAAACCCGAGAGAGAGAGAGAGAGAGAGAGAGAGAGAGAGAGAGAAGAGAACCTTCCTGATCTGCAACGAGACCTGATTGTAGCAGCAGACAACCCGACGAATCTTTGTTGCCTTGCCGCTGATGATGAATCCTTGCCGCTGACTATTGGCAATAGAAGCGCTGCGATAGCAATTGTTGGAGGGCAAAGTATGCCCCCCTCCCCCCCCCAAAAAAAATCATCAATCGGTGAAATAAATTTTAAATCCCACCCAAAATTCTCAAAGAACTGAGCAACATAACAGAACCGTGATGGAAGGAGTAGATGTAGCATGATGCTACATCGAATGAGCCATCTTGCCCAAATGATAAAGTGATTATGAATGAATAAAGAATATATACTAATTGCATCAAATAATATATAAATGGCCAACAAGAGTTTCGATCTTGACTAGTAATTCACTTAATTTGGATTAGAATAAACACCGCCCCTCATCCATTTCCAAAAACAACCAAAAAGTTGAAAAATAGTAAAATGATATTTGGGACCGTGAAATGAATATGAGATATGCACTCATTGTAAACGGCATGTCTGTAAGTTTCGTTAACCTTGAAAATCCGAATTCATTAGCACCTCTTGAAGATCTCGAAACCAAGTCTCGTTCACAAATGAATGTTTTTTCTAGGGGTGGCAAATCGTGTCAACGGGTCGTGTTCGTGTCGTGTCAAGATATGTATATTATACTATATAGGTAAACCCTAACCCGACCCGTTAAGCTTATCGTGTCAAAATCTCAAACCCTAATACGACTCGTTAATATAACGTGTCGTGTCGTGTCAACCCATTATGACCCATTAGTGAATATTACGAAATAAATTAACATGACATAATATAATACGTTTTAACTTCTTTATGTAAATATGTTGAATATACTCGAAATTAACCTGTTTGACTTAATTAAACTTAGTATAATTTTATACAAATATTAAAACTATAATATTTATAAAAATTATAATACTAACTATAAGTATGAATTACAATCTAAACAAAAAAAATATCAAAATTAAGATTCTAACAATTTTATTTTTAAATGTAAATGTATACTTATAATTTTAACTTTCTTAACGTATCATAGCGGGTTAAAATAGGTTGACTCGCTATCAACCCGTTAAGCAATCGTATCTTAACGAGTCAACCCGTTTTGACCCGAAATCCATTAAGACTAAACTCTAACCCGCTATTATCGTGTCGTGTTCGTGTTGAGTTAATGGGTCGTGTAACATATTGTCACCCCTAATTTTCTCATTTTTTTTCTTTTGGGTTCTCAGTTTTTAGAAAATGATTTGGTGCATGCGGATTCATATTGGTTATAAAAAAATAAACTGGCAAATCAGACCGGAATTAACCGACCAGTGAGTTTGGTTTAATATCGAACTTGGTAATTTCTAGTATCATTTTATCTTTTTAAAATCGATCAAAATCGATCAAACTCCGATTTTTCTTGTTTTAACATTAGACCCAATCGGATTAGACCGATTCATACATACATGAGTAGTGCTACATGTCCCGAAGGACATATACTGATAATGTATCAGAATAGGCTATTTTTTTTTTCATTTTTTCAGTCTTTTCATTCATTTTTTTTCTTTTATATATTCTTACTTGTTTAAAAAAAAAATTATATCATCATTTAAAAATACTTAGTTAATCACTAAGTAAAAAATATTAATAAAGAAATTTACGATTCGGGACACAAGTTCGGAACAAATAGCATTTCTCTCTCTATATACAAATTTTTTATATTGTTTAAAATACTTTTTATATTGTATATAATTTTTAAAGTTTAATGCATAATTACATAGTTTATTTAAGGAGATGACATAAGTCTACAAAAAATAAAAACTATATTTGAATATTTTCTAATTCAGGATTTAAATAAATTACTCACAGTAATTCAAAATAAGGGATATGAATTTAGTAAAGTTGTTGGTAAGATATGTTTTTTACAGTAAAAGATTAAATATGACCTATAATACGCACACACACATACACACATATATATTAATGAGATCGAACTTAAAGAGAAGTGCCACTAATTTAATTTTCCTCCGAGTGAAATGTCCTTATACATGCATTACTTCAAGTATGTACGTCCTCACCTCACTTCAAGAAAATTAGATTTTTTTTTTTTCTTGTGACATAAAATCACTAGAAAAGCTAAAAAAATATCATAAATAAGTATTTCAGAAAACTTTATGCATCGCGAGATGACTTTTGTTAAAGTTCTAAAAAAAAAGGTGTTGTAGAGATTTTTGAAAATTGATGGAAATAATTGTTTATTGAGAAAAGATTTATGCAACCATCAATTGGATAACCGTCGCATAACTACTTTGAAAAAAGTAAAAAAAATATAGGACTCACATAAAAAAAATTAATTTTTTAATAGTGGACTACATTTATTTTCAAATTAGCAGTTACGCAATGCTTACACACTTCATACAGCATTATTCTTATATATTTGTAGCAATTTATGTTGCCAGATACGTGTTGAATAAAGCCGAAAAAAGTGAGCCAAAACATAGTTAGCACGATACCGTTGAAAATACTATTCTCGCGATTTTAGTCGTGAAAAATATTATTGCATGTGCAAAACAATTATTATCGTCCAGATGTAATGTGGGAAACAAAAATTTGTGATGGAAGTAGATCTCTGAAAAAAGAATTCTAAGAATTAAAAATAGTTTGTAAAATATGACCACACTTGTACAGCTCTCCCATAAATCAGACTACAATCCCAAACAATAAAATTAGTTGTATGTACTTGTACTTGTGCATCTAGAATGTAGGCTTGTCAAGTGAGCCGGCCCTAATTGATCCAAAGGATCTTGGCGTTTGTTCATTTGTTCGAAGGTAATTTTCCATTGCATACTAGTTAAAAAAATGATAAGCTGGAAAATCAGACCAGATTTAACCGACCAGTGAGTTTGGTCTAATATCGAATTTGGTAGCGTCTAGTATCAGTTTTATCTTTTTAAAATCAGTCAAAATCGATCCAACTCTGATTTTTCTTGTTCTAACACCAGACCCAATCGGATCAGATCGATTCATATATATATATATACATATATATAAATTTTTTATATTGTATAAAATATTTTTTATATTATTTTTTATGTTATATATAATTTTTAAAGTTTAATGATAATTACATAGCTTGTTTATGGAGATGAACAAAATCTACAAAATAATAAAAAAATAGTATAATATTTTCTAATTCAAAATTTAAATAAAGTACTTATAGTAATTCAAAAAAAAAAAAGATACGAATTTAGTAAAGTTGACGGTCAGATATGTTTTTTGGCAAAAGATTAAAAATGACCTATAACACACTCAGATACACCCATATATGTGTGTGTATATATATATATATATATATATATATATATATATTAATTAGATCGAACTTAAAGAAATGGACACGGCAATTGCAGTGTTAGATTAAAGAGAAGTACCACTAATTTAATTTCCTTCCAAGTGAAATGTTCTTGTACATGCATTACTTCAAGTACGGACGTCCTCACCTCACCTCATGAAATATGAGTTTTTTTTCTTGACATAAAATCACCAGGAAAAACTAAAAAATTGCTGTAACTAAGTATTTTAGAAAATTTTATGCCTCGTGAGATGATTGCTGTTAAAGTTCTCAAAATAATTTGTTGTGGAGATTTTTAAAAATTGATGGAAATAATTGTTTATTAGCAGCGATTTATGTTGCCAGAATATGTGTTGAGTAAGGTCGAAAAAAGTGAGCCAAACCATACTTAACACTGTAAAAAATACTATTATGTAATGGACCCGAACGGACTTATTTCGAGATAGTCAATCTCTATAGATTAGGTTACAAAAGTAAAGAAGAAAAATGAGGAAGAAGGAGCTCAAAGTTTGTATGAATATTTCGTTGAGGAAATTTCCCTCCAATTTTCGTGTTTATAGGCTAATAAATATAATTTTTACATGATTTTTATTTTTCATTTACTTATTAAAATTGTTAGTTTTCTTTTATTTCTTTTGATTTTAGTTTCTTTTGATTTTATTTATTGTTTATTTTCTTTCTTATTACTTTTTTTTATTTCACTATTTCTTCAATCACTGGGCCGCACGGACGTCTACTCTGGATTGCACTTCAATCATGCATGGGATTTCCAAATTTCACTCACGCAAGTCTCACGGCAATTGAGCATGATTAAGTTTGATTTGGACGCAAGTGTGCACTTTAATTCATGAACTTGAGGGCAGCAATTGAACACACAGAAGGACATTACTCTTCACTTTGTATTTTGACTTCACTTAGGCCCCGCAAGCTACATGGGCTCAGACTTTACAAATGCAGCCACATACACTTGTTTTTGGATTCCTTCACATTGATGTCAGAGGCTGCAACTTGAGTCGGCAATTGAATTTACACTTGGCACCGAACTGAGCTTCATTTACACAACAATAAGGCACGACACTTACACGGATGAATAAAAGGAAGAGGTGCCTCACAAGAATAGAAGGGGACTTGAAGAGCAAAGTTGGGGTGTAGCTTGGCGAATTTCTCAAAGTTTCTTCGGTTTTTTCAATTAGTTTTTCTTTAAGTGTTTTGATGTTAAATTTTTCTATTAGATTTTAATTTAGTTTCCTCATGAATTAATTTATTTTTTAGGGTTACGATGTAACCTAACTTTGATTATGCGAATTTTTCGTAGTTGAAATTAATTTAATATTTTTTTCGTATTATTGAGTATTTCATTCTGAATTTATTGCTTGTGAATTGTTGATCACCATTTAAAAGATTTGGGATTCAGTTTGAGACTGAGAAGTGATTATTGTTTCAACCCATGTGTGAAATAACATAAGATGCTGTAGGATTGAGATATCTATGGGTTTGTGTAATCTTTACAGAGTTTCTTTGTTCTTAATGAATTTTGACAGGTTTAGAATTGTCACAGATATGTAGGAAATTTGCTTGTTGAGATATTTCATTAATGTTTGAGAAATATTACTAAATAAATTAGAGAAACCTAATTATCAACAATATTAATATATATTTTTAATTCAATTAGGAAAATTGCATAGAATTAGTTATGGTGAATCGAAAACTCTAGATTCTTGTTTTCTTGATAAAAACTTGCTTCTTTCATTTTGTTAGTTTATTGTTCTAGTTTAGTGATTAATTCTTTTCATTCGAGTTATCAGATAAATCTTAATTGAATACATTTTGGTACTTATTAGTAATTTTTCAATCCTTGCGGTACGATATTCTTACTCATCCACTTTATTACCTATTACGATTCATGCACTTGCGAAATCGATGAACATAGGCAATGGTGATTAACAAATGCAGTGTTAATACACTGACTTATCAAATGACATCGTTACATTTTAATGAAAGAAGTATTATAAACGACAACTTGTAAACGACAACATTTATTCAGAACTAAACAGAACGACATCGTTCTAATCTTCCCCTTTAAAAGCAATTGTCACTAATGACCTCTTGTTCTATGAGACTAAAGCACAATTACACGGTGCTGCACCTTGTCCACCACTTCAACTCCAGCACCTTCCAAGGGTATAACACACCTTCCTTCTTAGAGCATCTTGCTCACAAGGTAAAGAAATTGCTTGTGAAGCTGCCAATAAGGTTCCCAAGTACAATCTTCAACTCTAGCACCTTCCCATTGGATTAATACCTCGACCACAACTCGGTTATCTTTCTTAACAGACTTGCACTCCAAGATAGATTTAGGTTGAGGCCTTAACTCCCCATGTAAATCTACTGGAGGCAGAAAGGAAAAAGGTGTCACATTATCATCAAGTTTTTTCTTCAACACTGATACATGAAAAATAGGGTGTAACAGTGAAGCAACAGGTAAGGATAATTGATGTGCAACCTTTCTAATTCGATGAGTGATTTGGAAAGGACCAAAATATCTTGGGAAAAGTTTATGATTCCTCCTGACTGCCAAGAAAGTTTGTCAATAGGGCTGAAATCTGAGGTAGACCTAATCACTCACCATAAACTCTCTATCAGTCTTGTGTTTGTCATGGAAGAATTTTATGCGCTCCTGAGCAAGAATCAAATTGGACCTGAGAATGTCCAAAACTTGTTCACGAGTTTGAAGCAAGTTGTCTATTGCCTGTTTCGAAGTTAGTCCTGGAATATAAGCTTGAAATCGAGTAGGAAGAACACCATAAACTGCCTCAAATGGAGTTATCTTTGTCGAAATATGAAAAGATGAATTATACCACCATTCGGCTAAGGGAACCTAATCAACCCACAATTTAGGCTTATCTCCAGAAAATGACCTCAAAAAATGCTCAAGGCATTTATTAATAGATTCAGTCTGGCCATCACTTTGTGTTGGGATTCTGGCCGACAGACAAACAATAAATATGGAGCCACGCAGCGGATGCAACAATGAGAAATAAAACTAAAGACGGAGAACAGTAATGGACACCAAGATTTGAAGTGGTTCAGCTCAAACTGAGCCTACATCCACTGTTGGGTCGGTCTAAATCACTATAATAAACAAAGATGGAGTACACTTCTTGGAGGTTACAAAGCTCTCTCTCTCTCACAAGGCTCTCAAACCCTTTACAAGTAGGCTCTCTCTGATCTATAAAATCAAACAAGAAGAAAATGGGAGACGGACGCCAGTGTACGTATTCTCGCTCGAGCGGAACACTATTCCAGACGGCGCTAACCCTAGTTCCTGGAAGCGATGCAACCCTAGGATTAATTCTCGCTCGAGCGGGAGGTCGAGAGAGAGTCGAGCGAAGTCTCTGCCTAAATCGTAAAACTCTCCGTTTGATGTCTCGCTCGAGCGACTGTCGAGCGAGGGTCGAGCGAAGTCATGGGTTGAAAACTTCAAGTGCAATCTGATGTGCTTTATTCAAGCCACATCTCAACACTTTGAAGGTGATAGGTTGATGAATAGGAGAGATTTATGCCTTGCAACCTGAATAATTCCCTCCAAAAGGCACTAGTAAAATTCGACCCTCTATCAGATACAATGTTTTTAGGTAAAACATGTAATTTGAAGATATTACTAAAGAATAGAGAGGCCACTCGAGTTGCTGTAAAAATGTGTTTTAAAGGCTTGAAGTGGGCATATTTGGACAATCTATCCACTACCACCATGATCATTGAATAACTTTAGAAAGAGGTAACCCCTTAATAAAATCCATTGAGAGATCAATCCAAATCTGAGTTGGAATTGGCATTGAATAAAGAAAACCAACTAGCAGAGCAGCCTCAATCTTGTTTTGTTGGCAAGCATCGCATTCACATGTAAATTGCTTTACATCATGCTTGATATCAGGCCAATTGAATTCAACTCTAGCTCTGTGTAGACACGTGTGAAAGCTAGAATGGCCTGTTGTAGGACTAGACTGTAAATAATGGAGAATCTGTTGCTTCAAGGTGCTAAGTTAGGAAAAAAAAATTCTTTCTTAAAAAAAAGTCCTTGCGTCCATTTAAAGGTGGAATTTGAAGTATGAACACTTTGTAACTCCTAAATGATTCTCTGAGTGTAAGGATCTTTACCATAAACTAGTTTTAAATCTACAATCCAAGTAGGAATAGGGCATGATAGAGTTGCCAACTATGGAATTTCTTCTAGGTGATCCTTCCTTGATAAAGCATCCGACACCTTACTCTCATTTCCTTGCTTATACTCAATGGTAAACTCCTAACCAAGGAGCTTAGAAATCTATCTTTGCTGAGCAATCGTACCAGTTTTCTTTTCAAGCAAATATTTAAGATTGTGGTGGTCAGTTTTAACTACAAAACACTGCCAATCAAGTAAGGTCTCCATTTTTTGATAGCTAGAACCAAAGCAAGTAACTCCTTTTCACATGTCGACAATGTTAAATTCTTCCCTTTTAAAGCTTGGCTTAAAAAAGCAAGGGGCCTGTGGTTTTGCATCAAGATTGCCCCAAAATCCAAAGCAGATGCATCACATTCTATGATAAATCTTTTGGTGAAATCAGGCAAAGCAAGCATCGGAGGAGTCACAACAACCTTCAACTCATTAAACGCCTTAGTTGCGGTTTTTGTCCAATGAAAGGAGTGAAAGGAGTCATTTTTAAGAAAGGTAGTTAAAGGAGAAGCAATTAAACCATACCCTCGAATAAATTTCCTATAGTAACCTGTCAATCCTAAAACTCCTCTCAATGACTTAAGAGTTTTCGATATTGGACAAGAAATTATAGCTTTAAGTTTTTTAGAATCTGCCTGACCACCTTCTCTGGATATTAAGTGGCCCAAATACTCAATTTTTGAGCAAGGAAAGGTGCACTTCAACTGTTTGGAAAATAATTGATGATGTTGCAAAATCTCCAAAATAGTGGAAATGTGCACTAAATGAGAGGACGTATCCTTGCTGTAAACAAGTATATCGTTGAAGAAAACAATGAAAATTGCCTTAAATATGGTTTAAAAATTCCATTCATAAGCCCCTGAACTGTGGAAGGAGCATTAGTGAAGCCAAAAGGCATCACAAGGAACTCATAATGCTCTTCATGAGTCTTGAATGCCGTTTCACAAATATCCTCATCCCTCTTACGAATTTGGTGATAACTAGCTCTAAGATCCAACTTAGAGAAGACTTGTGAAGCCGAAAGCTCATCCAAAAGTTCATCTACCACTGGTATGTGATACTTATTCTTAACTATAGCTTCATTCAAGGCCATATAATACACGCATATTCTCCATGTGCCATCAGACTTCCTTACAATCGAAACAGGATAAGAGAATGGCGATTGGCTTGGCCTAACCATACCAGAAGTGAGAAGTTCCTTCACAAATTTTTCAATCTATTTTCTGGTAGAATGGATACCTGTAAGATCTCACACTTATAGGGACATTTTCTTTCTTCGAGTGAATTTGATGGTCATGAGATCGACTAGGTGGCAGCCTTATAGGCTTAGCAAACACCCATTTGAATTGTAGCAAAATTTGTTGAATTTGTTCATTGTAAATAGGCATGGACTAAATGGCATTACAAGTAGCAAATTGTAGGAACAAACCCTTCTTAACACAACCTGGAACTTTCAAGGATTCATTATCATCAATAAGGGCAGATTGGGAAGCTGTTAAACCCTAAAAGAAAATATGTTGACCATCAAGTTGAAACTACATAATCATCTACACAAAATCCCACAAGATTAGACCAAAAGTAGACAACCACTATATACCAAGCATTGCATCACAACCTCCTAGAGGAAGTGTGAGAAAATCTACTGCAAAAGGAACAGACTGAATTTGTAGAGGAACAACTAAACATTTTCCTGAGGTATGGATAATCTAACCATTGGCTACTTTCACTTGGATTGAGTGACCAGTTTGCACCTTTAACTCAAAACGAGTGGCCACTGAAGAATCCACAAAATTGTGTGTACTGCCAATATTTATTAGCAATACCAACTGTTTTTTACCTATGGATCCAATCACTCTCCTTGTTTTAGGATTTGAGTCTTCAACTATCGATGTTCAATGAGATAGAAGCTACATTAGACTTAACAAATGCAGATTCAAAAACGTGTTCCCATTGGTTTCTGTAGTCTCCTCACAAGAGAAATAGTGAATAATTTTCTTCCTTCCAACAAGCACAACTTAGGTCGAGAAAATTTATGGTCTGGATGCCACTTATCATCACAAAAGTAACATATGCCTTTTTTTCTTTTTTCTCCTGCATTTGTGTATCACTGACTTTTTGGTAAGGTAGTTTAGCTAAGGTATGACTTTTAGGCGCACCTAAAAGTGATGGCAAAGGTCCAGGTTTCAATAGATTCGACTATGGACAAAATCTACTTGATTTAGTAGTGGAGTTTTTCCAAGACCTCATATTAAGAATAAATTGTTCTTGAATTTTAGCTGAGAATGCATTGTTCAAAATCATAGAATTATTCATTCTAATAGGTAGGCAAATTTCATCTCGCAAGCCACTCATAAAATAACTTAATTTGTTTTGTTCAAATAGCCCTTTAATTTTGTTAGAAATGATTTCAAACTCAGCTTTATAAGCAATGACAGAACCAACCTGCTTCAGACATGTCAATGACTCCATAGGATCATATGAAGTATATCCAAAGCGAGTTTGAAGAGCTTTTGTAAATTCCTCCCAAGTATGAAGTTTGCAGCATCACTGGCGTCTTAAAACCAAATCAAAGCCTCCTTTTCGAGATGAAACGACGCAATGAAAATCCTTTGGCCAAGAGAAGCCTCATGGGAAAGGAAATACTGTTTTGCACAATAGATCCATGGAGATGGGTTACTGCCAGAGAAGCGAGGAAAATCTAGCTTAATTCCTTTAATAAAACCTTTATTAATAGGTTCATGTTGTCTCACTTCGCCACTACCTTCATGAACCTCAAAACCTAGGTTCAATGGAGGAACAATTTCAACATTTTTATGAATTTCACTAGAATCTCCAGAATCATAAGATATATGAAAGGTATGTGATTTGTTGTAAAACATCATAAAATTTCTTGTCTTGTGCCTCATGACCCAACTGTGCAGATTCCTGTTGTTTTAAGAGCAATCCAATAGCATCTTCACACTGTTTCTATTGATGCTCCTATTGTTGCCGTAATTGATTCATATAAACAACAATCTGAGCATAAGATCTCGTACCTTCCGCCATGGCTGATACCACTTGTAATGGACCCAATCGGACTTATTTTGAGATAGTCAATCTCTAGAGATTAGGGTTACAGAAATAAAGAAGAAGAATAAGAAAGAAGAAGCTCAAAGTTTGTATGAATCTTTCGTTGGGGAAATTTCCCTCGAACTTTTCTATTTATAGGCAATGGTGATTAACAAAGGCAGTGTTAATACACCGACTTATCAAATGACATCGTTACATTTTAGTGAAAGAAGTATTGTAAAAGACAACATTTATTCAAAACTAAATAGAACGACACCGTTCTAATCTTCCCCTTTAAAAGCAATTGTCACTAACGACCTCTTGTTTTGTGAGACTGAAGTACGATTACACAGTGCTACACCTTGCCCACTACTTAAACTCCAGTACCTTCCAAGCAGATAACATATTCATGTAATTTTTGTCGTGAAAAATAGTATTGTAGGAATTGATTTGTGTGGAAAAATATTATTACCATCGAGATGTATTGTGGGAAATAGACATTTTTTACGAAAGTAGATCTCCCAAAAAGGACTTTTAAAAATATTACAATTAGTTTTTAAAATACAACCACACATGTACACCTCTCTCATAAATCCCGATATAATCCCAAATCATAAAATTAGTTGTATGTACTTGTACTTGTGCATCTAGAATGTAGACTTGTAAAAAATGACCACACATGTACAACTTTCCCATAAATCCGAATACAATCCGAAACCATAAAATTAGTTGTATATACTTGTACTTGTGTATTTAGAATGTAGATACTTATAAATATGCATTGGTGCTAAGTATGGCGTTTGCAAATAAAAATGCAACGAATTTATATCTAACAATTAATCCATCTCTAAAATCATTAATGCATTTCTAAGCAAGGCAACAAGAGAGTGAAAGATGAGCTGAGAGGGAGAGCATGAGAAAGACACTCACCTGCGTTTGTTGAGTTCATTAAGGTGATAAAGGTGCTTCAGTTGCTTCAAACATGAGATAACGAAATTATAAAATAAAAGGTCGTTTGTTACTTAGTCAAAAACCTCTAAAAGAAATAAATTATAAACCAGACTATACAAGAAAACATCGATAGAGTGGAAGCTACCATGCAGGGAGGGTGAGAGAGAGAGAAGATAGAAAGAGAGATCACTCGTGTCATTGTAAAGTTTGTGATTGACTTTTTGCAGATCTCAATTTCTAATGTGAATGAAGAATTTATATACAAGTTTCTGCTGACTTCGGGCGAGATCATAGTTGAATTAAAGACGAAAATTATTGAATGAATATGGAACTTCCTAAATATTAATGGGTAGGGTCCTTAGCTAATACAACTATTGAGAATGATTGTTTTTCACAATATAGGTGCTGTGATAATGGAATTACTACTAGACTTAGAGGCCAAAGTTAGATAATCGTGTTGAGATTTTGCTCCTTACCTTTTGTCCCACATGGGTTGGGAGTGAAGGAAGAGCAAGGCCTCAAAGTTTATAAAATGAGGTTTAGGCTCCTTGGTAAAGTGCACTAGTTAAATGCTTAATTAGTAACTTTTGACTCTAGTTAAATTCCTTTGTTGTCCATTTTTGTAAAATGAGAAGATGTGTGAAGTTAAAATTTTACTAGTAGGAAAAGTTTTGTGGGTGTATTTAGGGTGAGGAGAAAAAATGTGTGATTGTAATAATTTTTTACATAGTAGATTTTCTTCTTTGGGTCTAGTGATTTTTCTCCTGGTTTGGGAGTTTTCTACTTTAATTCTTGTGTTGTTATTATTTCTCTATTTTTTTTTGTACTCTGTCAAAAGTAGATCTTAATAGGGAGAATTTGGGAGGTTCTAGATTCCCAAAAAATCGTTCTGGTTGCGATATTTGATTCTCATATTAGTGTCAAGATTTTCTCTACAATAAAAGCAGTCAAGTATCTTTACAAATACATCTGCAAAGGTCATGTTCGTGTTGCTTTAATTTAACCTCTAATCAAGACGGTCAACCTATGGATGAAATTGAACAATTCCAAACTAGTTAATGGATTGATGCACCTAAAGCCATCTAAAGGATATTTGAGTTTATTGTAAATGAAATGCATCCACAATAGTATACAATTTTTGCTTACATCCTGAAGTTCAGCATCTAGTGACTTTTATTGCAAATCAAAACTTGAAAAATCTTGTAAACTCTGATTTTCATACAAAATCAATGTTAACAATTTTTTCTTTCAACAAATCATGCATATAAAAATTTTGGAAATTTGTTGTATAAAGAATTTTCTAAGTTTTTCATTTGGAACAATCAATATAAAATTTGGACTCTTAAAAAAAAGTTATTAGCAAAATTATTGTAGCAAATCCACTTGAAGGTGAAAGCTCTTATTTACGGATATTATTATATCATATAAATGAGAAGCAAAAATATTCTGTAAAGACAATCCTCAGTAATATCATCAAGACTTTTTCAGTAGTAAGACCAAACCAAATACGATGAGTAGTGAGGTCCTTAGCTAAGCCTTGGCTAAACCTTGGACATCTTAATACCATAATGCCTTTCAAATCCTCCTAGCCATTATCCCACTACAATAATTTTTACTAAGAAGAATGCCCATGTTGTGGCAATTTCACTCAGAAAGTAATGAGTTATTTCTACAACACGTACTTGGACAATGTTCAAGGCTCTTGGCTGAGAGCAGGAGGAACTTTTAATTTATTATGAACCAAAACGATGGGTTTAATAAGTTCTTACCATTAACCATGCTCATTGAATAGAAACATTAAACTAAAAGCCCATACAAAATGAGCACCTAGGAAAAAAAGGCCGAGTCATTTATCCTTTGATCACCTCAAAACAATTAATGGTGTCATGGTTTCAACGTTTTGTGAAGTAGTTACATTGCATGGCTAATAAAAACTTAGATAATTGCGTGGAAGATTGTTTACATGATGCATCATTGTACTAAATACTATACAATTTGAGATGGTTATTTGCAAAAATCTTGATTTATTGTAACCCTACAAATCCAAGAGAACTACAGGAACATTTTGAAGAAAGTGTGTCAACTAATTATAAAAAAACTAAAAATGACTATAATATCAAAAGATAAGCTTTTCGACATATTTCTTCCACACTCGAGTCAATGAGAAAAGATATCGACATGTTTCATCTTTTAGAGGATGACATTTATCTTGATGAAGACCAACTTCATTTAGGGAGATCATCAATAATGAATTGGCTATCATAATACCTAAAGAAGATCTTCAGGTATTATGTGTGCTCCTATAATCAATTTAATATTGATTGAAGTGATAATTTTCTTTAATGTAATAGACTGTCTTCTGAATATTTCACATAGACAAGCAGGAGACATAATGCAAGGATTAGCTAAAATGCAAAATTAGGGGTATGTGATAGATAGTGATTTATCTTGACTCTATATTTTGATACTTTTGACTGTTGCGTTTGGATATTGAGAGTGTTTGTGAATAGTAGTAAAAAGTAGGTAAAATGTAATAATAAAATATTAAATAGTAATAAAAAATTAATGAATAGTAATAAAAGTAGGCAAAAAGTAATAATAAAATAGTGAATAGTAGTAGGAAATATTTGAGAATGTTTGGAAAAATTTCGTTTCCAAACAGCCTGGCCTTAATGTAATGAAATGAAGGCCAAAAAAAAAAAAAAAAAGACTTAAGTCTTATTATTACTACATGTTGGTACCATTGCCTTGAAACTTCCAAGGGTGTACAATTCTTAATGATGAAGAACAACATGCTTATGATTCAATTATACAAAAGGTTTTCCTAAATAACCAATTTCATTCTTTAGGTCCAGGCAGAACAGAAAAAAATATTTATATGCAAAGCGCTTCTTGTTGCACTAAGATCTGAATAATTTAATAGTGTGTGCAAGAGCATTATCTGGTGTTGTTGTATATATCTATTTGGAGGCCGAACAACACAAAATTTTAGATCTAATCTTGCTCACATTCTTGCATGCAAAGCTAGTTATATGTCACGAAGTCTCTATGTCAAAAAAGTAATGTTTTAGGACATCAATGATTCAGAATTATTATTTGGTGGCAAGGTTGTTGTGTTTGGTAAAGATTCTTGATAAATTTTATCTGTTGTCCTTAAAAGTACAAGAGAAAAACTAAGTGATGCAAGTGTCTCCTCCTACTTATGGCCTACATTGACAAAGATTTGGTTAACTGACAAAACGTGAGTAGGACTTGAACTAAAAATTCTCAACATATTCAATCCACTTAGGCGATGAAATATTGCAGTCACAGTTGAAGATAAGATAAAAATTCTAGATGACATGCTTATCTATTATGAAAATGGTATTATAACTTCTTTATAGAAGTTGATCGATACTATTTTTCTAACATTCATTACTCAGAAAATATGTCTGAAATATTGAATCTAGATATATTATTACAGAGCAAAAATTATATTGATGAAATAAATTTATGTTGTACTTATGCAAAAGAAAAGGTTTTCTGACGAAGTAAACAATATTACCAATTCGATGAAACAACAAATACATTTGAATAAGATATTACGGAAGACTTCTTAAATACATTGACACCAAATGGTATCCTGCCTCATGAATTACTATTTAAAAATTATCCAATTATGTTTTTTAGAAACATGAATTTTTGAGAAACATTATGCACTGGAACTCGTATGATATGGCACAACTTCAAACGCAATGTCAGTGACACTGACATTACAATTAGTTATCATAGTGGTAAAAGACTTTTTATACCAAAAACTCCATTCTTATTAAATCTTGATGAAAATAGTGGGTTTTCATTCAAGAGAACTCAACTTCCTATCAGATAAAACTTTCCAATGACAAATTAAACAGTACAAGGACAAACATTAGATTTTATTGGGATACCTATATTTACCACAACTTGTATTTCTCAGGTATAATCATCATATGTAGCATTATATATCAAGAGCTAAGATTGTTGCTTCAGTAAAAATTCTAATAAGGTCAACATCAACTGATACATCTCAACAAAATTACGCACAAAAAAAATATTGTGTACAAAGAATTATTAAACTTGGCATCTTCATGTTAATATTGTTAGGAAGATTGTTATATGAAGCATCAATGTACTAAATACCATACAGTTAGAGGTGGATATTTGCAATAAATTTGTTTTATTGTAATCCTACAATCCAAAAGAAACGTGAGAATATTTTGAAGAAAGTGTGTCAACTGATTGTAAAGAACTGAATTGAATCTATGAATATCAAAAGAGAAGTTCTACGACATATTTCTTCCACACTTGAATCAATGGAAAAAGATATCATGTTTCATCTTTTCGATGATGATATTTATTTTGATGAAGACTAACTTCAATTTAGGGAGATCAATGATGAATTAGCTATCATAATACCCGAAGAAGATCTTCTATTATCAACAATTCTTAATGATGAACATCAACAATTCTTTTATCTGCACGGCTGCAGGCATTGGAAATAAGTAGAAGTTAATGTGACTTTAGCAACTATTTTTATTACCGGTACGTGATGTTATTATTGTGCGACAAAATTTAATATTTGATGATTTTTTTTAAAAGACATAAGTTACAATATTAGATACTCTGTATTTATTTTATTTGATATATTTATATGAGTGTCTTTATGTTATTTCAATGATATACTATTTATGATATATTATATACTTTTTAATACATATGTCATATTAAACGTATTTTTTTTTTTAGATCTTTTTATTAAATTGTTCTATACTGTAGAAAAAATTGTATAGAAATAAAGAAAAATATATATATTATATTTTTAGCTTTACTTGGCCTCCAAAAACAAATTACTAGCTCCAGTACCATTGTTCATGATTATTAAAAAAAGTCCCCCATTTTCCTTTTTCCCTTTTCTATTATGTTTTTCAATCTCATTTTAGTAAAACTTTTCCTTTAAGTCCTTACGAGATCCAGATGTTAACATTGGATAAAACATTTTCAATCTACTGTTGCTTATGGCTATAAGAAGAAAGAAATCTTTCTTGGATAATCTCGTGCTATTGAGTACGTATCCATTCACAATATAATTCGGGGCCTTCTTAAAAATCTTATTATTTTCTTGTACTTTAATTTGTGTGTATTATATATATATAATATATATATATATATATATATCTAATCTTAGACTCACGAATATCTTATACATCTTTTTAACATGGGACTTTCTTTGTCACCACAACCAACAAGTGTGTTTATAATCAATTTTGTCATTCCTGATGCAGGACTATTACAAAAGTGCTAATATATGTTTTGTTTTTTAAAATCTCAAGACTAACAATTAATAATTCATCACTTTGACATACATATATTACATTTTCAGAATTTTTGTTTTTATTTTTAATATTTAATAAAAAAATCGGTGCAATACTTAATGATTTGAAGAGATAATTATAAAATGCTTGGATCATCATCGGAAATAGACAGTTCTTTCAATTTTTAGTACAATTTCTGGCGGAGAGACTCGCCGAAAATAAGCCTTTTCCTTACATATAGACGTAATCTTTGTCAAATATAGTTCATACATGCAACATTTATAAGTTACTATATCTATTTCATGCTTAATCTGCCACATCAATCAGGTAGATGTTAACCCTTTTGTTTTGTTTTGTTTTTATTTGCTTGGCTGCAGGTCTCGCAAATAAGTACAAGCATTAACCCACTCTTTGTGAAATATAATTACAGCATTCATTATATTTGCTATATATATTGCATGCTTCATCTGCCACGTCTACCACGAAAAACTATCATGCTAAAATGTAGCTTTAGCGGCTACTTATATTTTTGGTGAAGTTATTATCGTCGCAACAAAGCTAATTTACTGTTTGAGGTTTTTTTTTTTGTCAATTATAAAAATCGGAAGGAAAAATGACAACTTTCAGCAATTTTTATTCATTGCGAATAGTATCGTTGCAAATAACTATTTATGACGAAAATCCGTCACCGCAGTTGAGTTCACTGCAGAACGAGAAGTATTTGAGTTTTTTTTTGTCAATTATAAGAATCGCAGGGAAAAATGACTATTTCTGGTATTTTTATTTGCTGAAATTAGTATCATCCCAAATAATCACGGCAAAAATTTATCGCTGCAATTAGGTTATCGCATAACTAGAAGTTTTTGAGTTTTATTTTGTCAATTAAAAAAATCACAATGGAAAATGACTATTTTTGGCGACTTTCATTCATTGTGGCAATACCTTTTTTTTTAGCTGAAGTATTTCCCTACATTGGTCGGCCATCTATATTGTTGTCAACACAGGAATCGGAGGCCAATAGTGCCAAGAGTTATACAATTACAGAAGTACCCACCCATCGTGGACGGGCTCCAAATTTACGTATTTCAAGTTACTAGATCAGAAGAGATTATACTTCGGTGCCGTCCGTTGCACCATTTGCCAGGATAACTTTGAGGATGGAGGAAATCTCCAAGTGGAAGCTTGTCAACTTTTTTCCATGAGACTTGTCTGAAGTTGTGGGTGGCCCTCAATTCAAATGACAAGAAGTTTCCTCAGGGTAGGAAGAATATTATGATAGGAGAAGTCGAGGAACCATAATGCTCAATCTTTCAACCTAGCAAGCCACATTGCCCCCCCCCCCCCCCCCCCCCCCCCACCCCCAAAAATGAAAAAAAAATGTGTTGGTTTTTTATGATTTAGTAAGGTAATATTAATTTTATATTGAGTTAGCCATATAAAATTTTGTTTTAGCTTGACCCTCCTCTCTCATATATTGATTTAGCTTTACTTGACTCCCCTAAAACAAATTTCTGGCTCCTCCACTACTTGTGTCGAAGTGAAAATGTCATTATGAGATCTATTGAGCTTTTATTACAAATGAGATAATAAAATGTACTAAACCTTTTCTAAGCGGGATGGTACGCTTAGCAACACCCGCATACATAGAGTGGAGGGGTGAGAATTAATATGCTTTTCTTTGCCAAACCCAGCAGCTAAATAGAGTTTATAATATGCTTAATCCCATAAAAAAAAATGCTTAGAACATTCAGTGATTTTCATATTTGTGTGTGTGTGTATATATATATATATATATATATATATGAGGACTATTACATACACAAATTGATTTGACTTTATGTAGTTCGTTAGATTTACTTCATAATAAAAATAATTTTATAATCTAATAGATCACATCAAGCCATATTAGTTTGTATGGTTGCCTTTGTATAATTACTTTGTGGCTACAATATTTATCTCTCTCTATAAATATATATATATATATATATATATATATTTATAACACATACATATATATACTAGTAGTAAAGCAATGTCCAAGGTAGAAGTTTCCAGAACCAAGTCATCTAGAAAATATATATGAGAGGATAAATTAGGTAGTAAATAACCTATGTGGCACTGTTGTTTGAGTTGATATATGTTTGTGCCAAGTTGAACTATCTATTTTTTTGTGATGTTTCTTTGGCAATATTTTTCAAGAATAGGTGATACTGATGCTCATTGATGACGTGAGTTTAATATTATATATATAAAAGAATAATCAAATTTTAAAAAATTGAAGGTTCAAAAGAATTTAAATGGAAATATCACTTTATTATATAAGTAGTTGTTTTGATTTGTGATAGTTTTACAAGTTAAAGTAATTGAAATGTTATGTTACCTCACCAGTGTACGTGGTTCATAAAATCAATTGCTGAACAACTTAGTGTTAAGATATAAAATAAATAATAAAATTTACATCTTCTTATCAGTTTAAACTTTTAGGATAAGTGATAATTTCACATGGTATTAGAGAATAGGTCTTGAGTTCGAACCCTGACTCTATATTTTATCTCATTTAATTAAATATTCCACTTGTTGGATATCCTGATCAAGAAGAAGTCTGATCCAAAAGTGAGGGGGAGTGTTAAGATATAAAATAAATAATAAAATTTACATCTTTTCATCAGTTTAAAATTTTGGAACAAGTGGTGATTTCACACCTAATACTTCCTCCTGCAATTGCACCAAATATGACTACAACTAATTGTCTTGTATCATCATCGACTTTAACATATGCTCGACAACTATTAGCAAAAAATATTGCTGCGTTAGGATAGAAAGAAGATATATGTTACATTTTTAAGTGAGTGGTAAAAACTAAAAGTTTAGATAAGAAGTATATACCAGCATTATGCAATGGTTATACTTCCAATGATAACCCTAGAATATTTCATTGTATTCACAACCGATCCTTTATTACATCCAATACATGTGAAAAAATAGTTGGTGGAGGTCAAGCACTTTCATCTTTCCTTTTACCCAAAAGTTTGGTTTCTACGTCATATTTATAATAAATATAAAATCAAGTTATTGTAAATATTGTTTAGTTAGGAAAGTATTGTACTTAGAAGAAAATGGATGGATCTTTTATGATTACATCATAAAATGTACTGCTGTTAAGAATATAATTTTATCGTAATGGGTTATGGACTTTTGAGCAGTTTTGCGGATGAACAGGCCTAGTTTTGCAACATCAGAAATATTGGTTAGTGGATAGGACACAATGACTGGAGGCAGGTGCATGCGATGGCATAATTCTTGGCACTATTGGCCTCCAACTCCTGTGTCGACATCAGTATAGATGGCCGGACAAAGCATTACCACAACGAACTAAAATCATAAAAAAATAGTCATTTTTCTTGACGATTTTTATAATTGACACAAAAGAACTCAAGCACTTCTCGTTCTATGATAAACTCAATTGCAGCGACAAATTTCCTACGTAAATAGTATTATTTGGGATAATATTATTGTTGGAAGTAGTTATCTTTCTCGACAATTTTTATATTTGACACAAAAATACTCAAACCGTTCTCGTTCTGTAGTGAACTTTATTGCGGCAACGAATTTTCACCGTAAATAATATTATTTGCGATGATACTATTTGTGACAAATAAAAATAGTCAAAAATAGTCATTTTTCCTTAGTGCTGTAATTTATAATTGGCACAAAAAATAATTCAACACAGTAAATTCACTTTGTCGCGGCAATAATAACTACATTCTCTTGTACGTACTTATTTGCAATACCTGCAGCCGAGCAGATAAAAACAAGACAAAAGGACTAGTGGATTACAGGTCATGGTAGACATGGCAATTAAGCATCAAATAATGTCAAACTTTTTAACATATTTACTATATATGAATCAAATTACGATTAATGTCTGTACTTATATTTGACTCCTAGGTTCAGTGGCGGAGTAGGAATTTACTTTAGGGAGGGCTAAATAAAACTAAAATAATATATAAGACGTATTTTATTTATTTTAAATCAAATTAAATTTTGTGGAAGGAGCTAGGATAATTTTTAGAGAGAGGGTCAATAAAAGATAAAATTAATATTACCCTACTAAATCATAAAAAAACCAACGTATATATATTTGTTTTCTGTTTTTTTTGAGAGAGAAGGGGGGGGGGGCACGGGAATGTAAAATTTTTTAACATATCTTTGAAAATCAAAGAGCTATCTTTCATTAAGATACATATATATATATATATATATATATATATATATATTGAGCTATCTTTCGTTAAGATATGAAAGCATGTTTGCATATCATGTGAAGAAAATAATTGAAGAAGCTGATCACAAGTCTCTGTGAGTTATTTTCTCTCCAAAACAAAGTTTTGGTTCATTTTAAAGTAGACTATCCTATTCTAACCAGGTTCAGACTGCTCCATTTGGGCTAATTAATTTGTATGATTTTTGACTGTGTATGTTCGATGGACATGCCTTGGTTTTGATCAAAATTTTGAGTCTCAACTCAGAAAAGAAAGCACTTCTAATTATTATAAAATGAAAAATAAGATTGAGTCGTAGGGCGGCATCCTTGATATGAAAGAGTTTTGATTCACAAAGAGAGATTTTTTTTTTTTTTTAAGAGAACTTTTTAACAACTTAAATTATATACCTATAAAAAATAATAAGTTTATTCTAGGGTGGAACCGTGGAATTGTTAATTGAATTTTCAAATAAAAACAATAAGGAAAAAAGAGATACTATTGTCAATTGATGTGTTCGCCCCTCTAGGTAAAAAGAAGTAAAGATGGAATGTGACCAGAAGTACCTACAAAATTTGGGAGATTAGGTGCTATCATACCGCTACGAACCGTGAAGGAAGTTAAATTGTGTTTTCTATCCTTTCATCACGGAATAACTCAAAATCCTAAGACACTTTAACAATATTATTTTTGTAACACATCGTATTATCAATTATATTTTAAATCATTTAAATATATATTTTTTTTTGGTTCATCTTAAATACATTATTAACTACAGTTCAATTTGAAATATTACTATATCTTTTTATATATTAGGGCAATTGCACAATCCCTCCCTTGCCAAAATGTTTATTGTGAGTTCTCTTACCAATAGTAAGAAATAAGAATGGAAAATTTTAAGCAATTTTTTCCCTCTTGAAAAACGTTACCAAATTATGAGGGCCATAACATAAACCACCATCTAAAAATCCAGTCTCTAAAAGCACAAACCTAACACTGGTGTGGTGGGCCATAATATATATATATATATATATATCCTTATTATATATATATAAGGATATATCTCAATAAAAACTGGTGTGGTGTAGTCCAAAAAGTGTGCAAATATAAAACCACAATCACTGTAAGGTTAAGAGGATCAAATCAAATGTTCGATAACCAGACAGCCAAAACCATAACAAAAAGGCGATCAAACTCCAATGGGATTCACCCAAAAATGTCGAAAGAAAAAACCTCACAGGAATATAAAAAAGCATTACAAGGCCAATAGGTAACTCTACTTTGCTCAACGATCACATAACTTATTTATAGCTTGTCTTCGAACTCGGAAAGTGGGGTCATCTGCTCCTTCAATCCCTTCCTCTTGCGAATGTCTGTTACAAGCTGCGCAGCCTGTGATCCAGCTTCCAATGGATCGGATGACATCATGTCCCAGTGATCAAACACACATTGAGGGAAAGCTTGCCCTGAGGTTGCAGCCCTCAAAGTGCTTGAGAATCCAAAGGATTCAATGACAGGCAGGTATGCCTTGATGTTGTAAAGAGGGGTACCAGGCCTCTGGATTTCCTCAAACACATGCCCACGTTTCTGGTTAAGAACACTGTAGATACCACCAAGTGCCTGTTCAGGAGCTTGGATCTCCACCATGTACACTGGTTCAAGAAGCCTGGGTTTGGCAGTTATCTGGGAAGCATATATAACCCTTCTAGCAGTTGGAATCACCTGACCACCACCTCTGTGGATGGCATCGGCGTGAAGAACCACATCACATACTTCAAAGCAGATACCTCTCATGTTTTCTTCAGCCAATGCACCTTCCTTAGAAGCCCACTGAAATCCGGCCACAACAGAATCCTTAATTTCATTCAGGTATTGAACTCCCTTACACATATCCACTACCATATTAGGGCCAGTAGTCTCCGGGCCAAAACACCAAATTTTCTTTGCAAGATCCTTATCCCAACCAAACTCCTCCGACAAGATTTTGGAACGAACTTTAGGATCATCCCTTGGACCGATACGACCATCATCAATAGCCTCTGCAAGACCCTCTTCCAAGGGGCGTGCTTCCATGTACAAACGGTTGTGCTTGTTGGGTGACTTGCTCATCACGGTACGGGAAGACTTCTCAAGGACTGTCTCACGGAAGGATACAACAGGGTCAGACTTAATAATCTCTGCACCACCCATGAAATCATCCTGCAAATCCTTCAAACAGATCTCAAGGTGCAGTTCTCCAGCACCAGCAATGATGTGCTCTCCGGACTCTTCAATAGAACAGACGACCATAGGGTCCGACTTTGCCAAACGTTTCAGTCCTTCAACAAGCTTGGGAAGATCAGATGCAACCTTGCATTGAACAGCCACACGCACGACAGGGGACACAGAGAACTTCATGGCACGGATTGGGTGTGCATCAACTTCCTTCTCATTTGTCAAAGTAGCATTCTTGGTGATATACTGATCCAACCCAACCAAGGCGACCGTATTACCGCAAGGCACGTCCTCTACTGTTTCCTGCTTCTTCCCCATCCAGATAACAGTTCTCTGCACGCTCTTAACATACAAGTCCTTCTTTTCCCCGGGCACAAAGTTGGGACCCATAATTCTAACTTTCAGCCCAGTCGAGACCTTACCAGCAAACACCCGACCAAAGGCAAAGAACCTACCCTTGTCAGATGCAGGAATCATTTTTGATACATAGAGCATTAGAGGGCCCTCCGGATCACAGTTTCTGATAGCATTAGCATAAATATCATCGAGGGGACCCTCATACAAGTTTTCAACACGATACCTTTGGGCCGTGCTAGGAGACGGCAGGTGAAATATCATCATTTCCAACAGGGCACTACTAGCTGGCAGCCAGGTCTGCATGACACGTTTCATCAATGCCTTTCCCATTAAATCCTTCTCGTCTGACTTCATGGTGACACCAAGCTTCTGCAACATTGGCCACAGCTTGTCCTTCTGGTCATTCATGCAAGTGTTGATTATCTGCTTGATGGGTTCATAGCAGAACTGAACAAATCCACGCTTGCAGGTAGGAGACCCAGTGTTCTTGGTGGTCCATTTCTTTGTAGCTGGGTCAAAGTAATTTTCACCCCAGAGCCGTTCCATCATCTTCGCCTCATCCACTCCAAATTTAGACGCATACATCTTGGCAAAATTTGTCAGAGTAAAAGCCCAACCGTGCAAACCAGCAGAGAAGGCAACTGTCCCCTTCTCAGGATAAACCTGAACATCACCGAGGAGGGGATCTTCATATGTGGCCATGATGACATTTGCATTCTCAATAACCCTCTGGAATGTTTGGTAAGCCTCCTCTCCATCAACCTGGAGCTCAAGGAAACACCTGTCCATTTTGTTAACAGTCAAGACAGGCCTAATCCTTTCTCCCAAGGCCTGTCTCAGCACGGTTTCTGTCTGGACACAGACACCTTCAACACAATCAACCACCACAAGTGCACCATCAGTTATGCGAAGAGCAGCTGTGACCTCAGATGAGAAGTCAACGTGCCCAGGAGAGTCAATGAGATTGATGAGGTATTCATTCCCATTCCGTTCCCCCTTGTAGCTCTTCAGAGACGCATCACTCATCTCATAATAGAGAGAAATACCAGTAGATTTAATTGTGATGCCACGTTCTGCCTCATCGGCACGGGTATCTGTCATCCGGACATCACCCGCAACTTCTTGTGCAATGATACCAGCAGCAGCCACGAGAGAATCAGTAAGTGTAGACTTACCTGAAATTTTATTTTATTAAATACGTCATTAGACCTTGAGCAACAGAATGTTAGACATAACATTATTTCAGTTACATGTGAAACAAGAAAATAGTCATAAAACAAAAGCTTCATTTCCCTTTTTTGTGGGATGTGCCAGGCCTGTGCAGTAAAGCAATGCGTGGGCAGTGCCCAAGGGCCACAGCAACAAGCTACCGTGGCAGGCATCCCTTTTTTCGTTAAGTGCCATGTGGCCAAATGGACCACGTATAAGATAATGAACTGATAAGAAGAAGAGCTAGAAGCAGCATTATCTGGATAACAAAGCAATAATATTGCATAATAAGTGTTCAAGTCAAACCATATATTCCAAGAATAAGCAGTTAGGTAACAAAAACATGTATCACCACCAAACACAGTTGAACATCACAATTGTTATATAGACACCTAAGATTTAAAGAAAACAGCAAAAGGACAAAAAATTAAAAAAGAGGGCAAAAGCAACATCTCCATTGACTCTAATGGAGGTAAAAACCTCCCACCTATGCATACTGCAATCAACAATTATGATGCCCACTACAAAAAATCAGTCCTCTATAAGAGCATCATCATATAGACAGAATATAAACTTGCATGGACAATCCATTTAAAAACTGAAGTAATTCATTGAAAAAAAATCTGTAGTGAGCCAAAAGTTCCATAGAAAATCATACCATGATCAACATGCGCAATAACAGACATATTACGGATGTTGTGTTTGTAGTCCATGATCCTCCGGAGCTCATCAGCGGTGAACTTCACCTGCAAATATCAAAATGGTTTCTGATTAACCATCAACAGGAAAGAAGAGAAAAATCAGCAAACAAGGAAGCCAATATAAAATATAAATCACGTACCATCTTGGCTAGCTTTAAATGGCAAGAGAATGAACGAAGGTTGCACAGAGGACTTCCTCCAAGAATTAAATTAACACCTGCCCAAGAAACCAATAATTTATTCACACTTGCCAATGAAAACAGAAGAAAGGATCGATGGTCAACCCATATTCCATTCTATTTCAAAATCTATAGTCACAATTTATAGCACGAGAAACACATTGCTGAGAGTAAGGAGCACAACAGGCTTAAAAATCATAGTCATCACTGATATCAGCTCAAATCAGACATCACTGTCATCAGTCACCGATCAAACAGCAATAAGATACCGAAGCCTCTCACAACAGCTATATTTGTTTAAAAAAATATCACCCACCCACCTAGGCACTCTTTAGTGAGGTACGCCAAAATATAACAAAAAGTTCAATGGTATAATAATTCTAAAGAAACACGTAATAATGATATAGTCCCTTATATACACTTACAGCCAAATATCTAATAAAACATATATATTTCCATGTATGTTTATAGATTTTTCAAGCACAACTAGCCATCGTGTGAAACAAAAATATATATCATATGTATACACCCAACACGTATGAAGATTATCCAAACCTCGCTATAATTCATCCACTTTATTTATCATTGAAACCAAGACTAGAAATCTAGAATTAAAAACCCAGATTTCGAAATGAACAAGACATAGAAAACAAGAAAAGATACAAAAGAGGCTCCGTCAGGGAAACGGCGTGAAAAAATCTGCTCTGCAGGTAAGGACCGAGGAGGAGATTGACGAACCTGAGCTGTGGGTGCAGACGACTCAGATGCAAGTGGGGCGCGACACATAGGGCTAGATATACCAAACCCTGTGGTCGACAACACTCTCGCTAGGAACTAGGGTTTCTCCGACTTGCTACGTGATCCAGGGCTGGGCCGGATTAGGCCCGCTTTCTCCGACTTTATGTGATCCAGGCCCATTATTTTATGGACATTGCTACGTGTCCCGATTTTGGGATTCCTATAGGATCTCGATTTCTTTTTTTTTTTAAATATTTTTTACATAATTTTTAATTAATTATTTTTAAAAAATTTTGTGATTTTTTTTTATATTTTAAAAAAATATTTGAAGATGTTGTAAAATTATATAAAAAAAAATATTTTTTTACATGATTTTTTTAACATCTTAAAACATTTTTTAAAAATACAAAAAGATTACAATATTATTTAAAAACATTTAATTAAACTCATGTAAATTTAAAAAAAATATATCAAAATCCCATAAGAATCTCAAAATAGGAAAGAATAGCATTTTTCTTATTTTATTTCTTGCAATGGTCCGGTGAGAGAGGAAAATAGATAATCTGCATAGAGGAATGGGAATAAGATTCCTAAACATATTTTAGTTTCAAACGCTACTGTTTAACCCCAAAAGAAAAAAAAAATGATAATTTAGAATGAGAGAGAAAAATAGTAAGCCATAAATTAGGGGAAGGCAACTATCAATTTCAAGAGTTTAGAACAACCAAAAAGAAATAAAATATTAAAGAGTAATATAAGAGATGGTCAGCCATGAACCCCTGGGTGTGATGAAGAATAAAAGAAAAAAAATAAAAGAGCAATGCATTTTGCTTGTGTTTTTTAGAGATTGAAGGAAAGAAAGAGTTATGGGTTATAGAAGTTTGTTGTAAGACGGAGCTAGTCAGGTTGTGGATGTTGAAGTGTTATTTTTTTTAAATAGTAAAAAATTGAGTTGATTAAGTGAATTTTATAGGATTTATTTAGATGAGTTTAAAATATATTTAGATGATTAGATGGATTTATATATATATTTATGAGGTGTTGGAAAATTTGTGGGGTTTGAAAATTGTTCATTAATAATGATAGCAAGTTTTGTCTCTCACGCACGTGTGAATTGTAGAAAAATAAAAATAAAAAGTGTAGCGTATGCTGCACACACACAAGGAGAAAGAGAAAAAAGTCAACAAATCAAATATTTTATTGAAAAACTAAAAAATTGACGTTCCTCTAATTAGCTTTTGTTGTAAAATTAAATAAATAAACTACTATTGTAAGAGAGAAATATATAAGAAATTTTCTGAAACTCTTAAGAACTGAAATTTTATTTCTCTCTTTATATTTTCTTATGAATTTCATTACAACTGAAGCCCCTATTTATAGGTTTTGAAATTACTATGCAAGTTACTATGTAAGTCACTATACAAATCACTATGCAGGATTTAAAATAATAGTGGTGGGGTCATTCACATAATTTTAGTGGTGGGATAGGGGGCGACAGCCGTTGCACTAATTTGCTTCGTTCGTTTCATTACACTCCCCCTTAAATGACCACCCATAAATAATCTGACTCGTTAAAACCTTGCCAAGGAAAAACCCAGTGGGAAGAAAAACCAATGGCGAAAAAAAAAGAGTACAGTCTTTTTATGTATCCACAAGTGCTTTAAGATTGCCTCATTAAAACCTTGCAGAGGAAAACCCAGTGGGACAAAATCTCAGCGAAGGAAAAAGAGTACAATCAGCGCAAGTCTTTTACTCCCCCTGAAAAGTGCATGACTATAGATCTTTGAGTTTTCGCATTCCAATGTTATGCACAATCTTCTTGAATGTCGAAGTTGGTAACGCTTTTGTGAATAAATCTGCCAGATTATCACTAAATCGTATCTGCTTGACATCAATTTCACATTTTTCTTGAAGTTCATGAGTATAAAAGAATTTAGGTGAAATATGTTTGGTTCTGTCACCTTTGATATATCCTCCTCTGATTTGAGTGATACGAGCAGTATTATCTTCATATAAAATTGTTGGGCTATTATTGATCATGGGAAGCCCACACTTTTCCTGGATATGTTAAATAACTGATTTCAGCCAAATACACTCTCGACTTGCTTCATGAATAACAATGATCTCTGAGTGATTTGAAGAAGTAGCAGATAGTGTCTGCTTAACAGATCTTCATGATATGGCAGTATCTCTATAAGTGAATAAATATTTAGTTTGAGATCTACCTCTGTGTGGGTCTGAAAGATAACCTGTATCTGCATACCCAATCAATTGTGGATTTGATCCACGTTGATAAAATAATCACATATCAACTGTACCATGAAAGTAACGAAGGACATGTTTAATGCCATTCCAATGCCTTCGAGTTGGTGTAGAACTATATCTTGCAAGCAGATTAACTGAGAATGTAATATCTGGTCAAGTGCAATTTGCAAGATACATCAAAGCTCCAATTGCACTGAGATATGGTACTTCAGGACCAAGAATTTCTTCATCGTCATCACAAGGACGGAATGGATCATTCTTCACATCAAGTGTTTGAACAATCATTGGAGTACTCAGAAGATGAGATTTGTCCATATAAAAATGCTTTAGGACTTTCTCAGTATACATTGACTGATGAATAAAAATTCCATTTGGCAAGTGCTCGAGCTGCAGGCCGAGACAAAGTTTTGTTTTGCCAAGATCTTTTATTTCAAATTCATTCTTTAAATATATAGCGGTTTTTGAGATCTCATCAAAAGTTCCCACAATATTTAAATCATCAACATAAACCGCAATAATGACAAATCCGAATTCTGATTTCTTAATAAAAACACATGAGTATATAGGATTATTCTCAAATCCTTCTTTCAATAGATATTCGTTTAAGCGATTATACCACATGCGTCCGGATTGTTTTAACCTATAAAAAGATCTTTGTATTCTGATTGAGTACATATTTCTAGATGTACTTGTAGATGCTTCAGGTATTTTATATCCTTTAGGAATTTTCATATATATGTCATGGTCTAAGAATCCATATAAATATGCAGTGACCACATCCATCAATCGCATTTCTAATCTTTTTGTAACATCCAGACTAATCAAAAATCTAAATGTGATTGCATCTATAACGGGAGAATATGTTTTTTCATAATCAATCTCAAGTTTCTGCAGGAAACCTTGTGCGACAAGCCTTGTTTTGTACCGCACAATTTCATTTTTCTCACTATATTTTCGTACAAATTGAGATGAGTTAAGATGAGTTGAGATGAGTTGTAAATCTAAACTGGGTCTTAGTCTCCTAAAATCCGATCATTCACACTTGGAGTGGGATCTTCTGTTTGTGTGTCAAAGGTGGACCCCTAATCTGTCTACCTCCTCACCTAAATGGGCACATAATATTATTTCTAGGCCCAAAAAATTCAGGAACACATTTTGGGTTTATTCCCTGATCTTTTTGGGCCTAGAATTCGTTGTAATTTGAAGACTTCTAACTTAAAAAATTTATTTGCCATTTTTTTTTGGAAAAACATTTATATAAGATATTACAATAATAGCAATTAAAAACTTAGTAACTTCTTAGTAGTAACTAATAATCTAAACTATTACAATAATACAAATTAATCTAAAACTATTACTAATCGTGATATAATTAAATGAATAATAAAAATATAATGAAATAATAAATTCTAGCAAGATTACAATTGACTTATAACATCATTTCACATTGGCTTTAATATTAGAATTTGGGATGGTCATGATGGTGGGAAATTGAGTATTCTTGTGCTATGAGACTAAGATAACCTGAAACATTAATAAGAAAACAAATCATAATTACAAACAAGAAACAAAAATTATAAATACAAACATTATATAGATATGTACCAATTACAAACACTAAAAGTACTATCCATGATGAGATAATTGAGATTATGATTGGGCATATGAGAGTAATTGGTAAGACTTTAAAGCTGAAAAAAATACAAGAAAAAAATTAGAATTACAACCATTATATAAATACTAAAATTAGTTCAGGTAAGAATTATACAAACCAATGGCAATGGTTGATCTAATACACACAAAGTCATATTATGGCTGATTGAGATGTACCCTCATGTGTTTCTGTTGTTTCTACAACAATTAAATTTGAAATCGATCGATTAAACGAATAGAAATAAATTAAAATAATAAAAAAAGTAAATAAATTAAATAAGAGTGATTACTGAATTTATGCTGATCACAGCCCTCCTCATCAGTCTCCTCAAAGTCTCTCACATCGAGAATATGAATCGACTTCCCCTTGATCCAATTATGAGTTTAGGAGGTAATGAATTTCAGAATGGATCTAACATGTACCCTTCAGTGCTAAAGGTTTGAAGCTACGATACTAATGGATCCAATATGCACCATCTGCTGTGGATATGGCAATTAAATTTGAAATCGATCGATTAAACGAATAGAAATAAATTAAAATAATAAAAAAAGTAAATAAATTAAATAAGAGTGATTACTGAATTCAGGCTAATCACAGCCCTCCTCATCAGTTTCCTCAAAGTCTCTCACATCGAGAATATGAATCGACTTCCCCTTGATCCAATTATAAGTTTAGGAGGTAATGAATTTCAGAATGGATCCAACATGTACCCTTCAGTGCTAAAGGTTTGAAGCTACGATACTAATGGATCCAATATGCACCATCTGCTGTGAATATTGCATATTGCTAGATGCATACTACGTGCATTGAATCTTTAATTATCATGAACAAGGCATGTAACTTTGTGTTGCATGTCTCGACGCTTTAAATATTTGTTTGATTCCAAGTAGAATCTAAAGGCATCACACCACCAATGCAAGGTTTGTGGAGGATGTTTTCCCTTGCCATGGGTGTCCTTCACTATCCAAGTTAGCCCAAAATAGTGATTGATAGAAAAGCCAAGAGCCACTTCACTGCCACCCTTTACATGGAAGTTTCCTTAATTGAAAATCATATGCTGTAGCACATGGTATTATCTACGACTTTTGCTAACACTACATCACCCAAATTCTTACTAACACACACCTTTCACCCCTCCAAAAGTATATGTCTCATCTTTGTACATTTCACTGGCCCTTGGTCAATTTTGAAAGATTTTCTTGGAGAATATCCAATGGCACTCTCATACAGCTTTTTGGCCTTTCTAAGTAGGTTTTTTTGAAGTTGTTGGAAGTAGATTCTCACAATGATCTCTCACATAAGTATTTCCCTTTAGTCTAATTTTTGTTGGTATATTTTGTGTAATTTTTCATGAACTTTGGAAGGGTGAAAGGTCATTTAAGAATGTAGGCTATAGTCTCGACAATAAACGGGACATTATATTTTTTTATTTGTTGAAGTTGTTCTAGACAAGATTTTGGTATGATATTTTTATGGTTAATATTTAACATGCTAATATACAAGTTTAATGAAGATTTGTTGCATCTTGAAAAATTTTAACAAGCAATTGGATTAGATCTAAAAAATTAAAAACTAGGAGTATGAGATCTATTTTGAGAAAGTTTGGGACTTTTGTTATGACAACATGTTCTAATGACTTTAATATTGCATATTTCAGTTTTAGCATGAGAGATAAGGTTTGAAAGAACTGCAACAAAAATAAAGAATTTAGCACTTTCCATGTTTGGGCCTATACTTGTTTTATATGGTTGTGTTCTGTTTTAAAATTTTCTAATTATAGATTTAGATTTGGGACAAAATTGACATACAAAATATGAATTTTATTGAGTTTTAGAGTTGGGATTAAAGTCCTTCAATTAAGATAAAATGGTAATTTTCCTATACATGGATGGGTAAAACGATAATTTTACTTTAATTTAGCATTTATATGTTTTTAAGTTTGTTAGTAAGGAGTTTCTAATGTTTTAAAATGTCTCCTTATAGTTTTCCATTAATTCGCACATTTTATTTGTCATGTAACACTTATAACAAATATGCAAAAGTCGTTCAACAATAAACAATATCAGTCAAGCTGACTCATAGTAAACACACAAAAGTTGTTCAAAATGAAATATCAACACGAAAATAATTATTTTGCAACGATATTTACTGATGCTAAAGTAGGATAACTTTGACGCAAAAATACTCCAATGGTAGGAAAATGCCCTATTTATTAGAAATTGCACATATCGCACATTCTAGAGAGAGGAAAAATTATGTATTGATAAAAATGAGATTTATAAATATCGAGCTGTACAGTATACCTTTATATACAAACTCAAAATGAGAGCTAACTAATTAGATCAACAACTTAGCTGACTTAGAGTTATAGAAATAGAAAAAATACTCTGAATATAAATGTACACGTGTAAGACTAACATTACAGTCGAAAAGTAAAACTTATACAATTTAATACTCCCCCTTGAGATGGACTATAAATGTTTAATAGTCTCATCTTGTCTAAGAGATGATTAAATTGATATAAACCAAGTGACTTAGTCAAAATATCAGCTATCTGTTGTCCATATTTCACATGAAACAACTTGATGTCTCCTGCTTGTAACCTTTTTCTGACTATATGACAGTCTAATTCTATGTGTTTTGTCCTTTCATGGTCACCAGATTAGAGGATATGTGTATTGCTGCTTGAGAATCATAGTAGATGAGGGCAGGTTTTAAAAGTATAATTCCAAAATCTGATAACGATTTTTTTAGCCAAATTAATTCACAAACTTCTGCAGCCAAAGCCCTATATTCTGACTCAGCATACGATCTTGAAACTGTGTATTGTTTTTTAGATTTCCAGCTCACCAAATTATCTCCCAAGAACACTGTGTAACCAATGACAGACTTTCGAGTATCTGGGAAGGCTGCCCAGTCGGAATCTGTGTAAATTTTCAGTTAAAAGTCAACTGAAGATGATGAGAAGAACAAACCCAAACCAATTGTGGATTTGATGTATTGAACAACTCTATGGGTTGCTGCCATATGTGACTGCATTGGTTTATGCATATATTGACTCAGTTTTTGCACAGAAAAAGCTATATCTAGTCTGGTTATAGTTAGGTAGACTAATCTGCCAACTAATCTCCTAAACTGAGAATGATTCTTCAACTCTTCACCACTGTCAGCATTGAGATGTAAATTTTGCTCCATTGGTATGTTTGTTGGTTTACAACCAGTTAAACCACAGTCTTCTATAATATCTAGGGAATACTTTCTTTGACAAAGATGGATCCCTTTAGAAGACCTAGCTGCTTCTAGCCCCAAGAAGTATTTTAAAAGACCTCAATCCTTTAATTTGAAACGAGTACTCAAGAAAGCTTTTAGAGAGTCTATGGCTGTTTCATCATTGCTTGACACTAAAATATCATCAACATAGACTAAAAGCATAACAACTGAAGTCCCTTCATGTTTGCTGAAAAGGGAATAGTCAGATTTTGACTGAGTAAAGCCATTGGCCAATAATGTGGAAGAAAATTTTTCAAACCATTGTCTTGGGGCTTGTTTTAAGCTATACTATACAAAGATTTCTTGAGTTTACAAACTAGTTGTGTCTCCCCTTGCTGTCAAAACCAGAAAGAAGTGTCGTGTACACCTCATCTTGAAGATCACCATTTAAAAAAGCATTATCCACATATAATTGATCGATAAATTAATGTTTGACAGCAGCTATAGAAAGAAATACCCTAACTGTAGTCAGTTTAGCTACTAGACTAAAAGGCTCATAGTAGTCAAAGCCCTCCAATTGAGTGTATCCCTTAGTAACTAGCCGAGCCTTACATATTTATACACTGTCATCAGACTTCAATTTCAACTTATATACCCATTTACAATCCACTAGTTATTTACCATCAGGTAAAGGGACCAAGTCTCATGTCCCATTCTGCTCTAAGGCAGAAATTTCAGCCTTCATAGCTGCCCTCCATTCAGGGTATAGAATAACTTGTGAATAAGTCTTTGGCTCAATAATAGTAGAGGTAGCAAGAACAAAAACCTTATGAGAATGTGACAATCTGTCATAGGACAGATACTTGCAGATGGGATATGAAGTACTGACAACCTGCAACTTGTTGATCAGAAAGATGGGGTGAACTCAAAGTAACTTGCTGGCAATGATATGATTGCAAATAGGTAGGAGAGTGTTTAGATCTGGTGGATCTTCTGGGAGAAACATTTTGGAAAATTGATGAAGAAAGTCCACTGTCAAAAATATTATCTGAAAGTGGGACAGATGCTGGAGCCGAATTTTCAGAATTAAGCAGAATTTGGTAAAGAGTAATTTGGAAAATTGTGCTTAGAAGGAAAAAATAAGGAATCTGGGACAGACATGAGTGTTGATGAAGAAGTTTCAAATGAAAATTCATCTTCATGGAATACTACATCTCTAGAGATGTAGCAAGTCTGAGTTTCTAGATTAAGTAGCTTATAACCCTTGACACCAAAGGGATATCCCAGAAAAACAGACTTTATAGCTCTTAGAGAAAATTTTGAACGATTATGAGAGAGTGTTGAGCCAAAATATAGACAGCCAAACACTCTTAGATGTGAAAAAGAATGTAGTTTTTGATATAAAAGCTCAAAAAGAGTTTTATTCAAGAAAATTGGATTAGGAGTTCGATTAATGAGGTAAATAGAAGTAAAGATACTATCACCCCAATAGCAAACAAGAATCTTAGCATGAAAAAGGAGAGACCTTGCCACATTGAGGATATGTTGGTGCTTACGCTCTATAACAAAATTTTATTGTGGAGTGGCAATACAACTCAATTGGTGAAGGACTTCCTTTAGAAGCATAAAATGCTTTTAAAGCAAATTTAGGTCCATTGTCAGACCTGAGTACTTTGATTTTAGTATTAAACTGTGTTTCAACATGAACAAAGAAAGACTGCAGTAAATAAGCAGTTTCAAATTTATTTTTCATGAGATATACTCAGGTAGCTCGAGAGTAATCATCAACTATTGAGAGAAAATATCTAAAACCACCATGAGTAGAGACTGCCATAGGTCCCCATATATCACAATGCACTAAATCAAAAGAAGCTGGGCACTTATGATTTCCAACAAGAAATGACAAACGTTTCTATTTAGCAAGAGGACATGTAGTATATGACTCAAATTTAGAGTTGGAAATATGAATGCTTTTATTCAAGAGTTGAAACCTAGAATGAGAGGGATGTCCTAATCTAAAATGCCATAATGCTACATTAGATTGAACAGGAAAAAAAAAGTACGGATAGGAGATTTCCTGGAATTGGCAGAAGATGTAGGAATGCACAGCTTGTAGAGGCCATCTTGTAATTCACCCATCCTAATCATCTTCCAAGTTGTTAGATCCTACAAGAAACATTGAGCAGCTTTGATGATCAAACAACAGTCAAGTAATTGTGTCAATTTGCTCATGGATAGCAGATTAAATGAGAAACTAGGTATACATAAAAATTGGTGAGAGTTAGAGGAGAGAGAACAATATCACCAATGTGTATAACCTCTGCACATGTACCATTTGGCAGCTTAACTGATCTTGAAATCATGGTAGGACTGTTGATATAAAAACAGGTAGAGTTAACCATATGTTCTGAAGCTCCACTATCAATTATCCATGATGTCAAATATTCTGAATTGGTAGCAAGACAAGCAGGTTGGTGACTACCTGAAAAATTTGGAACAAGTGCCATGTTGACTGAAGGATTGACAGGAGATGATGTTGGCTTTAACAGAGCCAGCAATTGGTGACATTGATCCACTGTCAACGGCAGAGTAGCTGAGTTTTCAGTAGATACAACTGAATGAGCAAAGAGAGCAACAAACTTTGGTTTATCTTGAAACTTATAGTTTGGAGGATAACCACGTAGTTTGTAACATTTGTCAAATGTGTGTTCAATAAGTCCACAGTGACTACAAGTAACTTTGTTACTAGGTGCAGTTTTATAATTCTTCACAGAATCATCAGGCTTAACTACTAAGGCAACTGACTCTACAAAAACAACATGAGTATGCCTTTGACTAATAAGCTTTTGACGTTCCTCTTGAATGACAAGGGAAAAAACTTTGTTAATTGATGGTAAGGGGTCCATCATCAAAATTTGACCCCTTACATCACTAAAGTCCTTAGTGAGGCCCATCAAGAACGTCATGACATAGTTCTGATGATGATAGGCAGAAAAGTACTAAAGGAATTACACTTACATCCTCGACACATACAAACAGGCAGGGGCTGATAATTCAGTAATTTGTCCCAAAAAACCTTTAAATTAGTGAAATAAGTGCTAACATCGTGTTGATCTTGACATAAAGCAAAAATTGCAGACTGAAGTTCAAAGATACGAGGTCCATTACCTTAAGAGAACCTTTCCTTTAATCAAGCCACATAGCTTTCAAAGAATTAACGTATATGATAGTTTGAGCAATCTTTGAAGACACAGAATTACGTAGCCAAGATAGAACGATAGTATCACACTTACTCCAAGAGGAGAACAGAGGAACGTTCTGATTTGGAGCCGAGATGGAACTATCAATGAAGCCAAGCTTATTCTGAGCCTTCAATGAGAGAAACATGGATCGCGACCACGAGTGATAGTTGTTGGAGGTGAGTTTCTCACTAACTAAGACAACGCTAGGATGATCGGCATTTGTTAGATAGTAAGGAATATAGGGAAAGAATTCAACATTTTCATCGGAAATGAAATAGGAAGAAGAGGATTTCTTAGGCATGATCAAAGAGAAAAAGAGAATCACGAAGAATTTTTTAGGTATGATCGAAGGAAAGGGGAATCACAGTGAAACCCTAATTTCTTCTGATACCATATTAGAAATCACACATATCGCACATTCCAGAGAGGAAAAATTATGTATTGATAAAAATGAGACTTACAAATATCAAGTTGTACATTGTACCTTTATATACAAACTCAAAATGAAAGTTAACTAATTAGATCAATAACTCATCTGACTTAAGAGTTACAAAACAGAAAAATACTCTAAATATAAATGTACACATGTAAGACTAACATTACAGATGAAATGTAAAACTTATACAATCTAATACTATTAGCGACCAAAGTTCAATTTCACAAAAACAAGATAGTGCAGCAAATAACCTCATTTATGTCACATATGTACCATTGCAAAATCACTTGCTTGTCATAAATGGAATGTTTTTTTGCATCTATATATATGGTCACAAAAACTCACTAGCACCGCAAATGGCTTCACATTTTTGTCCATGTATTCTATCGCAAAAATATTGGCTTGTCATAAATAGACCTTTTGTGTCGCTTTATATTATTGCAAAAGCTATATATCAATGCAAATACTTACTCATTTTTCATCACATATGCCTCGTCACAAAACTATTGGCTTGCCGTAATGGAGTTTTTTGCATCACTCTATATTGTCGCAAAACTAAATAGTGATACAAATATTTTCTCATTTTCGTCAAATGTATCCAGTAGCAAAAGTACTTGCGCCATAAAATGGACTTTTTTTGTTGACAGGTATAAGCTCACAAATGCTATGGACTACTAATGGATTTCTTACATTTTCGAGAACCAAAATGATGCAAAGACACAATATTCGTTGTAATGGAATAGTTTTGGTCACTAGCCATCTTGTTTTCTGCCTACAAATAATTTTCAAAAGAGCAATATTGCATTTATTTATGCTCGAGAAACATATTGAAATTTAGTTGCATTTAAGAAGAATTCATATTCCAAAAAATGATTTAAATAAACATTAGTGTTTCAATTTAGTTTATTCACACGTCAAATAGATCTACCAACACAAAAACTCATGAACCCCAAGTTAATCACTTGATCATACAAAAAAAAAAATGAATAAAATATTAGTGTTCAACTTGGATTCTTGATGATCAAATGAGCAAAATCTCCAAGAGAAGCTCGTGACTAAGAATCTGTTGATCTTTTTACAATCAATAAGTGGAATACTTAATGTAAACATAATTGGCAAGTATCAATCATTATGCATATAGGCCTTGTAGAAAGAAAAAAAATAAATCTAAGATTGTACCTAGATCTATATCAACTAATTAAAAACATAATAGTTTCATTTAGATAGAGAAACTTACATATGCACAAAAAGATATTTTGAAGTGCTTTTTTCCTCATACACATGAGTCAACTAAAGTACTAGCATATGCGCATACAATGTACCTAGCACACTCCAAATCAAGAAATTTCTTAGTGTTCTTGTGGACAGTATTTTTTTTTTTGAAAAAAAATAAAACAATACCACTGATAAACTTGAAACTCCCAAAACAAGAGCATCCGAAAAATTTCGCAACACTGGAAGCTACAGCATATTGCTACAGTATTTTCGAAAACAAAAATTACCACTTGCCATCGCCACTAAATAAAAGCATCTAAAGTCACATTCTAATCGTTATAACCCCAAAGCATCCACTCTAATAATTCCTCTTAGCATTCTTAGGAGAAGTACAGCCTCATTGAAAGTCCAATTTATCTCATTTTTTCCTTGTCTTGCTAGGAAGTCAGTAGTTTGATTTCTTTTTCTAAATTGATGAACCACTTGGGACTCCCTCCAATTCCTGAATAAGATCATCCCAATGGTCCCAAAGATACCACACATGACAACTTCAGTTTACAAGCCAATCAACCACTATCTTTAAATCACACTCAATAATTACTTGTGTGCATGTCATTTCTTTAAAAAGTCTTACCCGTTGCAATCAAGCTCTTATTTCGGACTTAGTATTAGTTCCATTTCCATAGTCTGTTGAAAACCTAGCTTTCATTTTTCCCTCATGATCCCTGAGCACACCTCCCAATCCACAATTATCCGGATTACCACGACAACTCCCATCGACATTGAGCTTCCACCATCCATAAGGAGGCTTCGACCATTCCACTTTTTTGATATTCCTAGATTGCTGAACATTTGTCTTCACTTCCAAAGCATTTAAAATCTGAAAATCAATATGAGATAATTCTTCATCAGCCATCTCATTTACAATTTTTCCAAACCATAGCCGAATGGATCGCCAAACATCCATTGTTGTATCATAGACACCTTCCATCCGAGCTTTACATCTACGATGCCATAAACATCAAGTAAGAATGCTTGGAAGCAAATCAATCAAAATTCCCCTCTTGTGGACAAGTTTTCTTCTACATATCATACAAACAACTTCAATATGTGCTATGCACACTAATATATGTGGCAAACTATAATATTTGAGTAATTTCTTCATTGATATATAGTCAGGATTTTTTCAAGTAAATGCTATGCGATGCATCCCATTTTGGAAAGATCAACCATCAAGTGAGTAAATATGAGACTAATATAAAAAAAATAATATTTTAATGATAGATCCCACTCTTTTCCAAAAGAAGTGTGTGATGCTTATACAGTTATAATTGTATCTAGCATTATTCTTTTTTCTTTTTCAGTTTTCTTTTCCTTATTATGTTGCATGACCAAAATGCCCTACAGTCCCTCTCTCTCTATACCTCTATTCAATGCTTGGCCAAGTCATTCGGGCCATGTTGGAAATCTTCACGTCTTATTCATGTTTCCATGTATCCCTTAGAGTGCAGTCTCTCAGCTCTGTTTTTTTTATCCTTTATTTCTTCCTTTTACGCTCATTACTTATCTTTCTTTGTTACTTCTATTCTCAACCAGTCACATATGACCATAAGCACGCTCAATTATCATGCAAATGCTCATACAAACAAAATTCTTAGAGCCCCATCCTCGAAGGCCTTATTATAAATTTTGCAAATTCTCCTTGAGCTCTTAGAAGATTGTCATCACATCACACGACAACAAAGAACCAGGCGAGAGATTTCAAAATTTATGTTTCTATAGTTTCCATAGACTACCTTTATTAAAGTCAGAAAAATGCATCAAAGGTGTGCATTTTGACTTTATGTTTCCCTTAAATTTTTAGGGCAATGCAAATGAGATCTATGAAGTTCAATAATATGAATGAGTCGCAGTCAAGTATGAATTATTTTTTGGTATCTGCTATTTTGTTTGTACACCGGTCATAACCCCATGGCCATTAGAGTAAGGCTACATTTGAGTAATGAGATAATTTCATATGATCTGTGAATAATAATGAAAAATAGTAAAATAATAATGATAACAAATTAAATCGTAGTGAATAGTATGAATAGTAATAAAAAGTTGCAAAAAGTAATGATAAAGATGGTCAGTAGTAGTGGAGTGATCACTTAAACCAAACAGAGTCTTGGTGTTTTCCTTGGGTTCGTTATTCATACATGGTTGGAAAATTACCATAGTTTTAAATACCGTACCGTACCGGCTGGTACAGTCGAATTTTTCCGTACCAGTCGGCACAAATAAAGAACTGTTTCGTTTCGGCCGATTTTTCGGCCATGCCGGTACCGGCCATACCGGATTTCGACCTTCCAGCTTTTTTTTTTTTAAATTTTTTACTATATTTTAACCTTAATTTAGACTAAATTAATTACATATATATATATTTATCTATATAATTTATTTATATATTGATTATTATTTTGAAATATAATTTCTATATATATTTATATATATAATTTATTTATGTATAAATTATTTCGAAATGATCCACAAAACGGTACTAGTATCGAAATATTTCGTTTCAGCGACTTGACCGATACCGGTACCGATATGATATTCAAAACATTGAGAATTACATCCTAGTTTTTTCTTTGCAGTGCAAGCTTAGGAATAAAAGTTTATTTCAAGGATCTTCGTGGGGTACTTGATAATTGGGATGACTGTTCATCCATGTAGCTGGACCATGGTTACCTATTCTTCTGAGAGTCGAGCCATTTGCCAGAAATTGGTTCTTCCATGTATTTTTTTTTTTTCAAATTATTTATATTTCTTTTCTTGTATTATTTTGAATTGGCTATGAAGTTTTCAAATAAGAACGACAGGCTATAATGAATTTATTTTAAAAAAATTAATTAAAATAAGGTACAGAAAAGATTACATTAAAAGAAATGGTTACAATTCGGATAATCCATACATCCAAATTTTAATACCCGGTCATAAACGTGTGCATTCATAAACCCGGAAAGCAGATCCAGAGGTTCGAATCCATATCCGGATATACTCCCTCACCCTTTTAGCCACGTGCACTTATCTGAAAGAATTTCAACAGATAAAAATAAATATCCGATCAAAACAAAATTGAAATGGAAAAATTCCAACTTTGCAGCAAAATAAAGTTGTTAAAAGTTTCCACACTCCAAAAAATTAATACAGCCAGAAATAGTAACCCATCAGTAAAGACGATGGCAAAAACATAACTTTCGACGAGAAATAGTAGCATATCTCAAACGCAAGGTAAGTCAACTTGCATACAAGGAAAGCACCGTCAAAACATAGTGATGTAATTTAATAGAGAATTACATCCTCTTCTCAACAGAAGTATCCAAAGATCAAACAAAATATAAATAATGAGAGTTGATTCCAATAGGGCACAGCCGCACATTACTTTGAAAAAAAAAGGGATAAACAACTAATGCAAGCAAGGGATGATCCCATGCCATTCTAGGGCCCTCAAATAAACTTACTTGATCAATAAAAGATCGAGTCGAATTTTACAGTTTGTCTTCGAACTCGGAAAGTGGGGTCATCTGCTCCTTCAATCCCTTCCTCTTGCGAATGTCTGTTACAAGCTGTGCAGCCTGTGATCCAGCTTCCAATGGATCAGATGACATCATGTCCCAGTGATCAAACACACATTGAGGGAAAGCTTGCCCTGAGGTTGCAGCCCTCAAAGTGCTTGAGAATCCAAAAGATTCAATGACAGGCAGGTATGCCTTGATGTTGTAAAGAGGGGTACCAGGCCTCTGGATTTCCTCAAACACATGCCCACGTTTCTGGTTAAGAACACTGTAGATACCACCAAGTGCCTGTTCAGGAGCTTGGATCTCCACCATGTACACTGGTTCAAGAAGCCTGGGTTTGGCAGTTATCTGGGAAGCATATATAACCCTCCTAGCAGTTGGAATCACCTGACCACCACCTCTGTGGATGGCATCGGCATGAAGAACCACATCGCATACTTCAAAGCAGATACCTCTCATGTTTTCTTCAGCCAATGCACCTTCCTTAGAAGCCCACTGAAATCCGGCCACAACAGAATCCTTAATTTCATTCAGGTATTGAACTCCCTTACACATATCCACTACCATATTAGGGCCAGTAGTCTCCGGGCCAAAACACCAAATTTTCTTTGCAAGATCCTTATCCCAACCAAACTCCTCTGACAAGATTTTGGAACGAACTTTAGGATCATCCCTTGGACCGATACGGCCATCATCAATGGCCTCGGCAAGACCCTCTTCCAAGGGGCGTGCTTCCATGTACAAACGGTTGTGTTTGTTGGGTGACTTGCTCATCACAGTGCGGGAAGACTTCTCAAGGACTGTCTCACGGAAGGATACAACAGGGTCAGACTTAATAATCTCTGCACCACCCATGAAATCATCCTGCAAATCCTTCAAACAGATCTCAAGGTGCAGTTCTCCAGCACCAGCAATGATGTGCTCTCCGGACTCTTCAATAGAACAGACGACCATAGGATCCGACTTTGCCAAACGTTTCAGTCCTTCAACAAGCTTGGGAAGATCAGATGCAACCTTGCATTGAACAGCAACACGCACGACAGGGGACACAGAGAACTTCATGGCACGGATTGGGTGTGCATCAACTTCCTTCTCATTTGTCAAAGTAGCATTCTTGGTGATATACTGATCCAACCCAACCAAGGCGACCGTATTACCGCAAGGCACGTCCTCTACTGTTTCCTGCTTCTTCCCCATCCAGATAACAGTTCTCTGCACGCTCTTAACATACAAGTCCTTCTTTTCCCCGGGCACAAAGTTGGGACCCATAATTCTAACTTTCAGCCCAGTCGAGACCTTACCAGCAAACACCCGACCAAAGGCAAAGAACCTACCCTTATCAGATGCAGGAATCATTTTTGATACATAGAGCATTAGAGGGCCCTCCGGATCACAGTTTCTGATAGCATTAGCATAAATATCATCGAGGGGACCCTCATACAAGTTTTCAACACGATACCTTTGGGCCGTGCTAGGAGACGGCAGGTGAAATATCATCATTTCCAACAGGGCACTACTAGCTGGCAGCCAGGTCTGCATGACACGTTTCATCAATGCCTTTCCCATTAAATCCTTCTCGTCTGACTTCATGGTGACACCAAGCTTCTGCAACATTGGCCACAGTTTGTCCTTCTGGTCATTCATGCAAGTGTTGATTATCTGCTTGATGGGTTCATAGCAGAACTGAACAAATCCACGCTTGCAGGTAGGAGACCCAGTGTTCTTGGTGGTCCATTTCTTTGTAGCTGGGTCAAAGTAATTTTCACCCCAGAGCCGTTCCATCATCTTCGCCTCATCCACTCCAAATTTGGAGGCATACATCTTGGCAAAATTTGTCAGAGTAAAAGCCCAACCGTGCAAACCAGCGGAGAAGGCAACTGTCCCCTTCTCAGGATAAACCTGAACATCACCGAGGAGGGGATCTTCATATGTGGCCATAATGACATTTGCATTCTCAATAACCCTCTGGAATGTTTGGTAAGCCTCCTCTCCATCAACCTGGAGCTCAAGAAAACACCTGTCCATCTTGTTGACAGTCAAGACAGGTCTAATTCTTTCTCCCAAGGCCTGTCTAAGTACGGTTTCTGTTTGGACACAGACACCTTCAACACAATCAACGACCACAAGTGCACCATCAGTAATGCGTAGAGCAGCAGTAACCTCAGATGAGAAGTCAACGTGCCCAGGAGAGTCAATGAGATTGATGAGGTATTCATTCCCATTCCGTTCCCCTTTGTAGCTCTTCAGAGCCTCATCAGTCATCTCATAATAGAGAGAGATACCAGTGGATTTAATTGTGATGCCCCGTTCTGCCTCATCCGCACGGGTATCTGTCATCCGGACATCACCCGCAACTTCTTGTGCAATGATGCCAGCAGCAGCCACGAGAGAATCAGTAAGTGTAGACTTACCTGAAATTTTATATTATTAAATATATCATTAGACCTTGAATGACAAAACGTTCTAACATCATTCAATTATATGCCATGCACGAAAAAGTCATAAAACAAGAGGTTTTCTTCCATTTCTGGTGGGGCACAGCGGCCTGTGAAGTAGTGCACTGTATGGTTGACGCTTGTCACTCGGAGGCCCAGCAACTACTGCAGCAGGCCTTTCGATTAAAAAAAACTAATTTTGCATCATCTGGCCCAATTACGCGTATAAGATATTAAACAGATAAGACAGTAGAAGTGACTTTAACTGGACAACAAAGTAAAAATATTGTATAATAAGAAGTGTTCCAGTCAAACCATATAATCATAGAACAAGCAGTTACATAACCAAAACAAGTGTTGCCACCAAACACAGATTGACATCTCCACCGTCAGATATCACCTAAGACTTGAGGCAAACATCACCAGGTGTTTGAAAATACAAAAGGCAAAACCAACATCTTTATTAACTCTAATGTAAGTAAAAACCTCCCACTTATGCCTGCTGCAATCAATAATTATGATGCCTTCTACCAATATTAACACATGAATATTCCTAGAGCAGCCCTCTACTGCAGTTTAGTCATATATACAGAATATAAATTTTCATGAACAAATCATTCAAAAACTGAAGTAATCTATTAGAGAAAACTATATGCAATGACCAAAATATTAATAGCAAATCATACCATGATCAACATGCGCAATAACAGACATATTGCGGATGTTGTGTTTGTAGTCCATAATCCTCCGAAGCTCATCTGCTGTGAACTTCACCTGCAAATATTAAGATAATTACGACTTAATCAAAACAGAAAACAGAGGAAAAATCATCAAATAAAGAAACCATATAAAAATAAATACGTTACGTACCATCTTGGTTAGCCTTTAAATGGCACGAAATGAAAAGGTATTTGCCAAGAGGACTTCCTCCAAGAATTAAATTAACACCTGCCCACAAAACAACAATGTTTTCACACTTAAATCAACGAACACGGAAGAAAGAATTGATGGTCCACCCATATTCCAATTTTGAGGAGGAAAAGTACATCGCTGAGAAAAAGTAGCACAACAGTCGAAAATCAGACACGTAATCGTCATCAATCACCAACAACCCAACAATTTAAAGTACCGAAACCTCTCACAACAGTTCTATTTGTTTCAAAAATAAAACCGACACTCATACAAGCACACCAATACAAACTGGGCGAAAATCAAAATACGAGAAGAAAAAAATACAACGGATATAATTAATCTACCCATAAATCAAGTTTTAGGGAGGAAGAGGCGATAGTTTTGTGATAATATTTTCCTTCAAGAACAGCTAGACATCACTTGAAACAGAATTATGTGTGTATATAAACATCCACACGTATGAATATTATCAAACCTCACTAAAATTTATCCGCTTTAATCATCAGAGGCTTAAAACAATGACTACAAATCTGGAATTACAAAACCAAGAAAATAAATAAAAATAAATAAAGTTATAAACAATTATTCATAATATCATGAATACCCAGTCAGGTTCCAGATTTCCAAATGAACGTTATATAGAAAACACAAAAAGAAACAAAATTAGAAGCTCCATCCGGGAAACGTACAGAGGGGGAGACGTAATTTTGATGAGAGAAAACTAAACCAATATTAGTAAGACATGAAAAATCTGATCTGCAGGAAAGGACCGAGGAGGAGATTTACGAACCTTAGAGCTCGGTTACAGACTCCCCAGATGCAGATGAAGTGCGGGTGAGAGAGCCAGCGAGCGAGATATAAGATACCATGTGGTCGACCACGGTTTCCTATAGGGTTTTGTCATTGCTGGGCCGGCTGGGCTTCTTGAGCCTTGCTTTCTCCGACTTTATGTGAAGAAAGCCCATCATTTTAGTCTGACCCTGTCGTCGGGCATTCGTGCGAAAGCACAGAAACAAACCATCACAATGAACAATGGTAAATTGCATGATTTTTATATCTATATATATGTCTATCACATTCAATTTCAATCCAATAAAAAAAAAAACACAAAATTAAGATACAAAATACGACAATTATTACTTATTAGTGTCAATCATTACAGTTCCCAATATAAGGCAATAGTAATGTACTTAGGCCTCGTTTATTTTTGAGAATGAGATTAAAAATTCAAAACACATCTTAAACTCATCAGTATACTTTTTTAAATTTTCATATAAAACATAATAAAAAAATCAATATTTTCAAATTCTCATACAACTTTTTCAAATCTTCATACAAAACTAATATTATAAAAATATTTTACAATAATATTTTATTCTTTTTTTTACTTTTATCTCATCTCATCTCATATCTAAAAACAAACCGGACAATTTTTCTCTTTAAAAATAAAAAGTCTCCCTTAGAAATTTTCAAAAGATGAAAAATACCATTTATTAAATTCAAAAGTATTACCTTTATAAACAAAAAAATTAAATATCCAAAAATTAAAAAATATATCAAAATATTTTCAAAAATTAATTTGTTTCCATTTTTTCTTTATTTAAATTTTTCATTTTTTATTCTTTTATCTTTGCTTTTGAAAAATAAGTTTTAGATTTTTGTTATTATAGCTCCAAAAGCTATTATCACAGATTAGGATAGAGCAATAAAAAATACAATTGTTATTGTCTTTCAAAAGCTGACATAGATTTTGCCTGTGGTATATACTAAAGAAAATCCTCGAAAAGTTTGGCTTCCATGATTTCTACAAAAGTGAGCTGAAAAATGCATTGATAAAATGTGTATATGACCCCCAAAGTGTTGAAGAGTTTAAGAAATGTTGGATGAGTTAATCACCACATACAACATGTATGAGAATTCCTAGTTGCAAAGTTTATTTGCAAAGCGTGAGCTTTAGATATCGGCATTTTTTAAAGAGATCTTTTTGTTGGAATGAGTACAACCCAACGAAACAAGAGTATGAATATCTTTTTTTACGATTATGTGCATGCTAGAACAAACTTAAAAGGGTTTATCAACCAGTTTGACAACATATTAAAAAAGAAAATTGAGAATGAAACTAATGCGAACTTCTACTTATTTAACATCACAATTTTTTGCATATCTAAGTCTAAGAAATTTCAAGTTTTGTACACGAATGCAAAACTCAGAGAAGTTCAACAGTAACTTATCAGCATTATCGGTATGGATCTAGCTTTACTTAAGAGGGGTGGTGCAATAAATATCTATTTGGTAGAAAATAAAGTTCATGTGGTAGAGTTCACTAAACTAGTTACACATTCTGTGGACTTTAGTGAAAAAGATGTAGCTGTAAAGTATTCAAGTGGATTATTTTAGATGAAGAAGATATTGTGTAGGCATATTTTGAGCATATTCAAGTGTAACGAGATAAAATCTTTGCTATATAGACACATTTTATATCGATAGAAAAAATACATTAAAAGAAAATACACGTTATATTCGACGATGGTCTGTTTCTTTGTTTTTGTTTTTAGCCAACCAACCAATATATAGCAAGTGTGGTATAGCACTTTATGTAATTTGATGGCCTATAATTTGCTCAATATTTTTTTTCTCATTTTTTATATTCGCTTATTCATGACCCAATTTTTTTTCTTTTTTCTCTTTTTATAAACAAACTCCCATTAAAGTTGCTATTTATGGAAGAGGAATCTTGTTCAGCTTGAAGCACCTGCACTAGAAGTAAACATCCGGATTCAATAATCAACTTTGGAATGCCAAGAGGAATACAAAACTGCAAGCACTTAAGTTTGAATAATGCTATCTAGCTGAACCTGTACAAAGAAGATCGTGACTGATGAGTTCCAAGGTTGAAGATTCTTGGTTATGGTCAAGCACTTGAGTTTCTTAGTTGTGGTAAACTGCATTTGCATTTGCAATGCAAGCACGCATGGCTCAAAGTTTCACTTCCTTCTAGTTTATAGCACAATCCTCATTTCTTTTTATTCGGTTGTATATATGTGGGGTTTCACAAAGAAGATATGCATGCCTGGTTTAGCCATGCGAGGAATGAATTAATGTTCACAAAGAAAAGGGAGCGTTTTGTAGCAAACCCAAGGAGACCATCACCTTGATTATCCAACAAATTAACCTGTTTCTGGGGAATTTCTAGAAACGCCGTAATGAAAGACGATTTTGATTACATGCTCGAAAATTATTAGAGCTTAAATTGATTAAAAATGCCATTGCCATTAATGCCCGAGTATTTTAAACTTTGTCGCTTATAAAAACAAGATTGGTGGCCTACGTGCATCTGATAGAGATGATAACAATATAAGATCGATAAACTTGTACAAACTCCAAATGCAAATTCTAATAGTATAAATTTTAACTCAATCCCAAATCAGTGAAATCACTTCAGAACGTCAAGCTAAGTAGAAATTTCACAAAACTCCAATATCTCTGGGAAGCAACAACATAGAAAGTTTAGATGTATATAATATTAATAATTTAGATACTATCAAATACCAAACAACATATACAAAGTTTCAATATCACTTATATACTACTAAGTATGTCACAACAACTATAGAAGCCCAATAACGTTGGAGTAGTGTGCGTGAACACCTTATTTCAACTTGTTGCTTCAGAAGTACCAACTCATTCACAACCTCATCATTTCTATTGCACAATACCATCCCTCTCTTCTTGATCTCATCCACTCTCTTACAAAGCTCAATCTCCCTCTTCTCGATATCATTGAGTTTCTTCTCGAGCTCTCTCTCCTTTCTTAACAGTTCATTATATCTTTTTCGAAGTTGGAGCTCATAGTCGTGATTACTATCCACCCACTTGGAAAATTTTGCAATATGGTAATCCTGATTTTTTTTTACATATATAAAGATGTTAGATGTAAATAATATTAAGCATTATATTAAGGTATATTAAGCATTTTACATTAAAAAATATATAGTTACTTCTGTATTATACTTTGGACAACTTGAGAAGAATTATCTCGAATTTCTTTCCATATTTGCTATCTCAGTGTGGCTTCAACCTCATAAGTAGAATGGTTGGCCCAAATGTTTAGAAAAGGATGTAGAAGTCATTGATAATGATGATGATGACGACATCTGGATAAAGGCCACATAAATATGCAAGTAAGCAATGTAACCAATTGATTTGATAAGTAAAGGAAAAAATTGTCAATATATATTATAATCCAAATAAATTATTGATATAATTTTTTGTTAAAAATATCTACAAAACTTGCTTAATTGTTTATTATATGAAAATCGCCAAGAAACAAGGGCAGTAGGAAAACAGGAAGACAATTGAACTAAAACTACATCAATAAAACCAATGAAAGGTGTAAGATTGGGGAAGACAATTAAACCAAAATTGGTAAATGATTCCAAAGGTAAAAGCAACCTTAATTGAGATCCTTTAATGAGTTTCGGATCATCAAATTACCTTCAATGAAAAAGAATGGTTAGACCTATTTCTAATCCATAATCTATCTAAAGAATTTCTAGATTTCTAATCCTTCAATTTCTAAAGATCCTAGGGGAAAACAACTTCGAATACATTAAACTGAATTGATGCTAAACTGAAACAGGTTCTAAAGATCCTAGGGAAAAATAACTTCTAATTCATTGAACTGAATTGATGCTAAACTGAAATAGGTTCTAATGATCCTAGGGAAAAACAACTTTTGGTTCCTTCACATGTTCAGATTATAGCATTTGAAACATTAGACCCAAATAAAAACTAAAATAGTCTAGAAAAAGCATGATCATGTAACATGAACAAACAACAAAAAAAATTCTGAGACAAACATCACTGACTGTCTGGAACAGAATCACTATTGCTAGCTACAACTTGAAAATACAAAAGAATTAACTATCTCAATTTGAGAACATAGACAAAAAAGTCGCATAAAAACTTTGTAAATCTGATTCTGGATGCCTCTTTATTTGAACCATCTATTTATGCAAGACATGAATCTTGTAATATCACAAGCTAGGTGTACGTTTGTCTTTCATAGGAGCTAAAAGAATCCATCAAAAACATCAAGGATAATTTATTTATAAGATGTATGTTGGAAAGTAAAACAAAATAAAGATGAAAACAATATAACTAACCTAATCTACACATTTTGCTTAGGGTTAGGATTAGGATTAGGATTAAGCCTCGGGTTGGGTTAGGGTTTCGAGTTAGGGTTTCGGGTTAGGGTTTCAGGTTAGGGTTTCGACTTTGAAAGGACTACGTCGTCTTTCAGTTTCATTTGGCGATTCGAGTGGGAAGCGGGGAGGAATCGTGTTTAAGGAAGATGAAGAAACATGGAAATTGGGGTAATCATGCATGAGGAAGACAAATGTGAAACATGAAAGAAAGGAATCGAAGACAGGGCTTTCGACGTTGAAGGGATTGCATCATCAATTTTGTAGGTCATTTTCGAGTAGAAAGGTGGGGCTTTCGTGGAAATGGGAGAAACTATACTTGAGAAAGTTGATAGTGAAAAATGAAAGAGAGGAATCAAACATAAAAAGTGAAATGGGGAAGCTTAGGAAATGGTGAGAAAGGGGGAAAAGAAGGAATCAAAGATGAAAGAGAAATGAGGTGAGCTCTGAAAATGGGGGAAACAACTCGTTTTGGTCATCACAAATAAACGACTTCGTTTAATTTTACAACGTGGGACGTGATGCCCTCGCGATTACCCTGACCAGTTGCTTGTAGACATTTTCTTTTAGCTAATATCACATGATTTTTCCTTTGCTATTTCTTTTGAATCCAATCACCACATTGCATTATCCATTTATTATCAATATAATAATAAAGAATTATTATTAACTTAGTATTTTTAATAATTTTTATTTAATCTATTTTGTCATATCTTACAATTGATCTACTAATTATATGTTAATAATTATAATCTAATAAAGTTATTGTTTAAAAAATCGTACTTTTAATTACCATTTAATGCTAATAACCACAAATATATTAAACTAAGAGAAATATTGTTGGAAAATTGAGAAAACAATCAACAAGAAATCTAGGAAAAAAAGACTAAAGAGAGAATGTTCTGGAGGAAGAAAATATTAAAGAAAGTATTTGGACAAGCTATAGTTCTCAGCCAAATATGACTCAAGCCTTGATTTTATTGTAGCTCGAATTTCTTATTCCAGTAATTTGCCTAATGTGGTATAGTTTTATACTTTATTAGCCATTTGCATTAATTTATTTGCATTTTCCTATTCCATTAAGAATGCTCTAAGATCTTGATTGGCAGGTGGAATATCTTGGCCATGTTTGGCAATGAAAGACACTAAAAATATTGGTTCTTTTTTTTTTTTAAAAAAGATTGAGTTTAAAAAAAGAGAGTTTTATAAATATTTTTTGAGTAAATATTACAACAGAGTTTGTGAAACTTGATAAATAAAGTTGAAAGTCATATGAATATAATTCCTAAAATTATATAAAAATTAGTTGAATATAAAATTGTTAAAAGTTATCCTCTATTTAGCCTTGTGAGGGCGAGGCGAATGAGGGTGGGATAGTGGGGTGTGGGGCCCCATGTCCACTCCTAGTCTCTATCATCCTATAGTGCAACAATGAGGCTAAATGAATCTTATCCAAGCATATTTGGAGTCATCATTATGTCGAAAGAATGCCAAATATTCCCTCCCTATAAAAAGGATTGGACATGGAACAAAATTTGACTTTTAAGATTCTAAACACTTGAAATATTATGGAGCTGAATTCTTCAGAAGAGCCAAGAAAGGAGTGACGCAATGAAGTACTGAACCATACGCTATAAAGTAGATTAGCTTCTAAGATAGGACTAGAAAATGTGGGATGAATGTTGTATGTAAGAGGTATTTGTATATTTTATAATCCTTCTTCTTTTTAGGTAGGACTGTTCACCTGATCCGACCGGATCCGTTGAGGATAGTTCCGACTCACCCGTTTTCGAGCTTATATCGTTTAATCGATATCGATAGCCAATTACCTGACCTACTATTATTTTTGGAAGACATGAGCATTCAATTGCAGCTAGAAGTCCTAAAACACACCATCCTCCCAGCCATAAAGCATCAATGCCAAGCAGATATTCCTTTGAAGTTACCCAGGTTATGCGATCGGGCATCAAATAGTGGCAAGCCATTGAGAGAGAGGAATATTGCCAACAAATCAAGTATGTTTACGAATAAGGAATTTGATGCTCTTGCTCCCTCAAGCCCTTAGAAAATAATATCGGAAAAGAGAGAACAATGGCCTTTGACTAAAATTAATTACCAGTTAACCGCTTCCAATTTCCATTATGAACGGGTCGGCCAATTTGGGTTGGGTCAAGTTGGAAAATCGGTCTATTCGGGTATTTTGAACAACCCTATTTTCAGTGCATGAATAAATATGTTTTACTCATTATGTTTATCTTATGTTCATTTCTTTTTTTTTTTCAAGACTTTGAATGTGTTTTTTTATCACTGATTCATAATCTCGGTGTGAATATCTATATCTCTATGTGGGTAAGCGTACAGTGTATTAATAATCATGGGATGGGATGGAGTTCCCTATAGCATTCATTTGAGACGTCACCAAAAGCTTGAAACTGGTAGAGGGATTCCCTATGAATGATTGGGATGGGACGACATCGTGTTGGGCTCACCTGATAGTCAACATGTAAACTCCTCCAGCATATTACGTGTTGGTGTCTTTGGGTTGGTCGGGTAAACGTTTCCATAGTACAACATGATATCTCTAAGTAGAGTTGACGTGTGTTGGGAACCAAGTGAGTTGGCATGAACCATGTTGACCTAGTAGAAAGGAATTCCCCGATGTTGTAGGGTGAATAAGCTCATCTCCTATTTGTCTATCAGGAGATGTATGTCTTTGTGATGGGAATTGTGTCTTTAGAACTAATATGATTTTATGAATTTAAATCTACTGGAGCAAAGGGTGATTCCTTGCCTAAATAATATCATTGCTTGATGTACGTTACGTAAGAGGGTAACTTGGAAGATAATTCCTAGTTGTGCTTATATATATATTGTTGTTTCACTAAGAGGGTGATTTCTCGCCATGTTTACAGACCCATGTGTCTAGCCTTAGAAGGTGATTCCTCACCAATGCGTACATATATGTGTCCTCTCACTATTTACATTAATAGTTCATTACATATTCGGAATCATTATCTCTCATTAGCATTTTTATCTTAGTTGTCTAATCTATCTATAGTCTCATCCTTGGAATCATAGACTTTGATGCAAAGTTAAAATCAGGAGTGATGCCCAAAGAAGAAGAGTCGATACCGGCCAAACTTTGAGGATGAAGGTTTGTCTTTATCATAGGAGTCATGCATCATTTTGAGTTGTACTTCCTTAAAAAAAGGGCAATCAATTGTATTAAATTTGTCGCTTATTGGGCGACGAACATATTATTTGGGTTGCATGTAACTCTAAGTAATATTTATAAGGAATGATAGTGAATAATTCTAAGATCGTGCTTTAGACTTCTGGTATTGTAATGGACTAATTGTTGGCTAAACCTCAATTTTTTCCCACCGCTATCTTATAGCTGTAACCAACATGTGCACTTTATCTAGATGAGACACGTTTAACCCTAACATACATTGGGTGTTGAAGGCTTGGTCGGCATCCTTGGCACCACGAAACCTCTCAAAGACTTTTATATGAGGTAGGGGGCGCCACATATGCGAATGGTTTTACAAGCTAAATCTTCACTTGAAAATGCTTATAAAATTTTATAAATAGTTCTTATAATTTATTTAGGTCCTAAATGATTCTACTGTCGTTGCCAAGTAGTAATTGGTGTGTCCATATAAGTGGATTTAATGAATCTAGCATTTTTATTGAAACTTTATGGGCACTTTTATTTTATTAAACATGTTATGAAATGTTATTGCTTAGAAAAGTTAGTTACATTGTATAATAAATGTTAGAACATTTCATGGCAAATTAGTATGTTATGAAATATGTGTCTTGAGCCTATAAGAAAACAATTGTTTCAGAGCATAGACTTTACATATGTTGTCATGGCATATTCATAAAAGACTTTTTTTTATTAGAAACTTCATGTGATTTATAGTACAGTTATATTTAAATGAAAAAAAATGTGCTACATTTATAGAATTAATCGCAATATGATATAATATATGATGTTAATAATTTTATTATGATACCATTACAATATTTAAAGGACTTTGAGAAGTTGTATAGCCACACATGACAAATGTATAAGGAGGATAGCTATATAGAAGGGCATTGAAGTTGTATGAACATGACATTATTGCATAAATAATAAAGTTGTTGATAAAGTGTCATGATCCAAAGTTCAAATGGAGAATTATTCTAGTTGAACTCCTCTATCCACTCTGAAATGATTAAGAATGGATTAGAATTTCTTGAGTTGATGACGAAATCAATGACACAGTATATGTTTGTAATGGTCTTGAAACATAGTGAGCCTTCATGCTGGTGGGGGCTAGAGAAGTTTAAGGTGAAGGGCATTCTGCGAAACCTTAAGTATTATTGAGACAAAGTCACATTGGTGAATGTTGCTTGAATATGTAATGAAGAGATTCAAGCATATACACGGTTATGAGGGGGACCGTGGGGTTATGATTAACAAAGATAAAATTTGGTGTTAAAGATACAGAAATTTTTAAGAAAGTGAAAAAAAAAATCTTAAGATGTGTGTTATCATATGCATTAATTAGCATATATTTGTTAATATGTATCATAACATAATTGTCATGAGCTTAATTCTAGGGATAAATAATTAAGATTTTTATAATCTCGCCATAATGATTCCACTATGGTCTTGCTTATTGAAATCTTAAATTTTAATGCAAAGCAGGTGGGACTAGACAAAATAAAAGAGCAAAGTATCAATCCAGAGTTTGTTGACTTGAAGTTATGTGGAAATGCTCTTGTAATTATAAAATTCTTTGGAGATATGATTGTATATTCTATAGTTCAAGGACAATGTTTCAATTTTAATGACATATGTTGTAATTAGATACTTTATGGTGACTGTGTAAAATTCAAATTTGGGATGTAATTTTATCTATTACAAGTTTTTGTATTACCTTTCCATTGGAACTATTTTATATTGTTAGTACTATGTTAGGTCATGCATCTTAATTGTCATGAAAATATGTTGCACTAAATACTTTATGTTGACTATGTAAACTTTAAAATTGGAATGTAAACTTATCTGAATTTTTGTATTACCTTTCTATTGTAACCATTTTATATTATTAGTACCACGTTAGCTTCATGCATCTTAATTTTCATGCATGTAACGGGTTTATAACTAGTATTGCCTATCCCAACGTCTCAATTTTTGTTAAATCTTAACCGGAATTGAGAGTATCACACAAACACCAAGAACTTAATATGGGTTATTTTCTATTCATGAAACCCACACTACCCAGTAATTTGTCATTATCAATGGATCCTAGAGTGCAATTATTTATTAATGTTGGTAAAATTTTATAATAATGTAATTAAAAATTTATCATTTAAGTTGAAGTCATTCATGCTGAAGTTAGGTTCTACCGTTACCAAACTAGTTCCTACCTTGTCTCCACTAACAGATCACGTTTAGAATCAAACTTTTTAAATTAAAGAATCCATGATTTCTCAAAAGTTTCAAGCTAATTTTATTTTTATCAGATATTTATGTGCTTAGAGCATTGGCATCTGGTTCCATATACATTCTTCTTCTCCAAATTCTATGAGGCAATTTGGAAAAATCTTGCATTTCATCCTCCCATCTAGTTTCCTACTTTAGGATTTATGCATTTATTTGCTACAAATTAGACATCTTTTTTTTATTTATTTTTATTATTTTCCAATGTCTCTTGCTGTTTCTCTTCCCCTTCCACGTTCACTATCCCTTGCACCCAGTTGCTATTGGCTCTCTTTTACACTCGTCCATTGACCTTAGCCCCACTGACATTTTTTTATGATAAGTGACCAGTCCATTCTCTAAGAAATGCTCTCTTGATTTTTTTTTTGTGCTCTACCATTTTGGGTCTTTGTCTCCATTGTTGAATCTTGAGGTAGATCTAGAAAATTTAGTCGAAAGACCAAAGCGATTTCTATGTATGCTTCTTTTTAGAGTTTCCACACTGTGAAATTTTGTACGGGTTTAAGGAAAAAAATTTCAATCAGTAACCATCCCATCACATCTACTGCATGTTTGATTTGTGTTTTGTGAAATATATGAGTTTTGCTATTCAATCTAGTTTGCCATTTTAGTGTCTACAAATTTGACATGTGTATGCTTTCTTTCACTTTTAGTGACCAATCCATACAAATTCTTTGCTTATTTGATTTGTGCTTTGTGAAATTTATGTATCTACTATCCAATCTAGCTTTGTCATTTCAATGTGCTACAAATATGACATGCTTATGCTTTCTTTCACTATCAATGACCAACCCATATAGATTTACTGCTTGTAAAATATATGTGTTTTGCTACTCAATCTAAATTTGTCATTATAGTTTCCTACGAATTTGTCATGCATATGCTTTGTTCCACTGACAACGACCATCCCATCTAATTCTACTACTTCTTTGATTCCTGTTTTGTGAAATTTATGTCCAATTTATACAATCTAGCTTGCCATTTCATTTCTATGAAGAATCACATGCAACTCTAATATGCTTTGTTTCACTGTCAGTTACCCTATGTTAATTGTATTGCTTGTTTGATTTCTATTTTATGTTATTTTGTGTAATTTATTCAATTTAGTTTGCCATTTCATTCTATGTAATTCAAGATGCTGATATATTTTGTAAAATCAATGAGCTTGCCATTTTCATACTGCTTATGAAGTTCATGTTTTGTGTACAATTCTATAAAGATTTTCACATGCTTATGTGCTTGGGTTTGCTTCTTAGATTTATGTACAGTTTCACTATCACGGACCTCGCCAATTGAATCTTTGATTTCTATTTATGAAAATGTGCTCTAATTTATTCAATCTAATTTTTCATTTCATTCTATGAATAATCTTCCATGATCTATGTGTTGAAAATCATTATCAGTGACTTGGCAATTTTGAAATACTGCTTCTTTAATTTCTATTGAGGATAAATGTGCTTTAATTTATTCAAGTGAGCTTTCCATTTTATTCTATGAATAACTTCACATGCTCTATGTGTTGATGATCACGATTAGTGACCATGTCATTTCAAAGTACTGACTCTTTGGTTTTCGTAGAGGATAATGTTTTGTAATTTATCCATTTTTGTACGCAATTTGATTCTCCTTTGAAATTAATATTCTAAAGTGCTTTTTTGTTTTACCAATAACCTTGCATCTTGCGAACCACCTTGTTTGATTTATGTTAAAACCTAGTTTATGTGTAATAGTTTCAATATAACTTTCCATTTGATGAAAATTACAAATCTAACACGAATCTATGCTTTGTTTCACTGTCAGTGATTCTACTGTTTCTTTTTGTTCTCTTTTGTATACTTGTTGTTTAAGCTCTTCAATCTAGTTGGCAATTTGATTGAATATTTGAGCAATTTCACATGCTCACGTGCGTTGTTTCATTGTCAGTGACATTGCCATACAATTAGAATGTGATGATGGTTAACTTTGCTTATCATAAATGTGTAATGGCGAAGAATGTTGTGGATAAACGAGCTTGATATGGCAGGGTAACGTGGATGGTATCTTTATTGTGAAACTTTCACAAAAATAAACATTGCTCAATTTTCTTTTTTGGATTAGTTTTTCTTTTGTTTATTACAAAGTTTGGTGGGAATAAAGGAAATTTGTCACATACTCCATGGCGAGGTACCCAGAAGACTAATCACTACTAGAAACTGATTGCTACAACCATAGAATTTGTTGCCACTTCCTAATTGTTGTCACTTGTCTCCCGAGTCGGTTTGCAAAATTTCATGTATACTAATCTTGAGTTTCTGACATGTCTACCAACTATTATGTCTCTAGAATTTATTAAAGATGGATTACTAAGGTCATAGATATATGTACTTCAGGACCCTCCTTAACTAGAACCCTCACATTGACCAAACTTGTGATAGTTAAACTGAATAATCTCCTATGCCGTTTGAAGATTCTCCACCCCCACCCAAAATAGAAACTATCTTCATAAAAAAAAAAAAAAAAAAAAAAAGAAAAAACAATCAGCTAGGGTGCAAACTTCGCCCAAAAAGAATAGAAGTTACTTGTATTGGCATGGCTAAATACCAACATATATGCCATCCAAGGAACAAGCCAAAATACACCTAACTTCGAGATCAAATTAGTCAATATTTCAAATAGTACAAATAAAGTACAACTGAGCCCTATAGGGCTATAAAAAGATCGAACCGGACCGATAGACCGGACCGGATCGGACCGAACCCCACATATATATATATATATATTTGTATATGTATATATAAAAATAGTATATAAATTATAATTATAATATTAATATAAATTAATATGTTAATATATTAATATATAATAGACATTAACATATAATATATAATATATATACCCTTATAATATTAACATATTATAATTTATTAGTTGTCTAGTTGTAGTATAAAAATATAAATGATAATATATCAATATAAAATATTAGTAATAACTTATAAGTAATAAGTATATTATTATTATTTAATATATTATTACTAATTTATTACTATTTACTAACATATAAATATATAATATACTAATGTAATAGTGTTATTAGTTATAATTTACTAACATACTTAATATATAATATATACTAACATATTAATATATAATATATACTCTTATAATATTAACATATTATAATTTATAGTAGTTAAATTTAGGCCAAAAAAATATTTTATCATTGTAAAATTTTAGATTAAATTTAGCCCATTAAATCATATGGGGCACCCCTGGATCGGATCGGACCGCCCCTGGACCGAATTGAACCGGACCGGTATGGACCGAACTCCTGTTCGGTCCAGTCTAGGATGAGAGAATTCTTTGACCGAATGGAACTGGTCCACAAATTTCCTGGATCGGACCGAACCGGACCGGACCATTTACACCCCTAACTGAGCAGAGTGTTGGATCCTTAATACATCGATGGTCGACCATTCAAAAGGCGACCAACAAATTTTGTGCAAAATTGAATCAAATTGGCATGACCGATCAAGTCAAGGTATAACTATCCAATACTAATAACTTCTTGTAGATGCTATTTTTTTATTATTTCTTAAAATTGAGTTTGGTGATTATTTTTTGTTTGTCTCTTTAATTGCAAATTTGACAAAACGAAAATTATGTACTAATCGCCAGTGAATACCTCTTTTTTGTTCAAGCATTCTTGGTACCTATTGAAGGACCAACCAAATAGATTCAGCATTGCTCAAAGGAAGGTCCAAAGTAAAGGTCGACAATGTCCCCGACCTCAACTCATACCTCAGCTACATTTAGAAATGATATCGAGGACCGTACTTACATAGCATTTGTTCCCCCCAAAATAATTTTAGAAAACATGACTGATTTCATTCGTTTTGGAACTTTTCAATTCATTCCCAGGGTGCAAGACTCCACATTCTAAAATAAGATACATTTTTATAATAAAAGAGGTTTACAATGAAAAGACATATGATTTATAACTAAAGGATCATTTTCACATGCCTAGTTTGTCGTGCTCCTCCTTTGGACTGTTTGCTTCCCGTTGCATATTTCTGTGTGGGGGAGAACACAAAAAAAAAAACTAAAATGAGTCGAATACTCAGTAAGCGTTACTTCATACCGTTTCTAGTATATCAAAGTAGGTTTTTCAAGAAAACAATCAACACTCAAGGATACGTACATATCTACAAGATAATGCATACATCTTTTTTCATAACTATAATCTTATTAAGTCCTTCCTTCCTACGTGTCTTGTTATGCTACGTTCATTATATAGAGAAATCCAAGGTCTACCTTATTTTTAATAATTACTTAAAGTCATTATCATGCAAGGGATCAGCAAGCATCTAACTATTAAACAAGTACGACAACAGCCACTACTATCAAATAGTTATCAGACAAGCAAGCTACTAATCAGCAAACCAGAACAACACCTAACAACTACAAGTCATCAAAAACAACTAGCAAACAATCACTCATCTAATACAATCATGCATGCAATACACATCCTACATGACACTCATTCATGTTCATTCACTTCCTTTAGACCATTGCACACTATTACCATCGCGTGCTAGGGTTGGCAGATCTTTCTTTCGATCCTAGGTTTTCCTTTGTACCCCTTTCACAATTTCATATATCATAGCATAATATCAATTCATATAAACCATGCATCATTTTAGAATCGTAGCAATGCATACATTTTATCATACATCCTATTCTAGCATCAGTTCATGGCATTATTCCATAAAATCAATAGACAACAATATCAAGTTTCATCTTATAATTTTCAGAGAATATATATAATAATTACTACATATAGGCATCTAATCACAGGCATATATTTACGTATTTGGGATTCGATAAAAGGGACTACCAAGAATGATCATACATACGTATATTAACATTTTCAATCTTATTATTTTTCTTTATTAGTACGGTGATACTAAAAGTGTATGAACATAACACTTACCTGATCTCCATACTATTTTCATACCATGCAGTCCAATCACAAGCACATCATATAACAATCAACCTACAATATACACACAAATAGCATCAATATATATCTAACATGCAAGTAATTAACTAGGAAAAACCTACACTTCATTAGGACACTCTCCTGCTATTTTCATGTCTTTGAGATCCTTATTATGCTAAGACCATTGAAAACTCACTGCGGACATTAAGACACCTTTCGATATCCCCATGTCCTTGAAATCTTTACTTGGGACAGAGTACCCATTTCATATGATAGTCTGTCCGGTACGCGTGTCACCGAATACAAATGCACCCTACATCCACGTCATCTAAAATCAATATAGAATACCTTGATCACTTGCTGGTGCAGTAAATACCATACCTTAATAACAACATTTTCCATACCGGTTGGCAGGAAAAATCCTACTTCCTGGCCTTCTATGAGTTTATCACACCACTTAACACGATAAAGTCCATCTCAGATGTACCTTCATCGTGTCACATAGTTCGAGACTAGTATTGAGTTGTCTTATCATCCACAATTTCACATGGCATTGCGCCACACAACGTCACTAGAGCTACCAGTCACGTCGCTACTCTAAGATGCTACTCTATAGTTCTCGACACTACATGTGCCTTATATACCCCAATTATACAACTATTCATCTTTGTGACATGCCGTACGATGCATCACGATTACATCATATGGAGTACCCTCCACATCTTTGTTGTGCACTCTATTCTGCACATACACCCCACGTTGAGTATACTCCATGTATACTCTTTCCATAGTACACTATGACGTAACCCATACGATACATGTCACACGGTACATCGCTTTACTCCCATGGAGTACACTCCACGCATACTTCCTTCAAACACCTGCCACAACACCATACCTGCACACAAAGCACCCACATACTACACAGCATAGTCCACAACCCTACTTCATAACATAATTTCCAACATTTCATAATACAACCAACCAACTTCACACAACTTCTTAGTAGACTCCACAATATTAACAACACAGTCCACAATCAATCAATTAAATACAATTACACAAGAAAGAGGGTTATACCATAGTGGGGTAAACCGGTACATTATTCGCTTCCTGGCATGGTTAGTGGCATCAGAAGACATCAACTTTAGAGTTAATCGCTCCATCAAGGTCAGTGTCGTGACCTAAGAATGGGAATGTCCTGGGGGTTCGAGTATAGGATTTCGGTTACTAAATTTGGGTCATAAGAGGGTGGCCAATATGATGGAGAGTTCGTTGGTAGCGGTGAAAATACCGTACGTTACAGCTAATGTCGCATACGATACATCAACCACGTAACGTGATGGTTTGGACTAGGGTACTGGGTTGAATATCGAAAGCTAAAGGTATACTCATTGGAGGAAGGAAAATCTCATAGTGGTGGTGGTGAGGCGGTACAACTACCAGAAGGTGGCGGATCTACACAAAAGGGTCAAACTCGTGCATAAGAGAGTGAGGGATAGTGTGTGGTGGTGATGGCTCGGCTGGGCCATGCAATGGTCATGAGCCGTGGGTGGCGGTGGATGGTGGAGCGGCAAGGTGAGACCATGGGTTTCAAAACCCATTTCGTGGGTGGAGGAGAAGTGGGGGGCTGGGGACAGTAGGTTAAAATAATATTCTATTTAATCAATCTGAGTATTTTAAGTTAAATTAATTTTATATGTTTTCAGATCTGTGTTTTAAACTCATTGTTTGTCAGTTTGAAGACCCCAATGCGTAAGGCCTATAAATAACCCGAAGAGGCCCCAACTCTGTACTTTTTCCTTTCTCTTTCCTCTCTATCCCGCACGCAGCCCCCCTTATGCCCGTTTGGCTTCCAGCCCATGGCATCGCCACTGCCGGTATCCCTACCCTTCGGCGAGCTCCCCTGCACCTGCGGTGTACCTCACGGCAGCCCCTACTGCGCGCGTGGGCCACAAACTTGAAACGGGTTCTATGGCTTCTCCCTCACTTTTTCGTTACCACCACTAGCCACCACGGCCTCCAACCATGCTGGTGACCTTCCCCAACCACCTGCGGCCTCCACCACAAAGTAAGTGCCACATCTCGAAGCACGTGCCCGAGGTTACAAGTGCAGGAGAGAGTAAAGGATGAGCGGTTAGAGAGAGAAGAGCGACTCATGCTGATCAATGTGACTATCTTGCCTGAACTACAACGAGCATATTTCCAATAATGTCAAAGGAAATCTTGGAGAGATGCAATTCTAAGAATCAGTGACTTAGTTTTATTTTATATATATATATATAATTTTATTTGTTATTGATGGATTCTCCAATTTGTATTATTTTGACAACACTAACGAGTGAATTTGCATCATTGGTTAAAAGTTATTGTTAAATAACTTGGATGATTGTATTGTATACTTTGTAAACATTAGTATTATTTATTTTGGAAAATTAAAGTTTTTGACAATGATTTTATGCATGAATATAAGATGATAAATAAAACATTACAACTACTTAAAATATACAAATAATGAAACTATTATAGCTTTGCTTGGCATGTTCATATCTAACATATTTTAACATAATAAAAAATAGTGGATTGTAGCTATTGTACTTTTGGAAATATAATTTCATCAGTGCTCAATTAGGTGTAATTGGAGCTAATATGTGCTAAAATGTCTTTAATTCATGATGATACTGAATAAACTCCATAAATTCGATTGAAGGATTGCATTACAATTATTTGATCAAACTCAAACTTAGGACCGTGATTATCATTACACTCGTCTTTAATGATTATGTTATGTATAATAACAAATGTTTCATTATATCTGTTAGAAACCTTGATCTTGAACACTTAAGCAGGTCGATAAATGATTGCAAAGCATTGGTTAAGAATCTTAAATACTTCTTCTTATTCCCTTGTAAAGGTGGAATAGTCTTCACAAATGTTGACTACTTTAGATAAATACCATCGGCAATGTAGCACCCCATAGTGTAGTCATTGCCATTGATTAAGTAATTTACTAAAGGAGCATGGCCTTGGATAAGTTCAGTGAAAATAGAATCTCTCTCTCTCTCTCTCTCTCTCTCTCTCTCTCTCTCTCTATGCAAACTAGGTAATTCAAAAAATTCATGTCATATCCAAAGATCTTTTGAAGCAACTACTTCTAATATAATAGTTGGTTCACAATTGTAGTTGAAATACATAGCTTTCTAGGCAGCGTGACAATTTTTTACTTTCATTGCATGCAATCAATACTTCCTTGCATTCTTAGGAATACACTTTGTTCACTAATAGCAAGCAATCGAACAATATCATTGGCATTTAAAAGCTACAAATACATTAGAAAAAATATTTACGATTGTGGTCACAAATTTTTTTAGTCTCTCTATTGCGGCACTTTCTTCCATCCGTATGTATCCATCCATAAAATTAGCAGTTACTTCATATGCAAACATTGTAAGTGCAACGTATGGAAGATAGACTAAATCTTCCAGTATTACCTCTTCTTTAGATAAAGTATGCCTCGTAAGCCTCTACTCTATGTTAAATATCAAAAAAAAAAAATAGAGGATGACTCAAATGAAATCTCATTTGAAATATATTCAAGGGATATATTAGTACTTCTACAAAATAGTTGTGAAATAGCCGTTTGTGCGCTTAAATATAATCGAGTCGAATTTATTTATGACGTTTGCAATTGCCATGAACAACCTCCAACTCATCTTCAGAGGATAAGTTAAGCAACAGTTTGGGTAAGAACGAACGAGCCATTAAAGAAGTTAGTAGAAGATGAGGCCAAAATGAAATTTTTGTTAAAATGAAATGAGACTTAGGCTGTTAAAATGGAGCAAAAAATTCTCTTATTTATACACGAAGTTTTACTGTTAAATATAGGAAAAAAAATATTATTGTTGAAAAAAAGACAAAAAGAAATTAAGGATGCAACACGAATAAGATATGTTACCATTGGAAAAAGGATAAAAATTATTATTGTTGTATAAGGACAAAAGATTGTTACTGTCGAACAAAGATTAAAAAACATATTACCATTATATCTCGAACAAAACATGATCTTTATTTTTATTCATCCGTAGGAAATACTATCACGTTAGAAAAATGCACCTGAAAAAAAGATTATAATTTTTACATTGGTAATATTTTCATTACTATTTTTTTTTTCAGAAATAAAAACTGGATAAGTATTTACTAAATTAGGTAGAAAGTGATAGTTGAAAGTATGAGGGAAAATACAAAAGAATTAGTAGCTAAGTTTGTAAATGAAAGTGAGAAAAAAGTAGTAAAGAAAAGAGAGAAATATTATTTTAATATAACAAATAAATGATAAAGAATAACATGTAACATATTTTTAAGAGATAGGTAAAATTTAAGAGAATCTTATTAAGTGTGTTTTAGCCAAATTTTAAGAAAATTTAGGGAATCTAACATGAATGCTCTTATATATTTTATTAGACTTAGGTAAAGACGATTATTTTTATTAACTTGCCTTAAGGCTTAAAGAGATATATTCAAGGCTTTTAAACCCCATACAAATTGTTATTAAATTAATTGATTAATTAGACTTTGTAACCCCACTTCATTTTTTTTTTGAAAAGAAACTAACCTCATTCATATAGAAATCCTTACAACCAACATTCTAAATAGTCGTAAGAGATTGAGATACATAAATGTTACAATTTATCATTTGTAACTATGTTTGTAATACAAGAAGGAACCTCTTCAATATCATAGATATCTTCCGTACAAGACAAAGCAAATCTTGCAAGTAGGTGCGCTGCCAAGTTAGCATCTTTGTAGATGTGAGAAGTTGACCATTTGGTGTTGGAATTTAGAATCTGTCGAGCATCTAGAATGAGACAACCACCTAAGCTCAAATTCATGTTATTGCTTAGCAGAATGTCAATTACTTGTTTGCAATTTCCTTTGAGACAAATCTGGTGGAGGCCTAGTTCCTGGCAAAAGACAGTTGCTAACATGAGTCCATAGGCTTCTGCATTCCCTTAAATGGTCTGGTGGCTCGGAGTGCACCAATGACTTGGCCCTCATGGTCTCTGATTAGCACTCCAATGCCAATCCTACTTGTCTCACTTCTAACTGTCATGTCCCAATTCACTTTAAATTGCTCCAACACAAGTTTTGACCACTTTTGAGTTGCTTGCTTCAACTGGTTTTTTTTATCCATGTGAGCCAGTGAGAGTTTCTTTGTAGGAGGTCGCCTCTACTTTGGCTATCTGAGCTAGTACAATGGGATGAGTGAAGCCTTTGCCATGTATAAATTCATTTCTTTCGGACCATGTGCCATTGAGAATAACTATTGCCTCTTCTAGTTTTGAGATGATTGTGTCCACAAGACCAGACCAGATGTTATAGAATAGATCATTGTGAAAATCCATCTTTTGTACCTTTATGCACCCTTGGTTCCACGTGTCTTTTGCAGCTTCACAACCCCACAAAGCATGACCTGAGCTTTCAAGACCTACCTGCAAATGGGACACAACTTGTCTGGCACATCCTTTCTTCTGTGTAAATTAGCAAAGGTAGGGAGAGCCTCGCTACAAGTACAAGCTCTCCAGATGAACATTTTAGCATCATGGGGGCTTCACTTTTCAAATTCCCTTCCAAACTATCTTCTTTTTTGGTCTATTGGATAGTTATCTTTCTCACTCACTCGCAATTTTCTTGTGGAAGTGAAATTCACTCTTGACAATGTATGGTCCATTCATGGTATGCTTCTAAATTAACTTGTCATCTCTACCACGCAGGCTAATGAGAATGGGTTTTTATAGCTTCTACTTCTTGTGGGGAGAGGAGTGTCTGCAGGGTGACATTTTTCCACTGAATTTATATAGGGTAAATGAGTTCACTAACTATTTCCAGCTTGCACTTTCCATCTCGAATTGAAGTGATCTTGTGAGAAGGGATTGAGGGGAACTAGTGATCAGACCATATGTTAATTTTTTGGCCTACTCTCCATAATAGGCGCTTCTTGGGCAGGTTTAAGCTTGTGTGGATACCCCTCCATACAAAAGAGGGCCTTGATCACAATGGAGCCTCTAATAGCTCTATTTTGCTAAAATACTTCTGTTTTAAGACCATTGTAGCCAATGAGGTAAGGTTTTGAAGGACTCTCCACCTTTGTTTAGAGAGCATGGCCACATTAAAGCTTCTAAAGTCTCTGAAACCGAGGCCACCATCATCTTTGGAGGAGCTAAACTATTTCAAGTTGACCCAATGTATTTTTGAGGTGTCTTCATTGAACCCCACTAGAATTTCCTAAGAAGTTGGTTCAATTTACTACTGATTGAGGCTGAGAGAAAAGATCATACCCATAGCATAGGTAGGGATGGCTTGTAAGATAGCTTTAAACAAGATTTATTTTCCCGCTACAAACAAGTGTTTGGTCTTCTTCTTTGTAATTCTAGCCCATATTCTATCAACAAGAAAGTGGAAAGTAGCAACATTGACTCTTCTCATGACAGCAAACAATCCTAGGTATCTCTCAACGGTCCCTATAGATTTAACACCAACCATTTGTAGAAAAAGATACAGGACTTATCTTTGTTTAAGACTAGCTCCAATTCTTTCTCATAGAGATCAAGGTTATGAATCACATGAGCTAGCTCCCTTGTGTTTGCTTGACAGAAAAAGAGACTGTCATCAACAAAAGAAAGGTGGTTTACTATGATGGAGCCTCTACTTATTGGGATACTTGTTATATTACCAAGCTATTCAGCTTTATGTAACAATGTTGTGAGGGACTCAGCACATAGGATGAAAATGTAAGGTCCCAATGGATCACCTTGTGGAAGGCTTCTTGAGGTGTAAAACTTGTGTTGTGGCTCTTCATTGACAAGAATTGAATAGGATACTGAGCTGAGACAATTGTAAATCAGTTTGATCCAGTGTTGAGGGAATCCGAGCTTTGACATCTCAGTTGTTACAAATTGTCACTCCATCTTGTTATATGCTTTGCTCATATCCAATTTAAGGGCCATGAAGTTCTCTCACCATTCATTCTTGTATTCATTGTTTAAAGAACTTCATAGGCCACTAAAGTATTATATGAACTTAGCCTTCGAGGTACAAATGCACTCTAGTTTAGGAAAATAAAGTTTGCAAGAATACCTTTAAGCCTATTAGCAATAGTTTTAGACACAATTTTGTATAGCATATTACAAAGGCTTATAGGTTTGAATTCACCACTTTTTTGGGTTCTTGACTTTGAGATAGAGTGAGATAAATGTATCATTTACCTCCTAAAGTGATTCTTCCTGGTTGAGAGCCTTTAGGACAAACTTGCATACTTTTTCACCTCCCACCTAAAATTGTTTTTGGAACCAGGAGATCCTAAGGGGTTTATTTGAAACACAATAGTCTTGACCTATTCTTGTGTAAAAGGTCGCATTAAAAAAGTCTCCATCTCAAGAGCAATTCTATTATCAATTGGGCATAGGCAATCATCAATGTTAGTAGGTAAAAAGGAGGTGAGAAGAGAGGAGAAAAAGCCTGTGAAAACTTCTCCAATAGATTTCTGTTCAGTGACCTCCCTTCCAATGGTATCCTTGATACTCTTGATAGTATTAGTTTTTCTTCTTTGAGATGCATGCAAATGGAAGAACTGAGTGTTTCGGCCACCCTTTTGAAGCCAATGTTGTTTTGCTCTTTGATGCCACTTCATATCTTTTTCTGCCAATGATAATTCCACATCTCTTTGTAGTTGGTTCATCATATCCATATGGTTGCTAGTACCAAAATCTTGGAGTTGACTAATCTTGGCTAGGTTCTTTGTGAGGAGTTCTCTCTTCTGTCTCTGAGTTTGTTGCTTCCACTGCAGTAGACCTCTTTGGCACAACTCAAGTTGGTGTCTCATGGAGCTAGCCTTTGCCTCTACTTGACCTTTCCATGTGTCTAGGTCTAATTTAGCTGCTGCCCTCACATTGCATGAGGCAATAGTAAACATGTCATTCCATGCTTTGTTTTCCATTGCTCTATCAATTCTTTCTCTTACAAAGTGTCCTCCACACCTATTATTGGACCATGTAAAGCTTTCCCGCTGGAATGGGAGATCATTTAAATCACGGATTTTCATAACATTTTTGAATGCCTCAATCTGCTTGTATCACCTATTGGCAACTTCTATCTTCTCTTTTTGGTGCAAGATTTTGTTGAATTTTCCTGCACATGGTCATGCCATAAGAGAGAATGGTTGTAGCATTTGTAGGAGATCCCAATTGCTTCCCTTTTTGGCCATGTTTGCATGCCCTTAGAAGCCTGTGAATTGCCATTGGGAGCAATTTTACTCATGAATCATTGCACTGTTGTGCCACCTAGAGTAGTTTATGACAATAACTTTCCATTCCTTCTAACTCCATCCATTCTATTTTTGTTACTTTTAGTTTTCATTAAGGCTGTAAAAAAATCGAACCGGACCGAACTGGGACCAGATGTAATTCAATCCGGTCCGGTCCCGGTCCAGGCAATTTCTCCCCCTAAACCGAACCGGACCGAACCGAATGCACAATTTTTTTTATATGTATATATAAGTAATAGTATATAAATTATAATACTAATATTAATATAGATTAAGAGTAGCAGTATAATATATTAATATATAATATATACGCTTATAATAATTGATATTAATATATTATAATTTATAATAGTTGTAGTATAAAAATATAAATTATAGTATATCTATATAAAGTAATATAAAAAATAAACCAATCAATAACCTCGATCTATTTCTTAAATAGCAGTCAAAAAAACAAAAAACAAACGCAAAAAGTATATTACCTATCTAGTAGTTACTAGTACTGCTTCTTAAGATGAGCTTTTATACCCATGAGCCATGTAACCCGCCGAATGACAGCATCACCACAATATATTATATGCCAATAATTATTTATTTATTTTTTTAGATTATTATTTTTTATTCAAATTATTTTTCTTTTGTCATTTTTTTAAGAGTAAGTTTTTTTTTAATATTTTTTTGCTTAAATCTGTGATAAATACATAAATTTGGCTGAAAATAATTAAATTTGGGCTAAAAAATATATTTAATCATTGCTAGATTTTGAATCAAATTAAGCCCATTAAATCATATAAGGTGCCCCTAGACCGGACCGAACCGCCCCTGGACCGGACCGGTATGGACCAAATAGGAGTTCTGTTTGGTCCAGGGTGAGAGAATTCTTGGGCCGAATAGAACCAGTCCACAATTTTCCAGACCGGACCGGACTATTTACATCCCTAGTTTCCATTAAGAAAATTAAAGAGGAGCACTTTTCCTTAGTTAGCTGTCTAAGGATTCAAACTGTCTGAAAATTCTCTAGCTCTCAACAGTTCCACACTAGAGCTGGTGTCTAGCCTCTGCCATTGAAAATTGAGTTTCGTCATTGCCTTTATAGCACTTGACTTTCTTTTGTTCAAAATCTTCATCTATGTTATTTTATTGGCTTCCTTTCCTGCTACCTCTCCTCAAGTTGTAGTTAGAGACGTATGTTAATATCTTCCTTGATGCGTAGCCTGATTGAGGAACCTGAGTTAGCTTTCCTCTTTCATTTGCCTATGGTGCTCCTCAGGACATAATCAGCAACAATTATACCATTCTCCTTGCTAGATAAGTTGCCTATTGGAGCTAAGGTATCATAATTTTTGGAGATTAAGCTAGCTCTCTTCACCTAGATTGCCACATCATCCATTAAGGGACCTTTTTGTTGTCTAATTGGGGCGTTCGAGGTGAGATTGCTTGTTAAGAAACCTGAGTTAAGGTTTCTATATCAGGATCTAGTTCCATCCTAGTTGCCACCATCTTAGTGTTTTGACCTTCAAGTGTTACTTTCGAGAGAGGTGCCTCACTCAGGTTATGTGGTCCCACCGTAGGGACAGTAATCGAAGAGGTTGGTGTTCATGGGTTGTGCTTTCAGCCATGGGCCAAATTGTTGCAATGGATGGTCATCACATTGCTATTCGCCCCTATGCCTTATGCAGTTTTTTCCTTTATGGAAGAGGATCCCACACTAAAAGCAGAAGTTTTGGAATCTCATACTTGAATAAAATCAAATACTCTTGTCCTTCGAAACTTAACCATTTCCCTCTCAGTATGTGGAGGTCCACAACAATTCTCACTCACATGCATCTCCCCATGATCTCGCATCAACCTCTGCCTCTACTCTGATGACATGGCCAATAGAGGTGGCAAATTCTTCACCAAAGTCTTCAGTCATGGAAGTGAGAGAAAGGTTGTGGAGTTGGAACAAAAAATGCTCATACTAAAACTATAGTGCGTTAATGGAGGCTAGGTTATTAGCTTCCAACGTTGTTAAGAGGCTTCTGTCGAAGAATCAGAGACGACCACTCAATATCTTTTCTTTATCTACTAGCCGCTGAAACGCGATCAAGAAGCAATGATCTCCTAATTCTTTGAATCTTACCCATCCTTCTAACCTCTAAAGTTTTGATATGGTGACTCTAAAGACTTCATTGTTTACAATCTTCTCCGTTAGTGCCTTGCCAATGATGCAATGATTTTCGTGTTTGTCCCCTTTTTGCCCCCATTTAGCTTGACTTAGAGGAGTGAACTTTTCTATTTTGAGAAGTGTAATCTCTTATTGTGTGGCCAACTCCAATTACCACCATTGACGCAACTCACAGAAATGAGACTTAGCTCTTGTCGGGAAGCAAAAGCATTGATGCCTTACTCTACCTCACGAGAGGGAGAAAGCCCTCTACCTCCTTCAATTGCAAGTTTATAACTCCATCAATCCGTAACTTAATCTTCGTTGTCTCTCCAACTTCTTTTTTTTTCCTCAATTATCCACAATGCAATCTCATCTCACCATCCCATTATAATGTGAAAGGAGAAATCACAATTTTTGATGGCCAACTTGCAATAGAACAAAGTATCTAAAGCCTTGACGCCAAATCAAAGGGAAACATATAAAGAATATACTTAAAAAGGCAGCAATACGAAGCAAACTTGACGTAAAGGGACAACGGCACAACATAAAAAAGTTTATTGGCTTCCACCGAGTGTTCATTGTGCATCACATACACAACGAAATTTGAAAGATAAACGGTAGAAAATCTCAACCACTAGGTAGTAAAAGTCAACATGCATACAAGAAAATCACCGTCACAGACTCACATGTCATGACAACTAAACAACTTAATTATTAGTTGGAATAGTTCAAAACATTGTAAATATTAAATGTAGTAACTCAATACAAAATTACCACATGTCCTTTGAAAGAAATGTTTAAAGACCAAACTAGACAATAACAATGGAGGTTGATTCCAATAAGCCACATTACAATTGACTATTTCAAAAATAGGACACAAAAACTAAAGCGAAAGAGGGAGCAAGGAGGAGGCTGTGGATGGATGATTCCGTGCAATCAATCTCACCCTGGTTTATAACTTTCTTGCTCCACGGGTAAAACAACTTGATCAATAATGGTTCGTCGAATTTTACAACTTGTCTTCGAACTCGAAAAGTGGGGTCATCTGCTCTTTCAATCCCTTCCTCTTGCGAATGTCTGTTACAAGATGCGATGCCTGTGATCCAGCCTCCAATGGAGCCGATGACATCATATCCCAGTGATCAAACACACATTGAGGGAAAGCTTGCCATAGGATCCGACTTTGCCAAATGTTTCAGTCCTTCAACAAGCTTGGGAAGGTCAAATGCAACCTTGCATTGAACAACCACACACACGACAGAGGACAAAAGATACCACACGCACAACCATACTGGACTCCCTCCAATTTCCTGAATAAGATCATCCCAATAGTCCCAAATATACCACACATGATAGCTTTGGTTTACAAGCCAATCAACCATTATCTTTGAATCACACTCAATAATTACTTGTGTGCATGCTATTTCTTTAAAAAGTCCCCATTGCAATAAAGCTCTTAACTCAGACTCATTATTAGTTCCATTTCCATAGTCCGTTGAAAACCCAACTTTAATCTTGCCTTCATGATCCTTGAGCACACCTCCCCCTCCACAATTATCCAGATTACCATGACAACTCCCATCGACATTGAGCTTCCATCATCCATAAGGAGGATTCGACCATTCCACTTTTTAATATTCTTGGATTGCCAAACATTTGTCATCACCTCCAAAGAATTTAAAATTTGAAAATCAATATGAGATCATTCTTCATCAGCCATCTCATTTACAATTTTTCCAGACCATAGCCGAATGGATCGCCAAGCATCCATTGCCAATCATAAACACCATCTATCCGAGTTTTACATCTACAATGCCATAAACACCAAGTAAGAATGCTGGGAAGCAAATCAATCAAAATTCCCCTCTTGTAGACAAGTTTTCTTCTACATATCATACACACAACTTCAGCATGTGCTATGCACACTAATATATGTGGCAAACTATAATATTGGAGTCATTTGTTCATTAATATATAGTCTGGATTTTTTCAAGTAAATGCTATGCAATGCATCCCATTTTGGAAAGATCACCCATCAATTGAGTAAATATAGGACTCATATAAAAAAATTAATGTTTTAAATTTTAATAGTAGATTTTTCTCTTTTTCAAAGAAGTATGCGATGCTTATACAGTTATAATTGTATCTAGCATTACTCTTTTTTTCTTTTTCATTTTTTTTTCCTAATTCCGTTGCATGCCCAAAATGCCCCACAGTCCTCTTTTTCTCTATAACTCTATTCAATGTTTGGCCAAGCCATTAGAGCCATGCTAGAAATCTTCACATCTTATTCATGTTTTCATGTATTCCTTGGAGTGCAGCCTTTCCAGCTTCCCCCCCCCCCCCCCCTCTCTCTTATTTATTCCTTTTACGTTCATGACTAATCTTTCTTTGTTACTTCTATTCTCAAACAGTCCTGCATGACCAAAAGCACGCTTGATTATCATGCAAATGCTCATACAAACAAATTTCTTAGAGCCCCATCCTCTAAGGCCCTTATTATAAATTTTGCAAATTCTCCTTGAGCTCCTAGAAGATCTTCATCACATCACACGACAACAAAGAACCAAGCGAGAGATTTCAAAATTTATGTTTCTATAATTTATATAGACTACCTCTATTACAGTAAAAAAAAATGCATCAAAAGTGTGCATTTTGACTTTATGTTTCCCTTAAATTTTTAGGGCACTGCAAAAAAGATTTACGAAGTTTAATAATATAAATGAGTCGCATTCAAGTATGAATGAATTATTGGTATATGTATACTTGGAGTTGTTTGTGCACCGATTATAACCCCATGGCCATGAGAATAGGGCTACATTTGAGTAATGAGATATCTCATATGATCTGTGAATAATAATAAAAAATAATAAAATAATGTGAATAGTATGAATAGTAATAAAAAGTTGCAAAAAGTAATGATAAAGATGGTCATAGTAGTGGAGTGATCACTTAAACCAAACAAAGTCTTGGTATTTTCTTTGGGTTCATTATTCATACATGGTTGGAGAATTGCATCTTGGTATTTTCTTTGCAGTGCAAGCTTACGAATATAAGTTTATTTCAAGGATCTTCGTGGGGTACTAGATAATTGGGATGACTCTGTTCATCCATGTAGCTGGACCATGGTTACCTATTCTTTTAAGAGTCCGAGCCATTTGCCAGAAATTGGTTCTCCCATGTATTTTTTTCAAATGATTTATATTTCTTTTCTTGTAATATTTTGAATTGGCTATGAAGTTTTCAAATAAAAACGACAGGCTATTATGAATTTATTTTAAAAAAATTAATTGATATAAGGTACAGAAAAGATTTCAAAAAGAAATGGTTACAATTCGGATAATCCATATATCCAATTTTAATACCCGGTCATAGACGTGTGGATTCATAAACACGGAAAGCAGATCCAGAGGTTCGAATCCATATCCGGATACACTCCCTTACCCTTTGAGCCACGTGCACTTATCTGACAGATATCTAACAGAATTTCAACTGATAAAGATAAATATCCGATCAAAACAAAATTGAAATGGAAAAATTCAATTTTTCAGCAAAATAAAGTTGCTAAAAGTCTCCACACTCCAAAAATTTAATACAGCCAGAAATAGTAACCCGTCAGTAAAGAAGATGGCAAAAACATAACATTCGAACGAGAAATAGTAGTATACCTCAAACGCAAGGTAAGTCAACTGGCATACAAAGTGAGGTAATTCAATAGAGAATTACATCCTTCTTCTCAACAGAAGTATCCAAAGATCAAACAAAATATAAATAATGAGGGTTGATTCCAATAAGGCACAGCCGCACATTACTTCGAAAAAAATAAGAAAAAGGATAAACAACTAATGCAAGCAAGGGATGATCCCATGCAATTCTAGTGTCCTCGAATAAACTTACTTGATCAATAAAAGATCGAGTCGAATTTTACAGCTTGTCTTCGAACTCAGAAAGTGGGGTCATCTGCTCCTTCAATCCCTTCCTCTTGCGAATGTCTGTCACAAGCTGTGCAGCCTGTGATCCAGCTTCCAATGGATCGGATGACATCATGTCCCAGTGATCAAACACACATTGAGGGAAAGCTTGCCCTGAGGTTGCAGCCCTCAAAGTGCTTGAGAATCCAAAAGATTCAATGACGGGCAGGTATGCCTTGATGTTGTAAAGAGGGGTACCAGGCCTCTGGATTTCCTCAAACACATGCCCACGTTTCTGGTTAAGAACACTGTAGATACCACCAAGTGCCTGTTCAGGAGCTTGGATCTCCACCATGTACACTGGTTCAAGAAGCCTGGGTTTGGCAGTTATCTGGGAAGCATATATAACCCTTCTAGCAGTTGGAATCACCTGACCACCACCTCTGTGGATGGCATCGGCGTGAAGAACCACATCACATACTTCAAAGCAGATACCTCTCATGTTTTCTTCAGCCAATGCACCTTCCTTAGAAGCCCACTGAAATCCGGCCACAACAGAATCCTTAATTTCATTCAGGTATTGAACTCCCTTACACATATCCACTACCATATTAGGGCCAGTAGTCTCCGGGCCAAAACACCAAATTTTCTTTGCAAGATCCTTATCCCAACCGAACTCCTCCGACAAGATTTTGGAACGAACTTTAGGATCATCCCTTGGACCGATACGACCATCATCAATGGCCTCTGCAAGACCCTCTTCCAAGGGGCGTGCTTCCATGTACAAACGGTTGTGCTTGTTGGGTGACTTGCTCATCACGGTACGGGACGACTTCTCAAGGACTGTCTCACGGAAGGATACAACAGGATCAGACTTGATAATCTCCGCACCACCCATGAAATCATCCTGCAAATCCTTCAAACAGATCTCGAGGTGCAGTTCTCCAGCACCAGCTATGATGTGCTCTCCGGACTCTTCAATAGAACAGACGACCATAGGATCTGACTTTGCCAAACGTTTCAGTCCTTCAACAAGCTTGGGAAGGTCAGATGCAACCTTGCATTGAACAGCCACACGCACGACAGGGGACACAGAGAACTTCATGGCACGGATTGGGTGTGCATCAACTTCCTTCTCATTTGTCAAAGTAGCATTCTTGGTGATATACTGATCCAACCCAACCAAGGCGACCGTATTACCGCAAGGCACGTCCTCTACTGTTTCCTGCTTCTTCCCCATCCAGATAACAGTTCTCTGCACGCTCTTAACATACAAGTCCTTCTTTTCCCCAGGCACAAAGTTGGGACCCATAATTCTAACTTTCAGCCCAGTCGAGACCTTACCAGCAAACACCCGACCAAAGGCAAAGAACCTACCCTTATCAGATGCAGGAATCATTTTTGATACATAGAGCATTAGAGGGCCCTCCGGATCACAGTTTCTGATAGCATTAGCATAAATATCATCAAGGGGACCCTCATACAAGTTTTCAACACGATACCTTTGGGCCGTGCTAGGAGACGGCAGGTGAAATATCATCATTTCCAACAGGGCACTACTAGCTGGCAGCCAGGTCTGCATGACACGTTTCATCAACGCCTTTCCCATTAAATCCTTCTCGTCTGACTTCATGGTGACACCAAGCTTCTGCAACATTGGCCACAGCTTGTCCTTCTGGTCATTCATGCAAGTGTTGATTATCTGCTTGATGGGTTCATAGCAGAACTGAACAAATCCACGCTTGCAGGTAGGAGACCCAGTGTTCTTGGTGGTCCATTTCTTTGTAGCTGGGTCAAAGTAATTTTCACCCCAGAGCCGTTCCATCATCTTCGCCTCATCCACTCCAAATTTGGACGCATACATCTTGGCAAAATTTGTCAGAGTAAAAGCCCAACCGTGCAAACCAGCAGAGAAGGCAACTGTCCCCTTCTCAGGATAAACCTGAACATCACCGAGGAGGGGATCTTCATATGTGGCCATGATGACATTTGCATTCTCAATAACCCTCTGGAATGTTTGGTAAGCCTCCTCTCCATCAACCTGGAGCTCAAGGAAACACCTGTCCATTTTGTTAACAGTCAATACAGGCCTAATCCTTTCTCCCAAGGCCTGTCTCAGCACGGTTTCTGTCTGGACACAGACACCTTCAACACAATCAACCACCACAAGTGCACCATCAGTTATGCGAAGAGCAGCTGTGACCTCAGATGAGAAGTCAACGTGCCCAGGAGAGTCAATGAGATTGATGAGGTATTCATTCCCATTCCGTTCCCCCTTGTAGCTCTTCAGAGACGCATCACTCATCTCATAATAGAGAGAAATACCAGTAGATTTAATTGTGATGCCACGTTCTGCCTCATCGGCACGGGTATCTGTCATCCGGACATCACCCGCAACTTCTTGTGCAATGATACCAGCAGCAGCCACGAGAGAATCAGTAAGTGTAGATTTCCCTGTTGAGGAGGCAAATAAGAAGATCAAGACTTGTATCAAGCCAACTAAAGATGTAATATAATGACAGATAAACAAGGATAGCAGGTTATCTTAACCATCGTTAATATGATGAAATTAGCACAATTAGAACAGACCGAAGAAAAAAAAAAGAACAGAAGAAGAGTAATCCAGTTAAAAATGCTTTAATTAGAAGCATAAACCATCCATGTGTCTCTCTTGTCAAGACCCATATTAATGTGTTTCAGTAGCCATGAATACGGCACAAGCTCAATATTTTGGTCAGGTTATAAGAACAAAGAAAATATATGTAAAATCCCATACCATGATCCACATGCGCAATAACAGACATATTACGAATGTTGTGTTTGTAGTCCATAATCCTACGGAGCTCATCAGCCGTAAACTTCACCTGCAAGTGTAAACATATTTCTCCACTCAGATCATGCACCGTTAATACAAAGAAGATTTAGAAACTGAACAAACATTATTAAAATAAAAGGCACTTACCATCTTGACTAGTCTTCAAATGACACAAACAAGAAACCTTGAATAATCAAATTGCACCTGCCCACCAAAGCAATCAAAAGTTGCATTTGTAAAAACGTCAGAACACGCACTGGGAAACAAGCTTGAGAACAGACATACTAAAGCAGTTTGATTTCTTCATTCATTCCTTTCAAGAAAAATATGGAACGTAAACTCGGTTAAGACATTTGCTCTCTGTGTTCATAATCTTCAAACCGAGACTTTTCATAAATTAGTAATTTAAAAAAAAAATCATGAACTTGTCTGAAAGATCATTTCCTATTAGAAGCTGTGGTTACTTTGAGGACTACTTTCGAAAATCAGGTATCAAATTTGAAAAAAAATATATTTAAGTTCAGAAAAAACAACCATTTACCTAGTCGCACAAGTTTATCCTTGTTATCGTAAATTTAAACAAAACAATATTCAACAAACCTCTTCAATAATTGAATTCGTAACTAGGTTTTTCCTCAAATCAAATATAGCATTCAGTAAGAAAATATGTAGCAATCAAACAAGTAGCCGTAAACCAAACAATAAAACCTGCGATCACTATTTTCACTAATCGACAACTCTCACGTCTAATAAAAATCACCATGACTCAAAACCACAGCTATAACCGATGCCGAAACTGACATACCACATCATTTCAGAGAAAAGCACGCAAGTTGATCTATAATCACATCATAAGAAAATACAAAAGTCTTCCGCTGACCCTAGCGAGAAGCAGTTATACTAAGCAAAGAAAAATTACTCTGCTGAAAATTCATAAAGCTGGATAAAAGAACAACAGTCAAATACTTAACGATCTTCCAAAATAAATCAGATGCACACAAATCGTAGACTAAGTTTGGGAATCAGGGGAAAAATTGAAATATTTCGCAAAAAGAGCGGTGGAAAAGGAGACAAAGTGCCTGATCTGATAAAAGAACCGAAGCACTGACCTCACACAAACAGCTATTTGAGAAAAGAGAAATCTGGAGCAATTGCTTGGAAAATACGCGTAGGAAAGAGCGCGAGAGAGAGAGTAGCCTCAGCCGTCTACGATATTGAGGCAGTGAGGGTGAAAGAAATGAGAGGATACAAGGGAATATATTAGGTGCTGATAGAGGCATATGCGATTCGTGACGCCCTGATTTTAGGGTTTTTAATCGGGCTGGGCTTCTAAATTTAGTCATTTCTAGCCCAAATATCTCTCTCTCATTAGAAAATAATTTTTTATATATATAAATTTAGATTTATTATTTTTTAAATAAGTTGAGCTAAAATTTGCATATTTTATAATTATAAATATTATTTTTTATTTAAAATTAGGATAACTAATAGATATAAATTTTTATTTTTATTTTTATTTTTATTTTTATTTAAAATTATATTAATCAAGTCAAATAAATTTTATGGTTATAATATTCTCATTAGATTATTTAAAGCTATTTTTTAAAAAGTATAAATTTTCAGATTTATTAAAAAAATTAATTATATTTAATCAAAAGTGAGGAGATAAAAATAGAAAAAGATAATAAAAGTATTTTTTTGTAAATAGTAAAGCTAAAATTTTATCCAACAAAAAATATTTTTATTCTCTTTTCCCATTTTTATCTCTCCATTTTTATCAAATATGATTATTTTTTTTTGATAAATATGTAAATTTATATTTTTTTTAAAATAGCTTTAAATAATCTAATAAAAATAATTTTAACTCAATATCATTTACCTGAAATATATTGAATGGAGTGGTATTGTGTTAATTTATTTCTAATTAATTATGAAATAGATTAAAACAGGCGAGGCAATATAATCTATTATTTAAATAAATTGTGTTAAGACTTAAAGATTTGACTTTTTAATTTTTTAAAAAATAATTCTTATAAGAAATCTTATATAGAAATTTTACAAAAAATAAGTTATAATTCATCTCTGATTATATTTTATATTTTAATCTTCTTATTTTTTAGTTTTATTTGTGTTGGACAAATAATTATTTTATTTTTTTATTTTTTTAATTTTAGTTGATATAAAATTTTAAAATTATTTCTATGTAATTTCTGCATAAAATTTTACTGTCTGTATCTTAATCTTAATTTTTTTTTTCTTATTTCTTGCAACCCACGTGTCAAACTCTAGTTTGAAATCCAGGGTAAGTTTATCTCCTAGATTTCTTGGTCCTCACGGTCACGGGTCAAATTCTACCGCGAGAGGATTTCTAAACGCCACGCAATGCCAAGGATATAGAAAATTAAAAGTTGTTTGTTTTTAGAGTTTATCTCCATTTAATTTATTTTATTTTATTAAAAAAAATTTAAATTTTTACATAAAATAAAATAAATATTTTTTTTTCAAATATTTAAATAAAAACAATATGAAATATATATATTTTTTATATTAAACTTTCAATTTTTATCTTCGATTCAAACTCATTCGATTCGATTCAAACTCAACTCAATGCCTAAAAGAAAATTTTCACGCGTCATCTCTACATCATATATCATATAACTTTTTATTTTTTTAACAAGTATGTGGTATATAAATGATAAATAGAAAATTTTAATTAATTTAATAAGAATAAAAATAAAATAAATATATAGTATAAAATACATAGAATAATCAGTATGAAAGTTGAAGTAAAAAATGCCTTGAAGACCTGTCGACAGCTGCTGATTGGAATAATGCCGACCACCACAATCCTGGTGGATAGATTTGACCCTTTGGGTATGTAAATTTAAATTTAGGTAATACAAATTTGAATCCGTTGTTTAGATTATATATTAAGATTTAAATTTAGATCTACACTACAATCAAATAAATATTTAAAATATTTAAAAACTTTATAAAAATACATTGAAATTAACTCAGTGATAAGAGTGTGAGCATATGAACCAGAAGTTCTATGATAGAACTTCTATCAGCATCCAAAAATATAATTGGATCACTACCCTGCTCAACTTCATGTTCCATTATATGGACCAATCCCAACAAACAAAATGATTTTTCAGCTGGGTATGATTTCAAGCCAAGCATCCTCTTAAAAGGTGGAACAAAGTTACCTTAACGGAGACAAGGCCTCAATCATGGCCAAAGTATAACAAGGTTTTGCCGGTTTAAAACAAGCTATTTTGCCTTTTTAAGCAGGGCAGAGGTTCGAAACTCAGCATCGTCTCGGATGAAACTCCACCAAATATAGGTTAGGGGGATAGTAGTGGCATGCCAAAGAGCATGGGCATCCACAAACCCTTGATATGGAGGGAAATCATAGATTTCTAGGAGCATTGCAAGGCCACCACCTACAACCACCACCCACATCTTCCAGCGAGAAGGATGTCGTGTGACACCAGCCCATATTGCCCATAGGAGAAGTTGGGTCACACCCATGAAAACACAAACTTTCATGTTCCACCCTGTCAAATGTTGGAGAAATAAAGCCGTCATAATAGCACGAGAAAACAAAAGGTTAATTACAGGAAAACTTAGGAAAAGAAAATGAAAAAAATGTAATTCATTCATATGCTCACTCTATCACTCCCTAACCAGTGAATAGACAGAAATATCTCACCATAATTGTAGCTCATCCCACCAGGCCCAAAACTAATTAAACAGCTAAGAAGAAACTTGTTCAACCCTTTAGGGATGAATACCATGAAAGTGAACAGCGTAATATATGGTATTCAGTTAAAAAAATTTGTTTTTACGCTTTTTTTATTTTTTTAAATCAATGAGGGAAGTAAAGCCATATATTATATCTTCTATGAAAAGATAACTTAAAGCCCAGACAATGGACATGGAAAGACAGGGATTATACCATAATCTAGTTTAAAAAAGTTCAGGTACAATATGTGGGTGGTCACAAAAGCGAGCAGTGGAGCAGAAACCATAACTCTGGCAGCCTCATTCCTCACATTGAAACTTCTTAAGATGGCCAGAATAAGGGAGTACCCAAGTAATGCCACTGCAGAAGAGTAGTCCAGCTTCTCTGTTAATTCCACATCTCTGCAGTTAAATAGGACACCATGATGATAAGAAGTGTGATGAAACGCTAAGCAGAAAATTAAAAAAGAAAAAGGCAGTAAACAAAGCATTGATACAAAAAGCTATAATACTGCATTCAGTTGCTGGAGTGGCTAAATCTTTTGCTTGTGGTGGGTGAACTAGGGACTTGGCAAAGTTTCTAACCGTTTCTCATTTTATGAGTTTGATCAGAGAATAAACGTTTTAACAGTTCCGTAAATTTCTAGCGCCTAGAACATGATAATCTTCTATACTTTCTATAATTTGGAAGGCTGCTCCACTTTGCCTTATGTGGACAATGTGGAGGAAAGTTTGTACATTTGAAGGCATTGAAAACTTCATTATTGAAGTCAAATCTGCTTTCTCTGTTCTTAGTACGTGGTCTGTCACCATCAGAAGGGTTTCTGTTCCTGGATTTCTTTTGTTGAATTTGTAAATCAAATTGGTATTAGATTGTGATTCACCAAGGAACTATCAGAAATTGGCCACATATACTTGAGTTTCTTCTCATATTAATCAAATTTTCAGTACTTTTTAATGATTATTACTAAGAAAAATTTATAAATCTTTATAGCTAGTAAACATCGAACAGACACTTTTATATGTGATCTAAACTCTTTTCTACGGTATTCTGTCAAAGCACTTTTTTTGTATAAACAAACGGAGTTATAAATGTCATTTGAAAAAGAAAAATTGAAGCAGTAAAAAAACTATTGTTGGTGGATTTGATACCACTCAATTAAAAATTAAATTATTATAATTATGCTAATATAGATCAAAGTGAGTTGGGGCATAAGAATATGCAGCAGTTTCAATTTGTTAAACAGAGAGTGACTGGCTTGTCCTCTAACTCCCATCATGACAATAATGGACATGATGTTTATATGAACAAATCAGCCATCACTCTTGTTAATCTAGAACAGCCCGTAAGGCTACAAATATAGACGTGTCATCCCTAGTACAAAAAATAGATGTAAAAGGAGACTTAACTATCATACAAGTATATATTTAATGATATTTGGGCAGAGAAAAGTATTTCTTTGATGGTGCTACGGGGTCAACTGTATTAGCATGCAACTATTTTGAGCCATTTTGGACTTTTACATCTACAAAGGGAAATTTCCTTAAAATAGAGCAAAGTTTCTACATCTTTCCCTGACCGGTTTCGTTCTAATTTATATTTCTCGTAATTGTGTTATGTTTGATTGCATTGTTACCAACATTGATTACATTGACAATCTTCTGGAGATGTCCACACATTCTAGCAGCATTGACAAGGTAGACACATTGGATTTATGTGGGACTAACAGTGACCCGTGTCTTTATACGTGTTATATATATATATATATATATATATTAGTGTGGTTAAAAAAAAAAAAAAAAACCATTTACAAACCCAGTTTCCATCCAGCATTGACAAGTTGAGAGCCTCAGTAGAGAGCACAAAATATCTAGACAGATTATGCAGCTAATAGCATCAATTATTCATCATCCTAGTTGAGGGGCCATTGAGCCAGATAAACCTTCTAAGCAGCAGGAGAGCACAAACTAAAATCAAATTAAACATGTACTCATGTGGGTCTGAATGTGTCATCGTTTATGTATTTATGTAAATTATATTTATTAACGTCTGTACGTATAAAACCAAGATTTAAGCAAACTTGCAACATTCATATACGTGCCTAGATTTATTAATGAATAAAGAAAACAAAATTAAAACACAAAGAACTTACCGACTATGGAAAACGACACTCCAGAACCAGGAGTTCATCGAGAAAAACCCATAGATATGCCACAAACTGGCAAATTCATAGTATGCCTTTTTATTCATATTCAGGGGTAACTTGTAGTATAAAAGGATGAAAAAGGATAACCAGCCATGAAAATGCATTGCAAGATTTAGCGCAGAGAAAGCTACAGAAACAGGCTCCTGATTGATTAACATGTCAAGATATAAATATATTAGCATCTAAAACCAAATCCATATTAAATATTTAGTATAGGTTATCAGAAGGCAAACCTGAATCCCATACACACGCTTAAATGGCCATTTACCATGGTATTTGACAGGGCCCTCACCAAATGCTTCTCTTTCTTTCTCTCTGTCAAACATACAATAGTAACGGCAATCACTTTGGCAATCCCCTTGTTTCCACTGCAAGTAAAGGGGTTCTTGCATGTACCATGGACCATCACTGGAGACACCTTCTTTAGAGAAATTGCAGTCTGGAAAGCATCTTGGACCAACACATCCAGTTTCTTCACATGTTTTTACACAAGCTCTAAAAATCAAAACAAAAAGAAATATGAGAATTGTATTAGGTAAACAAAGGCAAATTTTATCTGCACGTATAATTGTCATGCAAAGACCAACATAAAAACTGAATAATAAAAAAAATAGAGAGCTCAGGGCCGAAGGTGGCTCCGCTTAGTACATAAGCTGATAAGACCTGTGGCAAATAACAAGAAGAGGTCATATTCAAGGCACTTGTGAAACTTAACTATAGAGGTCATATTCAAGGCACTTGTGAAACTTAACTATAGAGACATAACAACACATATCCATATGAAGAATGGAAATACAAATGCTATAGCTCTTCGTCTATATTTCCAATCAGATTTTTTTTTTTTTTTAATTATGTCGGGGAACCTCTCCAAGGCAATGATCTTTGGACTCACTTCTGTAGAATAAACCCCGGTCACGTGCATCGCACCCTCGAAAGTTTCCCTATATGGAATTGGTTAAATCACTGACTTTTCACCCGGGGATGTAGGCCCCAAAGGATTGTTTGCACCCATAAGGTGTTTAACCTTGGACCTTGAAGGGAGTGATACCCCAAGACCAAGACCTTCACCACTTGGACCAACCCCTTGGGGTTATCACATCTTGTTTTAATAATAATTACATTTGATGAAGTCCATAATTAAAGTAGACATTGTGTGAAATATGAGAACTGGCACAGCGCCAAAGAATATTAAAAGCTGTTTATTACAATATGGATATCAGAACAAGGTTATGCAGATGGGAATCTCCTAGGACATCAATTACCATCTGGTTTCAGCTCAAAGACTAGCAAATCAATTGGATTTATTGCATTTAACGAAATGTCTCTCTGAAACAGAGAGCAGAAAACTGTTAGCCAATGAGTATATATATATATATAATATTAGCAAAAGAGTTTTAAACGTAGAAATGAAAAAAAAAAAAAGCTAAGAACCAATAGCAGGACTGTACTAGGTCAATATGTATCCTATTCAACTGTGTGTCAGATGATCTTTACTAGGTTTATTTCTTGACTTTTCAATGGCTATTTAATAAATTCTGACCCATCAAAAGTTTGAATCTATCGTATGTGATAACTTTCCTGCATCTGGTTGTAGACACCAAAATCTATATTACGGTTTAAGAGATATATCTCCCATATATTACTCAAACGAAACCTGCACTGCTCAGGAACAAATCAAGGATGCTGTTTCCTTAAAGTTTCTGGTTTCAAGAACTAAAAGTAAATCCAAACAAAGGGCAAAACCTTTTTTTTTTAAGTACTCTGAACATAGGGCGAGCCTAAATGGTTATTAGCTTTAGCGGAACCCTAAAGCAACACGATATTCTCATGCAAACATTAATGAAAACTTAAAAAGGAATCACAAGTAGCTCAAGTGAGCTAAAACCAATTTCACAACCATAAAACACCACTTCAGAAGATTTCTACTTCCTTTTTTTTTCCTTGAGTCATTCTACTTGCAAGCCAGTGTGTCACACCATCCACACTTTTGACATGGCAAGATTTGATTTGCAAGATTCAAAATTGAAATTTCTCTTACAAATTAATCATGCCATATCAGCAGTGTAGAAAGTGTCTTCCACACTGGTTTTCTAATATAATTCCTCTTTTTTCTTTTAGCCTTTTATGGGATAAGACAAATTCAAAAGAATAGAAAATCTTTACAGAGGTTTAGAAGACAAAAAAATAAACAATGGAACAATAGAAGAAAATCTAACCCCCACAAATTAAAAATAAAAAATAAAAAATTGACACTCTCCCTCAAATGTAGTTTCTTAAATAAACACTTAAAGAAGGCCCACAAAATGCTTCAGAGAAGGAAACAATAAAAAAAGACCAGTGGTTCCTACAAAATGTTTAATAAAGGATTAGAACAAGGCTGGAGTAAATAAGCACCCACACCTGCACAAATCTAAAGATAACCTAGACTACTCATCAAGGAATTAATGAGGACTCGCAATGGTGAGAGCATAGATAGCAGTCCAACGATTAGATTGGTTCTGGTAACATTGGGAAATACTTTCTCTACTTCCACTTACTGTTTTTTCTCCTCAAGTATCAGAAGTTAAGAAACTTACAAGAATGCTTGGTTTGTTTATTTGGGAAAGATATGATCATTAAGAAAATAAAAATAATTGCAATCTAATTTGTTAATTAAAAGATAAAATAATGAGTATCTAATTTTTGAGCTGTATTTACTTTAAGAGAGGTATTTTTTTGTAAGTAAATTTTTTTATTGATATGAATAAAAGTCTACACGACGCTCAAGTACACAAGACGTATCAAGAGTGAGTGCCTTGCTAGGTGAAGAAGAAATAGATACAAGATAGTCATTGACATTAAGACCATTGGAATCTATCGCTATAGTCCACAGAAACAGCACGTTGAAGAAGGACTTTTGAGCTCCTCCTTTGGGCGCTCCTTAATTTAAATCATTTCTCTCCCTCTAAATTACTTCGATCAAATTCCAATACCCTCTTTTGTTCTTCATTTAATGAGGCTGGACATTCAAATTGCACCCTATTCCTCATGAAATGCAGTAAGATAGAAACTTAATCACTAAGCAAGAGTAAATTTTTTCAGTGTTTTGAGATTGTTACGTTGTAACTTCCATTAGTTGAGACCAGTCACATGTGGTTTTGCCACAAGGTCCATACCACAAAATCATTCAATTTGAAAAGCAAATAAAATTTAAAAATAAATGATCAACGTTTATAAAATTGTAAAAATAAGTTATCAATAGGAATGGTTTGATGTCCCTATTTACGATATTTTTACAATTACTTCTTAAATATCTTAGGCAGGGCCTAGTTTCGATTGACCTTGCACTCAAGAATTTGTTTCAAGCTTCACAGTATAATTATTGAATACCTTGCTGTGGGGGGAGAGGTCCATCTAGGATCTGCTCTCTCCTTTAAAGATTCAAATAGGTTAGTGTCACAGCTCAATTGACCATGCTAGTAGTGGGCCGAAACCATAGTGGGCTTACGTAATATCCCACTCCCCAAGTTTAAGAATAGGATCATTTTTAGAAATTCTTGGGGAAGCCACAATGCTACTACTAAACTTGACTTAAAAATATTTTCTTTTAAGCCTAGTTTATTTTCACAGATGAGATGAAATGAGTTGAGATAAAAATTAAAATTGAATAAAATATTGTTAGAAAATATTTTTTTAATATTACTATTGTTTTGATATTTGAAAAAGTTGAATTGTTTATTTTATTTTGTGTAGGAATTTAAAAAGATTATAATGATTAGATGAGATGAGATATGTTGTGAAAACAAGATAGCCCTTCTTCTAAAGGAACCGCCAGGTAAAAAGATTTCTTATAAGACAATCATTCTGTATTAAAAATACTGAAATCATAAATGCGAGTTGCAGAAATATTTATTGAAATTTCTCAAAAAATTCTACGCTATAAAATCATAACTTAACATCTATATACATGATTTTGACCACTGTCACACTTTCCTGAACTAAGTCTCGTCCTACAGCTCTAGCTTCATAAATATTTTGACCTGGAGTGGTTAAAATATAAAAACAACTAAAATAAGTCGTTGACTCAATAAGAAACTTATCATAATGTATACATACTTAATATAAGGTTTTTCATAAAATTTTCATGCTAAGAATTGAAACGATGATCATTCATATGTATGCTTATGACATGCATAACTTATCTTGGCTTATTTGACTTATCTTATTTATCATACTAACCCACACGCATAAATTGTGTGCAAGGTTGTGCACCTACCCCACATTCCATAGCTACAAGGGGAGCCGCTAATAGTATCCTAGTATACTATAGCGGATCATGCTTAGGTCTATGGCTTACACGTCTACCCATAAATCGCATTAGCATCATGCATCTAAATGGTCATCTTATCAAATTATTCTGATCTTACACTTGATCTTATAAAAGCTTACGTGTCTTATACACGTGAGATACCATGAGATGTATAATACATAAATAACTATGATATGCGAAATAAAACATGATGAATGACTTTCTTTCTAATATCATGACTTGCATGGTACATAAACATTGACTTTCAAAGATCTAGCTTTAATAATAATATATATATAACTAGCTAGCATATATTAATATGAGTTGAAGATCAAGTTACTTCACAATGTTAATCCAATATTTCCGATATGAAATCGATCACGTGAACTAGAAAGAGAGAGAAAACGTGAGAGATGTTGTGAGAGGAATGAGGAAGTCGACTATTGGCGTTGTGCATGTGGGAACGCAAGGTGCTGGACTAAGTATCTTGGCTTTAGCCACTGCACTTACGGAGCTTTATAGCTTTTCCAAATAACACACAAACGGGAGAGATTTCTAGAGAACTTTGGGAGAGGGTGTCGATGAGTTCGAATTGGACTTAGTCGCAATCATTCAAGAAGAGAGTTTGAATTTTAAAACGTGATTTAGTAGTTCATTCGATGTAAGATTAGCAGTGATTGAGTTAACTCTTTCTAAATTTCTAATGATCAATGTTTAAATTCTAAAAGGAGTCTAACTCTTTCAATAAATAATAAATGGGATTTAACCTAGTTATTGAGTCTATATAAAACTCCTAATCAATCTTAATAATTTATCATTCGTGGGCTTATCCAATACGACCCATTAAATATAATTTAGACTCAATAAGAATTATCAATATTCCAACCTTAAAATTATTGGGCTGGGTCGTTACAACTTAGGTTGGTTGGACTCAATTCGATAGATCATGTTTCAGCTATTGGACATTTCGTTTATTTAAATTGCCCATGTGAGTTAGGCCATAGCCCATTTATTGCTTGTTATGAACTTGTCTTCATTTTACTGTCATGTTTAAGTTGGCCTCTGGCCCATGATAATAGAGGAGTGTTAGTATATGTATTGGAGGGAGGCATTTGTATCGATATGCAAAATCTGATTAAACAAACCTCAAGATTTCTATGCCTGGTCTCAACATTGGCAATTCCAAAACCAGGGATAGAACCCGAAGAAGAAGAGATAAAGCAAGAGAAAGGCCAAGGAGAAAAATGAGATGTCGTGTGGTTTTGGGAATTTCTTAGAGATGGAACAGAGCACTGCTACTACTGTAGCCTCAAACTTCACACTCATATTATCATATTTGAGAGTTTGATCCTAGTGGAGTCAATTTCCAGTGTCTCCGCTTCTCACACTCCCTTTTCTTCTATGACCGCAAAACCTTCTGCAGCCCTCTGTCCTCACTCCGAAAAACTATTCTCAAATACCATTTTTTCCCTCCATTCTAAAAAATCGTTGAAGGCCCATTTTCATTTGTCCCCATCAGTCCCGTATTCAATACTACAACCCACAATCTCAACCACATTGCAAGGTACACGACTTGCAATGGCTTGGCAACTCCTGTTGATCCTTCCAACAATGGTGGAAAAGCATATGCTTCTCTACTAAAATGGGCATTGTAGCCTTGCGTTATGGGCATTGATGATATTGAACGAGGCTCTGTTTTAGAACCTATGTTGTATGATTGCATTTACTGTGCTTGCTCCCCTCTGAAAACTCTTTCCCCCTCGAACCTTGTATATTCACAGATGCTAAGGCCCCGTTTGGATAGTAAAAGTGTTTCATCTTATCTCATCAACGTATCATTACAACTTTCCCAAATTTTCACACAAAATATGATAAAAAATTCAACTTTTTTAAATCTCAAAATAATAATAATATTAAAAAGTAATATCCTTACAATATTTTATTCAACTTTTAACTTTCATCTAAAACTATTTCATCTCATCTCACTATCTAAACTGCACCTAAAAATAGAGAGGAAGGAGGAGTATGACAAGGCACGAGCCTGCCTCTTTAGGTGCCCTAGTAGTCCGATACACTCTCTCATATCCCAATTGAAGGGAAAAATAATTGTTTAGGCAAGGATGAGACTAAAGGTATTAGGAGCTTCGTGTTTGGCATTCGAGAAAGATTATAGCTTCAAGAGGCCAAATTTTGCATGTGCAAGGTTCAAGATGTGTAACAACTTGGAGGCTTCGTGGTTTCCATTCAGTACTTTGGATATGGCGATTTCAAATCAGAGGAATGTGCTGCTCCAGCAGGTTGAGGGACCAAAATTACTTGTAGAAATGCTCGTGATAGTACAGAGTGTGCTTGAAGAAAGTGCTTCTGTTCTTGTTGCCTCACAACATTCAGCTAAAAGATCTCCAAGAATATGAGCGAAAGCTCTTTGGATCAAGTAGTACTGGCAACCTTGTTACACCAGTCTTTGCACTTGCAGGCATGCCTTTGTTTAGCTTCTATTTCCCAAGATACGCTTCTCGTGTGAAAATGGTTGTGTATGGATTTGGTTAGAGCAAAGAAGTTGTTTGATGAAATACTTGATAAAAGGTTAAAATATGACAATGTCACATCCTCAATCTTACTTGGGTTTGAGAATGTGTTTTAGTTATTTTGTAGAAAATAATTGAGTGACAGCCAAATCCAAATAAAGTTAAAAAAGGTGGAGAAGGCTGTCATTTGTTCTTTGGATCTTGATGAAGCAAAGGTTAAACAGTTCAGGAATGCAATTGAGAATAATTACTGGCTTGAATTCCTTGTGGATGATCTGCCTTTTGGAGTATTGTTGGTGCATTGCCTCCGGATAAGAATAGTGAGAAGCATGCCCTTTTCACACATAAGAACCTTTTTGCTCCTCATTTGTTTGATGTAGTGCCACCACATTGGCCCTTTGAACCAGTTTGTGTTCTCGTTACTGGAGCTGCAAGAAAAATCAAATATGCTCTTGACCCTATGCTTGCAAGGGGGGTGATGTTAGGTCCCAACCGGCCTGCAATCTTGTACATGCTTGTTATCCCACCTGCTGCAGATGAATAGGGTAAAAATGGAGTTGGTGAATGCTACATTGCCTCTACTTAACGGTGTTGTTGCTACTACTGATGTTGTTGAGGCATGCACTGGGATTAACATTGCAATCATGGTTGGTAGGTTCCCAAGAAAAGAATACATGAAGAGGAAAGATGTGATGTCAAAAAATGTGTCAATTTACAAGTCTCAGGCTTCTGCCCTTGAAAAGCATGCAGCTGCAAACTGCAAGGTTTTGGTTGTTGCTAACCCAGTAGACATCAATGCACTGATATTGAAGGAATTCATCAATCACCAAGAAATACATTACTTGTTTGACTAGACTTGATCATAACAGAGCCTTGGGCATATTTCTAAAGGACAAAGTGTTCAAGTTTCAGATATTAAAAATGTTGTTATCTGGGGAAATCACTCGTCAACCCAGTATCCTGATGTCAACCACGCAACAATGAGAACACATTCGAAAGAGAAGCCTATCCCCAAGCTTGTTGTTGATGATGCGTGGTTGAGGGAGAATTCATAGATATCGTTCAACAATGTGGAGTTGCAATTATCATAGCTAGAAAACTATCAAGTGCACTATCTGCTGCTAGTTCTACTTGTGACCACATTCGTGATTGGGTGATTGGGAAGCAATTAAATTTCGCACTTGCTAATGTAGCTGGAAATGAAGTTGTACAGGGAATTAAAAAGTTCGTAGTAGCATTTTTGCAGCAACTCATGAGATTCACCATGCTCCAACGCCTAGAAAACTTGAGATCATGCTCCCAAGGTAAAGGGCAAGGATAACAGACGCTGAAATTCTGAAATGGGCAAAACAGCAAAGTGAAGAAGTCACAATTGATTCTGAGCCTTTCAGGCCCATTAAGATGTCTCTTTACCTCCGTGACAACAAATTTCAACAGAAACACTGAACAAACTTCTACCATTTGATGGCAAGAAGCGTTGTCACATCTACAAAGGAAGGTTTGAAGCATAACCGCATCTTATGGGCAAGGTGATTGAAGGGGGAGGGTTTGTCACAGTTTAGTTGACCGTGCTAATAGTGGGCCGAAACCATAATGGGCTTAGGTTGGTTGGAGTCAGTCCAGTAGATCATGTTTCAGCCAGTGGCCATTTCGTTTATTTACATTGTCCATGTGAGTCGGGCCACCACCCATTTCCTGCATGTAATGGACTTGACATTATTTTACTGTCCTGTTTAAGTTGGCCTCTGGCCCATGAGTTAATAGAGGAGTGTTAGTATAGTGGAGGGAGGCATTTGTGTCAATATGCAAAATCTGAATAAAAAGCTATTTTCTTTTCTATCCTCATCTTCCTCTTTTCCCTGGTGGTGCTCCCTTGAATTGAGCAATTCTCAGTGTATTTTCTTCAAGCAATTTGGGGTGAGTTACAATTAGGCAGTTAGTCAAACCCATGCCAACATGTAAAAATATGTCAAGAGGACAATATTATATATTCTGATCCTCACATAAATCTAAATAATGTAGAAACATTAAAAACTATTGAACTAAGACAAATTTACATAGAAATTTCATGAAATATTTCAAGAAGCTGCCTTTTATCTTGGTGAATACATAGATTAATAATGCACGAAATCATTACACATCATCTACAAGAGTAAATATATTTTATTAAAGGTCTCCTTATGCTCGAGTTGGCAAACTGGACTTATTGAAACAAATAAGTCTGAATAGGCTTATATTGAGTTTATGAAAGATTGATGAGAACATGTGAGAATATTATGTTTATCATGCAGCCTTTTCCTTTGAAAATATCTGAATAATGTCATTAGGAAACATGCATGGATGAAAAGCACACAAACAAGGGCATAATTACTTTTACGTAGACACGCACGCTACAAAGAACTCTACCTTTTCAAAAGAAAGGGGCCTTAGTGCAATAACCTCAAATGTAATCTTTATTGATGAAACTCAGAAAAAATAATAATAAGAAGAAGAACAAACCTATTGCATCATAATTTCTTCAAAGAAATATTAGGATAAAATATAAACAAAATTACCTATAATGGGGATCAACATCACCAGCACTGGCATCTACACCTCCAAGAAGACATGAAAGCACCGCAACGAAAGAAATCAAATAAAGATTCATCATCTGTTGGAAAAATGAATCAAAACACAAGGAAATAATTAGATCAAGAACAAGCTTTAAGGTCAACATTGTGATAGGGGCAGATCTTGACTAAAGTGCACTTTTTATATCACAACATAATAACCTTTTAAAGCTAATCTTTTCTTCGTTTTTTCCCTCTTTTAGGAGTTGGTGTGGGCGAGGACGAGAAATACTTCAAAGCAGATTTGATTTCCACTAGACAATGGAGAATGAGGCCAAAGCGAGGGAGTGAAAATTGGAGGCAAAAAGAGGGAAGGGCATTCCACCAAGCCGTGAGGTTGTGCAAGCAGATAAAGGGGATGTCCTGACCTCACTCATTTTTCTTCGCCTCCGCGTACTATTGTGGGTAACGCGGAAACCTCTGATCGATCAAAATAGGAAAACTCTCGAGGCAACCGAGGTAATAGAAAAAATCTACCCAACTTCTTATTATTTAAATAATCTTCATACAACTTATTTTATTTTATTTTATTTGTATTAAATATTTAATATATAAATAATAAATAAAAAAATAAAATTATTAAAAAAATACAAATTTAAAATAAAAATAAAAATAAATTAAATAATAATAATGTATAAAGGTTACGAAGTATTATAGAACAATCCTCCGGCGCGCCTTCGTGCCTACGTAGCTTACTCATGAAAACGACGCCGTTTTCATTTTTCCCATCATCTCTCATTTCCCTCTCTCTTACATTTTCCTCCTCGTGTTTTCTCTCTTCCGCTGCGTTACTATCCTCGATTTCCCTCTCCCCCGTCGTCCTCCCTCTCTCCCGAACCTCCATCCCCGTTCTCTTCTCCTCCGAGGCCAAGAATCAGCCCCCGAACCAGTGAAATTGTGGATTTTTGTGTGTGATTCGGACGGAGATTGTGGGCTTTTGGGTGTGATTCGGTGGTTTTAGATTTTCTTCCATCTTTATCAAAACAATTAGGATAAAAATGTAGGTAACTTCTGCAAACCCATCGGACCGAAACTTTCATTTTACAAATTCCGAAACCATTTTGACGAAAAGGAAGAGTTCATACCTCAGATGATAACGCCATTATTGGGTATCAAATGAAAAGAAAAACCCAGGAAATGCTCTGCAAACTCAATCCAGGTGCGGTCAAGTCCACGAACTTTCGAGCTTCGATCTTCAACACCGGGACGGCGACAACGAAAACGAACTCCGGGTCTGCTTTCCCGAAGCTTCAAAACGAAATGAAAATGTGATGTTTTCGTTCCCGGAACTTGCGTCAATTTCCTCCTCCCTCTGTTTCTATTTCTCCTTGTTTTTTTTTTAAATAATCGGCCGACTGCCACGGCAGCCACGAGGCCGCGGCGGGAATTCCTCCCGGGAATTCTTAGTATTACTCATCAAAAAAATGGTGACTACGAGTTTTGCGAAACGTGAGAGGATTTTAAATATTTTAAGAATAATAATAAAAAAAAGTAATGATAGGAATAAATAATAATAAAAATAGAAATATAATAATAACCAATAATCAAAAGTAGATAAAAATATTAATAAAATAATAAATATTAATAAAGTATTTTGAAAATATTGATATTTCAAACCTTTTAAAATGGTGTAAAAAGTGAGTAGAGGTGAGATAGTTAAAAATTTAATAAAATATTATTTTTAATTTAAGTTTAAAAAATTAAATTATTTATTATGCATTAGTTAAAATTATAATAATAATTTATTAAATGCACAATATATAATGAATGTGACTTGATTTCTATTAAAAATGTCATTTCAGAAATTTAGCTTGATTATGGCTCAACTTTGGCTCAACTCTAACTCAACCTTGGTTCAACTCTAACTCAACCTTGGTTCAAGTGAATCCCATGCAGATTGTTTTGCTCATGCAGATTGTTTGCTCAACTTTCACTTAATAAAAAGATCGAGCCAAAGCCAAGTAGATTGTTTACTCAACACGCCGCTCAAGATATGTTCATTTTTAAGACTTCTCGCATCGTGGAGTATAGATACATATTATACTTTATGTATTTTATGATTTAGAGATACAAAGATATATATTATCTTTGAGCGGCCAGAACATAAAGAAAAGAGATAAAAACTCCTTTTATAAAATTTTAAGAGTTTATTGGATGTATTTAAACTTTTGAATGAGTGATTTGTGATACTTCCCTTGTACTTCACTTTGTGATAGTAAATTTCTTAAGATGAACTCTGCTAGTAAACGTATGCTTGTTCTTAGCTTAACCACTTTGTGTGATTGTCAAAATATCTTTTGTTTGATTCTACTATAATATTTCAAATTAGTCGTTAATAGCCAGTTAATTCCAACAAATTGGTATTAGAGTGCCAAGCTCTGTCAAAGATTTTAAAAGATGGTTTCGACAAAATTTGAAGTGGAGAAGTTTGATGGTCACAATCATTTTAGCTTATGGCGCATCAAGAGAAAGGTTTTGTTATCATAACAAGAGTTAGCGAAAGTCTTGGAAAAGAAGGTGTCAGATAAGTCTTCCACGTTAATATAGTAAGAAGAAGAGAAAGCATGTAGTGAGATTTTGTTATGTCTTCTATGGAGTTTTGCTCGAAGTGGTCAACGAAGAGACCTTATTGGGTCTTTGGAGGAAATTTGAGAGTATGTAATTCAAGAAATGACTTACTAACCATTTGCATTTGAAGCAACAATTGTGCACTCTCCGAATGAAGAAAGATACTCCTATGTCGAATCATTTAGATGAATTTAACAAAATTAATATAGGATATAAGGAATATTGATATTATACTTGATAATGAAGATCAAACTTAATTTTCTTGTATTTGTTCCCTTTGTCGTTTAATAACTTTGTGAACTCAAGGTTGTACGGTAGAAGTACCACCTCTTTGGTAGATGTAAAACCTGCTTTGAATTCTAAGGAGTTAGGAATAAAATTGAGTGTACAAGATACAGATAATAAGCTAATGGTTTGTTTGTGAAATATTCCTCTAATACTAGATATAGTGAAAAAGGTTTAGATCAGGGTGAGAGTAATTCTAGTGGTAGCTCTAAATTTAACAACAAAAAAAAGGTTAAATATTACTCCTGTCATGTTTGGTTATTACAATAATGAGTGTTCCAGGCTAAAGAACAAAGTTGTAGGTAAAAGTTTCTCCAACTTTATTATTGTTAAAGAATAGTCTAACAAATCTGATTTTGTCCCAACAGTTAGTGGCTCTAACGATTGTTTTGGTGACAAGTGGGTCATGGATTCAATTTGTACATTCCACAGGTTTCCTAGGAGAGATTGTTTCACTATCTACAAAACAATCAACAATAATTCCGTTTTGCTTAAGAATGATATGGCATGTCATATTGCTAAAATTTGTTTAGTCAAGATTAAGATGTATGATGGAACCATTATAATATTTTTAGACGTTCAGCATATTCCATCTTTGAAGAAAATCTTATATCTTTGGGCATTCTTGACTCATTTGGTTATCAATTTCAGTTACAAGTGAAGTCATTCAAGTTTACAAGAGATTTTCAATGGTAATGATAGTGAAGAACACAAATGGTCTATATTTTATTCTTAGTGAGATAGTGATTGTTAGAGCTACATCTTTAGACATTCTAGATTCAAGTATTGCTCACGATCATTTATAGCACATGTGATTGGGTCATATGGATATATGAGCGTGGTCATTTGTGAATAGGTAGTTTCTGCTTTGTGTGATTAAAAGATAGGAAAACTTTGACTTTTTGTGTTAGCATTGTATTTTTGTGAACCAATGTAAAATAAGATTTACTGTAATTTATTTATCTTTCTGATTTTTGATATACATCTTGTGCAAGGTGGTGCCCATTTGTACTCATTTTTGTTTGATGACCATTTTGAGAAAAGGCCGTATTTGTTTTTCTAAAGCAGTGAGTTACATATTTGATGAATTCAAGCACGTAAAAAGGCTAGTGATCTATAGATAAAAAGGTAGAGCGATTTTTGAACCGTACAGTTGATCAGTCCATTCCACAAAAATGAGATAGCTAAATTAAATTATTAGGATTATTGTGTAAGAGTCTGTAATATGCTTTTGGGTTTGTCAGGTTTATGTATAGATTTGAGTGAAGAAGTTAACTTAACAACTTGCTATTGGGTGAGTCTTTCTTCTTCCATAGCTTTTTAGTTGTTGTCTCCACAAAAAAAGAAAAGCAAGATTATAGCAAGAAAGTTGAGTTGTTGAGAGAATTTCAAAATACAATGCAGGTGATACTCTAAATCATGCTATTAAAAAGTAGTTGAAGGAAAAATATAAAGAAATGGCAAGAAAGAAGGGAATGTCCTCTTTGGTGGATAACTACTTAATAGCACCAACTTGCTAAACACCATGGAAATAATTATAGTTCAAATATATCAAAAGTTTGAAGTCTCACAAATGAACCTTTATGACGCCCAAGAATCCGATAGAGCATTTGGAGGCTATGTACATGACCCTCATGGACTTGATCATCTCCCTTGAAGGTATCACATTTGAGAAGTAATATGTTCTTTCTTGATTTTTTGTCTCTAAGTTTTTTAAAATATATGAAAAGTTGCTTTGATTCTATGTACTTTACCAGATTTACATTTTTTAGATGTCGTTATGCAATAAAAAAGTATTAGCAATTGAAAAATGTATTGGAAGCTCGAAGTGTCTAAGGTATACTCTATTTTTTGGGATTTTGATTAGGATATATACACCTGCACAGCATTTAAATCTTCCCCCATTGTTTGAATCTAGATTTGTATGCTTTTAGCTACTAGGTTAGAAGCTCTCCAGCTTGAGGATTGTGATATTGAATATGACTTAGCTAGGTTTGGAAATCAAAGTTTCCCAAATCTTCTCAAATACTTTTTACTACTATTCACTACTTTATTATTACTTTTCACCTACTTTTATTAATAATCATTATTTTTCATTACTATTTATTATTTTATTATTATTATTTACCTACTTTTTATTACTATTCACAAATATTCTCAAACACTCTTAATATCCAAACATAATCTTAAAGAAACATATTGCAAAGCATCTTAAAACAATTAGTTTTGTAGTTGAATAATTCCACATTAAGATTTTGTCTGATTAAACACGAATTCATGGGTATTATTTTTTTTGTTTTTTGGGTTAGGAAGATTGATAAGATTAATTGAAATTACCTGTATAATTCAAGTAAATAGTCCTTTTACAAATGAGATCTAAGCTTTCTTAGATTTATGAGGCATGGTTCACTCGCATGATATTGTGACAAAAGTTAAAAAGACAATATATACAAGTGTTTATACTTGCACATTCATGTACTGATTTTGTCTTTTCTTTTTGCAGCACAATATCCGCACCATTTCTTTTAACAAATATTACTTCTAATTTCCTTTAACATTTACTACTCTGTAGAACCTTTAACATGATATAGACCTGCTTCATTTCCAAATTATATTTGCCACTTCATCTATTAATCCTTTAACATATATATATATATATATATATATATATATATTACTGACTCTATTAATTTAGTTTGACTTTTCTGATTTTTCCCAGACTCAATGATTGCATAACAATTTCAAAAACTATTGGATAAATATGAAGATGAAGAACTACCCATGAAAGAAATTGACAAACACAATGTGAAGAAGAAGAATAATCCATGATGAAGAACTTTTCTGTGATTTGATTTGTAATATCTTTTATTATATGAATAATGACTACATCATATTTATTATTAATTTATATATTATATTTCTTTTTTATTATGGGATATCATATTATTGGTGCATTCTAAACACAGTTAATAATTAATGCAATGCGTCAAAAATGTATTCGTAGTGATGTTTATATTAATGCCGTTAATTTAAAAAATGTGCTAGCAATGAATTAGTAACGGCATTTACGTTACGCCGTTAATTCATGCAATATGGAAAAAAACAAACTTGTGGTGGCATTTAGATAAATGCCGTCATCCGTTAATAAATTTAATGTGCTGCCAACGTATTATTAGTAGCATTTAAATAAATGCCGCCAATTTATATGATGCGCCTGCAATGTACGAGCAACGACATTTATAGTAACACTGCTATTTTAATTATTAGCGACATGTAGATAAATATTATTAATAAATTCAATGTCCCATTGCCAATATATTGCTAGTGGCATTTAAATTAATCTCACCAATTTATATGATGTGCCACAGTGCTAACAATGACATTTATAGTAATCATACAACATTGGTAAACGTACCAGCAATGATGTGTCACAGTGCTGGTAATGTACTAGCAATGTCGTTTAGATAAACATCGTTAATTTATTAAATGTGCCACCAACATACTATTGGTGGCATTTATATAACTACTGCCAATATATGATGCGCTAACAACGTACTAGCAATGGCGTTTAGAGAAACAACATTAATAAATTCAATGTTAGCCGCCAACGTACTACTAATGGCTTTTAAATAAATGTAGCCAGTTTATATGATGCACATGCAACATACTAGAAACAGCATTTATGGTAACATTACTATTTTAATCATTAGCAGCATTTAAATAAACGTTGTTAATTTATTCAATATGCCGCCAAGTGCCAACGTATTATTGGTGGTGTTTATATAACTTTTGTCAATTTCTATATTGATGTGCTGACAACGTATTTGCAGCGGCATTTATTATAACGCCACTATTTTATGCATTGGGATACTAATGAATTAGTGGTAACGTTTAAATAAACTCCATTAATTTAGATAATGTGGCGGCATTTCAAGAAAGGTCGCTAAATTGTATACAAACACTACTAACAATATTTTCAAGTCCTGGCGATTGAACAAATGCCGGGACATGAAAATAGCAACCCCGACTATTGTTAGACGATTATGCCAACAAAAAATGCTAATAAGTAATTAGCGGCTTTTTTTTGGACAAATGACAATGCATATCGAACGCCAAAAGTGCTACATGCAAGAAGAAGGATGAGGTTAAAAGGATTATATGTAGTTGGCGAAATACCACCTTAAGATAAAACTCCTTATGGAGGCTGAAGCTAGAGAAGTTGAAGGGGAGCAAGTGTTGGTGAAAAAATGCTACATGTAGTTGATGAAGGAAGGCAAGAACAATTGATCAAATGGAACTACCACCACCATTAAAAATAACTAATAGGACAATGAAAACTTGAGATGAGAAATCCTAAAATAAGGAAAGGCTTTGGAACCCGTAGAGCTAATATCTATATATATAAACCTATAGAAGAATCACTTGGGGGAAACTACCAAGATTGGGACTCGCATGCGGCCTGTAGAGTTACACGAGCAATTGATCCAATTGAAAATAGCTAGGGAGGATGTCCTAGGCATAGAGTGATAATCAAACACTGAATCTGAGCAGCCCTGACCTTGAAGTGAATAAGGCAAATGAAATAGCAGTCAAATATTATGTTGGCAAAGAAAGCAAACAAAAGGCGAAGAATGTGCATATATAAACTTTACAGATCTGAACAAAGCCTGCCAAATGATAGCTCTCCCTTATCGCAGATTAATCTAAAGGTAGGATCAAATGGACAGAGGTTTGTATTGTTATTGAGTGATACTCTTCAGGCTGAAAAATGCTAGCTAGGCAGCTTATCAAAGGTTGGTGATCCAATGTTTAAGAAGCAATTTGTGCTCTATGAAGGCATATATTGTTGTCACTACAACAAATTTAGACTTTTGTGACAGATAAAAAAGTCACAAAAAATTGTCAAAACGTCACAAAAAACTTTTAGTGATAGTTTGAAATCGTTATGACAACCGTTATAGTAAGTGCGTCATAGATAAGTATTTGTGACAGTTTACTGTTCAACCATCACAAAAATTATTTTGTGGCGGTTGGTGTCTTTCCGTTTAATGTAATGTTGGAAAATTAGAACTTTTAGTGACGGTTCAAATGTGTCACAAAAAGTCACGTTCGAACATATCACATGACGTTCAAACATAAACCCATATGGTTGACATTTGAATAAGACACTAGTTTGTTCATTTTACAGATGTTCGAATGTTTGTCATGTCCGAACATATTTTTGATGTTCAAACGTTTCTTGCACAATGTTTGAATGTTTCATGTCACTAAATTGGAACGTCAATTTTATGAACATTCAAACGTTTTATAATTTAATGGAGTAAATTTTTTTTGTATAATATTGATTTTAGGGTTCAGCTAGAGTATAATCTTATTTTAATTTATATATATATTATTCATATTTTAATCATTTTAAAATATTTTAAAAAAATAAATATCAATTAATATCAATTCAGTTCAATAATCAAATCCTATACTATTAAGTAAAGGAAAAAATTTAAAATGTATTAAAATATAAAATGTGTCAAAATAAGGTGTCAAAATATATATTTTTTTAATATTTAATCTAAATGTTCGAACGTTATTTTATATAGTTCGAATGTTGGCGCTATAAAAATTCACGTTCGAACGTCATTGATCACATAGTTCGAATGTTCATTAAACGTTCGAATGAAAAATCATCTTAGTTCGAATGTGACGAAATTCAACAGTTATTTTTAGTGTCGGTTCCAATAAATCATTACAAAAAATAAATTTTAGTGATGGTTTGGAGACTGTCACAAATTTCAAACTGTCACAAAAATTTAAATTTGTTATAGTCATGTGTTGACCTTCACATGAAAAGCAATGAGAGCCACAAACATATGGCGACTTAAGGGAGGTGTTCGTAGTATTAATTAAAGAGTATAAAATTGAATCAGATGAAGTGCATCTTCGATGTAGATCAGTTACATATGGAAGCTAATTCTTGGCTTTATATTCTCGGAAAGAGGAATCGAGGCAAAGTTAGAGAAGACTATATATATGAAGTGCGTGAAGAATTAAGAGTACTGACAAGTGCCTCCATTTTTTTCATAATACGGAAAAATTAAGAGTGGGAAAAGGAACTTGAAGAAGCCTTTGAGCAACTGAAGGTCTACCTGTCGAAGATGCCATGCACTCTTGAGATAAACCAATCTAGGGGAGATTCCCTAATTGTATTAATTTGTCAGTCATGCTAGATACTGTTAGTGCAACACCGGTATTAGAAGAAGGCAAGATTCAGAAATCAGTTTATTACATGATCTAGGCATTGAGAAGATCACATGCCCAATAGCCTCAAATTGAGCTTATTAGGAAGCTTCAGTCAAAAAATATGCTTGCTATAAATATCTCTAATAATATTAAGTTGAATATAATATTGTTAAAATATAATTTTTTTAATATTATTTTTATTTTAAGATTTAAAAAAATTAAATTATTTATTATATTTAATTTGTATAGAAATTTGAGAAAGCTGTAATGATTGTACGAGATGAAATGAGATGGTTTGATTTGTGTAATGATCAAACCAGTCCTAAAAATGCTAATTGAAACTCTTTAATATATGAACTTACCTTTATATATTAAAGAGTACGGTGGTTCGATCTTGGTTTATAGATAATTGCCTCGCTATATATTGTGATCTCAATAAGTAATTTATGATCGACTTCTAGTCCATATAAGGTCAATATTTTGGAGAATATATAATATTGTCTCAATATAATGTAATATATGGTCGAATTTGATCTTATATATGTACTACCCTACATAAGGTTTTGGAGTAAAGAAATTTCAATTCATAAAGACAATAGTACTGTCTATATATAAATCCATATTCAACATGCTTCATAATTACACAAGAAAAAAATTATATTTACAGACGAGCTGGATTAAGAGCGAACTCTACAACTGATCTGAGCTCATCATCCCAATTCCCACAATCAAACAACGCAGGATAATTCTCTTGATCCGGTCCAATATCCGGACTTCCAATTGGAAAGCTTGAAGATGATGGAGGACGTTCATGATCATGAGCCAGTACTAGCGGCGCTGTCGCGCTCAACTGGCCGACATGCAACTGGTTCCTAATCTCAACAACATGATGATTAACAACAGGCTTTCTTTCGTTATGTTCAGGATCATTATAATATACGAACGGAGTACTACTGCCAAAATTAATGTAACCTTCTCGATTGTTGGACTCCAAACTGCATGCTTCAGAGCTTGAGTAATTAGCTGTATGACGTTTAGCAGATAACGCTCTCCAATCCGGCGTGTACTTCCTATGCGACACATTTCGCTCGAAAATCCGACAAAGTGTCCAAATTTCCTGTGACAGCATGCATGGAAAACAACATGATCAAAAAGCATGCATCAAAACTGGAGTCTAATTAACTAAACGAGCACGTTTTGATCATAAGAATAGCCTGCAGCTTAATGAAACTATTAAAGATCGATCATATATATATGTTCTTACAGCTTCTGGTGCAGAAGTTTTATCATTGGAAAGGTTGGTGTTGGTGTCATGATGATCAGGAGGAAGGCGAAACTCATGCATCATCCAGTCAGTTTTGGTGCCTTTTCCAGCACTTCCGCGGTAGTAAACTAATGTTTTCTTGAGGCCAATGCAGAGATGATGGCTTTGACGATCTGCTGATGATCCTTTCACTGAGTAGACTTGTTTGTCGATGCCTGTTGCTTTCCAAAATCCAGATCCTGTTACTCTGTTGGGTCGTATGCTGTTCCTATACTTTCTCCCCCTTTTGCAAAAGAAGTACCACTCTGTGTCTTTTGCTGTACTTCCAACAGCTTCTGCAAATCAGTAATATATCAGCAAAATGTACATACTACATGTCTTGAGAGAGAAAGAGAGAGAGAGAAATATACAGAAACTGCACCTTGGAAATGAACAGCTACATGACCACCTAATATTGTTGTTTCTCTATGCAATATTCCTAAATTATTCTCTCCTTTGCAAATTGCAAGAGAGTACATACGCAAGGGTTTTAGGTTCTTCCTTTTTCCACATATTTTATATATGCTTTGTAACTTGTAAGTTCCCATAAGCAAAAGTAAGTACATGATCTGAATCGGATGCACGCTTTAATTCCTCTCTCTCTCTCTTTATGTATATATATATATATATATATGGATATCAATTAGCTGTTATCCTATTTTAATTTGTTTCATAGCATTTAAGAAAAAGAACAGATCAAGTCCTTTAATCGGTCCTTTTATTGGAACGAATTCAGCACAAGAATTAACCCTCCCCCCCCCCCCCCCCCCCCCAAAAAAAAAAAAACAAGAACAAAAAAAGAAAGATCTGGAGATATAAAATCCGTGTAAGCGTGGTCATGGGATTTGCATCTAAATATCTGATTTTTCAGAAACCCTAAAAACCATAATAATCTTTTGTACCTCCACTTGTTACAAAGGCGCCTATAGGCCGCTATATACGTCGTTAAAGAGAGCTTAGTTCTCAAAGTTCTAATTTTGATCAGAGCCTCGTGGATCAGTTTTTCAAGTTGAAAAAATTTTAGCCTGAGAATAAATATATTTCTCTACAACAAAGACAGTATCAATATAAATATATATATATATATATATATATATGTATGTATATATATATATATATTATACACACACACATGATATATTTATTATATGTTTGTAGATATCATGCAGTACTATACAGATAGATCACAGAAAAAAGGAGAAAAAGGAGAGAAAAACTATAATGAATTAATCCTCACTTGGAAGACTCCAGGGATCGTATTTGTAGATATCTATTTGTTTGATGAGTTCGAGACGTAATGGTTTCTTCTCGACCTTCCGACGAAGATAAAAGGCAACGAGTTCTTCATCTGTTGGATGAAACCGAAATCCAGGGAGTGGAACTTCATGATCATCACCATCGTCCTCCAGCTTATTATCACTAGTACTATCTAACTGCATCTTACTCATGCTCATGCTGATCTTGATCTCCAAGCGTACATGAGACGTTGATCTCTAGCTTCTTCCCAGCTCTCTAGCTAGCTAGTAGCCAATTAATTAGAGAACCTTCTCTCTCGATATAATTTATATATGAGAGAGAGAGAGAGATCAGAGATCAGAGATCGTATGTATGAGCTAGAATTTTAAAAGGTCAAGTCATGAGGGCTGACTTTTAGGGCTTTGGAGGGCCCAAATTAAGAAACTATCTAACTTCTTTGAATAGTAGTCTCCTTTAATAATTGTTTATGCGTCCCAGTTTTGACTTTTTAAAACCAAAAGAAAGTTTCCAATCTAATGATCGAGAAAATTCATTTGCAGTTTAGCTGGCTTAATTAGTATCGACCAGCCATGCATGCATAAAGCCAACAAAACTAGTTTGCAGAGTGAGAATAGATGGAAACTTTATGAATAGTAATATGATAGTTTGTAAATAGTAATAAAATAATTTAAGTTGAATATTTTTTAAATTTTGTAAAAAAGAGAAAGAAAAAATTGAATAAAAAATATTTTAAAATTTAGATATTGTAGGAATATAGTTTTATAATCTTATTTTTGTTTGAATGTTTGAAAATTTTGATTTTTTTTTTAATTTAAAAAAGTTGTAATGATTATAAGTTTGAAATTTTTATATTTAAATTATATTTATAAATAAAATAAGATGAGATAAAATGAGATCGAATAAAAATTTTGTGTCTCATTTTAAAGTACTCCAAACATGCTCTAATAAACTTTCTCGGATTGAGATATTTTGAGTGATTAATTGAACTTGATGATCATTGACAAATCATCATAGACTTGATATATTAAGTACGTTTGGAAACATATATATAAATCTATATTATCAGATATTCTCAAGTAATTTTAGATATTTTATTTCTGAGCATCATTTAAATATAAAATATTTTAAATTTTAAACTTTTAACTTTTAACTTTTTCATCATCTAATCATTTATCATCTAACCATTACAACTTTCTCAAACTCCTCAACAAAATACAACATTTAATATACACAATTTTCTCAAATTTAAAAACAAAAATTATGTTAAAATAATCTTATAAAATTATCATATTTTTATTCAATTTTTCCCTCTCATTTCTCAAAAACTAATGAAATATTTAATACAAACTATTTTAATATAATTCATAGACACTTTGAGATATTTTTTAAGTATATCCAAACGAGTCCTAAATCTTTAAATGAAGTCTATATTATATGCATGTTATCCAAAAATTCTAGTACACGAGCAGTAGAATATTAGAACCCGATCTTTTGCCTGATTAATGAACTTGCAAGATGATATTTATCTGATACTCATGAGACAAACAGACACATATGTACTTAAATGTATGCTTACACGAAACTTATAATATTGACCGAAAATTCTACACAAGCATTAATAGAATTCACTATATAATATATCTTTCACATAATAGATCAATTAGACCATCCATTAATTCGATCAAATAATGGAATCATCTTTATATGTTGAAGTAACAAAATTGAAGTAAATTAGACCATTGTAAAACTAACTTTGTTTGAATTGAGAGATGAGATAAGATGAATTAAAATGATTTATGAATAGTAGTGATTTTTATGAGTTGAGATGATCAGTTGATCAGATAATTTTTGAAAATTTTATATTTGGATTAGAAGTGATAAGATGAGATGGTTTTAAGTTTTTAATTTTTAAAATTTTTTTTTTTTTATATGAAGAGTTAGTTTTAAGTTTTTGGAGAAGAGAATATAGATGTAAATCCACAAATGATTGCATAATATTTGTAATGATTTTGTTTTATTTATAAATATATTTATAATAATTTATTAGCCATGGGAGTTCGGGAGATGTGTGGTCTCTCCTGTTGTATTTTCATCTCTAAAAGCAAATTAAATTACACCCCTTTTGTCATATAATTAGTGGAAACATGTGAAAATATCTCAAAGTTGAAAGTAATTGTTGTTTGGATTGAAGACTATTTTACCATACTAGATGAGTTGATCTCAAATCTACTTTAAAACCAAACAATAAGGTCCTGTTTGGTTGTCAAAATCATCTTAGGATATTTTATTTTAAATTCATTTTATCATCCAAACATACAAATTAAATTCACTTTAAACAGAATTTTGTAAATTAAGTTACTGTAGCACATCACTATAACACATCACTATTCACGTCATTGTAGTAATCAGTATATCACTATTCACGTTAACGTATTGTAGTTATCAATGAATTTCTTTTTCCTTTTCTTCACTCTCTGACAGCATCATCAGCGCCTCTCTCTCTCTCTCTCTCTCTCTCTGAGCAACCATTAGCCGAAATAATTTTTTTATACTTTTTTTGCTGCACATTTTTTAAAATGGATCTCATAATTTTATATTTTTTTATAAATTTATTTAAATTTATCTAACTATTCAAACATACTTTAAATTCATCTAAGTAAATTTTATAAAATTCATTCAATTATCTCAATTAACTATTATTTAAAAAGAACTCACCTCAATTTAATACACTTTCACGTCTAAATGAAGCCCAAAGTCTTCTCCATATATACAACCGAAGTAACAAATTAATCTCAAGTACTACGTTTTAATTAATGTTTTGAGTCAAGTACTACAGGACTAATTAAATTCGAAGGATGATGGACTTGTCAAGGACTCAAGATTTATATTATATGTAGTACTGGCTAGCTAGCTAGACCCGACTCATTCATCACATGACAAAACATCACAATTTAATAATTTAATGAAAGTACAATATTTTATTTGGACCCATTCTACGAGTACGTAGTCTTTTCAATATTGGTGCTTTTATATATAATGAAAGTACAATATTTTATTTGGACCCATTCTATAAGGTGTACGTAGTCTTTTCAATTATTGGCCCAGAAAGATCTTATATATATATATATATATATATATGAGGTTTGTTTAGTTATTGTCCATCCACTCACATAAACAGTATAATTATTATTTACATAAATAATAATTATATTAATAATTATACTGTTTATACGAGAGACTTTAACTGCAGTATGACTGTCACTAATATTTTTTCATAATATATATATATATATATTGGTCATAAATACCATTTTTCTTGTAGGATAATTAATGCATCAAAATCTTGATCTCGTACGTACAAATAATGATAATATAATGATTAGCCCTAGCATTTATATGGCCGATAATGTTAGTAATTTCCATATTATATATACACATAAATAAACATATATATATATATATAGAGAGAGAGAGAGAGAGAGAGAGGGGCTGCTAATTTCTATAATATTTAAACAATCAAAGAATATAAGAAAAATATCTCAGAATTTCGACAAGTTCTGAAATTTTTTTAGTAAGATCAATATATTTAATTACCACCAACGGATCGATGATTTATTTCCTAAAAGAAAGGATATAAAAAAGATTTATTTCCTAAAATACATGTGTGGATTTTATATATATATATATATAGAGAGAGAGAGAGAGAGAGAGAGAAGAGAGAGGGGGGGGGGGGCTGCTACCTGCTATAATTAATATTTAAACAATCAAAGATAAAAATAAAAGAGTACTTCTACTTTTACATATGGATCTTGATTGGAATTTCGTCAAGTGCAAACATTTTTACTTTTTTTTTTTCTTTTTTATTTATTTTTTTACTAATTTTAAATATTTTAAAAAAATTAAAAACTTACAGCATCATTATAAAATATTTTTTTTTATCATTATATAAAAAATAAAAAAAATTGCTACAGTCATAATCAAGATTCCTAGTCAGGATTTCTAGTCAGAAATCCTGTGACTCTAGCATTTAAAAAAAAAATAAAAAAATAAAAAATTTGAGAATTCCGACATGTTCTGAAACAATAAAGAGAGGCTCCTTATACGTGTTACTTCCATGTATGTTCAAAACATGAATCAATATTTCTAGAAAGTGTTTATATATATATATATGTATATGTGACATAGCATCATGCAATATATATTTTGACTTTTATAAGTAGAGGCCGTAGTATTATTGATCACACACACACACACACATATATATATATATATATATATACACGTCGATATTCCAATTCAAAAAGACTTTCTCACTTTCAAAAAAGAAAGAAAGAAGACTTTGGCTCCTCTATGGCAATATGGATCGCTTTCAGAAGACGCCCGTACATTAGAAGATAAAAACAAAGAAAGTTAAAAGGCAAGAAGACTGACTGATCAAGTATAGCTACATGCAGATTTGTATCTCCACCTATCTAGCTAATGTCTCTAGCTATAACTACTTAGTACTACAACCTTCCAAATTGATCAAGACTAGGATCGCTAATGGAAAATAATTATTTTTAAGGCCGATAGGAAAAGTTTTTGTACGTGTTTTTAAAGCTTATATTATAAATATACTCTTATATATGTGTGTGTGTGTGTGCGCGCATGTGTGTGACTCCATGCACGCCCACTCGTAATTTAAAATAATTAACATCAAATTTGTATAATATGGAAAAAATTTACATTATCAATCCTTCTCAAACTACCACCGAATTTATAATCAACCCTAAAATTTTAATCTCGACAATCACTAGTACTTTTCACACACACACACACACACACTCTCTCTCTCTCTCTCTATATATATATAGGGCTGCAAACGAACAGAGCTGCTCGTGAACAATTTAAACTCGACTCGTATAAACTCGAGTCGTTTAATAAATGAGTTGTTCGTGAGCACTAATATTAGTTCGAAAATTAAACAAACTAAACTCGTATAATCTCGACTTGACTCGTATAAACTCGGTTTGTATTTGTGAACAAGATTCGTATAAACTGATTCGACTCGTTTTGGGCTCGTAACAATACTCGTAATATTTATATATACATATATATAATCTTGCATATATTCTTACATATATTCTTTTATTATATATATTTTTAGTGTTATATATATTATTTTTGATACCTTGTATAAGTAATATATTTTGTTACTTTATGTAAAAGTAGTATTTTATTTCTTTACAATAATAATGTATTAAGTTAAAAAAAAAATTATTGAATCAAATATTTATAAAGAGTAAGAAACTCGAGTAATTACTCGACTAAGTTCGGCTCGTTCGTTAGAGAGTAAAAACAAAGATCAATAAATAACTCGATTCGACTTGAGCTCGTCTTTGATAGGCTCGAATTCGACTCGACTCGGCAATTTCTCAGCTCGACTCGAACTCGAACTCGAGTTATTTGAGTCCAGCTCGACTCGACTCAAACTCGTCTTTGAACGAATCGTTTGCAGCCCTATATATATATATATATATATATATATATATATATATACCTCAATAAGTAGAAAGGCATGCACTGTAGTCAACAATGTTTCTTGGCCTTGTAGATTAGATCATGGGGAGTGCAGTGGTGTGGTGCATATATTGATTCAGTCGCTGGAAGACAGTAAATCAAGCATTTCCAACATAATGGAGAAGAAATTTGCAGAAAATAGTAAAAATACCATGAATATAGAGAGAAGTAGAGATCAGGGAGAGTTGGTCCCCTCCAAACTGGAGAAGGGGCTTTTGGGTTTTTAGAGATAGATTTTTTGTAGCAAGAGAATATAGTATTTTGTGATCTCTCCATGCAGCCATCCGGCCTAAAGAGCAAACACTCAATATTTTTTAAGGAGTGCTACAACTACAAATGGATTTCACAAAAGTAATCTTATAAATTGAAATAGTTTTTATGTGATCCATTTAGGGCTGTACAAATAAGTTGTAACCCAACCTAACCCACATTTCCGCCTACTTTCGACTCAAATTTTCGACCCTTTTTCTCGACCCGAATTTCTGATTGCTTCCGATCACCCACTTTAGCTTTTTTTTCGTATTTGACTTTCAGCTTTAAGTTCAAGCATTCAATTCATGTTTCTCTCTTTCTCGTTCAAAAGACAAGATCTCCATCAACACCGGGCTGTGTAATCCCATTTTCGTAGTAGTAGATCATCTAGTAAACAATACTGGAGTAACTCCGGTCTACATCTTTGGCCCAAACCATTCATTCACCCGCTTCTCGTCACTTAGTTGCTTAGGGGTGTCAGGAAACCCTAATGATGCAAGAATGGTTCCAACTGATTGATAGTCTCGTCGACATCGATTCCTGTGCCAATCCTGTTGAGTTCTCCATTTTCTTCATCATCGAGTACTTTGGAGTGATCTTGCAAAAGATTTTGTAAGGTTACGATTTTCTGAAATTTGAGGTGCAAGCGTGCTAAACGAAAAACAACTTCTTTTGAAAACAAAAGTGAATCGGGTAGTGGCTTATCGGGTATCGGCTAATCGGTATGGGAAGCAATCGGGTTGGGTCGGAAAAGCTACTATCAAGTCAAAAATGGGGCGGCTGAACAACCCTAGATCCATTAGATCTGTTTTACAATAAAAATGATTTTACAATCTGACAAATCACATCAAGTTACATTAACTTATAAGATTACTTTTGTGTAATCACTTTATGACTAGAGTATTTCTCATATTTCTTTTACACCAAAGTTTAGGGGAACCATTTTCTTTTTATCTTCCATTTGTTAGGCTGATTAATTGGTCACTACTATTATTACACCACATCAATGACCCATGATTCTAGCAATCCCACCAATTTTACAATTAGACAGTTTCACAATATTTGATTTTATTTATATAGCCCATATTGATTTTCTTTCCATGTAAATCATTACCGTGTATGGCTATATATTTACATACAAGATCAATGAGAATGCATGTGAAATTATTCAGCCGACATATTTCTTAACATGGTATTAGGCATACCTTGATCCTAACCCCCTTCCCTACTGACTCCCATGGCTTCTCCATCTAAAATTTACTCCCCATACCTTCTTCACCCCTCCAATTCTCCCAGCCTTGTACTCATCTCTGACCATTTAACTAGCGATAACTTCCCCAAATGGCAACTCGCCCTTCGCCAAGCCCTCAACGCCAATAACAAACTATGCTTGTTAATGGCACACTTAAAGCCTTATCTACCACTTCACCTGATAATGCCCAATGGAGCTTAACCAAGGACATGATCCTCACTTGGATTCTCAACACTATTACCCATTCTCTTACCAATTCTCTGGACTACCATGATGATCCCGTGAAGTTTGACTCAACCTTGAGTCCTGTATTTACCATGGCAACAACGCTTGTCTCTTCCACCTCAAAAGAGAAATTTCCAACCTTCACCAAGACCAACAAAAGTACGATTCCTTTTAATCAACTTTATTGTGATATTTGAGGTGGTTATTCTACTGCTTCTATTTGTGGCGTGTACTATTTCTTGACTATTGTTGACAATTTTTCACACACCACCTAGATTTATTTAATTTTTAATTAAAAAACGTTTAGTCATTTAATGAATTTTTCTGCCCTTGTTAAAAACCAATTTAATTCAGACCTCAAAATTGTTCGTACCGATAATGGCCAAGAATTTCTCTCTCAAAATCTCCAAAACTATTTCCATGATCACGACATCATTTATAAATGTAGCTGTATTGAAACTCCTCAACAAAATAGTATTGCAAAACATAAATATTGGCATCTTATGAATGTTACTCGCAGTCTTGATTTTCAGGCATATTTACCCCTATAATTTTAGGGTAAATGCGTTCTTACTACTGTTTATCTCATCAATAGAACTCCTAGTACCTCACAATTCAAAATCAAACTCCTTTTCAACTTCTTCTCAACACTACACCCACCTACACCCATTTTCGGGTGTTTTGTTGTCTTTACTATGCTCAAATTATTACCACTCATTGCGTTAAATTTTCACCCCTTACATCTCGCTGTGTTTTCTTGGTTACCCGAGTAACTATAAAGCTTATAAGCTATACAATCTTGATATACATACCATTTTCTACTCACATGACATCATCTTTTATGAAAATCCATTTTGCATTCCAAAATCATGCATCTCATCATACACCCTATTTCACCATTCTTCCTTTATTCATTCTAGAAAATCCTTCTCCTTCTACCCTCCCACCTCCCGATCTTACACCTCCCACTTCTCAACCACGCCGCACTATTACTCGACTAGCATATCTTCTTGATTATATTTGTTCCACTATAGCCACAGAGTTCATTGCTACTTTGACTACTGTATAGTCTTCAAGTACCTCTCACCCCTTATCTAGTTTTCTCTCATATTTTTAATTTTCTCCTACTCATTTTTATTCTTAACTGCCATTACTGCATTTGTTGACCCTACCTATTAATTAGAAGCTAATCGCCACCTTCACTGGCGTGAAGCTATGGCCTCCGAACTCTGTGCTCTTTAAGAAAACTCTACTTGGACATTAGGACCTCTCCCACTTGGTAAGAATAGGGGTGTAAAAAAAAACCAGAAAATCGGCCCGGACCGGTCCAAACCGGACCTATTAGACCGATTTTTAATCGATCTAGTTTGGGATTGGTTTCTAGAATTACAAAACCGGTAAATGTTGGTCCGGTTCTGGTTCCAAACAATTTTGGACCGGATTGGACCGAACCGGACCGGTCATATTACATATATATTTAAAATTATTTTTTTAAATATTATATATGATATGTTTTTATATTATATATCATTTTTATATATAATAATAGAAATTATAATTGTGTATAAATAATGTTATAATATTTATAAAATAAAATTTTAATTTTAAACATGAAAATTTAATTGATCATATGTTTTAAACATATTTATAACAGTTTTTTAAATCAAGATTTTTATTGCATTTTTTTTTATATATAACAATTTTTTTATTGCAGTTTTTTTATATAGCATATTTTTTTTAGTAAAACAGAATTTTACAATAAACTACATCTTTTTTAATAAAACGGATTTTTAAACCACTTTTTTTTTCAAAAAATAGATTTGTTTTTTAGAAATTTGCCATTAATTAAAACCGGATCGGAATTGAACCGGAACTGGTAAAACTAGTGCTACCAGTTTTGAGGGATAATTGGGACGTAACCGGTTTTAGATTTTGCAAAACCGATGATACCGGTTCGGTTCTATATTTTGGCCAAAACTGGACCGAATCGGACCGGTTACACCCTTAGGTAAGAAGCCCATTGGTTGCAAATGGATCTTCAAGACTAAACTACGAGTACATGATATCATTGAGTGCCATAAGGCTCGACTTGTGGTAAATGGCTTTACTCAAGTTGAAAGCACTAACTATCATGAAACTTTTGTTGCTCTAGTTGCTAAAATGACCACAGTTTGCTATGTTCTTTCCATTGCCATTGCAAAACATTTGATTATTTATCAAATAGATGTTCATAATGTCTTCTTACATGGAAACCTTGATGAGGAAGTTTACATGAAATCACCACCCAACTATTGTCTTTAGGGAGAGACATGTGTTTGTTGTCTTTGAAAATCTCTCTACGGCGTCAAGCAAACCTCCCGGAATTTAGTTTTTTAAACTAACATCTGTTCTTCTTACTACATGTTTTGTTCAATCTTAGGTCGATTATTCTCTCTTCACATTGATCACTGCTACCAATCTCACCATTATGCTTGTTTATGTTGATGATATCTTGGTTGTCGACAATGATCTTTCTCAGGCTACCTACTTCAAGTATGTTATTTCTACTCACTTCAAAACCAAGAGTTTTATCCCTCTCAAATATTTTCTTGGATTTGAAGTTACTCAATCCTATTTAAGCATTTTTCTCAATCAATGAAAATATGTCTTGGACATCATTGTCGATAGCGGACTACTCGGCTCTCGTCCTGCTTCATTTCCTATGGAGCAAAACTTGAAAATCAACGGCACTAATGGTGATCTTCTCTTTGATCCCAGCCCTTATCGACGATTAGTTGGACGTCTCATTTATTTCACCATCTCTAGACTTGATATTTTTTTTGCAGTAAATATTCTCAGCCAATTTATGCATAACCCCCCAGATTCCACACATGACCGCTATCACACGCGTTCTTTTCTACATTAAAGGCACTCTAGGCCAAGAGATCTTTTTCTCTTTCTCCAATGATCTGTATGTTCGTGCTTATACTTATTCAGATTGGGCTATTTGTCCCTCCACTCTACGCTCCACCACTGGTTTCTTCATCACACATGGTTCTATTCCCATTTTCTAGCGTATTAAGAAATAGACTACAGTTGCTCGCTCCTCTACGGAAGTTGAATATCGTGCAATGACCATCACTACATGTGAACTAGTTTGGATACAATAGCTCCTTCATGACCTTGGCATTTCTCACAAAGATTCCATAACCCTCTTTTGTAACAATCAATCCACCCCCTACATTGTTCAAAATCTAGTTTTTCACGAGTGCACCGAATATATTAAAATTGACTACCACATCATTTTTGACAAATCTCGTTTTGGTCTCTTCATCACCGCTCATCTTCCATCTTCCCAACAATCACTGACATTTCACCAAAGACTTGAGTTCTGATCTCTTTCATCACTTATCTTGTAAGTTGGGAATTATGAATCTTCATGCTCCAACTTGAGGGAGTGTATTATAGCACATCAATGACCCATTATAATTCTAGCAATCCACGATTCTAGCAATCCCACCAATTTTGCAATTAGATAGTTACACAATATTTGATTTTATTTGTACAACCGATATTGATTTTCTTTCTATGTAAATCATCACCGTGTATAGCTATATATTTACATACAAGATCAATGAGAATGCATGTGAAATTATTCAGTCAAAATATTTTTTAACAACTATTTTTTTTCTCTTGGCAATTGATCACTACTGTTTGCACTAATATTACTACTTATCTCTAGAAATTTGATTTCTAAGTTGTAAATGGGACCCAAAACTTTCATACAAATGCATAAATCTCTCACTCTCTCTCTCTCTCTCTCTCTCTCTCTCTCTCTCTCTCTCTCTCTCTCTCTCTCTCTCTCTCTCTCTCTCTCTCTCTCTCTCTCTCTCAATTTCACAAACAATTAATTTCTTCACATGATCTCAACTTCTAAACAAACACTCATGGGTATAACATATAATATAACTCGATGTAAAGTTAACAGGCATGATTGAGAAAAAGTTTTGCTACAGAGCATTCACTATTTGAAAGCATCGATTGCACACATGAGGTGGCTGCTCTATAGCAAGAGCATGGAGATGAGAAATTGGTCAATTAGTTAATTTGCTTAAGGAGATCAAATTCAATTTATTTAAGTCACCTCTTGTGTATAATGAATACTGCCAAATAGTGGCTGCTCCTAAAATTTTTTCTACATACATAGGAATCAAAACACACCATTTTCTTGTCTCTTCAAATATGGGTTATTATCTTTCATAAAATGGTGTGTTTCATTAAAGATCAATACACATTGTTTCACCCTGGAATCTCTCTTTCGTGCATCTCCTTCTCAGATGAATTAACCCATTATGAAAAAATTAGAACTCTGTTTCTCGCATGGATGCAAAACTAAGAAAATGGAAGTTGTCCTTTTCTTCCACCCATTTATTCAAGAAAGATCAAAAGATTTATATAAGTATGGAAAAATAAAAGGAAATATTTTTTTTTTCGTCTGGAGCGTTTCGTTTGCGTTTTCTACTTCTAATTCGTCTTCTACATTTTCTTCCATCTTTCTCTTTCTTCTTCTTCATTTAAATCATGTCAGATGATGACATGGCATTCAGTCAGTTATCCAGCATGTTATCATGCATCCTCAATTGTATATGAATAATGATATGCTTACATTCCATTTACCATCATTTTATCATTTTTTTAATTTTTTAATTTTTTGAATTCTTTTTCTTAATGATTAAATAAATGACTATTAGTGAAATTGTTTATTTTTTAAATTTTTTTCTTAATGATTAAGAATGTTAAAAAATTATTTAAAAGAAAATAAAAAAATATATTATAAATGATAAAATAGTAAATAGAATGTAATTGTATATTAGCAGAACTGTAAAAAAAGAGGGAAGCATTAGTACTAATGGTGTGTGGTGGGTATCCGAGAGAACGAAGTGCTAGACTTTTATGTGTTGCCCGGTCAACATAATAACATATGAAAAATGTTAGTGGAGTACTCCCTTAAAGATACTGTTCGAAATTACTGCTTAATTATTTTGATTTTTAATTATTTTATTTAATGGTTAATAAAATAATTATTAATAAAATTATGTTTTCAATAATTAAGATCATAAACAATTATTATCATAAAAAAATAAAAAAAACATTTAATAGACTAGCGAAATACTAAATAGTAACTGTTAGACGCTGCTAGCAATATAATAATATATAAGCATGTCTTGAAAATTTGCTCATATTTTGCCATAGTCAAGAACATAGGGAACACCACAAATGCTCATGTCCTCTTCAGCTACCAGTTTTGTCCCTTCAGCTACCAGTTTTGTCCCTTCAGCTTTCATGCTTGCATGGCATTTCACTTCCTTTTCTCAAAATGTCTAGAAATTGTTGGAGAGGTTCACGATCCTTTTTTCAAAATTATCGTTTAAGAAAATCGATAATATAAGGAAGCAACTGGAATCTGTGTCGAGTTGTCGGCAAAGGATCAATGACGAAGGACTAACGAGAAACACTACAATAACATGAGAAAGGACGACTAGGGGAGGAAGTGGTTAGAGTCGTAGCTCTGAACCCCCTCTAGGCAAAGGAAGAAGAATAATCTAGGTTTTCGACTTTGATATTGCTGGGGCAGAGAGAATAATAAAAGAGAGATAGATCAACTAGGTTAATGAGGGTCATTTTCTCCTTTTATTATTACAAAGAGAGACCCACAACTTTATCTTTTGTTAGCTATGACGATGAAAAGACATGAATTGAACTATAACTTAATCAATTATGTTGAACCAAAAAAAAGAAAAAAATTGAACTACAACGTCTTAATCAATTATGTTGTTATTTTTTTTGTTCAACTTCTTTTACATTTGCCTACATAGGGTCTAGAAGTTAGAAGTGTTCATCCTCTTAGTTGAACAAAAAAAGCCTCTTAGTTTTCTGAACAATAAATTTAGAAATTAATAAAGAATGTTTCAACTAAGGGCAGAAGTATTACATAAATGGGTGGGTAGACCATGGCTCCTCAAAAGGATGTTTAAAAACCTTACAAAGTACTAGTTTTGAGATAACCCATAATAAGATATTTTGCTCCCCAAAGACAACTTCTAGCACACTCATTTCATATGTTTGATATATTTTTGTTTCAAACTTCCCATGTCCAAGCATTCTTTTTTATTTTGTTTTTGTTTTCTCAACAATTTCCCCATACTTACATTATACATATATATATATATATATACACATATATATTGCCGTTAGCGGCATCTCATATTCTTACAGTGACCAACATTTCATTCTTTTTTTGGTGCCTATGAAAATAGATGGAGACAGCGTGAATCTAGATGCTTTTGTATTTAAGACTATTGATCTGACCGCAGTAAAAAATCCCTAATTCCACACCTAACATCGATACATATATATATATATATATATATATATGATGAGGTCAATTAGGTAATGGTATGGTATATAACATTTTTATTTTTCAGAAAAACATGTTTCACATAATATCAGAACTTTGTTTCACTTTTATCAAAAAAACTTTGTTTCTCTACCCAAAAAATTAATGAACAATTTTGCTTGGAAACTCATTTCACAAAACATCTTCTTAAAAAGAGATGTCTAGAAAAAAAAAAAAAACCCCCTTAAAATCTTTGGGTTTTGTGGGGACTTTAGAATTCTTACTTCTTTGTTTTAGCCAATAAATATAGGATATGACTTATTGCCATGATTGATTTCTAATTGGGAGGGAATAATTCTTGTCTAAGGCCACGTGGTTCCCAGTTTCGTCCCTACATCCAGATTCCAACATTTGTACAAGTCTGACCACACATGAACCGTTGATCTCAGTTTTTTATTATTATTGTGAATTGAATCTCTTTCGCTCTCTACAAGACTTTGAATAATATGAAGAGGATTTTAGTTTTGTCAAGGATCCATTAAGAGAGACCAGGAAAATAGGAGGGCCTTGAGGCGATGAAAATGGGTCATGGAACCTTCGGCTTCTGGGTCTGGGTCACTTTTTTTTTTTTTTCTGGTTATATTCCTCCTTTATGTCCACAAAATTCTTTATATTTTATTAATTTCTTGTGAAGGCTTTTGCATTGGCCAAAATCTTGGAGTTTATAGGGACAATTGACGAGGAGTTTGGATTAAGAAATGGCGGCGTTCCTGCCAATTCTAACATAGTACTCTGGAAGAAATCAGCTTCTACTTGATTATTTTAATTTATATATTAAACAATTTTTTTTTTTGATAAAATTACTCCAGATTTGGACCTTAACCAAAAAGCGATTGCAATTTATTCATAATATTATTAATTAGTATTATAAATATTACTTTTCGCATATTCAAACTTCCAAAGTCTGAACCATAAACTATTGACATTATCAATTAGTACTATAAAATTGTAACCTCCTGACTTCTTATAATTAACATCCAATTAATACTCGACCTTAAAGATTGTAACCTTAAACGATGATGCAAATTATCAAAATTTAATAGTTTGATTATGCAAGTTGAATATTTTGATTGTCTGACTTTATGATGCAAATTGATAAAAGGGCAACATGGTCAAGAAGTTTCAAGTTTTGATTTTGTTATTAAATATTTTCAATTAATTTGACCACATGGCACATACAAGACAATTCAGATTTCAAACCATGCGAATCCTCTACAATTCTTTTATATCGGATTTTTTCCTAATAAAAAAAGGTTTGGAGGGAGTGATCAGAAGTTTCCAGTTTGGGCATGACAATAATAGAACCGGACCCAGTTAAGAACCAATTAAGAGGGACCTAGGCGACAAGAAGCCTAAAATAGTTTTTACATTAAGATTTGAAAACTGCTATAAACATAAAGATATTATACAAAATAAATCCAAAAATTTATGTGATTTTATAAAATTCATTAAATCTACTTCATAATAAAAGTAATTTTATAATTTGACGTTTTCACATCAAGCTACATCACTTTATAAATTTACTTTTGTATAATCTCTATATGGTTAAAATATTTTTCTTAGGGTTTAATGTAATAATGCCAAGGGTGACATCCATTATACAAAAGAAAGAAATTATGGGATGAGTGATTTGAGATTTAAGGAATTATAACCAACATTTGGAGGAATACCAAACTGATCATCGATCCATTTAGATTAAATATAAATTGCTCACCCTTTCACTCAACACAATGGGTGTTCAAATTTCTTGGTAAAAGGAACATTAAAAAAGAATTGATTCTGTAGGGCATGATCCACATGAAATATACAGAGCCTTCATTTGGCAACTACGTTCAAATAAGCTATGTTGTATAAACCTTGGGTGTAAATAATTCAGAGATGTAACTAGAGCCATTATTGCACTAAGTTCAAAAGAATATCATCTTGTATCCTATTCTCCTAGGAGACTGCAACTGGCTTAAGAATGAATATCCTGTATAAACTTGAATACTTTATTTGAATAATTTATACATAGGACTAGTATTCTATTTCCAACCTTTTTACTGCAAATTTGTGGATATAACTGTTAATGCCCTCATAAAGTTCCCAAAACAGATCAGTAACACCCGTCAGATAAAACTAATACACCTTTCACGCTTATCCTTCAAATTTAAAAGGAATTTGGATGTATTTCCTGTCCTACTTGAAGCCATGAATTACTTTCCTGCTCTACTTCATCCGCAGTCTCGTATCTCAGCAGAATCCCAAATAGAATCTTCCCCTGCCTCAATGTAAAAGTTCAATGTTACGTACACTAAGAATAGAGAAACAAAAATCAACCAAGTATTAAAATTCAAATATCTATTCTGGCTGACCTTCACTCTCCTATACGATGCTAAAGTAGCCAAAGGCTCATTTGACTTCTGCACTTGTCCACCTTCATTAACAAGATTAATCATCTGGCAGCGATTGCATCCACCCAGTGACTGAGAAAAAGAGGCAGGGATGACAAATGAAAAATTTATGAATGTGAAAAGTGCACACTCTTCATATTCCTTCTGACATTCAAGTATATATGATTTTGATTGCAATTATTTTTGGCTTCATAAGGTTCCTTGTACTCATTTTAAGATATAACGATATTCTTAGCATTATGAGGTTTCTAGCAACAAATAGTTTCCCATCAACAAGATTTTTGTCCCCTTTTTCTGCTAGAAGAACAAAAAAATGAGGCCAAAACATTCACTACCAATAAAACTTGAAAAGCTTTATATCAACTTTTAATGATGTATGCAGCAAGTAAACACCACAAAATGTGAACAAGATTGTGGTAGAATAACACGAATAAATATTCAATAATAGTTGGAATGGATGCTACAAATTTATTACATTGTATAAGTGAAGAAGGTATAGATAGATGAGATTACAACTTTAATGCTGAACAACATAACAAGGCTAAAGTTTCGTTTATGACAGGAATTAGCTAACTCTTTGTTCTCTGTGTTAGGACACATAGAAGCCACCATGGTTACAGTTCAAAGTTACAAGAACTTACCGTAAAACACTTGTCTCCAATTTTAAGATTTCTCCATCCATCTTCGGCATATGGTTCGCCTCCAGATATGACAAGATTGGGCCGAAATCTCATTGGGTTGATTTGAACTGCAACTCCAATAGCACTGTTTTTCATGTCTGCTACCGTATGTTTAACAATTCAAGAATATTTCTAGCACCAAATGTTACAAAAGTTCCAAATATAGAAAAAGTCCGGCTATGTAAAATTTTCTATGGCTCAAATTTTAGTATTCTCTTATACAGCTCACAGTCTAAAGGAACATTTTCAGTGCATCACAACACAAGGATTTTTTTTTGCATGCAGGGGGTTTGGGGGGGGTGGGGTTCCAGTCATATTAGATTTGCATTTGGAGACGGATCGAGGATCAGTCATATTAGATTTGCATTTGGCATGATACCTGGTGCGGTAATCTCACCCTCAAGAACGTATTTTCTTCCTTTTCTAGATTGCTCTTGATTAGGAGGCATCAGTGATCTTCTGGACATCTCAAATGGCTCTTCTCAGTGGAACGTTTGTTTTCTCAGAGCTGCCTAGGATTGGGAAATCAGAGCTATTTCTGAGCTTTTCAGCTTGTTATACATTATGAGCATTGGTAGTATTGAGGTAGACATGATGCTTTGGAGGCATAATGGAAATAAGTTCAATGTTTGTACAAGTTGTCACATCAAAGCCATTTTCTTTTTCCTTCGAAATGCATGGAGTAAGGTGCCTTCAAAATAGCTTTTCTCAGCTGAGATGCCTCTCTTGGGAAAATCTTGACTACGGAAAACTTTAGAAAGCGTGGACTTATTGATATAGATTGGTGCCTATGTGTAAAAAAAGTGGTGAATTTGTGAATCATTTATTATTGCACTGTGTGGTGGCAAGGAGGGTGTTATGGGACAAGATTGTTAGCAGGACTGGACTTGCATTGGCGATGCATAGGAGGGTGGTGGATCTTTTTGCTTGTTGGGAAGGTCTTCAAGGCAACCTCCATCTGGCTGTTGTATGGAGAATGATTCCTTTATGGTGAATTTGGCTTGAAAGGAATGACCGGAGTTTAGATGAACTTAGAAGTTTCTTTTTCCACACCTTATTTCTTTGGGCTTCTGTTATCGAATTCAATGGAACTAGTCTTCAAGATTTTTTGTATAATTTTTTAACTCCTAACTGGTAACTAGGTGTTCTTTTTCATGTACTTCCTGCGTACTTGGGCAATGGCTATTTACTTGACTAAATAAAATTTTAATTTACCAATATATTTTCTGCTAATCCAACTTTTGCCTAATCTTGGCTTAGTCCTAATCAACTTTTCAAATAATTTATATAACTTCTAATCTATAGTAAGAGGTTTCACACTCTAAAAGTCAGGGTACGAGTGTTTCTAGATTGAATGACTAATGCAATACTTTCAAGGGAAGGTCTATATATTATACATCCTCAAGTAATTTCTAAGCATCCTAGGTGTACAAAAAAAAAAAAAAAAAGAGAACATTTTTGTGGAAAACTGCTACAGACACAAAGAGATTACAAAAAGTAAATCCACAAACTAATGTGACTTCATGGAATCCGTTAGATCTACTTTATAATAAAAGTAACTTTACAATCTGACATACTACATCAGTTTGTGCGTTTACTTTTGTATAATCCATTTGTGGCTAAAATATTTTCTTATAGAAAACTAGAAGGTAACAGATTTAATTGACTCGTACAACAGTCAATATAATACAAATACATACTTGAGTTTAATCTGTCATTGAGGTCAGATACGCTCTCCTTGGATATTAATAAGAACTGAGCTTCATTGACAAAATTCAATCTGCTCTGGACATCTCTACATATTCCCACACATCTGCTATTATTCAAGCAATAATTGGACATTGAACACCGCAATAGACAACAAGGTCGACCAACCGCTTGGCTAAACCAAATATTTACTTCGTTGTTGTAATTCCAGCCTTCATATCTAACCAACACAACAATTTGACTGCAACTGTGAGAACTTAATACAATGAAGACAATGTATAAAAGGAATTGAATGCATTTTGTATACAATGTTCAGAAAAACACTGTATTTAAAATAGGATTGTATAAATGCATGATACTTCAAATTTATTTCGAAACAATGATAAAATTAGAAGGATCAATTTTATCTTTCATTTTAATTTCTTTTGGTTTTAAAATGAGATTGGTAAAATCAAAGATTTCAACATGGGCAAGCCTAATAAAAGGGCATATAATGATTCCTAAGAGTTCTTAACTGGAACCTTTACCAATTATTTTCAGGTATAAGCTCAGATGTGGCTGAGACTTTCCATGGGTCGTTACAACTAGCATCAGAGTTGACCTTAGAGCTTTTTTTGGGTCATTACATTTAAATATCATAGCCACTTAGTAAGACCAACCATTTGATTTTGGATCATTGTATAACATGGCCATGACAAGGTCATCACGAAGTTAAGAGGAGTTTCTAACACCCAATCCCACATTGGGAATATGAATATCCAAAAGAGCATAGGTAAGTTATAAAAAGAAATCATGGATGCTTGGTCCCGCATTGACTACTTATTAGGTGAAACTGCGCTATATACATGACCATATGAAAGCTCCGAATTGATTAGTCTTTTTGGGGTTATAGCATCGATGTCACTAGCATTTTCCGTGTCATTTACATTAGGTGGAAAAGCTATTATAGAGGTGAGTAATTATGAAAAGTTGCAGAGTGCCAAGTATTAAATCGGTTCCTTACCAGGTAGAACGAGGTTCTATAATAATTTCAATGAGTTCTATTTGTGACATTGACTAGTCTTTTTGAAATATAGGCAAAGATGTGAGTCAGGATTTTTGTGGATCCTTACAAAACTTAAATAACTAAATCTAATTATGGTTCCTTTGATAGTATTAAAATGAAGGTTAAAAGGAAATTCAACCCTGCCTGGATTAGGAAACTAGTTCAGATGGCAAAGTTGCCAGATTAGGAAACTGGTTGGATTAGAAAAGTTTTTGGATTAGGAAAGTGATTGAATTAAAAAACCTACGCTTGTGATAATTGCTTTTTAATTCAACTCGAAATTGGAATATAACCTTCCTTTTTTATCGATAAACAAAAGAAACAGGAAATATGACTATCATGTATATCATATCTCACCTCTGGCCATGTATGTGAAAGTCTTCTCCAGTACTCCCATTACATGTATTTGATTTAAAGTTAATCTGCAGTCTCTCTTTGCAACGTGGTGACTCTACAAACAGCATTCCTTGATGGAGGTCAATTGAAGTACTTATAAGGCCCATTTCAGGAACCTAAAAATCCAAGTCATACAGATTAAAACTTAACCTGAACTATCTAATAATCAGGAATGGAAGTCTTTCAAGTAAACAATTATTATCTGTCAAACAACAATTACTTTTTGATGGATTATCTAACAATGCGCAATGCGGGGTGAGAAACCCTAATAGCATCATCTATCCTACAGTCTACCCCAATTTTCCAGTTCAACATGTCGACAAAGATGAGATCTTTCATCTTGAACTAAGTCATTAATGTTCACCGACAAGTTTCAATGAGCACAAAAGGTGAAGGCCAGCCCAAACATGAGGTCAAGTGCTACATAACTGAAATGAAAAAAAAAAAATGGCAAACATAAGACAATCTTATTCACAGAACTTGTGGACTTAGCATTCAGTGCATGAGAGAAAACCGGGGAAATATGCCACTTCTTTCTGTCAATTCAGTAGCTTGATGTAACAAAAATAATTATAATAAGAATAATAGTGAGCAACACTTCAATAACCTCCAAATACTCTTGTCACTATATGCATATAAATTATTCTAATGATATTAGATGCAAAAAAACATCTTTAGTCAACATTTAGAGCAAGTTTGGATTCTTAGAATATCTCAGTATATCTGTGAATAGTAGTAAAATGGTTTGACTTAAGATGTTTTATAGGGTTTTGGGAAAGGAGAGAAAAATTTGAATAAAATATTATAAAGTTAAGAAATAGTTTGAAAATAATTTTTTAACAGATGCTAAATCACCCGAGTATTTGTCCCAATACAATTTCTTTTTAAATTTTTTACTTAGTGAGTAAGAAAGTGTTTTTTCAATAATGTTGTGATTTTTCTTTTTTAAAAATATTTAAGAATACGGAAAAATTGAATGGAAAAAAAATGTTCTTTATCAGGACAAACTTGTGCTACACTGCTTATTTTTAAGTGTTATTTTTTTAGATTTGAAAAAGTAGTATTATTTTCTGTGTTTTTTTAGAGTTTGGGATAGTTGTAATTATTTGATAACGTTTTGATAAAAGGGTAGAAGATTTGAAATTGAAAGTTTTTTCTGTTTGAGTGATATTTGGGAAGGAAACATATGAGAATATTTGAGTATACTTGAGAACAGTTGTGTTGCGAAACCAACCTTTAGACCTCTTAAAATACATTGGTGGAGGTTTAAGCAAGTTAAAAACAACAGAAAATAAGGATCATTGGCCAGTCAGAAGATTCTTTACGAAAAAATTCTCCTCACAAACTAGACTCGTAATGCTTGTTGGGCTCGTTTTAGTCATTAATGCAGAATCTTTTTTTTTCCCAAAAAGATGGTGATCACATGTCCAATAGTGACCACAACCCAAATTTATTAATAAAATCCTTACTTATGGCAGAGGAATACCGTGACAACCAATTGGGACCCTTCGAATTTACAGATAATCAATAAAACAAACCAAAGGATCAAAAAAATTTTAAACCAAGCAACGGGCACCATCTAAACTAGCCTATAGACAAGAACCAGACATTTACAATTAAAAGAATCAACAATGAATCGGCAACAAAGAAAAGGCAGACCCCAATAATCAGTGTGTAGCAGCCCCTGAAGTTTTCCGGGACCAATTTCAGAACCATGAAAATGCATAACATTATTCCTTGCACCCTTTTTAGCTAAAAAACCCACAACCATGTTTCCTTCTCTAAACATATGACATATTGTGCAATGGAGATTCCGAAACAATACTTTGATCTCTTCCCAAAAATCCCACATGTACCAAAAATTACAAATACCCGATTTAATACATCCCACCACCACCGAAGAATCTGATTCAACTATAATATTTTTTAGACCAAGCTGATTTGCTAATCTCAGGCCATCAAGCAATGCCCTTCCTTCAGCGATATTATTCGTCGCAATGCCATTATAATTTGCAAACCCAGCTATCAATCGACCCCTTGCATCTCGAAGAACACCTCCCCCACCCGCATTACCTGGGTTTCCGTTCGAACTTCCATTAACATTTAGTTTAATAAATTCTCTATTCGGTTTATTCCATTACACAGCTTTAGGATTTCTTGTAGTAATCGATGCCAAAGGACAATTTAACTCTCAGAATTTTGTGATCATTCTTAGCCACCGACTTGAACTTTCTCACTTTGGAAAAAATATCTAACAACATAGTTTTCACAACTCGCACCACTCCCTGCCAATTTGATTGTACATCTTCCATTCTTGCAGCACACCGAGATTTCCACAAAGCCCCTGTGATTAAAATGGATAGCAGACCGCAGCACATCCCAACTTGTGATGATGTTGATGCTCAAGACCACCATAAATTAAGAACTTTACCGTATCCGAAATTGAGGTAGTCTAACTCCACACAATGAAGCAAAATAATTCCAGACTTTTGAAGCCACATTCCCTTCACACAGCACATGATTTATCGTTTCCAATTTAGGATCATCACAACAATTACATTTGGATACCAAAGGTATCCCAAGCTTGGTAATCACCTCATCCACTGGTAACACAGCTCTCCAGGCCCTCCAGCAAATAAACGACAATTTTTTTGGAACATATGAATGCCAAAGCCATTTCCTCCAATCACATATTATTCCCTGATTTCTGATTAACTGCCAGCTTGAGTTAGTCGAGAAGCTTCCATCCGACTTTGGCTGCCAGATCAGAATGTCTTCTCCTTCTCTTATTCTACCCTTCCATTCTAAAATCTTTTCCATACAATCTGTATTAACCAGAGTTTGCAGCCTGTTTGTATTCCTTCCATCATTACTTAGCATCTCCCTTACTTTCAACTTTGTGTCACGCACCACATTTTGAGTATTGGCAAGAGCTCCCTCTCCCAACCAGTTATCATACCAAAAACTAATATCACCTAGACACACCATATATCCAAAGAAGGTGGATAGCGGCTTCCCCTCAAAGAACTCTATAACCATATTCAACAAATCATCTTTAATAATGTCCCAAGCATGTTGAAAAAAACTTGCCGAATAAGTTCTAGGGCTGTAAACGAGCCGAGCCGAGCCGAGTTTTGACTTGCCGAGCTCGAGTTCGACTCAAATACTCGAGCTCAACTCAATAAACCAAATTTTCAACCCAAGCTCGAGCTTTTGTGAATTCGAGTTGAGCCGAGCTCGAGCTCGAATTATTATTATTATTTTTTAATTTTTTGAATAAAATTTAAAAATTAATTAATAAAAAATTAATATTTAATATCTAACTAGTTAATATCTATTTATCATAACAATATGTTATATGTTTATATATATTATTAATAAATATACATAATATGATAGCATATACATATTTCACATGTTTCTTATGTACTAATATATGAAATAATTAAATTTTATAGACTAATTATTGTACAAATTATAAAACATAACTATGAAATATATTTATCATATAGATATAAGTAATAAGATTACATATTATATATTTAATTATAAAAATATTATACTTATATTATTAGCAATACCCATATATAACATATATATGTGTATATATTTATCAATATATAAGTGAATTTTAATCAAGTCAAGCATAAACGAGCGGGCCTTAACGAGCCTTAGCCGAGTCGACTCAAGTTTTGTCGGGAATATGTCATTTATTAATCGAGTGGGTATCTGCTTTCACGAGCAAGTTTTTTTTTTTTTTTTACGAGTCGAGTTCGATTCAAATTTAACCGAGCAAGTACCGAGCGGGCTGACGAGTAGCTTGGTTCATTTACAGCCCTACAAATAACCATCCGGTCCTAGCCTACTATCTTGAGGGATCGACCATAATGCTTCCTTCACCTCCTCCATCAGAGAAACTGCACACAGATAAATTTTCTGCATCTGAAATGATAGGCAAAATCAAATTCATACCAGATTCATCTATATTAATAGGTTGCGTGGATAGTAGGTCCTGGAAAAAATCGGCCACCCCTTTATGAACTTCTTCAGCTGAGCTTAACATGCGACCATCTTCAAGTATCATTTTATCAATCACTGTATTCTGTTTTTTGCACTTCATCGAAGCATGGAAAAAAGCGGTGTTAGAGTCTCCCTCCAAGAGCCACTTTATTCCTGATTTTTGACATCCCAAGATTTCTTCTCTAATAGATAAAGAAGATGATTTTGTTTACATTTCAACCATGCCTCTTCTGTTTCAATAGAGAAATTTGTTATCACCGTATGTTCCAAGGCCTCAAGCTCTTCTTCAATATTTTTAAGTGTGAATCAACTATGCTAAATTCCTCTTGATAGAGATGGAGACAAATTGTAAATTCTTCTAAGAAATCTTTAGAAGATAAGTTGGCAGCCATTATATTTGACTTGTTGATGCCGCCAACTCACAAGCAAGGCTGTCAAGGGTTGTATGTGTGCTGTCAAAGGTTGTCAAGGGTGGTTGTCAAGGGTTGTCAAGGGTTGTATATGGGCTGTCAAGGCTGTTAAGGGCTACGTATGGGCTGTCAAGGCTGTCAAGTGGTGCATAAGCTGTCATGAGCTGTAAATGGGCTGTATATTGGCTGTCAACAGCTGTAATTTTGAATGGCCGGCCATAACCCTCTCTCCTTTTGCCTATATATAGAACTTCCTCTAGTTTATTGATGTATGTGGGGGGGAGCTCTATTTTAGTGTGTTAAAATAGAGTGCCAAGTGAGGATATTTTAAGATAGAGTTTGTTATTTTGTGAGAGAGTTTGTTACATCTGGGTAACTCCTCTGTTTAACTCATCTTTGTAATCCACTGTTTAATTTTATAGAAAAACCCCAAGACTTTATGAGTGAAATCTTTGTACCCAAGTTTTGCTATCTTTTTAGTTATCCGGGGCATCTATATCTCCCACAACACCTCTTTATCCCACTTAACTGACTTGCTTCAATTGCTTCAATTGCTTCAATTTCACACTTAGTTTAATCATAAGACATCCAGTAACATCCTACATCCAAGAATCTCTAACCACAGATAGAAAATTCTCATGTGTGCACCACATTTGTAGAAATCTAAAGGGCCGAGGACCATTTTGACGTTAAACTTCTAGCTGAGTAATCATTGAACTATGGTCAGAGGAAGTTCTAGATAAATCCTACATCATCCTTGCTTCCATAAATCACAACAAAAATTTTGGATTCACCAAAATTCTATCCAATCTAGCCCAAATTCTTCCACCCCCTAGCCTCCCATTACACCAAGAGAAACGTTGACCACTTGATGATAGATCCACAGACCACACTGTTGGAGACAATTATTAAACTCAAGAATAGGATGAGAAGATCAGAAGATACCTCCAATTTTTTCAGCTTCCGACCAGATGATATTAAAGTCTCCAGCTAAAAACCAAGGACATTCATCAACCTCTAAATCAAAGCGATAACTCCATAAATTCCTGCGCTGACGTTGAAAACAACTTGCATACACAAACTAGCAAACACCCGATCACCTCCATAAGAAAACCAGCCTGACAAAGCTTGATCCATGGTTGAAACCAACTGAAATCGTTTCCCTCCGCCCAAAAGAGCCACACTTTACCACCACTATTCACATTATGACGAAATTTTGGGAGACGCAGCCATCTTGCATATCTTGGACATTTATTAAAGGAAAGAAAAGGTTCTAATAAAGCTACCACCGAAGGCCAGTGTTTATTTAAAATACATCGCAATTTAGCTTTCGATGAACAAATACCTCTAATATTCCATATGAGAATATTCATCATATTAATAATGATTATTCGAGATTGTTGTCCTTTCCAGAACGACTGTGGTTTTTTTTTTTTCGACACCCCTCAAATGCTTAATCAGAACATCATATTCACTAAATTTCTTGGGCTCTTTGGAAGGCGAGATGCTTAGCAAGAATGGAAGATACAAAATTCAATGTTAAGTCAATTATTTAGTTTGTGAAGATCAATCTTAGAGACATATCTTCTAAATTGCATAAGTTCCATAAAATGGGTGCCCATGATTGGATAGTTATGCGGGATTTAGATTGTCCGACTATTCCAGTTCTTAACAAGAGGCCTAGAGCAATTTCCTGGTGGCCGCAAAAGGTGGGTAGTTTTAAACTAAATGTAGATGGAGGTTCGTGTGGGAATTTGGGACTTTCAGGTGGAGGAGGCATTATTCAGGATTCGCAAGGCAAAGTAATAGCTGGTTTTGCACATACGTATGGCCATGCAACTAATACTATCGTAGAATGTAGAGCTCTACTTGATGGTCTTCATTTATGTCGTATGCTGGGATTAAGAGAATTCATAGAATCTGATTCTAGCGTCATTGTCGGATGGCTAGCTTCAGGGGTATGTAAGTATTGGTTCTTATGGGACTTTTGGGAGGAGATTAAGAAGATTGTTTGAGACCTTAATGTTCGTTTTTGACATATTTTTTGTGAAGCAAATATGGCTACAGATTTCTTGGTAAAAGAGGGGGCTGGGCTGTGTGGGCTCTCACCCACAGCCCTGGAAGCAATCCATCATTTTAGATTTTATGAATCATGGAGCTTTGCAAGGACGTCTTCGAGGTTTAATTCGTATGGATAAATTGAGAACTCCTTATATTCGATGTTAAATCTTTATTTTGTTTATTTGGTTTTTTGTTTAGAACTGGTTTTTATTATATTATTTTATTTGGTTCTATTAGGAATTTTTTGTGCACCTGGGAGTGGTCTTATTGATGAATTTGTAAACCCTCAAGCGTTTAGATTATTATCATGGTATTCCTTTGCTATAAGTGAGGGCTATTAATAAGCTTGGGGAGGGGTCACTCTTGGACATGTACCCTAACTCTTTGCCAAAAAAAAAGAAAAAAACTAACCCTGCTTTTTTATGCATTTTCCCCTCTATCTATCTCTCTCCTCCCAAGACCACACCACAAGTGTTCCACTCTCCATCGTAAAAATCTCAGTTCAATTAGATGGTATTGTTCTTCAAGACCTATTAAAATTTTCCAATTTTCCCCCAACTGTAATCTAAAACATATATAATTATAAATACATTTCTTTTGATTTTTCACTTCAATTAAACTATACAGAAACTTCAGCATGTTTTATAAAAGAACAATTGAATTGGTTCATTCCAGTATTCTGAAGTTTGAGTATTCTATGTATACAGCCTACAGTTATGAACTGGTGTCTTAATTCACTCAGGTTATAAGTTTCTATCATGTCATTCCTGGGGCACAAGGACTAGGCACCTCAAGGTCACCAGTCTGTATATATATTTTCTCGTATATAAAACTATATACCCACTAAAAGAAAAAAAAAAAAAATCACCTTCTTCTGTGTAAGAATATCACCAGTTAAGCTTTTAAGAAGCCATTCACGATCATATTGCAGACCTGCTCAAAATTCACAGATGTACAGCTGAAAATATTGCTCAAACTAAATGCATAGTAATTTAACAACAGTCATGTATGCCAATGCCAAAATGCTCATTTCAAACCAGGAAACACAGAAACAGTATGCACATTGATATATGAATGCCTTTTTTTTTAAAGGTAAATTGATATATGAATGCTAAAGGAATAAGATAGAGACATACATTACATAATTACCTTAATGGCATAGACGTGCTAAAAAGGCGGATAAACATACATGTATACAGAAACACACACACACACACACAAACATAGACAAATAAAAAATAAATGCATCTAATCCTCAAATATAATTTTTTTTCAAATATATAAACTCTCAATTTTGTAACTTAATTGTAGATAAATAAAGAAAGGAACTATTCATTAAAAAAGGGCATCAATGACACCGAAAGTGTCAAATATGTCATTGTTGGAGTATGTGACTCATATCTGATGAGTATACAATGACAAGATGGCAGATGCCAAAACGAGCGACGACATCTGCATTGTGAAATTGATATTTTATTTTGGGATGCTGATTAGTTTGGGGATGCAGGGGAAATGCCCCCGCGGTACAATAAGGGGATATTTTTGTAAAATTTTATTAAATACGTCCGTACACTTAGGGTTAGTATAAATATATATGATGTAATTCTATTTTGGATGATAGTGAAATTTCCGCCACTCGCTCCCGTAGATGTAGACGCATCGTTGAACTACGTAAATTTTTGTATTATTTTTCTCTTGCTTTCTTTTCGATTATTCCATATATTCATCATAATTGCTGCACAATCACAACAGTCCTAAACCCGATTACATGCATCCACACTTTATAGAGGAAACACTTCATACAAATAAAAGCGTGTCAAATAAGTGCTAGATACATTTACGAAAAAAAATGAAAAGAGAATCAGTAATTGGAATTTCAAAAAACTAATACTGATTATACACATACCAATGTATCAGACAAGCATACATACTAAAGATTTCAAAGAACTGAAATACTATACCCTGAAAAATATTGGGAAGAGATTGGTGATCTTGTAATTAATTATAGTTTGGTTTTGAAATAAGATCAATCTGACTGTATAAATCAGCTAGGACTATGTTTCTTTACTACTCTATTCCATATTCAGTCCAAGATTAGGCTGCTTTGGAAATATTTGAAAGCCGTTCTCTTTCTGTCACTTTTAATGGTGACAGAAGAGAGGAGACCAAAGTTGGAGGTTAAAGAAGATATGGCCCAGTTCTATGAGGAATTCAATCATGAATTAGAAGAGAGGAGACCAAAAGTGCAAAGGAATCCCATTTTCTTCATTGATTCCAAAGATAGTGGCTGGTTGAAGAGGACGACTGAGGAAATGAAGTACCTGAGGGTACTGAAAGAAATTAATATGAAAACAGCTCCCTGTCAGGGAGGTTCTCATAAAGTATTTTCTTCTTGTTTGAGTCGGTGAAAGAGGATGCTCCGAACCATAACAAATAAGGATCTAAAATGTTGAATACCAGAAATAAAAGGATGAGTACTGCATGACAGCAGGATATGTTTCAACCCCACAACATCCATGACCTCCCTTATTTAGATTTCTGTATACAGCATCCACAACCTTCCTTATTTAGATTTACATATATGGCATCCATGACTGTCCTAATCTGTATATAAATTGTAATACTTCCACTTAGACAGATCTTGTAAATAGTCCCAGTTTCCTTTTGTAGACAGATTTGATTACTGTAAATAGGCTTGATTCTAGCCTTGAATCATGCACAGCAGTGCCTATATGATGAAATGAAATCCTCACAACGGAGGTATTCAATCCAATTTGACATGGTTTCAGATCCAACACTTAAAACACAATTTCGGTTCTTCCTAGACACTTTTTTTTTTCCATCAGTGGGTGACAGGTTTCATATTGTCAGCTAGGGGTGGGCAAAAATTTCGATTTTTGACCGATTTCCGCTCCGATTCCGACTTCGATCGGAGTCGGAAATGTTCCGACTCAGAAGTCGGAGTTTGGAACCGGAGTCGGAGCAGATGATTGCTCCGATTTCCGACTCCAAACTCCGATTTTTTAAAAACAAAAAAATAGATGCAAAACGATGTGGGTTTTTTTTTAAAATGAAACGACGCCGTTCCAATTAATTAGGAATAACGCCGTTTTGTTATTACTCGCCCCCCCCCTCTGGGTCCCTTCTTTCTCTTCTCTTTCTCCCTTCTCTCTTCTTTCTTCCGCTTCGGTTACTCTGTTCTCCATTCTCCTGCTCCAGCAGCCCAGCTCCACTTCATCTTCTCCCCGTCTTCAAGAAATTAGCTCCCTACTTCTCCAGCCATGACGGAGCCGTCTTCGAGTCACATTTTGCTCCGCTCCGTCATTGCCTAGGAGAAATCCCACCTTTTAATCGGTAATAGTCCTAAATTTTAGCCTTTTTAGGGTTTCAAAATAGGAATTTTATTTTTAATTTTAATCTTCGAAATTGAGGTTGGATTGTGTTAATTGTTTTCTGTTGTATTAATTTTGTATGGAGGAAATAGGCCACTATTTTATGAGTTGGATTTCATGTTGTATTTAAGTGTGTGCAAGATGTTTGTGAAAATTTCTTAATGAAGTGGAATTTTATTAATGTTGTATTTAAGTGGATCTCTACCCTTATTAGGTTTGGTATAAGCTAATAGGTTTGAATCAGGTCATGCTTATTGAAATCCATGCTTAATAAATGCAAACATGATTATCACATGATAAAAGTTCCAATGTTATGAGTGGAGAAGATTGGGAAGAACAATTCAAAAGAAAAGAAGAGAGAAAAGAATGGCAGTAAATCATCTGAAGAAGCATACTCTTAAGTTTTAACTCTACATCAAAAAAATTTACGGTTTTGAGAAGGTTTTAACCCAATAAATGGGTAATAATTAATTGGGTGCTAAAATTGGTATTGGTAGATGGCATGCATGCAAGAAACACATGGCAGGCATGGCTTCTAAACTGTTTGCTAAGATAGGTGTCCTACTGATCAATGGGATAGCTAAATCCAACCTAGAAAATTACAGCAAAACGGTAACATAGTTACATAAGGCTAAAATTGTTTACTAAATGGTATTTGCTTCAAAGTAGTTTATGAGATTATATAATGTATTTAGAGAGGGAAAAAACAGTTTAGTTTTCTAAATTTGGATTAAAATTTAGAAAAGCTGGGTTTCATAACATTCTATTTTAACACAATATAAATATGGTGAAGGAACTAGGAAGGGCCACAATCAAGGTGCTGATAGTTTAAACACAACCTGAAATGAATAGATGCTTTTTCTGAATGGTATGTGTCTATATTTCTTATTTTAGATTATAAAGTTAGGATCAGAACAATAAGAATCTTGATCTAGACTATCCAATATGATTAATTAAGATATTCCCTCAATACCAAGAATATATATATATATATATTTGCTTTGAGGGTTGGATGGTATAAGAATGATTATATTGAAAATAAAAAGAAGAAATGTACTATGATTTATTGATTAGTTCAAGATCATAAAAAGTTTAAGAGGTTATGTTTAATTTGGGATTTGGTACTTAGAAAAGAAAAAAGAAGCCAACAAGACTTGAGAATGTATGGGATCTCTTATGAGTCATCTCTGAGCAAGACATATATATTACATGTTTATATATATTAATATATATATATAGTACAATCAATAGTGTATGATGAGCTATAAGAAAGTCAAATGGGTATAATTTTTTTCTTTACTAAAGTTTATGTGATGGGATCAACATCCTTCCACTTTGTCCACTCTATTCCCCCCCTTTTTTTTCTTTGCCTTTTGTGATTGTTCTTCTTCCTAATGGACGAAGGGTTCCCATCTTTTGCCTTTAGCCATTGCTTTTCTCACAAGAAAGGAATATAATGCCAAGCTTACATGACATCTACCAAACCAAACACCTAATATCTAAAGAGTTACTACTAGTATAAAAACTAGTGGATAATGATCGACACAGGGCCTATATATAAATTATAATATATATAATTATATAAGGCTATTAACTATAAAAAAAAAATGATAAACTAGTATGGTCTTTGACTCTTTTACATGATTTTTAACTGATTTTCTTTCATTAAACATATATAGCTAGCGGCGTGAGTTGACTTATGCTTTATAAGTTTATATATAAACTTATATATAAATTTATCTTTACTAACATTTTTTATATTGTTATAAATGAATTTCAGGTCTACATAACAGATGGATCCCTCACATAGTGCCAATGGGACTCCGACTCCATATGAGACTCTGGATGCCAGGACTCCGTCAGCGTCCCAAGCAGCAGCACCAAGTCGAACTCGGAGTCTAGTACCTAACCCCACTCAAGCACAGACCTCGTGTACTAGTAGTGGATTTCTACTTCCAGTCGACATAGAATTAGAAGTGGAAAATCTCGATCAGTTTATGGAGGAGAAGGAGATGGGTCGTCGGGACGATCTGGTTCAGGACCCGGATGTACCACTACATCCTACAACTGCGAGGCCACCCCGTCCACGATCAAATAAAAAAAGATCATGGATATAGGAACATTTCACGAAGGTTAAGGGTGGGGATCCCGATAAGCCACAGACTGAATGCAACCATTGTGGCGCTCAAGTTGGGTGTCATTCAAAAAGACAAGGCACCACTTGTCTATCATCACATTTGAACGGTTGCCAGCAATACCAAATAGCAAAAGTAATGGCATCAAGAGGTTAGTGTCAAACACTCAGACTAATCCCAAAGGGCCATAAGCTCATATGTATGCTACTTGATTCGTTCATTTAATATTAATCCCATTTAATTTTCACTTAAAACTAATGTTTATAATAAATTTTTAAACGCAGTCGTAGGTAGGACTTAGACTAATCTTAGCTACGAGACTTCTACAGCCACTGATGGGATAGGGACACAGACAAAGAACTTGGTGATCCCTCAATATAGCGAGAAAATGTACCGTGAGGCGCTTGCAATGATGATTATACAGGATGAGATGCCATTTACCATGGTTGAGAATAAATCATTCTCACTTCCATCCCGTTATACATTGATGCGCGACTGTATGAAGATACATCTGAGGAAAAAGGCAAAGATGAAGAAGATGTTCACCACCACTGGCCAGAGAGTGTCATTTACAATCGACACATGGACATCTGTACAAAATATCTCGTACATGTGTATCACAGCACACTACATTGACCATGAGTGGAATCTTAAAAAGATGATTATTGGATTTAAAAAAATAGTTGACCATAAAGGTGCATCGATAGGGGCAGAGATAGATGATTGTTTGCTGGATTAGGACATCCAAAAAATTTTATGCATTACAGTTGACAATGCTAGTGCCAATGAGATTGCTATCGAATGGTTTATGCGGAATACGAGAGCGAGAGACGATGTGATTAAAAATACCAGTATATCTACATTCAATGCACTGCTCACATAATCAACCTTATTGTTGGTGAGCTTTTCTAGTTTTGATTTTGTATTTTAAATTTTAATATATTTATGATTAAAGTCTTCGAAAATAGTACTATTTTTTAATTTTTATATTGTTATGGTAATTGGGCATTTTTCAATGATGAAACAGGTGAGGGATTGAAAGATGTGGACGACTCCATCAAGAAAATCCGCAACATTGTGCGGTATGCGAGGGCTTCTCCCCAAAGGCTGCAAAAGTTCAAGGCAATAGCAAAACAAGTTGGCGTCGAGTCTTCAAAAATGTTGTACTTGGATGTTCCTAGTCGATGGAACTTCACATATCTGATGTTGGATGTGACACTAAAGTACCAGAATGCATTTGAGCAATTGGAGATTGAAGATGGGGATTTGAGATATGCCCTGCTGAAGCCTAATGGAAGGGGGCTCGGTCTGCCAGACAGTACGGATTGGCAACATGTATCCGAGTTTGTCAGCTTTTTACAGATCTTCTATGACATCACGATGCGGGTATCTGGATCCGCATATGTGATAGCAAACATGTGGTTTAGTGAGATATCAATGCTACACCATTACTTGAAAGAAGACTGTGCTGATCCGAGCGGACTATTATTTGGTATTGTTATAAGATAATTAAAGAATAGCTGTAAATTAGGTGTAAATAGTTTACTAAACTAAGTAAATAATTACGGCAATTAGAGAGATGCAATTAAGGCACCGAAAGCTTGATTTAAGGAGCTGGAAATATTTCACTAATGTAATGTATAGTTTTTCTATATAATTGAAGGGAAATACAATAAAAAGGTATTCAGACCAAATTTGTCATGGTATCAGAGCTACTCTTATTTCCGTCGGCTTAAGTCTAAATCACTCGTGCTATTTTTTATTGCAATTCATGGGAGAATTCTCTTTGATATTTAGCAAGTTATTTCTTGCCGATAGTGGGTGTCGCTACCATCTGCATGCCAAACCTTGTGGGTTTGAGCTTCTTGAGACTGGGGTGGCTGTGTATCGATCAGTATCGTCTGTGGACGTGGGTGAGTGTAGTTATCTGATTGATCAACTATTTCTGTGTGTTCTACATTTCCAGCGGCTTGTGTTCTGTTAGAGCTCTCATTTGTTTGGGTGAGTTCTGGTTCATCTCATACTGATGTTTGGGGTGTGAGTCCTGTTATTTTTCATAATCAACATCGTTATTTCGTGACATTTATCGATGATTATAGTCGATTTACCTAGATATATTTTCTTCGCTCTAAAGCTGATGTGTTTTCTGTCTCTCAAAAATTTGTTGCACTTGTTAAGACACAATTCAGTACTTGTATCAAAATCTTACGCTCCGACTCAGGGGGGGAGTACATTTCTCAATCCTTTCAACTTTATCTCCAACAAAAGGGAACTATTTTCCAGCGTTCTTGCCCGTATATCCCCCAACAAAATGGAGTCGCTGAGAGTAAGAATCGTCATCTCTTAGATGTTACTCGTAAGAATCGTCATCTCTTAGATGTTACTCGTACTCTTTTAATTGATTCCTCCATGCCTTCTCATTTTTGGGTAGAAGTTGTATCTACTTCTGTATATTTGATCAATCGTTTGCCTACTGTTACTCTAAATTATGATTCTCTTTATTTTCGATTATTTGGCATACCTCCTGAGTATCACTCTCTTCATACTTTTGGATGTGTTTGTTTCGTTCATCTCCCTTCCATTGATCGTCACAAGCTTGCCGCTCAGTCTGTTATATGTGCATTTATGAGTTATAGTTCTACTTAGAAATGATTTGTTTGTTATGATGCTTATGCAAACAAAATTCGGATCTCTCGAAATGTGATTTTTTTTTTAAATCAATATTTCTTTCAGTCTCAGGTTATTTCTGGACCTCCAATTGCTCCTCTTCCAGCTTTTGATGCTATGTCTCCTTCTATTGAGCAGTTTAAACCAGGACTGGTGTATCATCGACGACATCCAACTTCTTCAACACTCCTTCCAGACACTGATCCACCACCTGATCCTGTGGCTCCTCTACCTCGGCGCTTCATCCGGGATAGACAGATACCTGATAGGTATGGTTTTTCTCATACCTCGTTTACTGCAACTCTCGATACTATTCCTATTCCTCACTCTTATGCTCAGGCAGCTTCTCAAGCTTGTTGGCAGCAGGCCATGAAAGAAGAGATTCAGGCTCTTCAAGACAATCACACTTGGGATATTGTGACTTGTCCATCTGATATGAAACCAATTGGCTGTAAATGGGTGTACTCAATTAAGTTTCGATCTGATGGCTCACTCGATAGATATAAGGCTCGACTCGTGGCTCTTGGGAATCGTCAAGAGTACAGCATTAATTATGAAAAAACATTTGCTCCTGTTGCCAAGATGACTACTGTTAGGACTATCTTGGCACTTGCTGCCTCTCAAACAGATGGATGTAAAGAATGATTTCTTACATGGAGATCTCAAGGAAGAAATCTATATGTCTCCACCTCCCGGCATGTTTACTACACCTTCCTCAGAGGTTTGTCGGCTACGCCGGTCCTTATATGGATTGAAACAAGCTCCACGTGCATGGTTTGATAAATTTCGCTCTACTTTACTTACCTTTCGATTTACTCAAAGTCAGTTTGATTCCTCTCTTTTTCTTCGCAAAACTTCTACAGGAATTGTGTTGCTTCTAGTATATGTTGATGACATCGTGATTACTGGCTCTGATATTGAATTAATTCAGCAATTACAACTGCATCTCAAGGCATCTTTTCATATGAAAGATCTTGGTCCTTTGCAGTATTTTCTTGGTCTTGAGGTTCAATTTACTCTGTCTGGTACATTGTTACATCAGCACAAATACACACAGGAAGTGATCTCATTGGCTAGTCTCCAATCGGATAACTATGTTTTTACTCCTTTGGAGGTAAATCTCAAGTTTTGTCAGGAGGAAGGAGAGCTTCTTTCAGATCCATCCTTATATCGACAACTAGTTGGAAGCTTAAACTACTTGACAATTACTCGACCTGACATTTCTTTTGCAGTGCAGCAAGTCAGTCAATTTATGCAAATCCCTCGACATCTTCATCTAGCTGCTGTCCACCGCATTATCCGATATCTCAAAGGCACTTCTACACGCAGATTGTTCTTTCCTAAGGAAACTTCCTTGTAGTTGGTTGGATATAGTGACACTGATTGGGCAGGTTGTGCCGATACACGTCGTTCTATTACTGGTTGGTGCATGTTCTTAGGAAATGCACTCATTTCTTGGAAGAGTAAGAAACAAGATAGAGTTTCTAAGTCTTCCACTGAGTCTGAATATCGTGCTATGTCTTTCGCTTGTTCAGAAATCACGTGGCTTCGTGGATTATTGGGCGAACTTGGTTTTTCTCAACTTCATTCCACTCCTCTTCATGCAGACAATACAAGTGCTATTCAGATCGCTGCTAATCCAGTTTTTCATGAACGTACGAAACATATTGAAGTTGACTGTCATTCTATACGAGAAGCTTTTGACAAACATATCATTACTCTTCCTCACATTTCCACTGAGTATCAAACTGCAGACATATTTACTAAAGCGCTTTCTCAACATCGGCATCAGTTCTTGGTTGACAAATTGATGCTTCTTGATCCACTAGCATCAATTTGAGGGGGGATGTTATAAGATAATTAAAGAATAGCTGTAAATTAGGTGTAAATAGTTGACTAAACTAAGTAAATAATTACGGCAATTAGAGAGATACAATCAAGGCACTGAAAAGCACCGAAAGCTTGATTTAAGGAGCTGGAAATATTTCACTAATGTAATGTATAGTTTTTCTATATAATTGAAGGAAATACAATGAAAAAGTATTCAGACCAAATTTGTCAGGTATGACACCACATATGCAGTCTAAATATGATAAATAATGGGGGCAAGTTAAGAATATAAATAGATTATTGTTCATAGCGCCAATCCTCGACTCCCGATTGAAGTTGGCGATAATAGAATGGTAGACAACTGAGATTCTTGGGGCAGTGAAGGCAGCATCGTTTATCACAGCGCTTAAAGCAGATCTGAACGATTTATACACCCACTACGACGCTAGTAGCCAGGCTTCATCCTCAGTAGCTGCAAGTGCATCACGTTCGAGCTTGAGCTCAGGACTAGCCATAGATGCTCGTACCTGTTAGGCTAATGCAGCCAGTTGATTCCTAGGCTTTAACGTTATGATGTCGTTTCATGCACGGTCGACGAGAAATCCACTGCAGTGTACGAATGAGGTTGAACAATATTTACTGGCAGAGGTCGAGTAGTCTAATGAGGAATTTCAGATCTTGATTTGGTGGAGGGCAAATTCCATCAAGTACTCAATCCTCTCCCGTATTGCTCGAGATGTGCTAGACGTTCCTATTACTACGGTTGCATCTGAGTCGGCATTTAGCATTGGAGGTCGAGTGTTGGATGCCTACCAAAGTTCATTGTCACTGTCAACCATGGAGGCCCTCATTTGCACACAAAACTGAATCAGTGATGTACCTACTGGACTAGAAAGAATTGACATCGATGTTGTAAGCTACATGCTTGAGTCAGGTAAAATTCAATTAATTTATTTACCTTTTTTTTAATGATTAAATTAACAAAATTTATATAATTATTCAATTATTTCAATGATTTTTTAATTTTTTATAATTTCATAAATCTATTTAAATTTTAATTTATACTGTTTGGGATTTCACATATCTAGTTGTCAACCCCAGCAAACTTGCCGATGACTAATAAAGCAATTGACGCTTGCATATATTTTTTCTCTAATTTACGATTACTTGTTTCATGTTTGGTTAATTTTTATTTTTATTGATAATAATATATTTTAATTTGATCTTAATCTCAGGTATGAGTCCGTATAAGTTCCAATGACAAATTACTTTATTGTAGTGGATTTTTTTTATTTAGTAATCTCGGCCCCTCGGGTCCAATTGAATCAAACTATCAATGATAGTGAATGGTTTAATAATTTAATTTATATTTTGTACTATTTTTTATATTATTCAGTCTAGAGTCTTGGACTATTTTTTGTATTATACTATCAAGCTTAGCAATTAGCATTGTAATTATTAATTTGTATTATTTATTTAATTGTTTGAGACTAAATACCAGTGAAACCTCAAATTCTCAATAGATAAATAGGTGTCACAGCTTACATTGGAAAATGAGCTCAATTGAGCCTATTTAGAATTGGAATGGCCCAATTGAGACCATTTGGTTTAGGAATGGGCTTAATTTGGCCCATTCCGAAGTTAGAGTTGAGATCGGAATTCGGAACTCCGAATTCCGATCGGAACTCCGTTCGAACTCCAAGCCGAGCACAACAAATCACCCGCCGAAAACGAGAAAGCAAACAAGTGACGCCAAAATCGTTCCTTGTTGTCGATGCCACAGAGATTGCCGATGAACTCAAAACACACTCGTCTGAGGTTTGACAATGCTGATAGCAACCCAGAACTCGCCGAGAAAAACTGCATAGAACTGGCAAAGAAAGCATTCACGTTGGAGTCATCTTGTTGTCGATCAAGCAGATAACTACAGTCACCCACATCTACAGAAGATGCCGATCGGCACACAGCCACCCCCCGAGTGCACCAGCAACCACCGATACACCGAAATAAGAAATTTTCAAGGAAAACAAAGTGCACAACTCTGAAAACCCTATCTTGAGAAGCTCAAACCCATATGGTTTGACACATAGAAGGCAGCGACACCCACTAATGGCAAAAAATAACTTGCTAAATACCAAAGAGAATTCTCCCAAGAATTGCGATAAAAAAAAAATCAAACAAGTGATTTAGACTTAAGCTCTGCCGATGGAAATCAAAGTGGCTCTAATACCATGTCAATTTTGGTCTAAATGCCTTTTCCTTGTATTTCCTTTTAATTATATAGAAAATCTATACATCACATTAGTCAAATATTTCCACCTCCTTAAATCATGTTTTCGGTGCTTGTCGGTGCCTTAATTGCATCCCTATAAGTGCCATAATTGTCTACTTAGTTTAGTCAACTATTTACTCCTAATTTACAGCTATCCTTTAATTATCTGAGTAACAGATTCGGGTGCGTCTAATTACATGACTAGTTCTTATGATACACATAGCAATATTCGGACTTATAATAGATCATCACACATTCAAATTGCTAATGGTAGTCAATTATCTATTCATGCTATAAAGGATGTTAATTCCACAGTTAGAGATGTTTTTGTATCTCATGAGCTTTCCACTAGTCTTATATCAATAAGCCTATTGGTTGATAACACTGTGATGTTCGTTTTTCTTGTGATCGTTTTCTTGTGCAGAATCAAGTGTCGGGGGAGATACTCGCAGACATAGATATTGATTTGAACAAAGGAACTAAGGGGCCTAAAGTTGGACATTTGTTTTATTTGCATTTTTCCATTCCTACTGTTATTTCATTTGGTAGTGGGTTATATTTTTGTCTCTCGGTTGCATCATGTCCTCAAATAAGTTAGAATCGCTCCATATTAAATTCATTGGCAAAAATTATTCTGCTTGGGAGTTTCAGTTTCAATTATTTGTCAAAGGAAAAGAATTATGGGTCATATTGTGGGAGTGATTCCGCTCTTACAGATGGAGGCTTTTTCAAAGTCGGAAATCAATGATGTTGGGGTTATGACTTGGATCCTTGGTTTAGTGAGTGAATCTAATATGTCTAATGAGTTTCAAGACATTCTCCAAAACAAAGGAATTATCTCTCAGCGTTCTTGTCCTATGACACTGTAACAAAACGGTGTTACTTAGAGGAAAAATCATTTCCTTCTTGATGTGGTAAAAACCTTTTTACTTGAATCGCTTGTTCCTCCTTGTTTTTGGTGTGACGCACTTTCTACTTCAGTTCATTTGATCATTCGTTTACCCTCTCCTACGTTAAATCATGTTTCTCCTTTCTTTAAGCTGTTTGGTCATTCTCCTTCACATTTTGATCTTCATGCATTTGGTTGTGTTTGCTTTGTGCATCTTCCTGCTCATGAATGACATAAATTTATTGTACAGTCTGTTAAGTGTGTTTTTCGTAGTTATGCTATCCCTCAAAAGGGTTATTCTGTATCTAAATTATCTACAGAAGCTAAATATCGGGCAATGTCTGCTGTATGTTTAAAAATTATGTGATTGCGTGGTATTCTTTCAAAACTTGGGTCTGCACAAATACATCACACGCCTCTTCATGGTGATAGTACAAGTGTCATTTAGATTGCAACCAACCCGATTTTTCATTAACGTACGAAACACATCGAAGTTGATTGTCACTATATCTAAGATGCATATGAGTCTAAAGCTATCATTCTCCCTCATGTGCCCATTGAACACCGTTGATATCTTCACCAAAGTTCTGACTCGACAACGGCATCAATACTTAGTTAGCAAATTGCTGCTACTCGACTCACTAACATCAATTTGAAGGAGGGTATCAAAGAAAACTAGGGTTTTCTTTAACTAAGATGGGCAGTCTCCTAATAGGATATGTTTTATATATTATCTTGTATTTAAATTCTATTGTATATATTTAGATAAGATAAAGTCGAGTAGTTTGGTTAGATTCAAATTCATATCTATAACTCTAGAACGATTGAATTGTTTATTTAATGAGAAGGATTAGCCTCTAAGAGGCACTTTGGAAAAATCTGACAGTTATGACCCTCATGCTCGTCGTATATGTGTTTCTAGGAATATGGTTTTCTTTGAAAATAAATATTTCTTTCTATCTCATGTTGAGCTACCATCTGCATTTCTATCTCTTCTGCCTAGCTTTTCTAATTCCTCGATAGTTGTGGAAAGGTTTAAACCTGGTTTTGTGTATGAACGACGTCATCGTCATGAGTTGGATTCCACTTCCTCTGTGCCCCCTCAAGATCTGGACCCGGTGCCTGATCCTGCAACAGTTTCCACCACCTTTTCACCGCTCTACTCGTCCTTCTCAACCCCCTAATCGGTATGGTCCCCTGACTCACTTGTAGCTGCTTTATCCTCTATTTTCATTCCATTTTGTTACAAACGGGCCATGAAACATGAGTGTTGGCAAAATGCAATGCAAGCATAACTTCAAGCACTTGAGGAGAATCACACATGAGATATTGTTCCTTGTCCCCCTATATAGTCAAATCTATTGGGAATAAATGTGTTTTCTCTATAAAACCTCGTTCCAATGGTTCTTTGGACCGGTACAAAGCTCGCCTTGTAGCTCTAGGTAACAAACAGAAAATGAGGAGCAATTGCTCCTATTGCCAAAATGACCATGGTTTGCACCATCTTAGTTATTGCCACTTCCCAGTCATGGCAATTACATTAGATGGATGTGAAGAACGTCTTTCTTCATGGTGATCTTCAAGAAGAGATCTATATGAAGCTTCCCCCTGGTATGACAACTCCTTCTCCCCATGATGTTTGTAAGCTAAGGCGTTCTCTATACAGACTCAAGCAAGCTCCTCAAACTTGGTTTGAGAGGTTTTGTAGTACACTTCATAACCTCAGTTTTACACAGTCAATATCATTCTTCTCTCTTTTTCCACAAGTCTAATTCGGGCAAAATCCTCTTGGTTTATGTGGATGATATTTTACTACACTGACCGTGGTTTGATTACTAAGTTTCAGCAGCTGTTACATGCCACTTTTCATATGAAAGAACTTGGCCAGCTTACATACTTTTTGGGATTGGCAGTCCATCATCGGGCAAATGGTAGTTTCTTGAACCAGCATAAGTATATTCAAGATCTTTTCACTTTAGCTGGTTTGGAGGACACTTCTTCTGTTTATACACCTATGGAGGTAATGTCAAATACAGGAAAAATAAAAGGGATTTTCTGGATGATCCTACTCTCTATCAGCGCCTACTTGATAGTCTTATCTACTTGACCACTACTTGCCCCGATATCTCCCATGTAGTTCATCAGGTAAGCCAGTTTCTGTCTTCTCCTCAGCATCTTCATCTTGCTGCAATTCACCATATTATTCGCTATCTTCAAGTGTTGCCTACTAGTGGGTTATTCTTTCCTACTGGCTCATCTTTCAATTTATTACCTACAATGATTTGATTGGGCTGGGTGTCCGAATACGCATCAATCTACTACGGGTTGGTATATGTTTTTAGGCGATCCTTAAGTTTTTGGAAATGTAAGAAACAAGATCGTGTTTTCAAATCATCTACTGAGGCTGAGTAACTTGCTATGTCTATGGCTTGTTTTGAAATTGTATGGTTACGTCGTCTTCTAGAGGAGTTTGGATTTCCTCAGACTAATTTTACCCCTCTTCATGCTGACAATACTGGAGCTATTTAGATTGTAAACAATCTCGTCTTCCACGAACGCACCAAGCATATTGAGGTTGATTGTCATTTTATTCACGATACTTTGGAGAGTCGGGTAATATCTCTTCCTTACATTTCTTCTAATCTCCAAGTGGCCGATGTCTTCCCCAAAACAATGGATCGACAATAGCATCAATTCCTTGTTGGCAAATTGTTTTTGGTTGACTTACCAACATCAATTGAGGAGGGATGTTAACGTATCTAATTAGGAAAGTTAGAGCACTAGCAATGGATCTATCAAAACTTTCCTTCAAAAAGTACAAGATTGCACACATAAAAAAAAAAATTCATCATACAGACTTTTGATGAATCACTATTAAAAAACTAAACAAAAAGTATTTTTATTCCCTTCTTTCCACTTTCTTTTCCTCACAGTTGATCAAAAATGACAAAAAAATTTAGATATGTGTGCAATCTTGTACTTTTTTCAGAAAATTTTTGATAGATTCATTGCTAGTGCTCTTAGCTATCAATATCTTATATTTATCTTTCTGTTATTCATATTTATATTTCTATTATATACTAGCTGTATAGATAATTACCTTTTCTTGTAAATGTAAAGCATGGACTGCTGCCCTAGATATATAATGAAAAGGGCTGCACCAAGAGGCAAGCTTTTCCAAAATTCTCTCAAAAGTATTTTTCGGTTTTACAGTATTTTGAATGTCTGTAAGTTGAAACACTCGTTATATGGGCTGCAACAAGCTCCCAGACCATGGTTTGATAAATTCATATCCACCTTGCTTTAGTTTTCTTTTAAGCATGGTCAATATGACTCGTCTGTTTCTCTACAAGACATCCACTAGCATTATTCTTCTTCTAGTTCATGTTGATGATATTGTTATTACTGAGATGGATTCCGCCTTGATTACTAGATTGCACCAACATCTTTAAGCCTCATTTCATATGAAGGATCTTGGTATTCTTACGTACTTCTTGGGGTTGAAAGTCCATACCAATCCATCCGGAATTTTTCTTATTCAACATAAATACATTCAAGATTTGATTACTTTGGCCGGCTTTCAGTATACTTCTTTTGTAGATACTCCTCTGGAAGTAAACACGAAGTATCGTCAGGAGGAGAGTGCTTTGTTTTCCAACCCTACTATGAATTGACAGTTCGTGAGTAGCCTGAACTATTTGATAATTACTCGACCTGATATTTTATTCGTTGTCTAGCAAGTTAGTCAATTCATGCAAGTTCCACATCATCTATATTTAGTTGTTGTTTGTTGTATTATTCGATATCTTCGAGGATCCCCTAGTCATGGCCTGTTCTTCCTTACTAGGACTTCTCTTCGCCTTGTGGCTTAGAGCATTCTCATTGGAGTCATCAAAATTTTCTTTCAAACTTGTACTTTTTGCACACATATCAAAAAAATCTGGTCATATTTGATTAAAAGTGAGGAGAAGAATTGTGAGAAAAAGTCAAAAAGTACTTTTTGTCTTCAAAAGTGAATAGAGACATCACAAAGTCAAAAAGTACTTTTTTTATATATGTGCAAAAAGTACAAGTTTGAAAGAAAATTTTGATGACTCCAATGAGAATGCTCTTACAGTAATATTGATTGGGCAGGATGTCCTCATACACAACAATCTATTATTGTTTGGTGCATGTTTCTTGATAACTCTTTGATATCTTGGAAGAGTAAGAAACAAGATTGTATTTCCAAATCTTCCACTGAATCCAAATACTGAGCGATGTCAGCCGCTTGTTCTGATATTCTCTGGCTTTGTGGTCTCCAAGATGAGATTGGTTGTGTTTAGTCCAAGCCTACTCCTCTCCTTTCTGACAACACTAGTGTCATTCAGATTACCGCAAATCCCGTTTTGCATGAGCATACAAAAAACATATTGAGGTGGATTGTCATTCCATTTGGGAAGTCTTGGACACTCTTATTATTTCTCTTGCTCATGTTTCAACCCCACAGCATCCACAACCTTCCTTATTTAGATTTCCATATATAGCATCCACGACTGACCTTATTTAGATTTCCATATATGGCATCCACGACCTTCCTCATTTAGGTTTTACATATATGGCATCCACGACCTTCCTAATCTGTATATATATTGTAATACTTCCCAACTTAGACAGATCTTGTAAATAGGTTTCCTTTTGTAGACAAATTTGATTACTGTAAATTGGCTTGATTCTAGCCTTGTATCATGCACAGCAGTGCCTATATAATGAAATGAAATCCTCACGAAGGAGGTATTTAATCCAATTTGACACTACAACTAGGGGTGTTCAAAAAAATCAGAGAACTGGAAAATCAGTCCGAACCAGTTAGACCGGTTTTGAACCGGTCCGGTCTGGGACCAGTTTCTAGAAATGTAAAACCGGTAAGAACCGGTCCAGTTCTGGTTCTAGACAATATGGAACCGGACCAAACCAATCATATTACCTATATATTTAAAATTATTTTTTAAATATTATAGATACGATATGTTTTTATATTATATATAATTTTATATATAATTATTTATAAATAATGTTATAATATTTATAAAATGAAAATTTAATTTTAACATGAAAACTTAATCAATCATATGCTTTAAACATAAAATAGATTTTTAAATCAGATTTTTTAAGGAAAAAACATATTTTTTTTAGAAATTTACAATTTATTAAAACCGGATCGGAACGGGTAAAACTGGTACTACCGGTTTTGGAAGGTAATCGAGCCGTAACCAGTTTTGCATTTTACAAAACCAGTGGTATCGGTTCGGTTCTGTATTTTGGCCAAAACCGGATCGAACCGGACTAGTTACACCCCTAAATACAACTGTATAGAAGCATAATATTTCACTACGCAACCTGTATAATGCAAAATTTGCAGAAAATTTATAGTACCTGATTATCATCAAATTTCAAAGTGATGTGTGAGCATTAAAAGACTTCACTGTTAAATGGACAGAATTAATGAAAATGATATACATTAAAATCAAATGCCATTTCCCCTTAATGCATAGTTCCTGATGAGGACATCCCTTGTTTATTTTTATTATTCTTATTATTATTTTGGATTATTTGTTTATATTTTATTTAATTTATTTAGACTTGTAATAATGGACTTGGGCCAAAACCCATTGACTTTTTGGGTTTATTTAGGATTTGCTATTTTACTATTTAAAAGTTTGTATTGAGAACCTAGGACTCAGATTTGAGTTTTTGAGATTAAAGTGCTTCGCAGCCTTATTTCTCCAATCCTTTCTTCTTTGTCTTCTTCTCTCAATTTTCTTCTTCTTTTCTCCTCCGAATACTATTCTCCTATTTCTTGTCTATTTCTCTATTATCCTACATCAGCTCCCATTTGTAAACCCTATATTACCCCTAAGTTGTTAATTGAAGTATAAAACCCCATGCTACTCAACAAATGGTTTTACCATACCATGAAAAAAATAAGTAAATGATATCCCATCAGTCAAACCTAGTATTAATATGAGAAATCAATGGTGTATCACACATAAACCAACAAAGGAAGAATTCTTATATTGTCTAGTACCAGTACTACTCAGAGGCCAACTTGCTGCACTGAATCCTGCACATGATTTTATTGGATAGATAGTAATGGACTTGAGGTAGATACCACCAGCAAAGACTTTTCCAGGACCTGAAATTTAATAAACAGATGTCAGATACACCAGATAATGCATTAAGTAGCATGGTGTTTCTATCTATTAGATTCAACAGTAAGTGCCTGTTTGGATTTGAGTTTGGGCACTTACAAAGTGCTTTTAACAGCCTAAAAGTTCTTTTAAAGAAAAAAATGTATGTTTGATAAATTCCTAAAAAGCGATTAAAGCATATAATAAGTCCACTTTTATAAAAGCACTAAATTGAAGCTTTTGTTGAAAAGCTCCTAGAGATAACGCTACATTTTTTAAAAACTACTGCAATTAACTTTAAAAATGCTTTTGGTTGCATGTTTACAATCAGTAAACAACTTTTAAAGTAAAGCTCTACAATTAAAAAATCTATTATAAAAGCTCTATTTCCTATCACAATCCCAAATAGGCACTAAGAGTCTATTAAAAAAACCTGCATTCCTTGCTTATACATCAGTTATATAAATAACATTGGCAGAAATAAGAAATAAAATGGTGAGAAGGAATAAGCAGTGAAAAACTGAAGATAGCACCAACAACTAACAATGACAAGGATTTTCTTTAAAACTAAGTATAAGGCTGCATTTAGATATTGAGCTGAGTTAAGTTCTTTATGAATATAGTAAATTGAGATGGTAAAATAAATTTTGTGGAGTTCACTTAAAATGAGTTTAAATTTGTTTTGATGTTAAGATGAGTTTAGATATATTTATAGGAAGTTGAAAAAGGTTATAGATACAATGTGTAAAGTAGTGTTAACTTGAAAAAGAATGTGGGTTCCACATATAAAAAGGTTTTAAGTTGAGATGAGTTTAATAATTTAAAATTTGGGTATTTGGATATTAGGCTTAGCTTAAAAATAAACTGAATTGAATTGAACTCAGTTGGAACCCAACCTAAATCAAGGACACAAAGAAAGTTGTAGTCCCACCCCTTAATACTAGTACTTATTACAGCTTAAAATTTGAAAAGCCAAAAGTTCAACATGTTAGGTTTGAAAAAACCCAATGTAAAACTTTCTATTTTTTAAATTACTCATTTGATGGGAAATCTTCAAAACTTCTGCAACCAAATCACTAAATGACTTTCCCAGGTATTTTTTTTTATTGGCCCCGGTGTCCAAGAACAAAGTCTCGACAATCCATTAAGTGGGTGCACAGACCCTCAACAAGAAATTTTTCGCAAATGCACCTCGAATAATTCAAATTCACCCAGTCTGATAGCTCCTAGAAATCGTTTACACCCAAGAGGATTTGAGAGCAATTTTTGGTAATTGTGATGGAGTAATGCTTCATGTGTAAGAAAAATGGTGAATCGATTGATCATTTAGTCTCACATTGTGAGGTGACTAGGGAGTTATGGTTTGGTGTTTTTAGTAGAGCTAGGTTGAATTGGGTTATGCAGATGGGAGTGGTGGATCTACTAGCATGTCGGAATAGGCAGCACAGTAGCTCTCTCTTGGCAGTGGCATGGAGGATGATTCATTGCGTATAATGTGGTGTTTATGGATGGAAATGAATGAGAGGTGCTTCAACAAGAAGGAGCGAACTGTTGAGGATATCTGGAAATTGTTTGTCTTCTTTGTTGTTCTTAAGGGAGGGAATGCTCATGATTTTTTTTTTTGTTATGTAATTAGGTGTTTCTTTTTTATATCTCTGTGTACATATGAGCTTTGCCTAGTTTTATTCAATAAAGTTTCATAAATATATATATATATAGAAAGATAATCCCAATATGGTATACTGGAACGTACAGCTACTAAACTATTCCATTATAGTGCCTAAACCGAGATGATCACCGAAACATAATTCAAAACTTTGGAAAAAGTGTGTTAAAAATGTCATAAATAGAACACACATTGCAAAATGACTTTGCTCCAAACACTCATTTTCTAGATGGGCCCTAAACTACTATATTTTTACAGTTACTTCCTACCCTACCCAAATACTACCTGGTCAAAGAAAGATAAGAAGAGATCTACCTCCAGATCCTTCCTAACAAAAGATACACACTCCTAAGTAGAGCTGCACAGTAGATGACAATGATCCACCACATAAGACTCCTTATCACTGGTACTTATAAAAAAAGACTCCTTATTACAAGTGATCTTCAATAACCTAGGGAATGTACTTCTTAAAGATCGACCACCACACTGCACATCATTCCAAAAAGAGTCTCGAAACCCTACCAATCACATATCTAGTGAAGTGAAAGAAATCCCCTTACCCGACCCATCACAGATGATTCCATACCCGGTGCCTACACCGGCTAGAGGCTCTCTTTCTCACAGCATATCACCATTTTAAGAGCTTTGTTAAAGAAAATTTAGTTCTCACTCACAACCCAACTTCGGTAGTTGACAAACACACCTTTTGACCACTTCACAAGATGGAACTTATCTCCTTTGCATAAGAAATGAAATCTTATGCTCTCACATGCTATAGAAAGGCAAACTGGAGTTTGCTCTTGATCAACGTACTTCTACCACATCGAAAAAAAGACAAACCATTCCAGCCAACCAGACTATAATACCTTCGATTGAGATAAGAAGTGGTGAACATGAACCTAAATTGCATGGGAGGGTATTCTTACCCTTTATAATGGTTGCAAGAGGCTTCAATTGTAACATGGATTAGTCCTTTAAGAGTATATGCCCAAATGTGGATTGGGCTTCTCTTAGGTCATTAGAAATGGTATTGGAGCAGTCCCAGTCAAAAGGGTGGGACTTGTCACTTGAGCATGCCACCTATCGAATGAAGTCCATGAAGTGGCGATAGAATCCTACATTGCTTGGAAGGGAGAAACCTATACCCTTTAGAATGATTTCAAAGGTTCCAATTGTAACATTTGCTAGTTATTCTAGATAACATACCCAGATGTAGCTTGAGTTTAACTTGAGTTGTTACAAAGACAATGATTCATCTTCTCAGTAATACCATCCCAAAGGCTTTCACTTAAAAGGAAGCTCCTAGGGGAAGGCCAAGATAGGTCATGGGTAAAGTAGAAACGTTACCCCCAAGGACATCTACTAAACTAGCGACATTCTCAACTCTAGCAATCAGAACCAGTTCTGACATGGCCAAGTTCACCTTCAAACCAAACACTACTTCAAAGCATTGGAATAAAAATAGCACAAGAAGCAGAAGTGGTCTTTGTTGGCCTCACAATAGACAGAAGTGTCATTCACAAACAATAGATGAGATATTCTAACCCTGTTCCATTCTTTGAGCCCATTGAAAATGCCACTAAGAGATCCTTGTGCACATAGCCGTGATGACTTGGATACGTGCTAGCCTCCAAAATTTTTCTATAACTTGCAGCTGTGTACTTGCACTTGGCAGCCCAAGACTTCATACTATTATTTGTGATGTTATATCTATACTCGAGTGAGATATCTCAAGGATTTTAAGAGGAAGTACTGTAACAAAAAATTATATAAGGGAAAATTAGGTTTGTTAAAGGGGGAATGGCAAAAAAACCAGCGGCACGTTAATAACTATATTGTGCCAAAAACATCACCACAAGGGGTTAAAAATAGCAATTTTTCAGTTCCATCATGTTAAATCCTATTTGGCACCATCCTCTATTGACAATCCAGTAGACCAAGGACCATAGCAATAATCTTATCAAACCCTTGATGGTTGTAGTATCCGTTCAAATTGGTTGCCTCTGATTTTGTTGTCTCCCCTTTCAAGCAATAGGTCAGTCAGGCTTCAATATCTCCATCTCAGTTCTATATTTGAGAGAGAGACAACAATTGATAGCTCTCCATCTCAATTTAGGCCTATTCATCTGGGTTCCGGATCCAGGAATCCTGAACCCGGATGATTAATTTTCTTGAAATTTTTTTTTTGAAAAAATGCTAAAATTATTGGAAGGAAAAAAAAAAAGTTACATCCGGGCCGGGTATACCCGCCCGGATGAACAGGCGAGTCAGTTATATATTTGTACATCTCACAGCAATTTATGATCACCTATATTTCAGTTTGTGTTACTAGTAATGTTGAAGTGTAATTGTCACATTCAGGAACCAAAACACTCATAATGGCATCAAGTTCTATGCACATCCTAAAAGATGCTTCATCCCAGTTAAGAAGTTTGGCAGAAGAAGCTCGAATCTAGAATATTTTTTATGTATCGTCTAGGGGAATAAGCATGATAGCATTGGCCATAAAACCTAAGAGAGCCCAAAGTGTGACAATATAATTATAACTATATTAACAATTAAAAAAACACTTGAACTTTGATGTAAAGAAGGGTTTGGATCTGAACTAAATTTCAATCAAATAGGAGCAGAGCATGAAGCAGCACAAAAAGGTAACCTTCAGCTGGAAAGGAGCTGGGCCTCTCTCTCAAGTGATACCTTCCAATTTGATTTGGCAATGATACAAAGGAAGTTCTCACAAAATCAATAAATTTCTGCATGATAAAACAGAAAGGAAAATAAGACTAGAAAGGAAGTCCCAGCAAGGAAAATTTATGATTTATAACAGTACCTACATCCGCAATAAGTAAGCAATCTGTTGAAGTTTCAAAGAAACACTCCTCCATCAAATGAAAGGAATGCAGAGCATGAGCGTTTTTCTTCTTAAAATTTTGATACAGAATAGAGAAATCTACCTTGGCATCTTCATATGTTGACATATAACCAAAGGACACTCTTACAGCTCCTGCCGGTTTTCCATTAACCACGTCATAGTCATCCCAGCAAACATGGCCAGCCTAAACTCAAAAGTCCAAAATTTACGATGTATCACAAAATTTCAACAAGCCGATATATGCAATGGAGTCGTTAATGCATGAAGATAGGAAGCATTAGCCAAAAATAATAAAAAAAATAACAACTAATACCTCAATATTTGAAAAAAGATCCGAGTGAGACAAGCCAAGATATTTTGCACATGCTCCCGGATTGCAAAAACATCCTGTCTACATACGAAAGCATGCAAAAAGATACTAATTAAATTTCTCTTAAAATATGAGAATTTAAATCACTTTTCCTTTTGCTCCACCCACATTACCAAGAAATAGATGAATGTTAGTATAACGTCCATTATTAAAACAATACAACATGATAGCAATGCCATGAAAGTTTAAAAAAGAAAAAAAAAAGGATATCAACGGATGGAAATAGGCATATTGAAATGCGAAAATCATAGATTTATTAGTAGAACAGTCAATAAATCAAGAGTACTTCTGAGAAATGTATCAGAGTAAAAACTATAAATCATACTAGCCTTCGCTCATTCATCTAGGACTGCTCATCCTTCTTGCTCTCTTCCTACTTCTCTCTTGAAGTTGAATAAAACATATAATTCATTTCTAGCCTGTTAAATTTTGGGCCCATCGCATAAAAGGTGGTGAAATCGACTTGCTCTTCCTCTTTATTGAGGCCCATCTCACACTGAGATCTTACACATCAAGCAGATTTTTTATTTTTATATTTTGCAGGCAACAATCATCCTGCAGCTCATATTTCCATCAGATTCTTACTCTTCTTGCTCATATCAGTGTTTGCACAGAGAGAGAGAGAGAGAGAGTTTGATTAGACCTATATGACTCTGGGTGAAGAAATGGATGTGGTATGGGTGGGTATGTGCTGCCAAATATATATAAATGGCTAAGGGTCATAGTACCCAAGGCACTGGAGTGAGATGGTCAAATTTGTAGTGATTTAATCTCATTAGGACGTGAATCTACCATGAAAGGAACTTTATTGAATGTTATATTGCTCATATGACAACCTGGGGGAAGCCAAGTGTTCTTTCCCACTCAATGTGGCCCACCTGGGTGAAAGAGAAATAGCATGGTATGTCAGATCACAGATGGATGTTCCCCATTGAAACTAGCTAAGCAGTTTATGGTTATTGACCGAGTAAAGCCACACCAAATTTGGCAAAACTATTAAACTTGTAAATTTCAAGAAGTTTAAAGTCTAAATAAACCAGCTGATCATGCACTTGTCCTAAACAGCAATATCCTCAATATAAAATAGCAGCTACTCCAGAAAATCAACTATATAGGTTTTGCAACAAAAATTGAATGCATATTCCCATTCTTAAAAGTCTTAATGGAGAAAAAAACATCAAATTAGCAATTCAGTACGCAGAAAAATTCATATATGCAAATTAAATAACTAAAATAATAAAACAAAATCGTTGATGCAAGCATTGCATGTTAGCTTGATTTATCAATGTAAAACAATTACCCGTAACTGAATTTGAGATAAGGATGCCAATTTTTCCACTTCACGGTATCCAAACCAAGAACCATCTGGCCTTCTTAAGTTGAATGAAATAATAGGACCCCAACCATGACGTACTACCTAACAGAGAAAATTTGAAACTCATGTAAGGCACAAATTAATTTATGAAAATGCAGGTATCATCAAAACTATTTGACTCCTCCAAAGGGAAATATTCCAAATGAATCACTTTATACAAGCAATATCATTGAGTCCACATTTGGACTGGAGTTCAGTGCGACTTTACAACACTGAATGGGAGGTTGACATGATTTAGAAAAGGTGTTTCATTGCACTACAGCCCAAAAGTTGAACTAAACAAATCTATTGTCTTCTTCAATCAGTTGTATCCATCTGCTTTGTTCAGAAACAAACATGAAGAAATCATCTGAAAGGCTGTAGCTTACAGCCAGTTCCTGTGCTCAGGACTTGTGACATCTGGACAGTGAGTTTTTTTTTTTCTTTGGCAGCAGATTAAGGGCTTGTTTGCAAATAGAAATCATCACAATTTCTAATCTAATCTCATCTCATCTATATCCATCTGCTTCGTTCAGAAACAAACATGAAGAAATCATCTGATCGGCTGTAGCTTACGGCCAGTTCCTGTGCTCAGGACTTGTGACATCTGGACAGTGAGGTTTTTTTTTTTGGCAGCAGATTAAGGGCTTGTTTGGAAATAGATCTCATCACAATTTTTAATCTCATCTCATCTCATCTCCTTCCCAAATACAATTTCTAATTCAAATACAATTATTTTCAAATTAATCATTATAACTTTTCAAACTAATCGTTTAAATTTTTCTGAATTTTCAAACAAAAAATAAAAAACAATTCGACTTTTTCAAATCTCCAAGAAAACATAACATTATAAAACTATATTTTAACAATATTTTAACTTGATAATATTTTTTGTTCAACGTTCTCTCTCTTTTCCCAAAATCCAAAAAATACTCAACTCAAACTATCTCACTATATTCACAAACTATCCAACTATTATTCATAGAATTCTCATCTCATCTCACTCTCCAAACAAGCCCTAAATCTCTGCAGTGCTGGAGAGTGTGTGTTTAATTTTGAGCGAGTTTGATCTCTGGAGGTAGCTGTCAGCTGGAGAGGAATGGTGGTGATCCCTAATTTCAAAAACATACTCATGGCTTGGTGTGTTTTTCATGGCAGAGATGGACATAGGGCTGAAGAGGAATGGAGTTGCTGGTTCAAAAATAACTTTTGGAGAGTAAGCGACTTCTGCTTGCACAACTGAAACAACCCAATAAGAACAACTTGAGTATCCCACTAATGTTTACCTAAGAAATTGGTTTTTTTTTTTGGGGGGGGGGGGGGGGGGGGGGAGGAAAGAAGCTCAGAAAATGTGCACCAGAAATCAGTGGTGATAGATATCTTTTTGTAGATACAGTCACGACAGATATCAGTGGGGGCGAAGGTGGTACTGCACATAGCGTGGTGTAAATTTTTACCATTGAAAAGCTAAAATGAAGGGACATCTCGAGTCTAAAAGAGTTTCACAGTCCAAGTTCTATTCACAGGTCAAGCTAAAACAGAACATGACAGGTAGTTTTCATTTCTCACAAGAATGTTCACAGAGGAAGAAAGTGAGCATTCTGGAACATTAAGGCATCTTTGTTCTCTCAAGAGTAAGAAGCTTTTGGCCTTCAGCCATCCATGTTCTGAACGTCCAATTTTCAAAATCAACCCAATGTTTTGAAAATGGATGGTTAAGCAATTTCTATCACTCTGATGGAAAATGTAATGAAATTGAAGTACAGATGCATTGCGAAAACGCTATAATTAAGGTAGGAGAGCTCTGAAACAGAACTGATACAGGGAGTGCATTCTGGAACATTTGCGATCTGGTTTGGGGCCTTCAAACTCATTCAGGGAAGTATGAGCTTTGGGGGCTTGCGCTGGGTCTAATTTGAAGGAAAAGATTAGGATAAGGCTAAAAGATGAAGTTCTGGGTTTCACTTGTAGGTTGGATTATAACATAGAAGCTTGGTTAGAAACGGATAGGATAAGGAAAAAGAAAGACAAAAGAAACCAAGAATCGCCCTGGAATACCTGAGGATAACATCTATGGGTTTGAGCATCACACCCATGTGAAAGGTGCATTAAACATGAAGTAATTGGCTTTTCCTGAGCTTCAGAAATTATCACAAGTCACTAAATAAACTGCTACCAATAGAATTGCAGTCCAAGTTATCTGAGTCAATATGCCAGAACCCCAAAACTGACCCAACATGACACATAATAGCCACAAAAGAAAAATTCCTAAAGCCTACTGACAAGTTGATGAGCGAGACTTCATAGGACCAGAATCCCCTAAACCATTGGTACATTTGGATAATGAGATAAGATAAGAAATTCGCAAAACTTCTCACAATTTCTTTCCCAAATATCACTCAAACACAAAACACATCTCAATTCAAATATTCAGTTTTTTTTATCTAATCATTACAACTTTTGTAAACTTTAAAACATAACACAAAAATCAATACAATTTTTTCAAATTTCAAAACAAAAATATTAGCTTCATCACAAAAAAATTTTCTCAACTTTTTCATCTTAAAAAATTCTAAGATGGAATTCATGGATCATAGCTTCATCACTAGCATTTGGGGCTGTGCATTTGTGAGATGGGTGTATCTTGCCTCTAAGGGAGCATCCAGAGGCATCCTAATTATGTCTATTGAGGAGTGTCCTAGAAATTATACAGTAGCGTGTTCGTTTAAAAATGTGGAGGAGGGTTTTTGTTGGCTTCCGTTGGTGTGTATGGGCCAAATGTGGACACATATTTTTTTTTAATAAGTAAATAAGTATTATTAATCAACGAGATGGCAAAGTGCTAGTTACAAGTACAAGGGCCCTAATTAGGTAGAGACATTAGACAAAAGAAAATCATGTAGGTCCATGCCATTAAAGTCTACGGCAATGACCCACATACAAAGAGTTCTAAAAAAAAAACTTTGAACTCTTCTCCCAATCTCTCTTTATCCTCGAATGTCCGCTCATTGCGAACCTGCCACAGACACCACATAATGCAAATGGGGATCATCTTACAAACTGCTTTGATCTGTTGCAAGCCATGGATGGAAGTCCAAGACGCCAAAGTTGCCACCACTGACCCTAGCATGACCCACACTAAGTCCAGTCTATAGAATACCTCATCCCAAAGTAATCCGGTTGTGTCACAGTGTAAAAGTATATGATTCACCAACTCGCCTCCCCTTCTACACATGCAACACCAATTAGCAATAATAATCCTCTTTTTCCGCAAATTATCCGTGGTGAGAATCTTGCCTAAGGAAGTCGTCCACACAAAAAAAAAAAAAGCTTTGGGAGGTGCCTTATGTCACGAAAGCCATCTCCAAGGAAACTGAATGTCTTGTTCTTGTGCAAGGACTTTATAAAATGAGCGAACAATAAAAACCCTTTTTCCTGAGGGTGTCCACCATAGAGCGTCTTCATGCTGGTTGTTTAGACAGATAGAATATATGAGGCTATAAAAATCAGCAAAAATGCTTATCTCCCAATCTTTTGCCACACGGCTGAAGTTAATGTTCCAAAGGACCCTGTCACCCATGAACCCCATAACCTCCTCCACTGCTGCATCTTTGGCGCTAGCAATCTGGAAAAGTGTTAGAAATTAATTATGTAATGCCCTTGTACCACACCACATGTCCTTCCAGAATCTAATCCTAGAACCTGTGCCCACTTGAAACCTTGAATAACTGTGAAAAACCCCCACCCTCTTCTAATGTGTTTCCATAGTCCCATTCCATAAGGTCATCTCACATATCTTGTACACCAACCACCACCTATACCACAATACTTGTTTTCAATCACCCTTTTCCATTAAGCTTCTGGTTCCTTTGTATATCTCCATAACTATTTTCCAAGTGATGCCCGGTTAAACATCCTCAAATTTATAATACCTAGCCCACTACTAGAAATCGAACAACACACCTTTTTTTCCATTTGACTAAGTGGAACTTGAATTTCTCCCCCAAACCTCCCCACAGGAAGTCACGTTGAAGCTTCTCGATTTTGGCTGCCACCCTTGCCAAAATAGGGATCGGGGATAAAAAATAAGTAGGAAGATTAAAAAGAGTACTCTTGATTAATGTGGTTCGCCCTCCTTTTGACAAATACATTCACTTCCACCTTGCCAGTTTTCATTCTGTTCTTTCTATCACTGTGTCCCAAATCAAACTTGTCCTCGCTAGAATCCCCAATGGAAGCCCCAGGTACTTTCATTGGGAAGGAGGCTATCTTGCAACCCAACAAATCAGCCCAACCCCGCATGTTAGAAGCATTCCCAATCGGCACTATTTCAGATTTCTTGTAGTTCAAGGTGGAAGGGCTTATAGGAGGAGATAGCAGGTTTGGGTAGCTGGTGGAACCTACCAAGGTGTGTTGGTGGTGACTTTAATATCACTAGGTTTCCTAGTGAAAGATCAGGAGAGTTCGGCATAGCCAAGCAATGAATGGGTTTTCTGAATTTATTTCGACATGGATCTGGTGGATTTTCCCCTTCGGCAGTGTGCACACTTTATTTTATTATAGTTCTATGATTCGGAGTATAATGTCCTATTTGGTCCCTTTGAATTCTAGGAGAGTCACTACCTTGTCATCAGTCATATCCAATGGGTCTAATAATTGGACTTGATTTCATTTGGAAATTTTTGGTGTCTCCTTCATGGGAAGTACATTACTCTACCTTTCTACATAACAGATTGGATAGAGTTTGCTCGGATCATTTCCTCATTGTACAAGATTGTGGAGGCATTCAAGAGACAAAAGATACTTTAAGTATGTAAAGATGTGGCTGAAAGTTGAGGGTTTTGTGGAGAAAGTGAGGTCATGGTGGTACTCGTATTCATGGGAGGGTTCGCCCATCTTTATCGTGGATGGGATATTGAAAGCACTAAAGAGGGATTTGAAGATGTGGAATACTGAAGTCTACGGACACATGAATGGTCAAAAAAGGTCTCTTGTGGAAGAGTTAAAGGACTTGGAGGAAAGGGAGGTGAGCGCTCCTCTTTCTGAAGAGGACTCTTCCAGGAAATTAGCTATCACTTCAGAGTTGGAGAAGGTGTTACTAATGGAGGAAATCTCATGGAGAAGACAAAAGTCAAGAGCCCTTTGGCTGAAGGAAGGGCACCATTGTAATAAATTTTTCCACCAGATGGCTAATTCTCACCATAGGAATAATGAAATCGAGGTGCTTCATGTTGAGGGATAGGTTTACTCTGATTATGATGCTATTAAGAATCATATTGTCAATTTCTATGAATACCTACTTATTGAAAATTTTCCATGGACCAAACTGGATGGTATGCCTTTTGAGAATATTGATCAAGTAAGCTCTTTGTGGTTGGAGAGAGATTGTGAAGTAGAGGAGGTTCTTCGGGTGATACGTGGGATGGCCAAAAATAAAGCCCCAAGGCTAAATGGATTTTCGATGGCCTTTTATCATGATTGTTGGGAAATTGTAGGGACAATATTATGCAGATTTTGAAGAAATAATACACCTTTGGTAAATTCAAAAAAAGCATTAATGCATCTTTTATTGCTCTTATCCCCATGAAAGTTGGGGCAATGGACGTGAAATATTTTCGGCATTTTACTCTTATTAAAGGGGTGTATGAGATTATCTCAAAGGTACTTGTCAATCGCATAAGTAAGGTTATGAGTAATATTATATCAAAATCTCAAAACATGATTGTGAAAGGGAGACAACTCTTGGATTCGATGTTGATTGCCAACAAATGCCTAGATTGTATAATCAAGGAGGGTACACCTAGACTCTTATGCAAGCTGGACATAGATAAGGCCTATGACCATGTTAATTGGGATTTTCTATGTTATCTACTTGAGAGATGCGGTTTCAGGGATAGATAGACATCATGGATTAGGCATCATATATTTACGATTTGTTATTCAGTTTTGGCTTGATGGAAACCGAAATATTTATCCAAGAGTGGCAGATAACTTTCATTAAGAGCACTTTATCTAACCTTCCTACTTATTTTCTATCCTTATTTCTACTGCCTACAAGTGTAGACTATCAAAAGAAAACTTGGGTTTTCTTTTTAGCAATCTCCTAATAGAATACGTTGTCTAATTATCATGTGTTTGAATTAAATTGTAACTGTTTAGATAGGATAAAGTGAGGAGTTTGTGGGAGATTCAAATTGAATCTGAATCTTATCTTTCTAACTCTAGAATTATTGTCTATTTAATTAGATGAAAACACCTCAATTGAGATATTTCGGCCAAAATCTGACATGGTCTCAAGGGCAGGTTCGTGACTCTTGCCTGTTTCAAAAAAAAAAAATCGGGGCTTTGTCTTATGTTGATTTTGGCACTTCTGTTGGGTTCTCTTTAGAAGTGGGCAGCAAGTACTCACACCCGTTGCCCCGCACCCATTGCGCACCGCCCCACATAACGGGGACGGTGCACTCCGCCCTGCAATAGTTGGGCAAGGGGACCCCGCCCACCTTAAATGTTGAAAGTGGGGGCAGGGGCGATAAGGGGCCAACCCCATCCCGCATATACCCCTCCCTGCCCCTGCTATTAATAATTAAATATCTATATTAATTTAATATATTATATATAATAATATATTTAAAAAAATTAATACCTAGAAAATTTGATCTGTCACGATACTCGCTCGAGCGAGATGTCGAGCAAGGGTTAAGCATGCCTTCTAGGCCAAACTCGGTCAAGCGAGAAATCAAACGAGTGTTGAGCGAAATCTCTGTATGAACTTCGCTCGAGTGACACGTCAAGCGAGATTACTGCCTGAGCGAGATCACCTTGTAGACAAACAGGAGCGACGGCATTCTGACGTTTGTTTTTTTTAATTACGTTACATATATAAAACAACAGCGTTTTATATAAGTAACATAAATCAATTAACCCCTCCCCCCGAAATCAAACTCTCATTACTCTCATCTCTCTTTCGTCTCTCTCTGTGTCTGCAATTCTCCAAATCCCCAATTGAACGAACCCTAGCCCCCAAATCAAGCCCCAAATTGCACCGCGCCACCGCCTCTCGTCGTCGTCGCAACCCCAGATTGCACTAGCACTGCCTCTCGTCGTCATCGCAGCACCTCTTTTTCTATTTCTCCCTCTCACCAAAGGTAAATCCGATGACCCTAATCTCCTAATTTTTTTCATTTTTAAAATATATGGAAATTGAGGATGGGATGATTAATGGAGAATCGAAATGGACTGATGGAGGATGGGTTTGCCGTTTGTGAACTGTGTGCTGTGGAGATTGATTGTGCATGTGTGTGAAGTTTGAACTGTGATGGATCATTGGATTGTCCGATTGTGTTAAATCTGTTGATTGTATTTACTATTTTCAATCAATTTTTTCCTGTGATTAAATTGGTCTCATTTTGATCAATTAATTTGAATTTGATTTTCCTGTGATTAAATAATTTAAATTGGTCTCAATGTCTGATCTGAGAACCCTAACGGCCTAAATAATAGTATAGTATATAATATTACTTGTACAATAGTATATTATTATAGTATTATATAATAGTATAGTATATAATACCAAATTTTTAAAAGTATTGAAAGAAAAAATATTTGTCTTGTACAAAATCGGTCTCAATTCTCTTTTTTGATAAGTATCCATCACTTTGATTCTCAAATGCAAGAATAAGCTTACTACCAAGTAGCAACAACTATCATCATTTTTATGGATACTTAGTAACTTACCAAAAAAAGTATCCTCATTTTTATTCTCAATTCTTGTCACAATCAAGGACAAATGCAAGGAAAAATAATCTAGCAATAATTGTCAATAACTTTGAATGTTAAAATGAGTTGAAATTTGAATTGAGTTGTCAATAATAATAATTTATGAGTAATTAAAATAAATTTAACTTTTTTAAGTTGAGATTAGTTTAACTTTTTAAGTTGAAATGTATGAATTAGTAGATTGAAAACTTGAGATGAGTTTCACTTTCTTTTTGTTATTAATAAAAAAAGGTGAGTCTCATACTTATCTTGATTTTAAATTTTGTATAACCATTTGTTTGCATTTTGCAATAATTTCAAATTTGTTGTAAATAAAAAGTCCCGAGGATTCTAGTGCGAGCTCCCCAAATGGGGCCTTGGGTACCTCCGGCCCTAACCCGAACCCTAACCCTAACCCTAACCCTCCGATCGAGGCCCCTACCCCTACCACTACCACTTGCCCCGCCCCCAAGCAACCTAGTAAGAAAGTCTCATTTATAATTTGGGCTCATGTCACCAAAATAAAGGGTGGTGACCTGAATGACCCAAAAGTCAAGTGCAACTATTGTGGCAAAATTTATGGGTGCCACTACAAGAGACATGGCATTTCCCAAATAAAGTTGCACTTGGAGGAGCAATGCAAGAAATCCCCAATTTTAAAATCTTTGGTAGAGAAGAGCCAATCTAAACTTGAAATTGGCTTAAAAAAATGGGTGACGGAAGTAGTGGTGCGTTGGCATTAAATGGGTAAACAAAGTATGATCCTGACGAGGTTAGGACACACTTAGCTCGCATGGTCGTTATGGATGAGATGCCCTTCCAAGTGGTAGATGGGAAAGGGTTCCAAGCCTATTCTAGGTACTTGGAATCAAGATTTAATATTCCTTATCGCCACACAATGGCAAGAGATGTTAGAAAACCTTACCGCTTAGAAAAATAGAAGTTTAGGGGTTTATTGGTGGGGGAGACAGTTTGCCTCACCACTGATTATTAGACTTCTTGTAATAATATTAATTTTATATGTATGACTGTGCATTGGGTTGATGGAAGTTCGACATTGCATAAGAAGATCTTCAAATTTTGTCAAGCCACTGATCATAAAGGAAAAATGATAGGCAAGGCCTTAGAAACTGCTGTAAAAGAGTGGGATTGACACGGGTTCTGATTTGCACGGTTGATAATACCGGGACTAATGATGTTGCAATGAGACATCTTACGACTCTCATGAATAATGCGAGTAGAACAATTTTGGGTGGGAATTATTTACATGTGCGTTGTGCAACACATATTCTTAATTTGATTGTGGGTAATGACTTGAATAAGCTTAACGACTCGGTTGCTCAGGTCAGTACTTTTGTGAGATGGGTCAAATCTTCTCCTGCTAGATTGGCTAGGTTCAAAGTTGTTGCAACTACTGTGGGCATAATATGTAAAAAAAAAAAGTCTTTGCACTAATTTTTCTACAAGGTAGAACTCAACATTTTTGATGTTGAAGGCGGCCTAAGAATATAAATTGGCATTTGATATATTAGGTAATAAAGACATACAATATGTCAAGTATTTTGATGAAAAATCGGGGCACCTTATGTCTAATGGCGGATAGTAACATCACATTACGGGATGTCTAGGACGATGATCGATAAATTCGACAAGTATTGGGGGGAAGAGTTTGATAAAGCCAATATCTTGCTATATGTTGCATGTGTCCTTGACTCACGGTTTAAGGTGAAAAGCATAATGTTTGGGTTGACTGATGTCATTGGCAAGGATTGTGCATCATCTGTTGCATCTCGAGCTTAAGAAACACTTTTAGTGATGTTTTTTTTAAAATAATTTTAGACTTTAGTAATGATTATTACTTAGTATTTAATAGATTAATATTTTTTAATGTGTAATTAAATCAAGTTTGATAGTTTTTTAGGCCAAAAATGGCCTAGAAAATTAATTTAGGCCAAAAAGGACCCAAGAGTGTGAAATGGGCCAACGCCCTCCATTGGTGGTGGCGGGCGGATGGATTCCCACCCCCGCTGCGGGACGGGGTACCCCGCCCCCGTGTAGGGGGGGCGGGGTGCGGGATGAAAACTCCCCCCCCCCAACCAAGCGGGGGTGGGAGGCGGAGAGTAGTGGTACCCCACCCCCGATAGGGCAGGGATCACCCATAGTTCTCTTGTTTATGGGTTCATCATCAGCACCATTTGTTGCGTCTCAGAGTTTCTCTTCTCAATTTCGGAGCCTTTTTTGTTGCTGGTTCGTGCTTGGTTCATCGTTTTGGCAATGTCTGTATGATTTTCTTGGGTTTCTCCTCGCGTTTCATGCTTCTCTTCATGGGTTTCTGTTCATGGTTCTCCTCTGCGAGATTTTGTTTCGTGGGTTTCATTTCATGGTGCTGAGTGACTCGTGGGTCTAGGCGCTCTGTTCCAGCTTTGGCGTTTCCTACTTCAAGTTTTGGCGTTTTCTAAGTGCACTCGTGGGTCTCGGCGTTTTCTAGTTCCAATTTTGGCGCTTGTGGCTTTCTGTTCGGTAGCCTCTACTGTTTGTGGAGTGTTGGCCATCTCGGTTTTGGCCCCTGGAGTTTCGGTAACCTCAGTTCATGGCTTTCACACATCTCTGGTTGTGTTTTCAAAGTTCTTGACATTTTCGGGCTCTTGGTTCTTTCTTTCTTTTTTGTCTATTTTGGTTATGTCCTCTGGTTTCTCTCATTATTTGTGCGAAGCATTATTCATTTTGGGTGCAGACCAGCTTTATTGTCAGCATTTTACCCTCTCGATTCCTTAGCAAATTGACAGGTCTATCATCAAGGCATCTAAACATCTACCTCTTTGTGCATTCGATTTAATGGAAAAAAATATTCTGCTTGGGCATTTCATTTTCAAATTTTTATCAAGGGCAAAGAACTCTAGGGTTATGTTATGATAGTATTCCAACTCCTGAAGGTGCAAAGGAACTATCTATGTGAGAGAGTAAGGATGTCAAGATTGTCTTGAATCTTTGGCTCTATGGAGCTTCACATCATTCTTAACTTACGACCCTACAAAACTTCTAAGGCTATGTGGGAGTATTTGAAGAGAATCTACGCTCAAAATAATTCCGCTCGCAAGTTTCCGTTAGAATTTGCGATGGCTAATTTTTCTCAAGGTGACTTATCAGCGGAGGAATTCTATTCTGGATTTTCAAATCTGAGGGCTAAATATACCGACATTGTGTATTCCTCTGTCTTTACCACCAATCTTCCTCATTTGCAAAGTATGCATGACACTAGTAGGAGGGATCAATTTCTTATGAAATTTCGTCCAGATTTTCAATATGTTCGTTCTCAGTTGATGAATTGAGATCCAATACCCTCTCTTGATAATTGTTTGGGCAATTTGCTTCGGGACAAGCAAAGATTACTTACTTGGAATACAATGGAACAATAGCTTGCATCTCCTGCTCAAGTGGCATTTACAGCACAAGGAAAATCCAAGGGCCGAGACTATAGTACTGACTCTAACACTACACAATGCTATAGTTGCAAAAGCTTTGGTCACATTATCACCCCCACTGTCCGAAGAAATTTTATAACTACTACAAAAAATCTGGTCATATTATCAAGGATTGCACAATCCGACCTCCTCAAAAACAAGAGCATGCTTATTCCATCTGGGTTAAAGTCTCGGGTGCATCCTCTTCTACAATTCTCGCTACCGCCACTCATACTTCAATGCCTGCCAGTTCCAGTCCAACCACTGTTACTCCTGATATGGATCAACAAATGATTATTTTTGCCTTTTCCACTTTAGACATCACAGGTAAACCAAAGTCAACCCTAATTCTTGGCTAATCGATTCTGATGCCTCAAATCATATGACTCATAATTCTAGTTTAATACATAATCTTCAGTCTTATGATAGTCCTCTCAAAATACACACGCAAATGGTAATTTATTACCTATTTCTACCATGGGTGATGTGTCCCTTATCATTCGCAATGTTTTGATTTCTCCACACCTTTCCTACAATTTACTTTTTGTTGGACAACTTGTTGACAATAATTGTAATGTCTCTTTTCATCCTCTGGTTGTGTTGTGCAGGATCGAGTGTCCAGGAGGCTAATCACGAGGGGTCCTAAGGAGGGTCGGCTATTTCCGCTCAATCCCAGTTCAGCTTTTTTTGAGTCTAGTCCTTAGTCCTTTTATTTCTTGTAATGTTGTCAAAATAAGTACTAAGGATTGGCATTGCCATTTAGAGCATCTAAATCCTAACGTACTCCAAATTTTGTTTCAATTTGGTGCAATTGATAATAAAAATTCGGATTCAATAGAAATGAGTTCTTTTGATTGTACCTCTTGCAAACTTGCCAAAAGCAAAGTGTTACCATTTCCACAACATGGTTCTCATGCCTCTCGACTATTCGACATAATTCATTGCGATGTTTGGGATATATCTCTTGTTATATCACATGCTCATTATAAATACTGTGTTACTTGTATTGACGATTGTAGTAGATTCACTTGGATATATTTTCTTCATACTAAAAGTGAAGTATTTTATGTTTACAAGGACTTTCTCGCACTCATTCAGACAGAATTTGTTCCTTTATCAAGGTCTTACGATCTGATTTTGGAGGTGAATATATGTCTCATGAATTTCAAAATTTTATTTAAGAAAAAGGTATTCTTTCTCAACATGCTTGCCCCTTTACTCCTCAACAAAATAGGGCAACTGAACGTAAGAATCGGCATTTACTCGATATGGTTCGGGCTCTTCTTATTGACTCATCAATTTCACCTCCTTTTTGGTGGAGGCATTAGTTACCACTGTCCATTTAATTAATTGATTGCTTACACCAGTTTCACATAATGTTTCTCCCTATTCCATATTGTTTGGTCACACACCTAATTATTCTGATTTGCATATCTTTGATTGTGTGTGTTTTGTTCATCTTCTACCACATGAAAGACATAAATTGACTGCTCAAACTGTTAAGTGTGCTTTTCTTGGCTATAATTCAACTCAAAAAGAATTTCTCTATTACGATCCTAATGCTCGAAAAATTTGAATTTCCAAGAATGTTTTGTTTTTTGAAAAGCGGCAATTTTTTCTCTCTCATGTCGATTATATTTCACCCAAGTTTTCAATTCTTCATGATGAGCCCGAGCCCTTACCTATGCCAGATCCTGATACCTCTTCTGCTCTAGTGGCTTGGTTTAAACCTAGTCTGATCTATACTCGACGTCATCGCACCCCTGTGATCAACTCTTCTATGACTTCTCAAGATTCTCCTCCTCCTACACTTGATCCAACATCCACCATAGTTCCTACTGCTCCTGTTCCCAAAAATCTACCCATGTCTCCCACCCACCAGATCGGTCTGGTTTTTCTTTCCCTACTTCTATGACTGCTAAATTATCCTTCATTGTTATCCCCTCTTCTTACAAGCAGGCTATAGAACATGAGTGCTAGAAACAAGCGATACAAACAGAACTTGATGCACTTGCGGATAATCAAACTTAGGATGTGGTACAATGTCCTCCTTCGATCAAGTCAATTGATAGTAAATGGGTCTATTCCATTAAGTTTCGTTTGGATGGTTCACTGGAATGATACGAAGCTAGATTGGTTGCTTTGGGGAATCACTAAGAGTATGGCATAGATTATGATGAAACATTTGCTCCAATTGCCAAGATGACTACTGTTCGCATGTTACTTGCTCTTGCTGCTTCTAAATTTTGGCGATTACATCAGATAGATGTCAAGAATGCTTTCTTGCATAGTAATTTAAAGGAAAATATCTACATGAGGCTCCCATTTGGTATACCTATTTCATCATACGACTATCTGTAAATAAAGAAGTCTCTATATGGTCTTAAACAAGCTCCTCGAGTTTGGTTTGAGAAATTCTGCAGTACTATACTAGGGTTTTCTTTTGAACAAAGTAAGTATGATGCTTCTTCATTTTTGCATAAGCGTAATATTCTTGTTGGTATATGCAGATGATATCATAATAGTCGGACCAGATAGACCACTGATTCAAAAACTTCAGCAACATCTTCATAATGTGTTTCATATAAAGGACCTTGGAGATCTCACCTACTTTCTAGAGTTGGAAAGTTAGGTCTTAGCCACATGGTCTATTTTTAAATCAACACAAGTATATTTAAGACTTAATTCAGTTAGGGAGATTCAAAGATACTACTCCAGTTGATACTCCTCAAGAGGTGAATGTTAGGTATAGGAAAGATGAATGTGAACTTCTCCCGAATCCTACCTTATACCGTAAGTTGGTTGGCAACTTGATTTATCTCACCATCACACGCCCTGATATTTCCTATAATGTCCACACTGTTAGTAAGTTCATGGATTCTCTCCGACATTTCTACTTTGTAGCTGTTTGTCGGATTATTCGCCATCTACTTGGGACTCATAATCGTGCTGTTTTTTCTAAAAATTCTTTTCTTCACTTGACTGCCTACAGTGATGCATATTGGGTTGGTTGTTCAGACTTTCGATGTTCTACTTCTAGATGGTGTGTTTTCCTTGGGAATTCTTATCTTTTGGAAGTGTAAGAAGCAAGATTGTATATCTAAGTCATATACAGAGGCTAAATATCGAGCAATATCTACTGCATGTTCAAAAATTATATGGTTGCATGGTAATTTTTCAGAACTCGGGTTTGCACAAACACATCCCACGCCTCTTCATGGTGATAATACAAGTGTCATTCAAATTATAGTCAATCCAGTTTTTCATGAACGTACGAAGCACATCGTGGTTGATTGTCATTATATACGAGATGTCTATGAGTCTAAAGCTATCATTTTTCCTCACGTGCCCACGAAACACCAAGTAGCTGATATTTTTATCAAAGTTTTGACTCGACAACGGCATCAATACTTAGTTAGCAAATTGCTACTAGTCGACTTACTAGCATCAATTTGAGGGAGGGTATCAAGAAAACTAAGGTTTTCTTTTTAGCAGTCTTCTAATGGAATATGTTATCTAATTATCTTGAATTTGAATTAAATTGTAACTGTTTAGATAGGATAAAGTGAGGAGTTTGTGGGAGATTCAAATTGAATCTCAACCTTATCTTTGTAACTCTAGAATTATTGTTTATTTAATTAGATAGAAACACCTTAATTGAGATACTTTGGCCAAAATCTTACATGGACTCTCATATTGAGAAACTTTTCATAACTTCCTTTGGGGAGGCATGGGGAAGGAAACTAAGTTCCACCTTGTGGGTTGGGATAAAGTTTGTTCACCAATACCATATGGTGGGTTGGGAGTGCATAATGTAAGGGTCTTCAACAAAGCACTTTGAGGAAATGGTTGTGGAGGTAACATAGGAAAGGAGAGGGCTTGTGGAAAGAAGTCATAGATTCTAAGTATGAGAGTTTTTTTTTTTTTTGGGCGGGGAGGGTTGATGAAGTTAGGGGGACACATGGCGTGGGATTGTGGAAAAACATACAAGAGCTGGATGGGGAAGATTCTCTCCGTTTTTTAGATTCACAATTAGAAAAGGCACTACTGTTTACTTTTTTCATGATGCGTGGTGCGGTTAATGGGCTCTAAAGCAAGTGTTTCCTATCTATACCAAGGCTCAAGATTGTGAGTTGGATATGCTTGCAGATTTCTTTGCTCTGTTATATGCAATATTGGCTGGCAATGAGATGGGGGATAGGCTGTTGTGGAATCTGAGTGGAAATAAAAAATTCTAAGTGTGCTCCTTCTATAAGGCTCTCTTGGGATTTTCTAATGATCATAGCTATCTTTAGAAGGCTATCTAGAAGTGCAAGGTACCTCCCAAGATTGCTTTCTCCGTTTGGATTGCATCGCTTGGGAGGATTCTCACCTAGGATAATTTGAGAAAACGTGGTCACATTATTTCAGATTAATGCTTTATGTGCAAGAGTGATGGGGAATCAATAGATCATCTTCAGTTACATTGTGAGGTGGCCCAGTGTTTATGGAATGAGATCTTTAATAGGACAAGGGTGACATTGATTATGCCTGGAAAAGTTAGGGATATTATGTGCTGCTGGACACCTATTGGGGGAAATGCCCACATTGCCAATGTGTGGAGAATAATCCCTCATTGCATTATGTGGTGCTTGTGGCTGTACAGAAACAAAAGGTGCTTTGAAAACATGGAGCATTCATTAGATGAGCTGAAGAAATTTTTTTACGATACTTCACTCTCTTGGGCTTCAGCTATCATTTGTAATACAATCTTCATCATTTGCTTGTATCTCTCAGTAGTGCTTAGATATAATTAGGCATGTTCATTGTAAACTACCAGTGTACTTGGGCGATGTCTCTCATTTCAATAAAACAGTAGGCCATATTTATTTTCAGAGATGAGATGAGATAAAAGTAAAAAAAAGAATAAAATATTGTTGTAAGATATTTTTTTAATATTAATTTTGTATTGGGATTTGAAAAGGTGGTATGAGAATTTGAAAAAGTTGATTTTTTTATTATTTTGTATAGAGATTTGAAAAAGTGTAATGATGAGTTTGAGATGTATTTTAGATTTGTTTTAGATTTTTGATCTCATCCTCCAAAACAAACAAAACTTTACTTTCACCAATAAAAAAAAATTATATTCAAATAAATTTTTTAACTTTATAATATTTTTAGTCAACTTTTTCTCTCTCTTTTTCCAAAATACCAGAAAAGTTTTTAACTCAAATTATTTCACTACTATTCACAGAATTTTGTGATGTTCCAAGTGTCCAAACAAGACCTAAATTACAAAAATACATTCATGGCCAAAAGAACAAGAGGGATTTGCCCTAGTTTCATAGTAATACTCCTGCAACCTAAAAACCAGAGTAATACTCAACAAATTCCATTCTTCTAAGTACGTACTTTGGCAGCCTTTCCTCTAAGTTTAACATCATATAGTTCAATAGGATTGAGAATGATTGATTTTATGTGTGATAGCATCTACTAGATAAAAATATCAATGATTATGATTTTGCATTACACCATTATGGTAGATAAATGAACGACTAGATGAGTGTAGTGCAGAATGTAGCAACTTTAAAATAGAACATTAGTTATTAACTTAAGTAACAAAATTAACCTTCACATTGTCACGTCTGTAAAGTGTGCACACACTGACTCCATTTTCGTGCTTTAAGGCCAAGAGCATCTTCCTCACGTATGTGGTAAGTGATGTTGTATGCCTGAAACATAACGGTGATGTACTTCAGAAACAATACATAAGAATATAAAAAAAAAAAAATTAATGGCACTGAGTGTCCGAAAAAAAATCCCCACTAATCTCAGGGGCGCACAAACCCTCGAAAAGAAAATAAAGTAACAATAAAAGTAGAGATTAAAAAAGAAAAGAAAAAGAGAGAGAGAGAGAGAGAATGAACAGCAAGGTGAATAATACATACAGATTTATACACCAATTATTAAGTTATGTGGCAGACTCATCTTAAAAAGAAGTATTAAGAGTTGGCAGACATTTTCCGCTTGGCCTTTGATGGCAAAACATTGATTTGTGAATTTACATAAAACAGTAGCAAATACCACTATAATTAAATATATTAAAATCAGCTCAAGAAGTGGCATATAATTAAAGCCGTAGGCATTAAATGATTAGCCCATAACTTGATTGGGAAAATCCATGAACTCACTTCGGTCCTTCTTTCCTATTCTAAACAAAACATGGACCATGATTTTGTCTTATGGCCATAAATTAAATAGTAACTATGGCTTCATGGTAGAGAAATGTGAAATAAACAACAGATCCATTTCACAACAGATCCTTTTCTCACTAGTAGTTGGTAAGACGTTCATCTCAAACCTTCAGCTAATCTTATTTGTGAATCCCATTTTGTGAGATGTGATAAATTTTTTTTCTTGTTTTCTTATAGTTTCTGAGTGTATCACACTAACATACTGTTATATGTTTTACTAGCTTCTACTCAAAATCATTCATTTAATTTTGTTGCATTCTTTGTAGGGTGGGGGGCGGGTCACCCTCCGACCCAATGGGGAATGGGAGAGCTGGCAGTTTCAATTTTATAGCCCAAGCAGGCAGGGTACCCACCCAGTTTCAATTTTCCCCGTACCCCTCATTTTTTCTTTCCAGCTGCACACTATTCTCTTCTTCTCCTCTCCCTTCTTCTTCTTCTTCATCTCCTCGTTGTCTTCCTCTTCTTCTCGTCCTCTTTTCCACAGCACACACCCACCACCAAGCTGAGCCATGCGTCTCTAAGGAGACCCATGGTCACGATTGGTAGTTGGTCTTTGTGCAAACCCAAAACCAGTCTCTGCGTCTATGCAGATCTGTGTTTTCTTTGATCTATGAATATTTTGTTTTGATGTGTATATTTTTTTTTATCTGTGTATTCGTTTGGATATATGAATTTGGGGTCTAGATCTCTAGGTTTAAGGTATGGATCTATGCATTTGGTGTTTAGATTTACAAGGCAAGAAAATTGGTTGGAAAATCTACCCACCCGTTCACCAGGGTGGGTGGTCAAGGTGTTAGGGCAGGGCCGGGGGTGGGGGTGGGGTAGAATACGGTCAACCGAGGCAGGTGCAAGGGTCAGGTGGCACTTCTTTGTTTCACCCTTATTCTTTGTTGAACTTCGTTTCTTTTTCTTTCATCATTTGAAAATACAGCTCAGAGGTATATCTTTCAAAGTTTGACACACAAAATGCGTTGTAGACGTTCTCTTCTATTTGATTCTCATCTTCTGTTCTCTGACAGACAGACAGACAGAGATTTTCATATTCTTATATAATGTAACGAATTTGCATGACAAGAAACTGTAAATTAACTCATTTTCACACCCAAGTGAATGCAATCCCATCATTGGACTAAGATGTATTTTATAACACGGACATGTATAATACCTCCGTAGAGAAGTTTTTGAGCAAAGGCCCCAAGAAATAAATCTATATTATTTGAATATAATACAATAACAAGGAATATAACTTTTTTCTATCAAGGATCAGCCACACCATATAAAAACAGAATCTTGTTAAACAAATAAAGATTCGTCCATTTTTATAACAGATAGACAAGATAACATACTATAAAGAAACCAATTTTACATACCTAGATATTGAAGGCATGGTTAGGGAATTCAGCAATTTGAAGCCATGACGAATGGATGCTATGCTCAAGAATGAAGTAGTTCCATCCTCAAACAATTCCTCAACCTCTTCTCTTCTTTTGATGAAGTCGGTGTCAGCAATTGAGGCAGCAACTGTACCTGTAAAGCTCTTATGGTGAAACAATCTTACAACCATGATGTGTTCTAATTGCAAATTATACATCTAAGCACAAACCTCCACTAAAGTAGGTTTTCTTCAATAACTTTGCAGCATCTGCAGATTAAAAAAATCACAGAGAAAAATAAGGGCAGGCATCTTTTTTTCTCTCGAAGATCGGTAAGTCTAATAAAATTCATACTTCTAAAGCTTACATTCATCAGATGATGCACCCAAAACAAGTAAGACATGTTGGCATGAGAAGCAAAAGAATGGTTCTTCCAGTCTTTACTAGAAGCGGTATTGAGATCAAAATTGATAAGACAGAGAAAGGAAAGAAAATGAAAAAGGAGAATAAAGGAAAAATAAAAGCTACTACCATAGATAAATCTTATAGGTAGATGCATAGTACCAATTGTTTCCTTTCCAACATACAGAACATAAAAACAATATTAATAAAATAATGTTGCAGGAACTAGTTAGGTAGATGTGAAGGTACAAACAAAATAATAAAGTTTTTGTATCATTGAAAAAATTTTAGATATCCCAAAATATTAAAAAATAAATCTAATTTTAAGAGCACATGGTTATTCACTGCAAACAGGTTTGCAGTGAATGACACTGATATAAAGTGGGGTAAGCAGTGGGGGGAAGTCCACAGAGAATGCCAATAATGCCATGAGATGATATTTTGCCTCTTACTGAAGCGGAAATGAGTTATTCCTATATGAAAGTGCATCAGCGAACATCAAATAGGGATTTGCTTTCAATTAGCAATTTAATGGAGCCTTGATGAGGTACACCAATGGGAAATGGTGCTGGAGGAAGTTCATAGTGAGGGGAAAGAGAGTTAAAAAAACTGCCCAAGAGCTAGTTTTGAAAGTTGATAGTGGGCTGAATCACTATGGCATGGATATCAATTCTCTTATATCTTCTTTTGATAAGAGGAATCCCGAAGACTGTTGAAACACATTATGTTGGTTACCCAGTGAAGCCCAGACCCATGTAATGCATTCTCATTAAACGGATCAGGTAAATCATCAGGCTTTCACTAAGGGACATGGGGGGCCTTAGAAATGGTTTGCACCCAAGGGGTCCAAACCTCAGACTTGGGAGAGCATAACCCTAGACCAAGGCCCTCATCACTTGAGGCAACCCCTTGGGGTTAATTCTTTTGTTTCCACTCAGATGGTGATTTTGAATAGGCGTAATACAAGTTTTTGTGAGCCGTTAGAAAAAAGTCCTCCTGTTTTTTGTAACCCTTATTCTTCAAAATGGGTGTTGCACTAAGTTTAAAAATGGTCAAAACGAAAGGAGGCTGTAGCAGAGTTAACCAAGCTTGCCCCTACTAAAAAAATAGTGCTGGGTGATTTTACGGAAGTTTGTCGGACATTGAAGAAGGTGTGTTCATATCATTTCGCCGAACCAAGTCGTCCGCTTTACCGTTTGAGATTGCTTCCTATATTCTCTTTAGGATTGAAATATGGGAAGCCTTAATAATGAAATTTAACCTATGAGGGGTTTTCAATATTTATTCTTTCTATAATATCCTTTGGGAAACAGGGAGGATACAGAGGCTTTTACTCTAAGAATACTGTGAGTTTGACACCTAAACTTGTCAACGATATCCATAAGCATGGTGGCACCTTCCTTTGAACTTCACGAGGAGGCCATGATACCAATAAGATAGTTGATAACATTGAGGACCGGGGAATAAATCAGGTGTACATTATTGGTGCTGATGGAACCTAGAAGGGAGCAGATCTAGTTTTCAAGGTTTCTTCTTCCAGCAACTCTTATAGCCATCAATGACATTGCTGCTTATGTCTTCGTAAAGCTGAACTTGTCATTCATTTTCTGATGCTTCTAACATGGGGGTGTGTAGAGAGGTTTTTATCGACCAAAAGGTGTTCTTGTTCAAAAAAGAGATTGAGCAATGGTGGAATATAACAGAGAAAAGTCGCAGGGTGGTGAAGTATATCACTGTCGATGTTGAAGCTTCCGGATGGTTGGTCTTGGTCGTTAAGGAATGTTTGGCGTCCTTGGGCCAACCAGAGTTCCTTCGAACTCGGAGACATGGGAATATGGTGCTAGTTGTTCAGAGAGGCTACAACTCCAAAGGCAGGTTCTTTTCTCTCTCGGAGTTCGGTCACGAGAAGAAGAGAGGAATGATAGTGGTGCCAGAAGGTAGAAGAGGGGAGGGGTGGATGAGCTTCGCCTAGACACTGAAGGAGACTATCTCGGTTTCCCCTGTTTCGAGTGCTGGAAACAAAGTCATGGTTGGCTTGAGAAGGGCGGTGAATGGCGGAAAGGAAGGTGGTGGAGAGAAGGGCAGTGAAGCAAGTTTACCAACGTACAGCGAGGTGCTTCAAAGGGACGCCTCTCGAGCCGTGCAATCTGCAGCGTTGCAATGGGTGTCTACTGAGCAGAGGGGGACGTGCACCTGCAGGGTATGGTCGGGGCCGAAAGAATAAGTGTACTTGAAAGCATTGACAGATATGGAAGAGCGGTTAGGGGCACTTCTACATAATATTTCAAAGTTAAAATGATACGTTAAAGGAAAAGGGGTTATGGACATGGGCTTGGACAGTGATTCAGGATCTGAGAAAACGGTTGAGACGGGCCTTGGCTTGAGTCATGATTTTTAAGGGGGCGGCATTCTCGGGTCTAGGTCAGACGGGCCTTGGGCTGGGCCACACAGGCCCAATATGTATCTGGCGAGAAAAACTAAAGCCCTCCGAAACTGATATATCGGTTTCGGCTCAGGGCTTGTGCAACTATACGATGCCAGTACAAGCTCCGATGGTCTCTTCTCCGGTACAGAATCGGTCACCGGCGAGGGTCGATCAGAGTGGAGGGTCGAATCTCAAGGAAGGCGAGGTGGAGGAGGTGTGCGAAGAGGTTGGAGCTGCGAACTTAGATGTTGGGCTGTCTCAAGTGTCGAGATACCATCCTGGGGAGGTGTCACCTTCACGGGAGATAATTCCATGGCAGGGGGGAAGGGTGGAGTAGCAACACAGGTCGGAAGGATTTATGGGTGTGGTGGAGCCAACGGACGAGCTCGAGAAGGTTGAGTTTGATAAGAATTGGGATGCTGAGGGCAGTGTTACTCCCATATGAACTATCCTCCCTAATCCAGTACCTGAATCTTCGGATTGGGTGCTGGACAAAGTGGCGAATATACACCATTTCCTGGAACTCTCAGTTGCAGGATATGAGGAACAATTCAAAGCCTTATTAGTGGCTCTCGAAGTAGATAGACCAAAGGCAATGAAGTCAACTTTCAAAAAAAATAGGGAATTAAAAAGATTGATGTGCTCCATCAACTATGATCACAAGGAAGGTAGCATTGGCCGGGATAAAGTGAAAGAACGGGGGAACAATGTTTCTTATGAAGCCTAGAATCTTATCGTGGAATATGAGAAGGATCAATAACGTTAATAAACAACTTAGAATTCGATCCATATTTAGAAGGTAGATATCGTGTGTTTACAAGAGTCTAAATTACAGTTTGTTGATAGAAGCATCTTCCGCGGCTTATGGAGTAGTGCATTTGTGGAGTGGAGTTATTTAGGGGCTTCAGGTGGGGTGGTGTTGATGTGTAGGAGGGTGGTTGATGTAGTTGAGGTTTGTATTGGGAATTTTTCCATAGCTGGATTATTCAAGAACACTGAGGATGGTTGGGAATGGGCTCTTATGGGAGTATATGGGCCTAATGTTGATAGCGAGAGAATCTACTTATGGGAGGAATTGGCGGGTTTGTACTCTTTGTGGGAACTTCCGTGGGTTGTGTGTGGGGATTTTAACGTAATCCACTTCCCTAGTGAAAGGGAGGGGACAACGTCTTCGACAAGGCCAATGGAGGACTTCTCAAAGCTGATTTTTGATTTGAACTTGATTGATCTTCTCTTGGTAGGAGAAGCCTTTACATGGTCTAACAGCAGAGGAAGCTCACGATTGGACAGATTCTTAATATCTACATTGTGGGAGTCTCAGTTTCCAGATCTTAGTCAGAGGAGATTACCCCGGGTTTGCTCAGACCATTTTCCTCTATTATTAGATTGTGGGAGCATGCAGAGAGGAAAACGTTATTTTAAATTTGAAAACATGTGGTTACAAGTGACAGATTTGAGGAAAGGGTGAGGAATTGGTGGAATTCCTACTCGGTTCATAGCACTCCCAGCTTCAGAGTGACCTATAAACTCAAAGCTCTCAAACTAGATTTAAAGAAGTTGAACAATGAGGTGTTCAGACACACGGACAAGTAAAAAAGCCTTCTTTGGGAGGAGTTGCAGTCTCTCAAAGCAGGCGCAGGTAATGAGGAAAGAAAGGTTGCAGTGGTGGCGGAGCTAGAGCAGGTTTTGTTGAGGGAAGAAATCTCATGGAGGCAAAAGTCAAGGGTGTGGTGGTTGAAGGAGGGAGACAAATGCACCAGCTTCTTTCACAAAATGGCAAACTCACATAGAAGGTCTAACGCTATTGAGGAGATCCACTCAGGTGATAGGGTATACCATGACCAAGAGAAAATCCAAGAACAAATAGTGAGCTATTATGAAGAACTCCTCAAAGAAACAATGGGATGGCGGCCTAAATTAGACGGGTTAATTTTTGATCAGCTGGAGGATAGTGTGGCAGATTGGTTGGAAAGATCATTTGAGGAAACCGAAGTGTACCAGGTGGTATGTAGAATGGGAAAAGATAAAACTCCAGGTCCCGATGGCTTTTCCTTGGCCTTCTTTCAAGAATGTTGGGATGTAGTGAAGGAGGAGGTGATGCGGGTTTTTCACGAGTTCCATCTTTGTCACAAGTTCGAGAGATCTCTTAATGCAACGTTCATAGCTTTAATTCCGAAGATTGCGGGAGCTACGGAGTTAAAGGATTTCCGCCCCATAAGTCTGGTTGGAGGGATCTATAAAATCATTTTGAAAGTGCTGGCAAGCCGCATGAGTTTGGTGATGGACAAGATAATCTCCAAACCTCAGAATGCATTCGTCCAGGGCAGACAAATTTTGGATTCAGTTTTGATCGCAAATGAATGTTTGGACAGCCGGTTGAGAAACAGAAGCCCCGGAGTACTCTGCAAGCTGGATATTTAGAAGGCCTACGACTATGTGAATTGGGACTTTTTGCTTTATATGTTAAAGAGATGTGGATTCGAAGGAAAGTGGTGTGGTTGGATTGAACATTGTATTTCGACGGCCCGCTTTTCCGTGATAGTCAATGGCAAATCATGCAATTTTTTCTCTAATTCGAGGGGATTGAGGCAAGGAGATCCGCATTCTCTTTTCCTATTTGTCCTCATAATGGAGGCTTTGAGTCACATGATGGATGTCACTGCCCGTAATGGTCTTGTTGCAGGTTTTGCAATGGGGAACATAATAATGGGTTATCCATCACACACTTATTGTACACCGATGATACATTGATTTTCTGCGATGCGGACAGCGAGCAAATCAAAGCTTTGAGGGCAGTACTTTTATGTTTTGAGGTTGTTTCGGGCCTCAAGGTCAATTTGGAAAAGTCGGAATTGGTGCCGGTTGGGAGGGTGGAGAATATCAACCTCTTAGCCGACTTATTGGGGTGTAAGGTGGCTACCCTTCCTATGCGATATCTCGGACTTCATTTGGGAGTTTCTTTTAAAGCAAAATCTATTGGGATGGGGCGATAGAAAATGTGGAAAGAAGATTGTTTGGGTGGAAGCGTCTCTACCTTTCAAAGGGAGGAAGGTTAACACTCATCAAAAGCACTCTCTCCAACCTACCTACATACTATCTATCCCTTTTCCCCATCCCGGCGAGAATTGCCACTCGGATTGAAAAAATATTTAGAGAGTTCTTATGGGGTGGCATAGGGGAGGAACCCAAATTTCATTTAGCGGGATGGTGCCAAGTGTGTACCCCAAAGGAGTTGGGTGGGTTGGGCGTGCGCAATTTGACCACTTTCAACATAGCCTTGTTAGGGAAGTAGTTGTGAAAATTTTCATTGGAAGAGTCTTCGCTGTGGAAAATGGTTGTAGAGGAGAAATATGGGTGTGAGAGGGCGGGTTGGTGCACAAAAAAGGTGAGATGGTCCTATGGAGTGAGGCTTTGGAAGTATATTAGAAATGGGTGGAATGTGTTTTCAACACATACTATTTATGAGGTTGGTGATGGTACAAGAATCAGCTTTTGGCGTGACAAATGGTGTGGTGAGCGAGCACTCTCTTGTGCATTCCCGAGGGCTTTTAGAATAGCAGCAAACCAACAAGCTATAATCTCTGATGTAATGAGTCGAGTTAATAGCATAGTGTTCTGGAATTTGACCTTTTCAAAGAATATTCAGGATTGGGAAGTTGAGGAAATTGTCGATTTGTACAATTTCCTTTACTCCAGGCAAATAGGAGGAAGGGGAAGAGATAGAATGTTGTGGAACCATACCAGACTCAAAAAGTTTACTGTTTAAGTCATTCTACAAGGCAATGCAAGCACACCAACCACACCAACCGGTTGGCTTCCCATAGAAAGGTATATGGAAAGCACCAGCACCACCTACACCTAAGGTGCTTTCTTCGTATGGACAGTGGCATTAGGCAAAATTTTGACAGCCAACAACTTAAGAAAACGAGAGATGATAATCGTCGAATGGTGCTATTTGTGTAAGAAAAATGGGGAGACCATCAACCACATTTTCTTACATTGTGATGTGGCAAGAGAATTATGGAATGGTATCATAGGACAGGTAGGGCTGGCATTGGGTAATGCCAAAAGGTGTGGCGGATCTTCTAGCTAGCTGGAAAAGATATCATCAGTGCAAGCTTTTGGCTGCGACGTGGAGGATGATTCCTTTGTGTCGACTATGATGTCTTTGGCTAGAAAGAAATGAAAGATGCTTCAACAACAAGGAAAGGACCATGGGGGAAATTTGGAACTTTTTTGTATCCTCTTTGGTACAATGGCTTTCTGCAATCATACTAAAGGGAGGGGATGTTCATGAATTTTTTACTTCTTTTCATTTCAATAGAATGTAACTAAGTTTCTTTTTTGTATACTTCCTGTCTACTTGGGCTTTACCTAGTTGCATTCAATCAATAAAAGTTATTACTTATCAAAAAGTTTTAAAAAAAAATTAAAAAAAAAATTGTGGGGATGCTAGTGATGGGCTCGAGGATGAGGTGCTGGCCATCTTCACTGCCATTGATGCTAGCCGAGCATAGGAACAATGTTTGGAAAGTTATCCTAACTTACTCTGTAAACTATGATACCAGAGGTGACAGTGCTAAACGATAGCAGAGCTAAGGGTAAGGGCTCAAACAGTGTTAAAATGAAGTCAAGAATTTTCTCGTGTATAGGGTTGAATGAAAAGGATAAGTAAATGATGTTTCAGAATTTACTTAAGAAGTGGAAGGCGGGGCGAAAACAAATTGGAAGTTGTGAACAAGATGGTAGTGCATAGCTTATGGGTTTTAAATACATAAAGGCATCATATATATCACAAAGATAACTCTGGAGCTACAAGAGTAGATTCACAATGGACTTGATAGACCTCAGCATTACTACATTATATAAAATCCATAAAGGACACAACTGAAGTGAATAATTGTAAACATCCTTTACCTAGGCATTGAAATTGTAAGAGCATAGCAAATTTTGCAAGAATCATGGGTGTAAAAAGTGAACAAAAAAATTAAAAGATAAAACAAGAACAAATGGGATACCCACTCATTCTCACACCATATGTATACTTGTGTGTTATGTGTGTGTGTGATGTGCTGTGCAAATTTTATCTATAGGAAGCAATCAAACAGTATATGAAAAATGTCTTAGACTACCATAACATAGTAATTTAAAAAAAAAAATACAATCTATTGGCATCAACGCTTACCATTTCGAGCGATGAGAGCTCCAAGTCCAGTTGGATAGCCAAATAGCTTTAAAAAATCAATATAGAGATAAAAGATCAATATCTGAATGTAGTAGTTTCTTATAGCTGATTTTCATATATCTACTCACACACCTTATAGAAGGAGATGACAACGAAATCCACTGGATGCTTTGATAAATCAAGTGTTTGTGTTGCACAACCCTTTGCAGCATCAATTAATACCATCCAGCGTCCGCTGTTTTGAAATAAGAAGATAAATTTTGGATTCATCAAATGATACAAATCACTGAAATCAATTTCAGGAAACAGAATACTAGCAAAGAGCCATCCTTTTGGATGCACCAACAACAACAATAAAGTATGCAAAGGATCAAAGTTCAGACCAAGCTTATGCACTTATTGGCATGCACAACATGATCAAAGATTCTGCAAAAGGGGATACGAACACTTGTGGCTAAAGGCTGCCTGAAGATGATGCATATTCTCAGCAAGTCAAGTAATCTCATTTTCTTAAATCTAGCACTCAATTTCATCTCACTCTCACCCCTTCACATCTCTTTATAATCAAAAAGAAAAAGTCAAGAACCAGTTCTGTCACCCCTTTTGCAGTATATCAACATTTTCACTTGGCACTCAAATTTGAAACATAGGTTTCATTGTATGCCCTCTATAAGATCAGTAATGATACAATCATGGAATGCACAAACGCTACACAATCTTTTTGAAAAAGAATAGGGTCCACTACTGAAAAATTAATTTTTTTTTCATATGAGTTCCATATTTACTCACTTTTTTCAAAAGGTTTGCGCAGCGCTTACTCTACAATTGCAAATATTATTTCTCTTCCAAAAATGGCCAATTTTGAAGAGGCTTTATAAACATTTACCAGCGGTTGTGATAGCACAAATCAAATTGATTGGAATATTCAAAGAGAACTACTACATATACAAAGAGATTGTATAAAAGTAAACCTACAAATTAATATGGTTTTATGTGGTTTATTGGAATCCATTAGATCTACTTATACAATAAAAGTAACTTTACAATTTGACTTACCACATCAAACGACATCAATTTGTGGGTTTATTTTTATATAATCCCTTTGTATCTAAAGAATTTCCCATATTCAAAATACATAGAAATAATGTGAATTGCTCTAAATTCCTTGCTGCAAATTTCGATAAGATTTATGTGCTTGCTTAGTTCTAGACATACACTTGTAAGAAAGAAGCTCATAGCAAGGCAAATAAGGATCAATCAAACTAACAACATAAGAAACACCTATGTCCAAAATCCGCATACTCAGCAAGCATACGGATTCACCGACTCACCCCCGCTACAACACATGCAACACCAATCTGCTATGATAATCATCATTTTCCTCAAGTTTTCCATTGTGAGAAGTGAGAACCTTGCCTAAGGGCAACTGTCTATACAGAAAAAGCCGCTTTCAGGGGTGCCTGATGGGGCCAAAGTTTCCTCTAAGGAAACTAGGTTTTAGGTACTTGTGTAAGAACCTTATAGAAGGATCGGACGGTGAATATCTCTCTCCCCGCAGGTGTCCACCACAGGCCATCTGCAGTTTGGAAGTTTGGTCTTTGAGCATAAATGAGGCTGTAGAAATCCACAAAACTATTCAACTCCCAATCCTACGCCGCTCTGATGAAATTAATGTTCTAATGAATTCGCCCCCCTTTTAACCCCACAACCTCCACCACAGTGGAATCCTTGTCGCTCGCAATATGATAGAGGAAGGAGAATAAATCACTAAGTGCCCTGTCTCCATACCAAACATCCTTCCAAAATCTAATTGTACCAGCGCCTAATTGAAGCATAATGTGCTGCTGAAATAACCCCACCCACTTCTTATGTTTTTTCACACCCCCACCCCACATGCCCCCCTAACTTCATTAGTGCCCACCCCCCCCCCCCAAAAAAAAAACTCGATATTTGTGTTCAATCATCACTTTGTTAAGGCCTCTGATTCCTGGTAATATCTCCACAACCACTTGGCAAGTAACGCATGGTTGAACATCTTCAAATTCCAAATATCCAACCCGCCAATGGAGATAGGACGGCAAACCGTCTCCCACTTGACTAGATGGTACTTGAATTCCTCTCCCAAGCCACCCCACAAGAAGTCTTGTTGCAGCTTCTCTAACCAATCTGCCACACTTGCTGGTATAAGAAAAAGAGATAAGAAGTATGTTGAAAAATTAGAAAGGGTGTTCTTAATCAAAGTGACACGGCCCCATTTGAACAACTACATCATCTTCCACCCTGCTAGTTTCCTCTCCACTTCTTCAATTACAGTGTCCCAAATCACAACTACCCTTGATGCTGATCTCATAGGAAGCCCCAAATATGTCATAAGAAGTGAAGTAATCTTGCATCCGAGAGTTCTAGTCCATTCTCACATATTACAAACATCTCCACTCGGCACCATTTCAGATTTTTCATAGTTCACTTTCAAGCCCGACACTGCTTCGAAACAAAGAAATAAGGCTTTAAGAGCTCACACCTGGTCTCGATCAGCTTCACATAGGACAAGCGTGTCGTCTGCAAACAACAAAGAAATAACGGATCGCCTTGTCTCAAACCACGAGAGCTCGAAAAGATCCTTTAGGACTACCATTGATCAGCATCGAGAATCTAGCAGTAGTTATACACCACCTAATCCAAGACCTCCACCATTCCCCAAAACCACACGTGTCGAGTAGATACAGAAGAAAATTCCAATTAACGTGGTCGTATGCTTTTTCCATATCGAGTTTGCACAAAATTCCTACACTTTCTGCTGTCATTTTGCTATCAATACATTCATCGACTATAAGAACCACATCAAAGATTTGTCTGCCTTTTACAAAGGCATTCTGCTCCTTACTGATAATCTTCTCAATAACCTCACTTAGGCGATTAGCAAGCACTCTCGAAATAATCTTATAAATCCCGCTCACTAGGCTAATAGCCCGAAAGTCTTTAATTTCCATAGCCCCCACCTTTTTAGGAATTAGAGCAAGAAATGTGGTATTGAGACTTTTTCAAATTTTTCGACCATGAACAATTCCTGAAACACCCTCATAAGATCTTCTTTAATCATCTCTCAACATTCTTGAAAGAAACTCATAGAGAAACCATCTAGCCCAGGCACTTTATCTTTAACCATTTTCCGTATTTCATTGGCCACCTTTTCTTCCTTGAGTGCCCGCTCCAACCGAGCAACATCATTTGGTTCTATGGTGTCAAAGGTTAGACCATCAAGGTTAGGTCTCCAATCCTCCTGCTCCGTGAGTAGGTTTTCATAGAAGTCGACAATATGATTTTGAATAACCTCATCTTTTGTGCATTCAATTCCATCAATCCTTAACACCTCAATATTATTATTCCTTCAATGAGAGTTTGCAACTCTATGAAAAAATTTCGTGCTATGTTCTCCTTCCCTTAACCCTAATGCTCTTGATTTTTGTCGCCATAATACTTCTTCCTCTAAAATCACCCGCTCAAGATCTGATACCAGCGAAGTCTTCTGCACTAGTTCTTCTTGAATGAGTGGCCTTCCCTCTTGCACCCTTCTAAACACCTGAGTATCCCTTAATATGACATTCTTATTCTCCCCTAAGTTGCCGAAAGACTGAGTGTTCCATAATTTCAGCTCCCTCTTTAAAGCTTTCAACTTGCTTGCAAAGATGAAACTAGGGGAACCATGGAACTGGTAAGAAGTCCACCACTATTTAACCCTATCCTCAAAACCTTCCAACTTCAACCACATATTCTCGAATTTAAAATAGCAACGCCCACTCCAAAGTCCTCCACAATCAAGCAACATAGGCCAATGATCCAAAGAAATTCGTTCCAAATGCTTTTGCCACACATCTGGAAAATGGTTTTCCAGCTCGGGAGAAATAAGGAAACTATCCAACCTGGACCAACTCTAAATATTTGACCATGTAGCTAGACCCTTGGCAAGCGGTAAATCCACCGAATTCAGGTCATAAATACACTCTAAGAAATCCAGACTAGCATGCCTCACTTCTTTCAAAATTTTTACTTGAAAATCTAACAATGTTGAAGTCACCACCAATACACCACAAAATCTCCCACCAACTGTGTAGCCCTGCTAGTTCTTCCATAAAAGTCGTCTGTCAGCATCAAATTTGGACCACACATGACAACCTTTGTCTCGGTCTCTTTACAAGTACCTTACCCTTTTCTTCCTCTACGAAGCTATTCTCAGCTAGACTACCCACTAGCGACCTCAACATTGAAGTGTGTGGAGCACCTTTGATCGAGGAAGGCCTTCCACTCTCTTGCCAACAACAACTCCCTTTTGTTTGCATGTTTCAAAATAGCAGCTTCGGACCCAATAATGCTTCGAACGGACAGCTGAAAACCTTTCCATCCAACTCCATTTGCGCATTCCGGAATCACCAACAAACCTTTCCTCCTTCCATTCCGGAATTCTAAGTGTTGCAGAAAGCTACCCCTTGCATTAATATGATGTTGAATAATGAGAACTCCAATACCCATCCTTACCTCCCTAAAGAGTTCTTCATGACAGTTTAGCTTTAAACGATTTTCTATCCCTCTAGCAACCCACAAAGCTGCCATCCCACCTAGACACATGAATTTAGCCATCATTTTACTACGTTCAGATATGCGAAAACTATTTCCTCCCTCTTTCGTGTAAATGAAAGTTTCGATTCCAACTTCAACCACCTCTCACCTTCCATCTGAGATGAATCCACCTCGTGTATCATCATCTTCTGATCCCAAGTCACAAGATCATCTCAAGGAAAAATCGAGATAAAAATAAACAGCAGCTCATCTCAACAAAAGCAAATAATCTCAACCCAGGAACAATCCCGATCATCTCAATGAAAATAACAAGCAGATCATAAAAGGAATACCAGATCTGCATCGAAAAAGATTAAGTATTGGTCAAAAGCCCAATCCCGAGCGGCGAAGGGCCCTTAATGGAGTTGATAGAGCCTGTCAGTCTTGTTTGTGGTGGGGACAGAATCATAGGTTTGACGATCGAATCTTGCGAAAATTCGAGAAAGACATTGACTCTTGAAAAAAATCCAGGTCGCCAAAGGGAGGACCCATGCCGGATGGCCCTCCACGAAGTTGACGAGGCTTGTTGGCCTTGTCTGTGTCAGTGTTGAGGTGTCACTCGTCAGTCTAGGGTTGGTGGAGGGTTGCGGCGAGTTTGGATCTTTAGGGTTTTCTCTCTACTCCTCTCCTACTTGACAATAAAAGCCTTTTGTTTCAAACAATTAACATGTTTACTCGCTCACTGAACTAGAAAATTATTTTAGAGAAGCTTGAAAATCATATTCTTTCCATTATTCTATCATAAATTCTTAAATTTTCTCACTTTCACAAAAATACATTATTATAGTGTTCAAGGATTGTTTTTTGGGCAGACTTATCATAGAATTGAAATTTTTTGAGTTTTGCGCTAAGGAGGGGTGTTGGGTTTTGAAAATCAAAAAACTCTATTCAAGCATCCGTCACTAGTATAAGGCCATAGCAAAGTATGGTGGGTTCGCGTGGGTGTTATTTGTAATGGCCTCTAGCTCCTACAGTTTTATTTCAGTGAGGGTTATAAAAAAGTCCAGCCGAGCATAATAGAACCTAAAGGAAATATATTAAGAACCAGCCCAGTTTACAGTGAAAAGTAAGATGTGGGCAGGGCTATAAAGACCTTTGCGCCTAGGCCAAGACCGTATTTTAGATCAAGGACCTTCTAATGTTCAATCTGACTAACAAAGTAGCAGGTTTGGGTAGGGTGCATCAGTCGTACTACTTTCAAAAGGAACCATGACGGCACAATGCAGTTTATCAGTAATGCTTATCGACAAAACCTAGGCCAATAGTCACCAGGAAAATCTTGCCATAGACTCTAGTTGTTTTGTGGATGCTACCAAAGGCTTAGAAGTCAACAACAATGACTCTGAAGTTGACTCTCCTATGTTTAGATCACAGACAGCCAATAAGGTGATGAATATGAGGAATACTTCCAGAACTAGGGATGTAAACGAGCAGCCAGAGAGGGACTTAAAGCAAATCCGAACAAGGTCTTAATGCCACTTTAATAGCACTTATTCCTAAAAGAAGAGGTTGTGGAGATAAGGCAATTTCAACCTATCAACCTTCTGAGAATAATTTTGAAGTCGTGGCTAACAGGATGAAAACCGCATTGTAAAAGATGATATTGTCAGCCCCGAATGTATTCAACAGAGGGAGACCGATTTTAGACACAGTCATAATTGCCGATGAATGTCTAGACAACAGAATTCATTTAAATCTCGAGTGTTATGCAAAATAGATTTTGCAGAAAAATTATGGCCACATCAATTGGGATTTTTATTTTAGTTGTTAAGATGTGGTTTTCAAAGTGGTGTGAGTGGACAGTACAGTGTTTCCATTGTACAATTATCTCTTTTGATCAGCACACCCTGTGTGTTTAATGAAAGTCTGTACCTGCATTGATGTGATCTTCCCCTCTTTTGAGTGACATGCAAGCTCCAAGTAAAAGGTTGTGTGCAATTGGGAATGGGACGCTTATCGAATTTCTCAATGGGAAAAGAAACATAGACAATCTACTTATATCTTACATTCTTTTCGCAGATGACACTAATTTTTGTTGAGCACTTACGCCATTTGTGAAGCTTGATTCTATGTTTTGAATCCATGTCAAGGTTGAAAATCAATTTGACAAAGTCAGAATTAGTTCCAGTTGATTATGTTTGTTAAGGATATAAATAATTAAATCTACATCTTCTCATTAGCTTAAACTTTTAAAACAAGTGGTGATTTCACAAAATATCAAAACAGAGATTCAAAATTCGAACCTTGACTCTCTACACTTCACCCCAATAATAAAATATTTTACGTGTTGGGCCCACTTGCTATGGGGGAGTCTGGCCCCACCACTCTAACATGTCATTGAAGAAAGTGGACAATAAAGTAGCAAAAAGAATGCATAACGTGGTACAAGTTACATACTTGCAAAAAGGAGAGCCTTCCAAAATTCTTTTTGAATCTTCCTTAATAATCTTCGCTAAGTCAAGGCTGAATCTCAATCCTGAGAAATTACACTCTGAGGGAAAGGCAAATAGGTTATATGCACCTCCTGCAATAAGTAAAGAACATAGTGAGATGTGTCAAAGACTCCAAACAAAACTAAAACAATAATAGAATACACTCTTAGCTTAGATTTTCAAAGTGCAAAATGCTAACTGTGGTTGCAAATTACTTAATTTTATCAGAAAAGGTAGAAGACTTTGGAAATCTGAGAGAAGAAGCTAAGGCTGAAGAGAATCCTGACTTGTTAGAAACAGTTACACATGGGTTTGCTGCAGATGGTAAATGAAGTGGCAAATAGCACTGTTTATTTCATAAAGGGTAGATATTAAGGAAAGAAGAGAAATTAGATAAACAAGAAAGAAATTAGATGAACAAGAAAGTCTTTGAAACTTAACATCAGATGGAAAGATAACAAAACCATCTAAAGCACATAGGAGGAAATTATGAGAGAGAGAGAGACAGAGATGAAACTATTACCAAAATGATCAGTGAAATAAAAGATGCAAGAATTTAGTGAGGCCCAAGCTAAAATCATTGAAAGCTAATGCGTAGCCAGTTTTATGCAAGTTATCAAAGTTCCAAGCTCGTGCAACAAGAGCACATTATGATTTCGATATCTAGAACTGCCTTAACAAGCAAATATTCAGCACTACATCAATAATTCAAAATCCATTTAAGACCATTAAAATCATGATCACCATGTAATAATCTATGCCCATGGCTTATATAAAATTGAGATGGAACAATACTAGATGTGTCCGTTATTAACCTTGAGTTACCTGTTGGCTCTTTTTCAAAGAATCTTGCTTCATTTCTTCTTTGTATTTGGTACTGGGATACCTTGACAGACATTAGATTGCCCCTAGATACTTCATGATCCATAGAATCTTCAATATCTATTGCAAAGGCTACGCTACCTTGACTGAGAGCATATCTAAAATTTTGATAAGGATTATACAGCCATGGAATATAATAGAAAAAATAGTATGAGATCATTCAGAAACTATGGCATGTCTATTAAAACTTCATCTACAAAATCGAGGTTTTATGCAATAGCAAAGGCATTACAAAAAGATAAACATGAGGGCAATCATCAGAGTAGCACTATATCATGTATGTCAATTTGGTACCTTCGAAATAAATTCCTCCTTCACATGAATGAATCAAGGACCACTTCAAAAATAAACAAAATATATGAGCTCTTACTGAGCCAAGATTCTACATGCTCATACATGGCTCGGCTCAAGGAAACAGTAAATAAGTCAACAAATTTACTTTAGAAGGAGAAACTCATGCCTCAGCTTTTCCAATTAGATTCACCCACACAAAGCAACTAAAACTTGGGTTCCTGCTATCAATGTCTGTAAGGCCCCGTTTGGTTGTCAAAGTGTACTTAGTACACTCTACTTGAAACTCATTTGATCATCCAAATACATAAATTTAACTCGCTTAAAAAAGAATTCAGTGTACTGTAGTTACTGTAGCGGGTCCCACAAACAAAGCAGCTTTTTGTTAAAGCATTCCTGGCAGCCTTTTTTATTTATTTAACTCTCTCTCTCTCTCTCTCAGTCGAAGCTATCAGGAGCCATTTAATGCTTTTTATTTGGATTTTGCATGTGACGCGCACGTAGGGGACAATTTTTTGTCATGGATCCCACAAATATCACAATATCTCATAAATATATCTAAATTCATCTAATCATCCAAACACATTTCTAACTCGTCTAAGTGGATCTCACAAATTCAACCATCTCAACTCACTACTATTCATAAAAAACTCAGATCATCTCAATATCAAACGCAACCTAAAACTTGAGAACTGGAGGTTTTGTAACTGCCTTCACATCTTTGTTCCTACAAGAAGCCAATAGAGTGCTACTGCATTAAGCAAAATGTAAAGCATAACTATACATAAAATACTCAAAATGATCAAAAAGAGTGCTTAGCCCCATCCAATAATAGGATGATCGGGAAGGCTTAAATAGTAGGATACTCTCTAATCCCAAGTACACTATTGTGATTTTCCATCGTGTACATAAAACAGCTCTGGTGGCTCCATGGAAATGCCTCCCCAACTAGCTTTAATGCTGCAGTTGCCCCCGAAGTGAATATGCATTTGTAGTCTTTTGGGGATGCATTGAAATAATCAAGGACCTGTTGGGCACTCATACATGACCGTCAATAACTCGGGGAAAATCTAAAACTTGGAACAAAGTATTAGTTGCATAAAAGTGAAACGTTAAAACATAATATCAGTCGCCACCAATAATTAAGAATCGTAAGTAACATCTGCAGATAACTTCGAAAATGAACTTTTGAGAAAAATGATCCTTTAAAATAAAGCAGAGGTAAAGGTGGAACCTGATATTCCCAAAACCTTACATACACGCATCACAAGCTCCTAAAGATAACATATGGTACCTGCTGTCGGGCTTCCTTCACAATGTCACAAGTAGCATAGCTGGAGTCACTTTGGCTATCTAGGGTTAGATTAAGGTATCTCACTTGATGTAATGCAATCATAAAGATTCAAATATAAAAATATGACTTCCCTCTAAAAATGGATAATTCATAACATAGAAAAGTAATGAAGAAGTGGAAAAGTGTAACATCCAGACCCAAATTTTTTGGCTTTATAAGTTTGGAGCATGGGCCCAATCTTTTTAGGCTTTATTATTTGAGGATCTTTTTTTTTTTTATAAGTCTTTATTATTTGAGGATCTAGTATTGAGGAGATAGGATTGAATGTCAAACTACAGATATAGATTCAAAATGGAGTAGGTTCAGCCCATTAGGCCCATATATGGATGGATGAGCCCAATTATTTTCTAGCCAAAGCCCATCTGATTTTTGGTTGTTAAATTCATGATAAGTGGAAACCAGCCCCATTTATGACTCCTAAATGGATCCTAAGAATAGAACTCCAAGCCATTAGGATTATTAGAACCCCTTTTCAAAACAAACTGAGTTAAATTCGTACATTTCTATTATTAGGCTTTTCAGGTCTCTTTAAAAGAACTGTACGGCATGAAAACTAGAAGAAAACAAAGGCTGCTGTGAGTCTGGAAAGTTTTTATAGCAATCCCATGTGATGTTCTTCAGGAAGGCCAATCCCTAACACCAGATAACTGCTGCAATTTCAGGAGATTGAAAAAAGAACCAGCCTCACCCTATCAAGTCCAACCCTTTTCCAGCAACTTCAAGTAGGTGATTATTGATGCATTTGTTATCAATAGAATCAGATAGATAAAATTTATCTCTTACAGATAAAAAAATAGAACCAAAGAGATAAGTAGCACAATGATACCCTTACATGTATGGCAAATAATATTTTTTAAAGTATTATGTATGCATGGCCCTTTATTGAAAGCTCCTTTTGACGTACCCAGTTATGATATGATAGAAGTGAGTTCAATGTCATGTTATTATATGTTTTGCATGCATCCTGGTATGTTTCTCTTAGGATTACGATAAGTTATGTCTACATGCATCATGGTAAGAAAGATCTTGAATCAAACCATTTCACAACTATTCACAAATCATTTTATTTCACCTCACTATCCAAACTAAGTCAATTTTATAACCAAGTACACGAGACAAAGCAACACTAGGAAAGAAGTGGGAAAACAAAATGGGGAGACTTCAAGCTGCTTCTCAGAGCAAGAACCGCATCCGACTTTCAGACGCCATGAATCAATTTCAAAACAAAAGCAAGCACTACCAAAGGCTCAAACAGGATACGAGGATTTCCATAAACATTAGTGGCGAGATCTTTAAAGATTGCCTCCATCTGTAACTCAGAGTACAGAGTAGCCCCAGCATGATCCAAGTATACAAGACCTACCATTCCAAAAATTCAAACCAAAACAATCGAAATAAACAAACAAGATACTCAACCACTTCTAATCGAGCTAATTTTATAGTTTCTTGAGAGAAAGACTAACCAAAACAAAAAACAAATGGAGAAACTTTGAAAAGTATCGAGTTCCTTGTAATCGAGAAAAAGAAAATCTGACCATTTAATCTTTTGAACTCAGTAGCACGGATTTCGTCGATAGTCTTGGGGCCGTTTGGGTATCCGTAATCCGCACCGAATTCTTTGAGAAACTCTTCCTTGTCTGGATCCATGTGCTTCAGATTTTCTGCGCGGGAGAGACAGACAGCAAGAGTGCCAGGAAGTAAAGTTCGAAGAAAATTATATTCAGCCTCAATTTTAGAAAATTCTACCGCCATTAGATGGTTGGCACACTTTGACTTATGCCTAATTTGTTTACAAAACACATCTATTTTTATTTTATTTTATTTTATTTTATTAGTATATTTTTTTAATTTTAATATAAAATAATTTAAATAATTTAACTTTTTTAAATCTCAATACAAAAATTATATTAAAAAAATATACTATAATAATATTTTATTTAACTTTTTATTTTAATCTTATATTATTTTAATTTCATCTCTAAAAATAAAACTGACCTTAATTTTTACGTGAATTATCTTTTTTAACTAAAATTGATATTGTTTTAATTAAAAATAAATTCTACTAAAATAAAATTATAAATAAATAAATAAATAATCTACTCATCACTCTCATCCCATACATAATTTTTTTATTTTTTATGTTTGTCTCTAATCAAATGTATAGTACATAAATAATTACTAGAAGAACTCAATTAGTTCAAAAGAATAAATTAAATTAAATTTTAAATAAAAAAATTAAAATAAGTATGATTTGTGAAAATGATGAATAGAATAACTCATATAAAAATAAAAAATCGCATGTTAATTAGGTACTTATGCATATTGTATTTGTAACATTTCACTCGAGCCTAGTTTAGATAACAAAATCCTATTAAGTTATTTCATCTAATCTCATCTCCCTTAACATATATATATGAATATTTGTGCAAAATCTCAATTATATATATCATTGTATAATTTATTGATGATAATTTCTTTATTTTTCTTTAGTTGAAAATTACAAGTATGATACATTTGGTAAGGCCATAGAGCTATCCTACCGTGCTTACATGATTAGAGTTGATCGAAAATACTTACAATCATTATTGATAATACAAGTTCTAATAATGGAGCAATATCTTATTTGAAAAAGAAAACCAAGTATAGGCTGAACATTGTATTAAGATATCAATTTTTGCATGTTCGATATTGTACTCATATATTGATTTTAATTATTTGTGAGGGGTTAAAAAAGTATGATGACTCTATTGTAATGTGAGAGCGTTGTGAAATACTTCAAATCCTCTACTCAAAAGTGAAGTATATTTAAATTGTGTATATATGATGACATTACATGCAAAGGTCGTGTTTGCATAGATGTGCAAATTAGATGGAACTTTACCTATCTTATGTTGGAGGAAGTAAAAAATTTAGAAAACTTTCAAACAGTTTGAGGAAGAAGATTCAAACTTCGTTGCTAGTATTGAAGATGATGATGAAAACAATGATGACGATGATGATTCCTGAATAAGGAGGAAGTCAAGGAAGTTAGGGTGCTCCAAGAATGATGACTGGGAGAAGGTAATTTGTTTGTGCGGTTTCTTAAAGTTTTTCATGATGAAACTTTATGTATTCGGAAAGTGAATATGTAACTTACAACTCTTTTTTACGAAAATAGTTACAATTTAAGATGTTATTGACATGGAGTGGGAATAAGGAAGCCCCGTTGTAAAATTAATGGTGGTGAATATGAGGAGAAATTTGATAAATATTGGGGTCATATTGAAAACATGATTTTGTTATTGTATGTTGGGCTTGTTCTTAATTAATCTCGGTACAAGATGAGATATTTTAAATCTTCATTAGAATCAATGTATATCCATAATCAAACAAAAGTGGTTGATTTGAGTTGGAAGGTGAGAGATGCTTTAATCTACATGTATGATGCATATATTGAAAATGAAGAAGGAAATAGTTTTGGTCAACAACAGTAGCACACAAGTCCCCCACGTGAAAATGTAAATGTTACAGTCGGTAGATTTAAGGATAGAAAGGCACAAAGATTGACCTTATTTTAGCAACGATTACAATAATAATAATAAAAAACTCTTTGAAAAGCAAGTCACAAATTGATAGATACTTAATTGAAAGTTGTGTGGAACAAGATGCAAGTTTTAATATTCTAAATTTGTGGAAGGTTGATTAAGTTAGATATTGAGTATTTTCAAAAGTTGAATACGGTGTACTTGCAATACCGCTATCTACAGTGACCTCTAAATCTGTATTTAGCATGACGAATACTTAATCATTTTCGAAATAGTTTATCTCTAATGGTGGTTGAGGGTCTCATTTGTGTACAAATTTAATCTCATTCTTTTTCTAATACATACTAGTTTGTAATTCAAAGTCATGACCCCTTGCAAGTTTTGAAGTTCCACTTCACCCTCCTCTACTTATTTCAGTTGTCAAGTTATCTTTTTTTCAAAAAAAAAAAAAGAATCATCAGTTTTTTTATAATTATCCTCATAACATTTTTTTAATGTAGTATTAAATAATAAACTCACAAGTGAAATATAATAAATAATTTATAATTATTTAATACCACATCATAAAATGATGAAAAAATAATTAAGTATGTAAGGATTTCGGTTCAGACTAAAAAAACCTAACTGGATCAAATGGTTCCGGTCGGTCTGGACTAGATTAATGGGAAGACAGTTGGTTTCAATTTTCCTTGTACAAAGTTTTTGATTCTTGATCTGGTCTCGGGGTGGGGTTTTTTCATCTTAGAATGAATCGAATTGACCGAATATAATTTTCATTTAACCTATCACTGTGGACAATATAAAATGTAAAAGATGAAATTACTAGTATGCTATGAATTAACTAATGTATTATATCAGCTAACCTATTTCCATTGGTTTTTAAACTTTTTTTTTTCTTTTATTTTGAGTTTGGATGATTAGGAATTTTTTAAATTTCTTTTTGTCTATTTTTTGTTTTTAATTTTATTAGTATGATCGATAACCTTTTAGGATGGATATAGATTATTTTTTATTTTTATTTTTCCATTTTTCTATATTTTATTTTAATTATAGAGTTTAGATGTTATTGGCATATTGGATTTTTTCAAGTATATTTTTTTTTCTATTTTTTGTATGTTAATAATAATTTAGACTTTAAGTGGGATAAAAGTCAGGACTTGGGCCCAAATTTTGACTATGTCAATTAGGCCGATGTCAAAACAGTGGTCCATTTGATATTGGAACGAATCAGTTAGATCAAATGGTTTCATTCTGGTCCGGTCCATATGGGAGTTTGGTCCTATCTAAGGTAAGAAAATCCTACACCGAATGGGTTTGGTTCAACCCTAAAAATCTTCTATGAATTGATCGGACAAATTCACCCCTAAAAATGATAATAAAATTATAAAGAGATAGGGAGATTACTCTTTTATGTAATATTATTGTATAAATAGATATCAATTATGCCGAATGTTCCATCCAAACTACAAAGCCCATTAGCTTAAAAAAACTACAAAGCCCATTAAGCTACTTTGTCCAAGAACTCCATCAAACTCGTTTCACCTAAAGCCCATTAAGTCCACTTAAGCCTATTTCATCCATACGAACCGACCTGCAAACTAATTACAAGTCCAAATAAACCTTATATTTGTATATTTCAATACTTCTTAGAACCAATAGACATAAGTCAAGTTCAAGGCTTCTTGACGCAACCCCACCAAGACTCTAAGCAATCAAGACATCTCTTAAGAAAGGCTTTAAATTTTTACCCATATAGATAATGAGATGAAATAATTTTAGATAAAAATAAAAAATTATTAAAAAATTATTATTATTTTAAAATTTGAAAAAATTAATTTTTAATTATATTTTATATGAAATTTTGAAAAAATTATGATGATAAAATATAATAAGATGAGATGAAATTATTTTTATATTTAAACGAGGCCATAATCTTTCACTCGTGTAGGTTTCTTTAATCAATTCATATACATATACATATACATATAAATTAAAATTTCTATTTATTATCTTTTTATCATCTCTTAATGTGATATCAATGGAGAGGTCATGTTTTCCTGTAGTGCTATCAGAAAGTTTATGGGGATGTAGCAGTCGTTGAAATACTGGTTTTTTGGAAAGTCATGAAGATAGCTGCGGAATTACAAGTGCGAGGTGCTATATATCTTTGATGGCGATTCACTGACCGTGGTAAAAGCAATTAATAGTACTGAGGTATTCCTTGGATGGATAGATCAAAGAGCATGGAACATGAAAGAAGTTCTTGCACAACGACCCAGTTGGTCAGTACAAGTAATCTAGAGAGAAGCAAATAGTGTAGCACATGATTTAGCTAAGAAAGCAAGGTTGTTGAGTGTGGATGTATATTGGATGAAAGAAATTTCTGAAGAACTTGTTAATGTAGTTGAGCGAGAAAAACCTTGCCATGAGCAAGGAAATGTAACTGTTTGATGCAATGAAATCATAATTTTTCTCAAAAAAAAAAAAATTAAAAAAATAAAAGATAATAAATAATTATTTAATTCTTTAATGTCATGTGGAGGAACAATTTAATAAGGATAATAAGAAAAATAATAAATAACAACTTTATTATTGAGCATGGGTTTACAAGTCCAAAGTACAAGACAAACATGATCTAATAATCGTTAAGACCTTTGTTGTAGGAAGAGTGCTGTTTTTCACTTAGGCTCGGTTTGGATTCAAGGATGAATTCAACTCATTTTTATCACATCATTATATTTTTTTAATTTCTCATACAAAATATAAATTCTCAATACAATTTTTTCAAATTATAATATACATTTTTCAAATCTTAATTCAACCTTTTCAAATTTTAAAATAATAATAATATTAAAAAATAAGCCAAATTCATTTCAACTCATTTCATCTTCAAATTTAAATGAATACATTAATAATTAGGTCAATTTTCTTTAAATTTACCAAAGTCAAAAGGAAACGATTAGGATGGGAATTTGTTCAATACGTCTCTCAATTTTCCAACTTTTTGCTTCATCCTTCCTTTATCAAATGAAGACTAAAGAACAACAGCGAGGAGGCCTTTGGCCCGACAGGTAGAGTTTGCAGTGCAACACTTGCCACGGAAATAGTTATCAAATCGACAAATTTTCAATATTCCAATTTTCTTTTCACATACTAAATAATTAGCCAAACATCAAGCACTCACTCATGCACTCTTTAAGATGGTTACCCGTCGCTGGTTGTGATTAAAAATTTCTGACAACCAACTTCGGATTTTGGATTTGGAGTTTGTGTCAAATTGTGTTCGATCGAACGTATATATGTCTCTAATCTGATTCCATCTATTAATGAGTTAAATGAGATAAACATCTAAATCATACCTCCCTAATTTTGTGTTAATTGATATGCGAACTCGTGTTTTGTCGGCTTAGCCTTTTTGGTCACATGATTACAAATTGTCAACCACAGGCACCCTCCATTAAGGCCCATAATTGTACTAATTGGCAGAGTTTCTTAATTTATATTAGATTGGATAATTTGGATGTAAATAAAAAAGAGAACTATTAATTAAGTTCATAAAAAAATCTCATAGAAAAATTCTTATAGACTATTGTGGTTTGATGTGGTCTGTCTGGTAAATTGTAAAACTTCTTTTTATCGCGGTAAAGATGATCTAAAGTATTAAAAACATTATGAGATTTTTTGTACATGAACCAAATATTCTTCTATAAAAAATATAATTTACAATTTCTACTCTCTTGTTCTCTCTTTTTAACCTACAACCATCACGTTATGAATCTTTAAAGTAAAATTTATCGCCAAAAAACTTCTGATCCTATTTTTAAATTCTAGACCAAATTCTAAGATTGCAACAGTTGTTCCTGACATTTAGGGAGCAATTGTAAAGCAACCGGGATTTTTATATGATTTTTCTTTTTCATTCAACTCCGCACGCAATGAATATTTTCAATTTTTCAAAAAATGACATGTTCTTGCATTGTTTCATGTGTTTATGAAAAGTGCAGTTAAAACTAAAAATTATTACAAGAAAATTATTTATTTATGACCAGCTATTTTCTGCTAGAATGACTATTTTCTATCAAAATGAGCCTGTTTTGATCACAAAAAGTTATGTTAGCCAGAAATAATCCGTTACAATTACTCATTTTTCTTATAGTGAATAGAGAAAAAGAGTTCTTGCATTCTGAGCTAAAATTTGACAAAATTTTAAAACAAATGTTAATTATATATAGGAAAAAATATTTCAAAAGATTTACTTCCCCATGTATCAGCTAATATATTAAAAATTATAAAATTACAAATTTGAATTTTAAAAGAAACTGATAAAAATGAGTTTTGTAAATAAAATTATATATATGCAATACTACTCAAATTTTAAACCAAACGACCAAAATGTTGATGCTTATACCAGCCTTAAATTACATTAATGGATGAAAACAATCAAAATTCCAACAAAATTGTTATAATTACTATAAGAAAATTATTTATTAATAGTCAATTAATTTCAACAAAATAATTATTTGTAGTAAAAATAAGTCGTAAATAATTTTTTCATCACAAATAATTTACTACAAAAATTTATTTTTCTTGTAATTTCTAAAAACTTAAACTTAGAAAACTCTATTTTCCAAGAAAGATATATAAAGACATTGAAATCATAATATCTGTAACTTTTAGTTTTGTTCTCCAAACTATTTTTCAAAAAACAAGAAAGTTAAAAAAAAAGAAGTTACACAAATATTAATTATGTTCTACTTCCCGATTAATTCTCACTGTTACGGCCAATATAATTGACCTATTTGCCAGAAAAGAGAATTATGAACAAGATTAAGTCAAGATTGTTGAAAATGCGTTCCATATTCTTTTATCCCCCCCGTCTTTGTCCATGCCGTCTGGTACATCTTTTTAGTGATGATAATCATACATCTGGCCAAGAGTTGTGGGTAAATGCATGCATTTGCTTGTAGTACTGTGCATGGATATATCTAAAGGTACGGTGGATGGAGACGACAGAAATAATAATGCCCATGATTCGACGCAGACAAACCTCACGTCTGCTGCTGCAATTTGATTACCTTCATTTAGACAAATTTCTCTATTCGGCCCACTTCTAGCAAAGCCCCACGAGGCTGCAGGTACGTCTCTTTGCACTTTAACGCCAGAAGCTGACATTGACTTTATGTCTATTTCCAAGCTCAAGCTTGAATTTTAACTATCGTTTAATATTATTGAAATAAAAGTTAAAAATTAAATAAAATATTAATTTATTATTATTATTATTTTAAAATTTAAAAGATTAAATTATTTATTATATTTTATATAAAAATTTTAAAAAATTATAATAATAAGATAAAATAAAACAAATCGAAATACTTTCACATGATCTATATGAATTGTCACCTCCTTCATATCACATTCGTTTCTTTACTCACATGATTTTGATCCAACTTTCTCCACTTGTGGGCCCTTCGTTTTTTGAGGTTTTCACATTACACCGTATCGTGTAGGAATAATGAACCTGATAATTACAACATGATGACTGATCTTCACCAATTAGCATATTGATATTTTAATAGATTTTTGTATCAAATTAAACCAATCATATCTTATGAATCGAAATTCTTTCAATGACATGAAACCAATCATCAAGTTCATCTAGATGGATCCAACACTACTAATCAGAATCTACAAGATCATCAACCTTGATATCAAAATATCTTATGAATTCACCACTTTTTCAAATGCTATGACAGGAGAAAGCCACAACACACAACCTAGAATATTCATTTGAACCGTTAGAAGAGGTTACTTAGTATTAGCTCAAGTGAATCGAAACTCCTACAAGTTAGATCTTTTGTTCATCTTACAACCTATGTCCAATTTGTTAATATTTCACTTTTATATCGCTTGGGAGGCTTAGAGTATTCCAAATTAATTGTACACTTCAAGATTACAAAAATGAGACATTGCTCTAGAAAAATCATAGAGAGAGGAGAGGCTATTTCGTTCTTGCTGAAGTAAGTAGCTCATATCTGATGAGTATACAGTGGCAAGTGGCACTATTTTATATCTGTAGTATGTTTTATTTTAGTTGGTATGGTACAGAGATATATGTCTATATACTTAGGATTAGTATAAATACATATGATGTAACCCTATTTTAGATGATAGTGAAATTACTATCAATCACTCATGTGGATGTAAGCACATTGTCGAACCATATAAATCTCTATGTTATTTTTCTCTTACTTTCTTTTCGATTATTCTGCATATTTATTGTAATTGTCGCATGATCACAACAATTCGTTTTCACACAAATAACAAATAATTACATAAGGCACATTCTTTTTAACTTGTATGAGTTAAATTACTAATAGGGAGTTATTTAACTACGTGGAGTTATAGGGTAATTCATGCACCATTCATCTTCATGCATATCATGAAAACTCCATGGGCCATGGATTTTAACCCAACTACTAATTTCTCCAACTTGTCCATATATATATATATTCATGCATATAGACTATCTCCTATCGAGTAATATATCTAGTCCTAGAGTGTACAAGTCCATACAATTCCAGTGAAAAAAGTAGAGTTTACTATTAAAATTATTATTTTTCCATGCGGGTTCCAAGTTTACTCACTTTTTTCAAATTAGTACATGAGATTTGCACATCCTAAAATTACAAATATTATTTCTCATATATTATTAATCTGTTAGTCAATTATTCTCTCAAATAGAAAATAAAGTGTGGAATCTAATGAGATGGCATATGGTAGGAATACTTAAGTCACCATCCAACTTAAATAGTACATCACTCACGAGACCTTGTCTACGCCACAAACTATTCAATCACACAAGGTCAATTATCTTTAACCCCTCACAAATTTAAAGTTCAAAGCAATATTTTATCTCATATTATATAATATCTCATGATTAGATCAAAACAAAACAACATAATTGTTCAAGTTATAAGTTACGAAACAACATTGAGTATCCAAACAATCTTTTCTAGACACTCATGTCAACTCATTCAAACTTGACCATTTTCTTAGATATGCTAATCTATGAGACTACATTAATCACATCCTTTAGGTAATATGCTAAAGTAACACACTTCTTTTCATGACATAGTTTCAAGTTCAAAGGTATAGGGATAGATCATCCATTGATCCATTGGGACTCACAATAGTGACAAAATAGGAATCCATCTATCACTCCTTTATATGATTGTCTACAGAACATAAAAAATGTGGTTCTCCCAACCCCTCATTTATTTTTTGACAGGGTACCGTGACGTTGAAGATGCATGTTTTATAGGTCACATCTCTCGTCTCTCTTAAAAGAAAATCTCGCATGCTCATTTGTTAAGTACATGTGTGTAAAAGAAACGTAACGACAAAATATCATAGTCATGAAAACTATCAATTTAGAGTATCGAAGATAATATTACAAGCACCGTAAGTCGCCATTCTTTAACTAATTAAAGCAGCTAACTTATTACAACCCACACAAATTTTCATCAAATCATTTTGGATCAAGACAACTAAATCAACTATAGTACAAAGTTTAACAAGTACAAACCTCCCTTCATTCTTATAGCTAACTAGCCCTAAAGATCTTCTGCTCATAACCAGATTTGTTGCCTAGATGTGCATCAAGTCTATAGTTTCAAGGAGTGAAACTGTAATGGGATTGCCACAATGAGATTTTAAGAAATCTCAATGAGTTAAGAGCTATGACAAGGCATACAACATACATGATCACATTAAATAGAAGGAAAAAAAATATTTGGAAACTTGGGCAATGATACCAACTTACCGAGGATAGGAACCTAAAAAGCAATACTCACTTCGGCATATGCAATACCCTAAACAACAAGAACAAATGGTTATGTACAAGATTTTAAATTTGATCTCAAAACATTAAGTATTTGTAATCAGTATGCCAATACCATAAACGCTTTCCTAGTATCCACTAAACTCATGAGCACAATAGCACTAGGTTCTCCATAAACCAAAGTAATTAAGGGTCCTATGCAGTCAAATATTTCAACTTATTTTTCAAAGTATGCATGGACCATAACCTCCCGTACAATGCACGCCAGTGACGCTCCCAAACTCTGCTTTGAATTTAATGAAATTTGAAGCGTCAGGACATACAATAAAATGTCATATACACCCATTCATGACAGTTAAGAATGCAATGTAAAAATCATTTCATAAGCTGAGAAGTAAACATTTATCTATTATTAGGTACCACTGTAGATGAGAATTCCTTTCAATTGGATCTTTCAAACTAAATGTGGATGGAGCTTTTTCTCATGATGGATTAGTTGTGGGAATTGCAATAATGCTGAGAGATTCAACATGAGAAGTCATCATGTCTGTAGCAAAGATAGAGCAAGCTATTATGAATGTGGTTGAGATCGAGGGCCTTGCAATTCTCAGGAGTCTACGGCTATATGTTTTAATTTTGGCATTCACCACCTTGTTATTAAATCAGATTCTCTGTTGGTTGTTAATGAATTCAACAAAAATGGGGCTTCCATGGCAACTATAGGGAATATAATGCAAGACGCAAGGGACTAATGAATTGTTTCCAATCCAGTGTCTTGCAAAATACAAACCAAAGTTGCAATACAGTAGCTCATACTTTTGCTAAGTTTGTCTTAAGCATTTCGAAAATTAGTTTACGGTCATAACTCGAATGTAATTGCTAATTTTCTTTGGATTGATTCTACTTTGTAAGTTTATTTATGAATAAATGAATAATGCTTTCATATATATATATATATATATAAAATGCAATGCACCTAACATACTTATAACAATATGTAGTAAACACAACGTTAATTTTTTTTAGCAATACCCAATTTACCAGAATGTCAATCCTAGAACATAAATACTTTTCCATTAATATTCACATATCAAAATTCATATCATTTGTCCAACAAGTCTATAAACTAAACATATAGTATTAAAGATAGAACTCTATGACTATAGATAAAAATAAATATCTAATTTAAATACCAAGTCGTTCACATAACTCATCTATAAGTTCAAAAGTATTATTCAAGAGTAGGAGGATCGACTCCAAGAGCTCCTCAAGGCTCCTCCCCATCCTATTTAAACTTGTCCAACCAGTCACGCACTGTTCCTTAGCTAAGTGACATTAGGCCTGGGCTCTGACTCCGTCGGAGTCGGAATAGTGCCTTCCAAACTCCGACTCCGACAAGAGGTGGAGCACAAAATACCCTCCGACTGATACATTGATATGTTGAGTTTGATATATCGAAAAGGAGTCAGAGTCAGAGGGTATTTTGTGATAAGAGTCGGAGCACGTTGATCTGTTCGACTCCAATCGGAGGGTGGAATTTCGACCTTCGATCGAAATCCCTTACTCTATCTTTGGCGAAATCCTAAATTCATCTACTAGTAACTCCACTAATTTACTGATCAAAGAAAATGAAAAAAAACCTAAATATTAAAAAAGATATATCGAATCATCAATAAAGATAATGAGCAAGCGGAAACCCTTACTCCATCGCCGATGAAGTCACAAATGACGAAACCCATATTTGTCAGCTTCGACATCATCCAAAGCAAAAGCTTGCTCCGTCTGCAGTAAGGGTCACCGAAGAAATCACGAAACCCATTGACAGTCACGAAACCCATATTGATACGTTGATCTGTTGCATAATTGCAGCCTTGCTGTTTTAAGGTTAGGGTTTTCGATATATGGGCATTCAGTGGAGGTGTGAGGGGGAAGAGTGAAGAGTGAAGAGAGGTAAATTGAAATGTGTAGGATTAGGGTTTCCGTCATTTTGCATATATACCATCTCAAACTGCGTCATTTAATATTTTGTAAAAAAAAATGAAAGATGGAAAGAGAGAAATGGGGGTCATGCCACTACTCGAATCCAGGTTCAAACATCTGGCCAAAACGCGCCTAACCATTAGGCTACTTTGGTGTCTGTTATTTATTTTACAATATATAATATATAATCTTTATATAGTCGGATTTTGGAGTTGGAACTCGGAACCCTCATGGGCTCTGGTTTCGATTCCAAACTCCAACTTTGGAGTTGGAACAATTCTAACTCCGACTCCGACTACCGACTCTGATCAGAATCAGAATCAGAGTGAAAATCGGCCGGAAGTCAAAAATTTTGCATAGCCCTAAGTGATACATCGTCTACCATTCTTCCAAATGAACTTGCATAACAGTAATATAATAGAGGATTTCCACTAGGATAATCTAATATCCTAATATTTGGGTCTGTGATAAAACAAAGCAACTCATGCATGATTTAGAAATATTTGCGTGGCATACTTGTATGTTTATGACATAACATTCATGACATATAACATATTAAAATAACATGACATGACAAATCGTAAACCAATTAACCAAGCATCAATAAAACATGAATATAATTAATGCACCTTATCACCTTACATACATAAAAATACCATGAGTAAGTTAGAAACTAATTTATTAAATTTCATGTGTAAAGTAAAGCAATGAGATACATTCTAGGATTATAATTTACCACTTAATGTTCACAAAAAACATAATTTAAAATTTGGGCTTAATTCGCAAAATTGTCCCTTAACTTTTTGAAAAATTTAAATTAGCCCAAAACTTAAGAAAATTGAAAACGGGCTGGAAAACTAATCAAAGTTTATATACCTTATGTAAATTTCATTCTATGTCCATTTATGAGCTGGAATTTACAAAAACCAAACCTACTACATGCACTCCTCTAGGTTGAACCATACTTAGACTAAAAATGATGTTTTCTTGCTATTTGGCCATCAAAACATCATCATGGTTAACCAAATTTAACAACTCACAAATATGAAATCCCTAGTTATATTAGCATGCCAAGACACTAAAGCAAGCATTTTTACAAAATTAGAAAATCATAATTTCAAAAAATATACAAAAATAACAAGAGTAGGTCAAACCAAACCTAATCTAGGTGTTTTTTTTTTTTTTTGTCTATTACTTGCATTTCAACACAAAGGGCTCCAAAAGTCCATAAATATTATTTCTAGCATGTCCATCATTCAAATCTAATTACTAACATGCTTGACTAACAACAAAAAATCCACTTATACACCGCATAGAAAAATATGGAAGTTGTAACTTAGCATGCATGACCTTGAACATAGAGACTAATTCCTTGATTACATGTAAACGCTTGAAGCAATACATCTATATACCTCAAATTCAAGTTCTAACTTGATCTAAGCATCAAATCCAATATATCATAAAAAATAATCCTATAAAGAAAAATAAAAACCTGAAAGCCTCTAAATCATGCTTAAAAATACACTATTTGTATGTTTATAAAAAATCCATGAATTATCTAAGTCATGAAAACTTAACAAATCCAACTTAATCCATAGTTCATATCTTTGAGAATGAGATTTTAAAAAAAAATAAAAACCAAAGGATCAAGATCCTAAAGCTAAAAAGCAAACTAAACCATCAAAACACATTTTGAAAGATTTGATTATAACACTTCGTGGATCAAGCAAAAATTATTTTATTAAAACCTAATATGCCATAAATCAAACCATTAACTTACACAAAAATCATGTCAACATAATGTGGAATTGAGATGAACAAAGCTTTTCAACAAAACAACAAAGACTTTGAAGCTTAACATCATACTCACAAAGGGCCAAAATTGAACATCATAACACCAAAATACCATCATTGAACCTTCAAAAATCCAATAACATTAATCAACCCTCGTTTCACATTCAAGACTTAAAGCTTAACCAAATATAAGAGTTTTTGAGTTAGGAAAATAAACTTATAAGGGTTAGAACTCTAGAAGCAAAGCACTATAATTTTTTTTCTTCAATGCTCACTTAGTTTCTTTCTAGGAAAAGGAATGAAAAAATACAAGTATGGAAGAAATGAGAGGGTTGGCATGGGGGGTGTAGGAGCTGACTTGTAATGGGCAAATTCTATAACAGAAGATGTGAGGGTGGCTTGTACAAAAGGGGAAAACTATATGTTGCAAAGGGGCTTGATTTTGTGCTATGGAGGTGGTGATTTTGATGATTGATATGTTGCTTGTTTGACTTTACATAAATGAAAATATTTGGAGTTGAAAATGAGGTATAATGTCAGCCATATGGTCATATAAGTGGGAGAAGCTTGTATGAGAAGCTTGGGAAACTAGGAGTTTCGACTATAACTAAATGGAGTAAATTGAATGGTATGCATTTAGGGTTTAGATAGGGTTTCTGATAGGGTTTAAATTAAATCCATTTTTTATCAAACTAAAATATTGAGGTGTAAAGGAGTGGATATGAGTGTAAAAGAAAGTATTTGAGTGGTTAGTTGTTTGTGAAAGTGGTTTAAACCAAGAGGGAAACACTTGGGGTTTTGGTTACAATGTTGAGAGTTTGAAAATTTAGGGTTTTGGCTACCCTAAGCATTTGGGCTTTCAGATTTCACCATCGATTTTAGAATTTTATTAGGGTTGAAACTCTATTTATGGTTGATCAAATAGTATTTGAATGGATGAAATAGTGAATTGTAAGAAGTATGTTGACTTGCTTCATTTTCACTCCATTCAAATTACACATTTGTACTCCATTTTACAAGTGTCAAGTCGATCTCCAAATGGATGGTTATGATTATTCCATATGTTCAAAAAGGATTTCTAGAGATCCTAAGTTGAGTAAAATATCCTACATGGTGATTTGACAGATGATTGAATTAGATGAGATGTGGCGCTCTCTTTAGGGTATACTATTCACCCAAAAAATTATAAACGTTTTACTGCACTATAAAATTATAAATATTCATATAATTCTAATGGTGCAATAGGTTTCGACAAATTATAATCCTAACTAACTCAAATAAATAAAAATACAATCTGCCTCTGTAGTATATCGTAATCCCATAATGTTAGTGGACTAAAACCTAATTGATCGTTTGATTAATGAAACCTTTTTGGAATTTCATGGTGTTTTTAAAGTTTAAAGAAATTCTTCTAAGGTCTATCAATTTCTTTAGGGACGTTACAACACCCTAGATCTCTTCGTCACACTGTAGGTAACAATGGCATGTATGATTTCATAACAAGCAATGCTTGACTTCACGTATCCTTCCTTCCTCTACCAACAAAGAGACAACGGTTGTAATTTGAAAGCATTGCCATCTCGATTGAGCCTGTTGACTGCTCATCGTCAATAATCAAGGGGATGTTACTTCCTTATTACACACTTCTAAGTGACCAAGGGAGTTCCATTGAAATGGTGTTCCATCTCAGCTTGAGGTCGTGAGACACACACACACACACACACTCATACATTCGTTAAAAACAATAAATATCCATTTTTCAAACATCAATAGAAAACTGAGATATAATATCACAAGGTTTTGAGGAATCTAAGTAAAATGTATGGAAAAACTATTCCATAAACATAAGTAGGAAATTATAAAATGATTGAACGGCCTTTGGATAGTGAGATTGCAAGTAGAACAGAGAAGTGACATGAGAAAATGCTGAGTAATGAGGTCCCTTCTTAACATGTATACTTCACAGCCATCCATACATTTGGTAAGTATTTTCATGGTAAACACTTACCTAAATGCATAAATATTTTCCTAAGCTTGGTCATTGTTGAGCTTGCCTTCCAATTTAGTTTGTGGACGACCTCAGAGCGCCTAATCTGAGTGAAAAGTCTAAGGGAAGTAGGGTTTTATTTAAAATGAAGGCTGGAGTGAACGAGAGAGAGAATGAGACAGAGAACACTATGTTTTCAAAGAAGAGGAAAAGAGATGGCTATCATGTAGAATAAAAAGGAAAATAAAGATGTCACAGGTCCTCTACCACTAGTTGCAAGATTCATCCATTATTCTGTGCCTAACTATCCAAGTATACGCTAGATTGTAAGGAGATGATAATAGTTGTAATGATGAGCTCTGCTGCATTCCAAAAGTTTTTTCAAGTATAGGTGAGCTCTTCGAATTGGGTTGGTCTCTCAATTTGTCTTAGTTCAATGCCATCCAAGTTGTGATAACCCGGATTCTTGAGTATTCTTTTAATGTTCATATTTGGCATGATTATATTTATTTAAGATTATTTTAGGGAACCTCTGGAATTTTGGATATATGTATATAGTTTTTATGAGCCTTTTATTGATATTGAAGATAAATTTCAAAGGAAGTCAATTGGAATGAGTAAGAAATATACTCTATGATATTTCGGATTGAGCAACTTTAAACAGTTTTAACGTCATTTAATAATATGGACATAACTTACTCATTTTATGTCAGATTGAGATGGTTCAAGATGATTTGAAAAGTTAAGAGGAATATATAAAATTACTATATTTTGAGTTTTAAGATATATGAACTTAATCAAATACAAAATTGAGATTGAAGTGGCAGATCTGAACTGAATATATAGCTATTGACTTGGAGTTAACTAGTGACTTTAATTAAGATTAAGCCTTTGATATATATATTCTCAATTATCCTAAGATATTCACAAGTGTGTAGAAATATGTCAAATGAGAAGATTTTATTTAGTAAGTTTCGTGTGAAACAAGAGGGATTATTTATCAAACACTTGGTGTGTCCGGATTGGTACTCTCGGGCTTATCTATCAATTTTCAGTAGAAAAATCATAACTTTATCATATGATCTTTGAATGAAGTTATTCGAGTTCATATAGAACCTTAAGACGTAGATATAGAACTTTTATATTTTGGGTTTTTAAAGATAAATAATGGATCAAAGACTAAATCTGGTATAAAATGGACAAACAAGAATAGGAGCCAACCGGTAATTGACTTAGATGAGTTATCTTATGTTTGGCTATGTGACAAAAATTTTGATTGGCTACCAAACTTTATAAGTTTTTGACATATGTGGGAACATGTGTCAAGTTGATAAGAATTTATTTAGAAGTCTTGGTGGGTAAGAAAACGAAGGAAAATAAATAGAGAATTCAGATTGGGTGTTCTCGGATGGTTTTGACGTATTTCAGTAAATTAATCATATCTCTCTCATATGATCTTTGAATAAGGTGATTCAAAATCACGTGGATCACTAAGATGATTATATAAAACTTTTATGTTTTGAGTATTTGGAGAATCGAACTGGATCAATAGGTTATTTGGGCTGGAACCAAGCTGATCTAATTTGAAAGTAAACTGAAGCCCGTAATTGAATCATACCACCGACTTACTTTAGAAGCTTGAATTTGATTGGTTCTCTACATGTTTATCTTCTAGACATGTGTGAAAAGATTTTTAATTGGTGGTGGAAGAGTTTCTAGAAGGAAAATTTGTATATAGTCATGGGAGAAGTATGAACAAATCTGATTAGTTTAGAACTAACCAAACCACTCAAGTTACCCCTCTATTCTTAACCAATAACCAACCAAACCTTAAGGGAATTCTTCCAAAATGTCTCAATTGTGTCAATGAGGGTTGGAACATGTGGTAAGAAGGGAAGAAATGCTCTAGAAGTCGTGGGGTGCAAGGAGAGACCAAGTGGCTGGTTGAAGCTCCCATTTGATTTTCCAAACTTTTGATTTATTTTTATATCCATGTGTTGTACTTCTTTGAGCCATTGATCAAGATTATTTTAGAGGTGGATTAAACCTAACCATTTGATAAAAATCTCAGCAAATTTCTATAGGATTTGATGTGATCATGAAGTTACAAACATAGGAACACCTCACAATCAGCTAAATAGGGGCTGCTGAAGTGCTCAAGTGTTTTCCCCTTAAACCCCTTTCCTCCAATACCTCCTATGCATATATATAGGTGTGTTAGCTTAAATTATTTCTCTTTAGACAAACCATTCGGCCACCTTGAGGAAAAGCCAAGAAAAATACCCAAAATTTCACTCACAACACCTAAACCTCAAAAAGGAGCTAAGTGAGAGCATATAAGGAAAAGTGGTGCAAGATCAACCCTAAACTTCCAATCTAACTTTGGAAAAATTTGTAAGTACACTACTTAACATAATCTTGGTGTAGTATTAGTGGCTTAATTTATAGATTTAGTTTGATGCTTGTTTAAGCTTATGTATTGTTTATGTATTAGGTTGAAAATCTCTTGACTTATGGAATTGTTTTTGTTGTAGAAAAATGCTAAGAAAAATTTTAGAATCTTAAGAATATATTTTATGATTATATATTAAGAGAATCATATGAAAATATGAGGTCATATTTTGGAAAAAAAATGATAGATCAACCCTAACAACTTTCGGACTCAAAGGGGGTTATGATGATAGATTTAACATCTTATGGTAAATTAGTCATAACTTGATAGTGTGTTGTTTGAATTGAATGATTTAAAAGGATATGAAAATATAAGACATATATTTACAACTTTCGTGTTTTAAGTTTTGAGAGATAAGAACTATATAAAGGGCGAAAGTGGGCTTAAGTGGCAGAACATAGTAGGTATGGACTTTAAAGAGTGTATTTCTTTTATTCTAAACTTTTAGTGAATTATTTGAATGATTTTTTTAACATTTATGGCAAGCTTAGAAATTTTGAATTTCTTGGAAGATCTTTGAGAATTATTATGCTAATAATAATAATAATAAAATAATAAAATTACATATATAAGAGAAATATTCAAGTAAACTTATAAATATGCTTAAGCGTGTAATTATATAAATCTTGGTTTAAGTTAAATAAGATAAATAAATAAATAAGACTTAATCCCTTATGACATTCTGCAAGCCTTAGTTTAATAATATTATGATATGTTATTTAATTGTCTATGTATCTTTCGTTAAGTTTTGACGTTATGAATTTATGTGACATATGTGCATGTATATGTGAGATATGTTCTTGTGACATGTTTTTATATGTTATATGAATTATAAAGTCATGAAATATGCATGTCATAAGTCTACGTTTATGCGTCTGTTGCATTTCATCACATATATGCGTCGTCATAAGTCATGACGTCTGTTATAAGAAAATACGTTAAGAAAACTTTACAAGTAGAAAGAATAATAAGTTAGTCACGTCCTGACGGGGACGGCGATACGTAACGCCCATCGTAAAAATAAGAGTTGTGTCATAACGGGAACGACGATACGTAACGCCGGATGACTGACATGACTAGCGGGGAGGACGATATGTAACGCCCGCTATGTTAAGTATTTTCCGTGTCATGACGAGGAAGACGATACATAATGCCTGAAAGACTAACACGAGACTCATCACGACAGGAATGGCGATACGTAACGCCCGGACGAATAATGAGTTATATGTATGGATAAGTCGACGCATCATGCTAAGTAAGCCCGATGGGGACGACGATACGTAATGCCCATCGAGAATAAGAGATAAGTAAGACCTGACAGGGACGAAGATACATAACGCCCATCGAGAATGAGAGATAAGTAAGGCCTGATAGGGACGGCGATACATAACGCCTGTCGAGAATAAGCATTAAGTCAGACCCATAAGATTAAGAAATAAAATGGAAAATATAAGTTCTAAGTATAAGATAGTGGGTCCAAGTAAGGTCTAAGTTTTTATGGGAAGAGTGGTCATTGACATGCATAAGTCTCATAAAGCGTTTTCATAAGCTATAGGTCTGTGATCATTGCTATGTATGATAATTTTTGATGTTATCTATGTGTTATTATGTTAACTGTGTACTTACTGAAATTTCTTGAAAATCTCACTCTTTTAAGTTTTATTTATCATTCTTTATGAAATGATAGATGTTGTTGTAGGATTAGATAAATTGCAATGAGACTCAGACAGCACCAGAGATTCTGAAGTACCCTAAAGGTCTTACATAATACTTCTATCCGGTTGGAATGATCTCTCGTGTACGTGATCAAGTAAAATAGTAAGATTACTGGATGACAATAGGATACGATATTTTGTTTTAAGAAAACTAACTGAGTTATGTAAGTATTGGATATAGTATATTTTTGTAAATATGAAATTACGAAGGTTATAGTTTTACTATGGCATGTGATCTATTTATGCAAGAGTTAGATCTCTTTGCATATATTGGAGATTTACCTCTTTCTGTTGTGTTTCGTATTACATTTAATTAGTAAGTTTAGATACATGTATGCTATTCTTTACGTTTATGTAAGATAAGTAGTTTTGTGTTACTTGTCCGGATGCTTCGATTTATGTCTTAATCGAGGCAAAAAATTGAGATGTTACACAAGTGATGATAATATCCTTGCATACGGTCGGATAGATAGTGAGTTTGTGACTCTTCTTGTTGTGATGTTATCTAGATGGAAATATGGAGCTTGTAAGGCCACTTCATTACTTCTGAGCACCCCACATTGCGTTTGGGCATCTTAAGTTTTCTGGTGCTTGTTTAAAATTAAGTTCAATGAGTGTAGCATGTTCAAGCACTAGTCCGATCTCTTAGTGGGATAGGGAAATATTTTTGAAAACTTGCCTGAACTCGTGTTGGATTATTTGTTGCTTTCCCATTCACTTGCTAATGAATCCTTACTCGCTTCTTTTTATGCTCGTCCTACACTTTGCACATGACTATACTTTGGTCACTCAGTTTATCGCTTTGCCCAAAATACAGTATTGCTTATGTTAATTACCCACACATTACTTATTTATCTTTGCTCGTTTAAATCTTTACTAGCCTAAGTGACATATTTACTTATTCCAAATTGTGTAAGCCTTCCCTCACTCAAGGCTCTTGGTTGCTCGCTTGGTAAAACTTTTCCTTACGTCTATGGTTGCAAGGGTTGATGTGCTTATTGACTCACTAAAAAATGAGCAGCAAAAAGGTTATCCTAAGTGCAGGAGGGTATCGCGTAATAATTATGAATAAATTTCTAAATCGTCTCTTCAATGAAAGTTGTTTTAAAATCAAACTCGTATAAAAAACTGAAGAAATTTACAAAGAGAAAATAAAAACGATGATATAAGCAATGGACGAAAGAGTGCAACGGTAATAAAAAGAGCACTGGTCATGGACTAGATTTATAATTTTAGAGTTGAGTGTAATGATAAAAAGTAAAAGATTAAAATGCAAAACAAAAAACTAAATTTGCTGAATTTAATAAACTGAAATTAAAAAAGCAAGAAAGGTAAATGACATTAAATTAAATAAGGAATTAAAATGCCAAAATTCACAATAATATATCATAAAAATTCAAACTGAAAAAAATAAAGAAAAATTGGAGATGAAGAGTACAAGTGGAGGAGGAAAGCTGGGTAATAGTTGGGCGTGATGACTCTATAAACTTGATGCCATGCTCTCTCTGGGACACTTGAGTTCACTTTAAAAAACTATAGAAAAATAGAACTGAGCAAAAAATTAAATTACACTACTCCTATTCCTACTCTGACTATAAGAGTAAAGAAAACTAGATAAATGGAGGTAGAGATAGTAAGTAGAGGTTGGAGAAATTGCAATTTGGGCTTCATAAGAATTCTACAAACTACTACTTATCTTCCCCTCTCTACTATTCGTGTCTCCCTGAAATTAAAATTATGCTGCTCATTTTAAAGACAAGTCGAGAACCGCAACACCCTCTCTCTCATTTATCTGCTTTGTTGTGTGTTGTGTGAAGTCTCCCAGTGTACTTTCCAGATCTGAGCGCCAAAATTAAATCCTGCTGTTGCTTTTTGTACATGAGAAAAGAAAACCAGTTCTCTCTGCGTGTTGCAGACTCCAAAAGATAATCCTTTTAAATTTCTATTTTTTATTCAAATGCCCCTACTTCTTTTGAAACAGAAAAGATTATTGAAAAAAATAATTTTGTCAATACTTCTTTATACATTTGGTCATCAACTGGATTGTATTGAAGAAAAATCTTAAAAAGCTATTACTTTTATTAAGATTGAAAAACTTTTAATCAACTTACCTAAAACAAGACAAGGTCTAAGTCTTAAGACTAACCGAGGCAAAACAATTGAAAAAATTGACCAAATGCTTTCTGATTTACAAAAAGTAAAAAATATAGAATACAAAAGTTTATGCTAGTAGCACTTCTTGTGCTATTAATAGTAAAGGAAAATGGTAATCTCGGATGAAGATTGAGAATAGGGGTGTTCTAATTTCTCTATAGATCAAGATATTGCTTTAATTGAAGAAAATTTTAGAAAAATTGATTTAATAAAACTTGAGATAAAAAGGTTTTCAAGAAAACCTAATCCCAAACCTACTCCTCTAGTCTACAATTTTCTGTTTTTTGTTTCTTCTGATATGCTTTATGAATGGAACATTAATGGATTATTTGAATTAAAAATCCTCAATACTTTGAATAATATGTCTATGATTGCTAATGTTTATCATGTTATTAATCATAATTTTACTCATGTTGGAATGGTTAATTTGTTAGCTACTAGATTTTCTGATACTCTTCGTCATTGGTGGGATAAGTATATTACTGATGATTATAGAAAAACCATAAGAAATGCTGGTAAGCATGATAATGTTGACATTCTGGTAAGCATGTTATATATTTTATTGATACCCCTTCTAATATTACTAGTATAAATAATTATTCCTACTATTTATGATTATAGATGGTATTAAGATGTTTTCATTTTTAGAGTCATGATAAGGGAAGATAGTTTAAAACCTATTAGAAAGGGAACTTCATTGATGATTTGCCTCATCTTTTTGCTTATAAGGTAAAAAATGAACTTACTAATGTTACTGATTTGATTAATTATGATAATTTCACATATAGTGATATTATCGGTACTATTAAAATCTAGGTATCAACATTTGTAACAATAAAAAAAAAATGTTATGACAACAACTGGAATATACCAAGAGAGCTACATATGAAATGGAAAACATCTGTGAACAATTTGGCTTCTTACTGGGGTATAATCGGTCTGGTCTGGTCTGGTCTAAGGGGTCATAGACTAACAATTTTGATCCATCATTTTTGTCGGATTGAACCGTTAGCTATCAATCCAAGAACATTTTTTTTTTAGTTTTTTGACATAAAAAATAATATATATGTGTGTGTGTATGTTTGTGTTTGGTTGGCTTTTGTCTGGACAGGTCTAAAAAAATCACATCCCAAGATCGACCAATAAGACTATTCATCTAGTCCACTCAATTTTTCTAATATGGACTGACGGTCTTATAGTTCTACTTATTGCCTATTGCTCCATCCAGGAAAAAAATAAAAAAAAATCCTATTTACAAAAATTTTGATAGGTTATATCAATCCAAAAAATGAATACCTTAAAAATGTGATATTTTTACAAAAAAGGAATATGTTTCCAAAAATTTTTTACTCAAAACTTGCTAAACAATTTATGGTCACTTTAGTAGAGATTGTACTAGAAAACCTAGCAGGATGAAAAATAGGATAAATTAGCTAAACATTGATGTTAAAGAAGAATTGGTTCGCATTTTGAAATCGAGATCTTCTTAATTATCTAGTGTTGATTAATTTAGTAAATATGATTCTAGTTATCACTCTGCTATTAAGAGTCTTATTCTCCGAGTATTACGTTTGGTTGTAAAGACTTTTGTTGTAAAACTACTAATATTCTCACCAAGGGTGAAGAATAAGAAAACATTTTGATTACTTTGATTAGCCAAATTACCAATCCAGAGTTTAAGGAAGAATACCTCCAAAAGCTCAAGAAAATCATGGTGAAAGAACACCATGAGAAAACTATTAAATCCAAAATTAGCTGTGATGAAACTTTGGAAAAATTCAGTAATAACAAATCCAAAGAAATCATTATTTTTATTAAAAGAGAAATTATTGAATTCAAGAGTGAGTTTAATGATATCAAAACTGATAATAACTCTCTTAAACCAGAGTTATTACTTTGAAAGTTGAAAAAAAGTTTGATCAGCATAATATTTCCATTAATGATGAGCAAGATGATGGTGTTGGTCCTAGGCATGAAGAACCTATTTCTGATATTGATAAAGTGTGCTTAATTAAATGTTTCAATCCTTTAAAATGGTTTTTTCAAAGTAAAGATTGTTGTTTGCCATGAATTTGAGTTCAAAGTTGTTGCTTTGATTGATTTAGAAGCTGATACGAATTGTATCCAAGACGCAAAATCCCTAATAAATATTATGAAGAGTCCATTGAAAATCATTTTTTACTAATGGTTCTCAAATGAAGATTAAATATGAACTGAAAATGCTCATGTTTGCCATGAAAATGTTTGTTTTGATATATCTTCTATTCTTGTTAAAAATATTCTGATTAGATAATTCTAGGCATGCCTTTTATATCTTCTTTATATTCTTTTCTTACTAAAAATGATGACATTACTACTGACCCTTTTGGGCTAAAAAGAAAGTTCAAATTTGCTTCAAAATTTGATATTGATATTGATAAAGGTTTAAATGCTTTGATTTCTATTAAGACTAAACATTTGAATTTCCTACAATAAGAAATCAAAAACAAAAAAATCATTGAATACTTATGTAGTAAACTGTTGCAGTAAAAAATTGATAGTTGTAATAAAAAAAAAACTTGTTATGATGTTTGCTTTTATCCTCCTAATGCTTTTTGGAAGAAGAAGAAATATATTGTTAATTTGCCTTATGTTAAAGATTTTTTTGAAAAGAATATTCTTACTAGAGCCATAAATATTTAAATGAATAGTAAGGCTATAAAATTTTATAAAAATGAAATCCATGACTTGCTTGCTAAAAAAACGATTAGGCTTAGTAAATGATCACAGTCTTGTGTTGCTTTCTATGTTTAGAAAAATGCCATGATTGAGAAAGGGACTCCATAGCTTGTTATTAATTAGAAACATCTGAACAAGGTACTATAATGGATTAAGTATCTCATTCCCACAATCATGATCTGATCCATAGACTTAGTGACGCTTCAGTTTTCTCTAAGTTTGATATGAAATATGGTTTCTAGCAAATCCAAATTAGTGAGAGCAATAGGTACAAAACTGCTTTTACCACTACCTTAGGATAATATGAGTGGAATGTTATTCCCTTTGGTCTTAAGAAAACACCTAGTGAATTCTAGAATATCATGAATGATATTTTCAGATCATTTAGTCATTTTACCATTGTTTATATTGATGATGTCCTTATCTACTCCAAATCTATTGACGAACGTTACAAACATTTGTATTCGTTTATGGAATTCATCAAAAGAAGTGGTATTGTTGTTGTAATAGCCCTAAAAATCTTCATCCTAATTTAATTATTTAATTAAATGCTAATGTACAAGATTAGTGGTAATTTGTAAAAAAATAAAATAGGCTTTAAAGAGATGGGCTTAGGAATGAGACTTTTGAGGAATTGATCAAGTGAATGGGCCAAGAGAGTAATGGTGAGCCCAAAAGCCCATAGAATGAGCCCATGACCCATCAAGCCCATAGTAGAGACACATGTCACTTGGAGAAAAACCCTAGAAAATTATCCAAACACTTGTAGGAAAATCCTAGTTGGTGGAGATTGACTAGTAGGTGAACACATGCCATGTAGGATTGAGTGTAGGATCTAATGGAGTGATTTTCCTACCATGGAATCTTGGAGGTACAAGACACCATTCCTTGACTTTCCATTTGAGATCATGGTGTATAGGGAAGTGACAAATGGCATGAAGAGAAGCATGGAAAGAAAGAGCAAGGGTGGTTTCGGTGGAGGCAACCCGTGGGGTATCTTGGGAGGATCTCATGGGGTATGGCCACCAACAAGTTGATAGGACAAGGGAGGAGTGTGTAAGTGAATAAGGTACAATGTGTAAGAGAGTATGGTGATGTGAAGAGAGGTATGGTGTGGGTGTAGGTGATGGAAATGACAAAAACAAGGAAAATGGACAAAGTGGGTTTCGGTGGAGGCTTAGCTTGGCCGGATCATGCTTTGCTCAAATTCCAAAAAGCATGGCTTTGAGATCACTTGGATGGACACATGAGAGGATGGGGGAATGATGATTGAGTGAAAAGCAAGAAAATGAGTGCTAAACACTCAAAGAAGCCGCCGGCCATAGCAAGTGAGAAGGGAGAAAAGAGAATCCTCCAAGGCATGGCCAAGATTTGATCTTGGAATGGCCTAGAGTTGTCAATCACTCAATCTATCATTGGCCATACCTAAGTATGGTAAAAAGTGTACCAAAGACCCTAGGGAAAAGAGTTGGCCGTGTGACCCCATATGCATTTCCCTTAGCTCATTTCACTTGGACACATGCAAACACTCTCCTTTCTCATTCTCTCTTCACCTCTCGGCCAAAACCACTCAAGCCACTTCTACTTTTGTTTCTTCTTCTTTCACCACATAATTTGAAGAATCCTAAAGTAGTGAGGCCAAAAAATCAAGAGTGTTGAGGTGATCAATACATTGGAGAAGGTTAGTGACTAAATTCATGCAAGCTTAGGAAGAACACACACACACATGTAACACTTTGTTTTGGTTAGAAGGAAATAAGGTCTCCTTTAAAATTTTGTGTTTATAGCTAATCTAATAAGAGATTTCATATGTGTATTTTCAGATTTTAATCAAAAATCTAATAGGAATATTGTAAGTATACTTTCACCTTTTCCTTAACAATTCTTGTATATAGTGAGGTGATCATGTTTGTTGGATTAATGATTGTATTGCCATGTTTGGATTGAATTGATTTTACTTGTCTTTGATATGAATATTCTTGTGTAAACCTCTATGATGAAATAAGCTTAGAATGTGAGTAGAGATGATGGATCAAGTATTAGTTGCAAAAAGAAGTGAAAAGCATGATTATTATATGAAATGATGAAGTTGATGCATGATGGATTTTAGTGTTAAGTATTAAATTTGGTGTTGCTAAGATAAAGTTTATTTGAGGAAATTAGTAATGAAATTGATTTATTCAAGGAAAAATATTATCTTGAGGAAATGAAAATGGACATGGGAATAAAATACATGATTGGTATGAATTGAATTGGTGTATACTTGCATATGGAAAGAAGTAACCACTTGTGCATGATGACTAGTAATGTTTACTTGGAATTTTATGATATTTAAGGTTGAGATTGGAAGATTTAATTATATTGCTTTGTGGTGGAATTATTTAGTTGAGCTTATAGAAGAAACTTATAGAAAAGGAAATTTTGAATAGATTAATGGAAGGAATTTCCCAAGTTAGAAAGGTGAAGGAAGGAAATTAGAAATAATTAAGTTTGGAAATGAAAATGCCTACTTGGGGAATACTAAGGTTTCGGTTACCCCTTGCTAAGGAGGGTACATGTTTTAATTTAACACTTTTAAATTGTTGGAGGATAATTGGAGTTAAGTGATGAAGGAAAGCCCTAGGAAGGTTCGGCCATGAGGGGTTGGAGATGGGCCAAGTACCCCACTTCAATCCTAGGCCCAATTTTGGGTATAGAACATGATGACTAAGTAGGAAGTTGTGAAGTTATCCCAATGAGGGAGAAAAGAAAATGAAATGTGAATGCACTCGAGCTTGTCTCGGGTTTTGCATGAAATTAAGTAAGCATTGCATGTCCCATGTATAAGTCATGAAAAGTATGTTTTTAAAGTCCAAGATGTTTTTAAGAAAAAGAAAAGAAAAGATTGAGTTTTTGAAAGAAAGGAAAAGAAGTAAAGTTTTTATAAGAACCCCAAAGGCTGGGACGGGGAAGTGCCCCAGTGTAACTCCCTGTCCACTCAGGAGTGTTTAAAGTCGAGTGGAAGCCCCTGGGTCGACGAAGAACAGTTGGCGGACCGTGTATGGCTCCAAAAGGTGTCCGGAGCGTGGTAGCACCTAACGCTGGTGGGTGCCAAGGATGGATAAGGTGTAAGGACCTGCCGTCTTAAAGTTATAAGACGCACTCACATTAAAGTGATGCGGTAACCAGCAGAGAACACGCGGTGCTTAGGGGAACCGTGTTGTGTCTCATATATGCAAAATGATAAGTCATGACAAGATGGGCTTTCGAGCCATAAGAAAAGATCTGTTTAAGATAAGTGGCGCCTAAGAAAGAATAAAAGATACGAAATGTTTTAAAGAAATGATTTGAAAAGCAATGATATGAAAAGAAGTTTGAAAGAAGAAATCCGTATGAAAGTTTTATGAAAAGAAGTTTGAAAGAAGCAAGTCTGTTTGAAAGTTTTCATGAGCATGTGCATGAGTCAGTCATTCATTGCATGCGCATTAGTTACGAATGTTTTGTTCACTTATCTGTATATTGGAAATGTTCTGGTTTAAGTGCTAGTATACTTGCTGAGATTTCTCCCGAAATCTCATCCCCTTTTTATTATCTCTACTATCGCTCCCTTGGGAACGATAGAAGTTATTGTAGGACATGATGGATCCCCGGATTACGACTCTCAAGAAGATGGGTCGGACCCTTATGGGCCCGACTAAGACTGATACTGCTGGACCAGTGACCCTAGACCTGTTGGGTCAGTGGGCGGCAGAGTCACTTCCTATGGCGACGTATTTTTTTGACGACCTCCGCCCTACGGGATGCTGTTTGGTGCTAGGAGTGGATGTGCTCCTACATATGGGACGCCTGTTTACGTCATCCTCTGGGATGATGTGTGACGTAGGCCTAGGACTGAGTCTGGACAGTCTTCGTTACGGCCCGGACTTTAAGAAGATAAAAGAAGAACCCGCCTATTAGTATGGTTGGCGGAAGGGGGGAGTGAATCGTCATTATCTTTATTTTGTATCGCCGATGTATTTTGAGGAAAAATCTTCCCGTTGTTTTGGGAAGTGCTTTTGTATAAAACTGTTTACATTGGTGACCTTAACTTTGATATATATGTATATGATGTTAAATTTGGGTTTTATTTCGTTAACCATGTGATGTGTGACAAGCGTAACGTTTTGTCGATTGTTTATGGCTTGACCTTTTTCCGCTGCGAGAAAAAAAAAAAATATAACATAAAATAAGGCTCTCACACGTAAAGATGAGGGATGACTTCCTTGTGACGTTCGTCCCCGGCGTTGCAATTTGCGTGCGAACCCAAGCGCAAGCTAGGGCGCCGACAGTTGTCTTTGCTAAGAAAATTAAATTATTTCAAACCGTCTTGACATTCTTGCTTTTAAATCTTTCAAAATTATTGAAATTGATGCCTCTTATATTGTGTATGGTGACATCTGAAACAACTTATTTTACTAGGTTCATCTAAACAAATTGTTCGCTTTCATTATGGGGTCTAGAATAATGCATAAATTAATTATAGTACTATTAAGAAATAAATTTTATCTATAGTACTATATATTTTAAAATTTCAAAGTGATTTATTAAATCAGAAATTTCTATTATGTATTGATTGCAAAAGTGGTAAATATGTGTTATAAAAATATGTTGAGAATATTGCTTCAAAATATATTTTTGCTTGTTGGCAAGCTATTTTAAGTGATTCTTATTTTGATATTGAATATAGTAAGGGTTCCCAAAACATTTTTATTTTCTTGTCATGAATTTCTGTAGAATCATGACAAGCAAAAAAAGTTAGGCAAGTTTTACATGTTCTTGTTCCTAATAGGCAACTAGCGAAACATGAGCCTACTTCTCCACTTGATGTGTCAGTCCAATTTACTACCTTAGGTAGTATAGCTTATGCTTAGACCAATTTCTCCTATGCTTTGTCCACCCCATATGATCTGTATGCCAATGTCATTGTTAAATCCTATCAACCTATTCAGTCTTCTTGTCCTGATAAAAAGCCAACTTCAATGACTGATTATGTCCAAAAGCAATATTGTTAAAACCTGTTTTATATTGAACCTAATCATTCAATATATACTGATCCATCTAAATTCATCTTTGGATGTTTTTCGCCTAGGTTTATTGGATTCTTGAAAATACTCGATCATCGAAGAAAAATGTTACCCATCCCTATATTGTTAAGAAAATACCTAATTCAAATATTTCCTGCTACTATTATGACTACATTTAAACCTAGTTCAAATCCATGTTATATCAAAATATTGAGATGTCTCATTCATGGTTTATTAGCTTTAATAAAAATCTCAATTCTCAATTCCCCTTGTGGTTTCTGAAATGGTTCACTAACAAACTCAATGGTGCCATAAAATACCTTGCCACTTTTTACAAGACTAATTAGCATGGACAAAAGTTCTTTGCTTCCCTCCACTCTTGTAAGAAATACAAAATTCTGTGGATCTTAAAGTGGAGTTATACTAAGAGAAATGAAATCCTTGCTCGCAATTGGTTTATCAAATGGTGGTATAAATTGCTTCATACACAAGACATGATTGATAGTGTGAACTAAGATTTTTCTCTCATATCTCCAAATTTAGAAAGCATTAAGGATTTCCACGTAGATTTTGTTATTTCTAACACTCTGGTTCAAGAGCCTGAATACCCTATTACTCAGGCCAAACAAAACTTGCTTCATATAATAAATCAAGTAAATATGCGAAGTCCAACAAAAATTATGCTCTCCAAGGACTCAAGACAAAGGATTTAGTTTATTTATTGAAGAAGTCACTCTAGGATGATAATGATAGTTTTGACAATGAGTCTAAGACATCATTTGAAACCTCTGTTAATAATATTAATCTTTATAATAATATATTTGAACATGATCTGAAAACCACCCCAAAGCAATCCAGTGATATATATATATATACATATATATAATCAATAGTTTCTAAGTGTTTTATGAAAAACACAATTACTCGTTATGCAAAAAGTATTATATGATAAGTAAGTGTTTTAAGCGATATATGATGTATAAGCCTTTCTTAGGAAGCTTTAATCACGAATCTAGTTGTCATTATTTTGATGAATACGTGAATGTCTAGGTTTTCATCTATATATATATATATATATATATATATTACGTCGTTTGTACATAGTACATATTTAATATCATTATGTATTCAATAAAAATGAAAAGAAAGGAAATGAAATGTTCCTTGAATGAATGAATGTATGTTTAAAATGCTTAACAAGGCCATACGGATATGGTCCTATTCAAGGGATAAATTACAACGCCAAATTGGTTTATTGTAATGCCCTAATGGAAGGCCCAAACTATATGACTTATACTCCAAAAGGAATAGTCAATGATACAATTGGAACTCCATTAAAATCTTATAACGAGTACAAAATTCTCATTCCAAAGCAATATGGGAATCCATATACCATCTACTCTTATACTTATCATATGGGATATCATAATCTACTCCCCTTAAATTTCTGACCTCCTCGTCGAGTCTGTCCGTTGTAGGTGTCACGACTCAAATCCTATATTTCTGATTGGGATAGACTTATATATCATTTGTAATGCCCCAATGGAAGGTCCAAATCACATGGCCTATACTAAAAAATGACTAGTTAATGATATAATTAAAGCCCTATTGGAACCTTATAAAGAGCAAGAACTTCTCATTTCCAAATAATATGAGAGCTCATACACCACTACCCTTATCCTTATCATATAAGGTATCACATTTATTGTCTGTATACCTAGGTGATGATGGCCATCTTGAGGAGAACAAGGTTCTATCTTGTTCATACTGAGAAGAAGTATTACTAGGGGTGATCCCCACCCTACCGGGGGCGGGGTCCCCCAACTACCGCCCCCGGCCCTGCCTGGGCGGGGGGTCATTAATATAAACCGCACCCCGCCCCCGGTTGCACGGGGCGGGGTATCCCGCCTATCAGCGGGGGGAGCAAGGGAATCTCCATCCGCCCGCCCCCCGCCACCGCCCCTATTGGGCCTGACCTAGTTGATGATTCTGGGTCTGTTTCGGCCCTGATCAAAATTTTAAGCCATTTTTGACTCAGAAAATCATCAAACCTGATATAATTTCACAATAATAAATATCAATATATTAAATACTAAATAATTATCATTACTAAATTCTAAAATGACAAAATAATTTAAAAAAAACATAACTAAAAATCTAAAAGTCTAAATCAGTTAAAAGTTAAAATTTAAAAATAAAAACTACTAGAAGTCTAGACTAGTTACTAAACTATTACAATTTATAAATTTACAATAATATAAATGAATCATACAAAATACAAAATTACAAATTGTACTATTAACTATTAACATTACAAAATTACAAATTTACAATTTACAAAATTATAAAAAATAAAATTGATAATAAAGGTCATTGGACACTAGTGATTGGACTTTGTCACGATAAAAGAGTCATAATGTAAACTTGGATGGAGACTGTGGGGTTGTTGGGCCTTAAGCTTAACCTGCAACAATAAGTTAAAAAATAATTAGAGTACAAATATAATAATAAAGTTATAAACATGAAAAAAACAATAATTTATTAAAAATACTAAGTTACTTACCAAAATTAAATTGGGTTATTAACTTAAAAGATGGGCTTGACAATTTGAATTGACATACAAAATAATACTGTTATAGAAATTAAAAAATGTCAAAAATCATAAACAAGAATTACAAAATAAGTTAAAAACTAACATTACAAATATTATAAAATTATAAATGTAAACAACAATTAAAAAACAATTGTGTAAAGTACAAACCATGGTGATGGGTTGGTAGGTGACGTAGGTCATACTGCAGCAGAGGTAGCTGTTGACGGTGTCCCAGGTGTTAGCGTTACGGTCGCTACAAATTACAACAATTAAATGTAAAATCTGTGTAACATTAAATTTAATTAAATAAATACAAAATAATGTAAATATTTATTGCGTAACAATTTACCAGATCCAGATTGATCAGCAGCCTCGTCTTCGGCCTCAACCGGATCATAATCAATAACCTCCGGAATATGAATTTCAGCACCCGTGATCCAATTCTGTGTGCAAATTAGGGACTCAACAGTGATAGGATCTAATGAGCTCCGAAAAGGATCTAATACGCGCCCTCCAGTGCTGAAGGCCGACTCTGAGGCTACTGTACTGATCGGGATGGCCAAGATACTACGAGCAGCCTTTGAAAGTACGGAATATTTGGAGACATTCATCTTCCACCAAGCTAATATATCAAAATCTCGTACAAATGGATGAAGATCCATTGCCAAATATCTGTCTACCTCTGACTGGGCATCTGTGGTGGAACCCATAAAATCCAAGGGGGTCGACTCCATCTTGTCACCCCAGTCCATTTTACGTTTTTTTCCACGCCTAGCATCTGCACCTGGTGGGGGGATACCTGTGGCTGTAGGGGCTACAACACTACCACCTCCCACGATAGTGAACTCATCAAATAATCTAACAACTGTTTCCTGAGCTCGAGATGCAACAGCTGACGCACAATCCTTGCCAATTGCATCAGTCAACCCAAATACCATGCCTTTAGGCTTAAACTGTGGGTCAATGACACATGCAACATATAACAAGATATTGGCTTTATCAAACTCTTCCCCCCAATATTTATCGAATTTCTCCATCATGGTCCTAGACATCTCCCGCAATGTGGTGTTACTACCTGCTGCAATATCATCTAATTCTTCTTTCACCTTGGCTATTTGTTGACAAAATTGATGTGCCGTGGGATATAGAGAACCAGATAAAACTTTGGTAACATCGAAAAAAACTCTCAGAAACTCTATAAAAATAGATACAACCTCCCAATCATTAGACAAAGGATGGCCCAACTTTTCATCAAAATACTTGACATATTGTATGTCTTCATTACCCAATATATCAAATGCTAACTTATACTTTTGAGTTGCCTCCAACATAAAAAAGGTTGAGTTCCACCTTGTAGACAAATCAGTGCAAAGACCTTTTTTACATGTTATACCCACAGTAGTTACAGAAACTTTGAACCTAGCCCATCTAGCAGGAGAAGATCTAACCCATCTCATAGTAGTCCTGACCCGAGCAACCGAGTCACCAAGCTTATCTAAGCCATCACCCACAATCAAATTAAGAATATGTGCTGCACATCGCACATGCAAATAATCCCCATCCAAAATCGTTCTACTCGCATTATTCATGAGAGTTTTAAGATGTCTCATTGCAACATCGTTAGCCCCGGCATTATCAACCGTACAAGTGCAAACCCGAGTTAACCCCCACTCTTTTACAACGGCCTCTAAGGCCTTCCCTATCGTCTCACATTTGTGATCAGTTGTTTGACAAAATTTGAGGATTTTCTTATGCAATGTCCAACCCCCATCAACCCAATGCACAGTCATACACATAAAATTTAGATTATTACAAGAAGTCCAACAATCAGTGGTGAGGCAAACATTTTCCCCCGCCAATAAACCCCTCAACTTCTCTTTTTCTAATCGATAAAGTTTTTTAACATCTCTTGCCACCGTGTGGCGAGAAGGAATATTGAATCTTAGTTCCAAGTACCTAGAATAGGCTTGGAACCCTTTCCCATCAACCACTTGGAAAGGCATCTCATCTATAACAATCATGCAAGCTAGGTGTGTCCTAACCTCGTTAGGATCATATTTTGTATACCCCTTTAATGCCAACTCCCCACTACTCCCCTCACCCATTTTTTAAAATCCAACTTCAAGTTTGGATTGAGTCTTTTCTACCAAAGACTTCAAAATTGGGGATTTTTTGCACTGTTCCTCCAAGTGCAATTTTATCTGGGAAGTGCCATGTCTCTTGTAGTGGCACCCATAAATTTTGCCACAATAGTTGCATTTTACTTTTGGATCATTGGGGTCACCACCTTCTATCTTGGTGACATGAGCCCAAATTATGGATGGGGCTTTCTTGCTAGACTGCTTAGGGGCGGGGCAAGTGGTAGTGGTAGGAGTAGGGTCAGGGGTCTCAACCGGAAGGGGAGTACTGGTAGGATTAGGGGTAGTGGTAGTAGTAGTGGTAGTGGTCGGGATAGGGTTAGGGTTAGGGTTAGGGCCGGAGGTACCCAAGGCCCTCTCCGGGGAGCTTGCACTAGAATCCTCTGGACTTTCCATTTACAACAAATATGAAATTATAATAAATGCAACACAAATGATCATACTAAAATATAATAGGCTCAAATCTCAATTCAAAATTAGACTCAATTGTCTAACTTTCAAATAATACCTAATGCATCAAACTATAATAATTTATATGATTATATCACTCATTTTGCCTATTAATTTAACATGACATCACAAATATATATGTGTGTGTATGTATATTCTCATTTATTTTATTTTGAGATGTATAGACTTATAGTTAACATGTATAGTTAGTAGTGATTTTATTTTTCAAATAATAATTTTATTTTTTTATTTTTTTAATTTTAGTTTATTTCAATATCTAAATATCATAAATTCAATTTTTTTTATTTTTTATTTTTTTTTATGTTTCAATACTTACAGTATGTCAGTCGATTTTTTATGGTTTCAATATATATTTTTATTTAAGTGATTAATCTATAAATTGGTTTAAAATGTGACACATTTAATCAATAATTCAATGCAACTAAAAATAATTTTTAATAAAATATAATGAGAGCTTTGTGCATAACTGCAAATTTAGAATCCTTAAAATTTACATAACAAAAATATATATATACATTATATATGTTACGGGTTACCGAATCAAATTTCAGACAATTGGATCCATCGGCAATCGGCATCCAGAATCCAAACCCTAGAGGCTAGAACAACTCAAGTCTCAACACAATCCACTCCATAAACTCATAATCAATTGTTCAATAAATTCAAGTTTTCAACACAAGAATATAATTTCAAATTTTCAAGAATCAAAACGAAAAAAATGGGAGATTAGTTATTACCGTTGTGGAGATTCGGAAAAATATTGGAGAGGCCGAGAGGGAGAACCGGAGAACTATCGAATACGAGAGAGAGGGATTCTTCGCACTTGGCAGCGACGGTGGCCAGCGGCTGTGACGACGGTGGCCTGAGGTGTGTTTTAGGGCTAGGGTTTGGGCCGATTTTAGAGAGAGAGTGAGAGGGAGACGAGAGAGAGTCAGAGTGAGCGACGGAGATCGAAAGGGGGAGGGGGAGGGCTTAATTCTTAAATTCGTTTACATAAAACGACGCCGTTTATATAAAACGACGTTTATATAAAACGGCGTCGTTTTATGTAAGTAAAGTTAAAAAAAAAATCCAAATGACAATAAGACGCCGTTCTGAGTCATCTGGGTTTTTAATAGATAATATATTTAATATTTAATATATATATGCGGGGGCGGGGTAATACGGGGCGGGGTCAAACCTCTACCGCCCCCGCCTCCGTTCATACGCCAAAATGCGGGCGGGTTTACCCCGTTCGTTGTCGTCGAATGGGTTAACCCGCCTCGCAAGGTGGGGGCGGGGCGGTTTGCGGGTGGGTCAGCAGGTACGGATATCTGCTAACCACCCCTAAGTATTGCTACAAGGGTTTCTAATCCCAACACACTGGGTCAATAGTGTGCTGGCCATAAGGTTAAAATGACCAGAATATAAAGGGCGTAAAGGTATAATGTGATTGAATGCTTACATATCAATAAATACTGTTTTTACAACTAAGAGCCAATGTGCTTATTATGTTTACAATATGGTGTAGTTCTTATTGAAGTTCAACTAATTTGATTTTTTAAAATGTCTTTACTACCAAGCGATGAGCTACTTGAAAACAATATTGTAGGATGCAAGGACTTCCCCCCGTGAGAAGAGGTCGAAGCCTAGTGATCTTAGTTTATGTTTTAATTTCATCAAAATTTCAATAACAAAGATGGTTTACTATACTCTTCAAAGTATTGAGTCTTTTGTATCTGACTCTAGTAAATTCAATAGCATCCCAACCTTCCTTTCTTTTTTTCAAAACTATTATACTTTAAAGACTTAGATGCAGAGGGTGCTATACTCTACCTTCAATCTTGCTTAGATTGGCTTCAAGGTTCTTTTACATCAATGTGAAAGTTTGGTGTGTGTTCCTCATGCGCCATCACAGTTGCTGTGTTGATGTTTTTATTTTCTTCCAAGGTTAAAAATGCGGATCTATAGCTTTTCAAGTTATAACTCATTATTTTCTCATTTTATGTATTCTGTCATTTATTTTTGGTTTTGTTAAAAAACATTATCTCTAAGACTTGGGTCCATAGAGTGTTGTCATCCACTTTGTGGAGTGTGGGGTTTGTTTTCTGTCTTAGAAAATGTTTTAAGATAGAGTGTTGCCTCTCAAATGGTTAGTCTAAAGAACAACAATGAACAAAACCATGTCAGTGACATTTGTGACTGAGGAGCTTGGATAGTAATAATTGGCTTGAAATGTCTCAGATCTGAGTTGTAATGTCCGTTTATGAATGAATGAACAATGTTTTACTCTAAAAATAAATAAATAAATAAAATCTGGCTTGGTCTTATGGACTTTAGAGAGCTCACTTGTTGAAATTGCATTTACTCTTAACATTCGAGGTCTGGCCATTTAGGTTTTGGACATGTATGATATGTTGAGGCTTTAATCTTAAACATCAAAATACAAGTTGCGATTATTCAACTGTAAAAGTAAGTGTCTGATTGTGTATATATATATATATATATTAGGTAAACATATTGTCCTTTGATTATAAAAATTGGATCTTGTACAATACAATCATTATTAATAAACATAGGAATTAAGCACTTGCAAGTGTTGTCCCATCTAAATTTATAGTTTTAAACGTCAAAGAACCTTAGTAACAAGGTAGTGGACTGGTTGGCTAAGCAGGGAGCTAGTGGTATGGATTCTTTCTGGTATTTTGACACCGGATAGAATAACGATTATTCTGCAGGCTAGTTCGAACAGATGATTCACAAGAAAGAATACAAGAAAATCGGCCAAAACATAGAGAAAAATTACTCTGAAGTTCAACTGAATATTATGAAATCAAGCAATGTCGAAAATCAGTCCACAGGTAGGATTATATAGCCAAAAATTGGCTGTATCGAAATTTTGCCAAAAATAGCAAAATCCTGAAAATCATAATAAAATAAAATACAAAATAAAATAAATATTCTGCCAGAAATTCGACCCAAATCAGGTTCAAAATTACTTCCTAATTAACAAACGAATATTACCAAAAAATGGAAAAAAAATAACTAAAATAATAATTCAGAGGGAAAAATAGCAAAATTTGAGGTTGCAAAAGATGCACACCGAGCATAGCTTTCTGAATTAGGGTCTTATGTGTGATTTCGACACCTGTAGTAAAAGTTATGGTCAAAAGACTGAAATGCATCCAAAACTGTCCCAATTAGGAAAATATCACGATCACTTCCCGCCTTTGTGCTGATCTGCCAACTCATAGTATCTTAACACCATTAATGTGTAATCTAACAGTTCAATATCATCTATTTCAGACCCCTTGCATCAGTTGTCCTGGGTTAGAAAGAACTCATCCTCAAGTTCATAGTAATGTCATCAAAATGCACAAAATAATGACCTTCACATTAAAGACATTAGAAGTCTTCAAGTGATTGGGAAGGCGCAACCTGTAAGTATTATCATTGATCTTCTGCAGTACCTTATAGGGTCCAATCTTCCTCTCCTTAAGCTTATTATACTCACCAACTAGAAAACGATCACGAGTTAATACAGCCCAAACAAGATCATCAATATCAAAAAGTACTTGACGATGATGACTATCAACCCGAGTCTTGTACTTGGTATTACTCTCATGAATGACTAGTTCCACCTGCTCATGGAAACCCCGAAGATGCTTTGCCATCTCATCTACTTTAGGACTGAAACGTCCTACATGTGGAATAGGGGCCTAGTCCAGCATCTCGGATGGGTTCTGACCATAGACAATCTCAAATGGGCTCAAGCCTATAGTTATGATTCTTTGAACTGTTATAGGCAATTTCTGTCTAAGGTAAAACCAAATCTCACGGCTTCGGCTTAGTTCCTGCTAAACACCTCAAAAGGTTTCCGAAACTCTAGTTCTCCACCTCGATCTGACCATCCATCTGGAGTGGTAGGCGTTGCTAAAATTCAACTGTATCCCTAATTTTCCTCGCAAGCTCTTCTAAAAATGACTGATGAACTTGGCGTTACAATCTGAAGTGATGGATCGAGCAACACCATATAAACACACAATATCCTAGAAGTAGAGATGGGAGATCCGAGCAACATCCATAGTTTTCCTGCAAGCTACAAAATGGGCCATCTTGGAAAACATGTCAACCACAACCAAGAAAGAATCCGAGGTCTGTTGGGTACGGGGTAAACCCAACACAAAATCCATGCTGACATCGAACTAAGGAGCTCTAGGAATAGGTAAGAGAGTGTACAAACCCGCATTGGGGAGAACTCTCTTAGACCGGTGGCACGAATAATAACAGCCCACATAATGAGCCACATCACCAATCAACTTGGGCCAATAAAAGTCAGAAGAGATAAGGGCCAATGTCTTATACTGGCCAAAGTGTCATTTATTACGAAGTTCACATATAATTTACTACCTCAATGAACAGTCTGGAATGCATAACTATAATCCATGAAATAGATAATCATTATGCAAAATAAAATCATGATGGTGATGATCAGTTTCCACCTGAAGTATCCTTCCTTATCAGCTGCATACATATCTGTGAAAGTCCCAAAGCCTGCAACTCTGGTACTCATGGTGGTGGGAAGTAAAGTACAATGGCTCATGGCATCTACAATGCGGTTCAAGCTCCCTGCTTGGTTCCTCAGTGTAAAGGTAAACTCCTACAAGTACGCCACCCACTTGGCATGCCATCTACTCAATTTGTGTTGGTCATTGATGTACTTCAGGGCCTCATGATCAATAAACAGAGTCAACTCCCTCTGTACTAGGTAGTGACGCCAATGATTCAGGAACTGAACTATGGCATAGAACTCCAGGTCATAGGTGGAATAATTTTTCTTTGATCCCGATAGCTTCTCACTGAAAAAAGCTACTGGATGCCCTGATTAGCCCATAACACCACCAATGCCAACTCCAGGTGCATCACAATTTACCTCGAATACTTTGTTGAAATTAGGGAGTATTAAAACTAGGGCCTTGATTATCTTCTGCTTGACCAGATGAAAACTGGCCTCTGCCTCCTCAGACCACTGGAAATCATGTCCCTTAAGGCACTCTATGATAGGATGCCAATCCATGGAAATCATGTCCCTAGAGTGCTGAATTTTTTGATAAACCGACGGTAGAAGGATGCCAATCCATGGAAACTTCAGACATCGTGCAAGGTCATTGGTCTGGGCCACTCCAAGACTGCATCTATTTTCGATTGATCCACATGAACACCACCAGTAGACACAACAAAACCAAGAAAAATCACAGAAGTAATGAAGAAAGAACACTTCTTTTGATTGACAAACAGGCGCTTCATTTTCAGCATCTAAAAAATAGCACGGAGGTGACCTAAGTGTGAGGCCCACATCGAACTATAAATGAGGATATCGTTGAAGTAAACTATAACAAATTTTCCCATAAAAGGCTGCAAGACCTAATGCATAAATCTCATGAACGTGCTAGGCGCATTTTGCCCAAACGACATGACCATCCACTCATACAACCCATGCTGTGTTTTAAAAGTCGTCTTCCACTCATCCAACATAAGGTCAATTCTTTAGAAGACCTTAAAATCGGATAACTGATCCAACATATCATCCAGGCGCGAAATTGGAAACTGGTACTTCACTATAATTCTGTTAACTGCTTGGTTATCAACACACATACGCTAAGAACCATCTTTATTTGGCACTAGTAGGGCAAGGACTGCACATGAGCTCATACTCTCTTGAATATAGCCCCTCGCCAATAACTCTACCACCTACCGTTGCAACTTTTTAGCCTTCTTGGGACTGAGGCGATACGCTGGTCGATTAGGCAAACTTGACCCAGGAACAAGGTCAATCTGATGCTGAATATCCCTCATAGCGGTATCCCAGGAGGAAGATCCTTTAGAATCAAGTCAGAGAACTTTGCTAGTAGCTGTTGCACCTCTGCTGGTAAATCTGGATCCACGTCTACTGCACTATTTCCACAAGGCAGTAGAGCATAGAAAACATCTTCATGCTCAATCTCATCTAAAAACCTGGACATAGAAAGCATGTTATTAGCTACCGGGCTAGGAGTGTGTCATTCTCGCTAGGGCACCGACACAATATTTTTCCCCTTGATGCTAAGGGAATACGTATTCTTCCGTCCATCATGAATGACATTGCGATCATACTGCCAAGTTAGACCTAACAATACATGACACTCATCCATAGAGACAACATCACACTAGGCATTATCGAAATATTTTCTGCCAATTGAAAAAGACAAGAGGCATCGCCTACCTACTGTTACCTTACTGCCTTTATTCAGCCACGACAACATGTATGGCTTAGGATGATGGCTTGTCTTCGACTACAATTTCTAGACAGCCTTCTCAGACATTACATTCTCAAAACTGTCACTGTCAATGATCATTTTACAAACATTATATGCAACTGTGCAGGTCGTGTGGAAAATATTGGTTCTCAACCAATCATCCTCTGAATCGCCCTTGGGAGTCAGTAGACTCTTGCGAACAACCAGAGTCTCAAGGCCATCTCCATACAGCACATCGCCAACCTCATCATCGTCATAGACAAGCTCGCTAATCTCCTCAGTCTCGTCTACTACGTTTTCCTCAATCAACAAATTTTTGCCTTTATAATTAGCAGGCTTCCTGCAATCAGTCGCTCTATGTCCCTATTCACCATAACGAAAACATCTAATAGTAAGGTTAGAATTACCTTACAGTGGCTGTTGGACAGGATGGGAATACTAAGGGCAAACTAGTCGACTGTTTTGCAACAACAAGGGTATGCTGGTATGCCTTCGAAATAGTCCAAAGTGAGTGAATGTTGACGACATCCTACAGGGGCTGGCGTAAACCCTCCAAATACTGTGCCCCCATTTGCTCCTCCATCTCACATAAATCATCCTGGGTGACCAACTGGTAAAACTCCTCCGTGTAATCATCAACTGATCTCATACCCTGCCTCAATGCATGAAGTCCCTAAAACAAAGTTTGAGTGTAGTCGAAGGGAAGGAAGTGACCCTTCATCTTCTTCTTCATCATCTCCCAATCAGTGATCTTGACCTTGCCCTACCTATCTCGTGAGCGACACAATTGCTCCCACCACGCGGATGTTTTGCCTTTGAATTTGATGGCGGCCAGTTTCACTTTCACACGATTAACTTCCTTGTAATAAAAATACGCTCAATTTCATTTAACCAATCAATAAATCCCTCGACTGGTAACATACCAAAAAACTCGGGCAGATCAACTTAAAAATTGAGGTCTCCATGACTCTCCTTCTGACCACGCTGCTCCAAGAATAAAGCATGATTATGATATGGGTTTTTAAAAGTGGAATCGAGATCGTGACTGGACATCTCACAATCCTCGAAATCGCACAACACCAGACGTTGGGTTAACTCTGTGACTTGCTTCTGCAAATCCTCAATCAACGCATCATGAACTCTACAATCACGGTGCTGGACTTTCTCATTCGGAACCTACACACGATAACCACAACCACCAGCCATTGAAACTGATGAAATTTCACCCCAAGAAGATGCTGAATCTCTGATGCTAATTGATACCGGATAAAATAACGATTATTCTGCAGGCTAGTTTCAACAGATAATTCATAGGGAAGAACACAAGAAAAATGTCCAAAACACAGAGAAAAATGTCTCTGAGGTTCAACTAAATACTATGAAATCAAGTAATGTCGAAAATCAGTCCACAATCTGGACTGTATAGCCAAAAATCGACTGTATTGAAACTTCATCAAAAATAGCAAAACCCCAAAAACATGCCAAAATAAAATTCAAAATAAAATAAGTATTCTTTCAGAAATCTGGCCCAAATTAGGTTTAGAACCACTTCCTAATTAACAAACGAAATATTTCAAAAAATGACAAAAAACAAAACTAAAAATAGTGATTTGGAGGGGAAAATAGCAAAATTTGAGATTGAAAAAGATGCACATCAAGCTTAGCTTGGTGGCCATGGCGTGCACGCCGAAAAGAACTTTCCGAATTGGAGTCTTTTGTGTGATTCCGACATCTACAGCCAAATTTATGGACAAAGGCTGAAACGCAACCAAAACTGTCCCAATCACGATCACTTCCCGTCTTTGCGTTGATTTGCCAAGTTATGATATCTCAACGCAATCAATGTGCAATCTGACAGCTCAGCATCATCTATCTCAGACCCCCTACATCACATTTTATAGAAGATGTTCCTCGTGTGTTAAGAGACTTGATTTGTATGGACTATTCTAGTTTGCCTTCTTTACGTTTACGTTAGTTTATTGCCTTATGTTTTCTTGGTTTTTGATTAGGCATGTTTAGATATTTGTTTTTTCTACGCTCTTTCTTATTGCTTTGTTGGTTTTTTGCATGCTGGGTTTTGTTTTGTTTGATTCAATATGTAAATCCCTAGGTGCTTGATTTGTTATCAATGTATTCCTTCACCATAAATTAGAATATTATCAATAAAATTGGAGAAGGAAGCACTATTGGACATGTGGACCTGACTCTTCTCTAATATATATATATATATATATAAAATAATATTATTAGATATAATTTTAAAATGTACAAAATCTACACTCATTACAACAAATTTGGACTTTTGTGACAGACAAAAAGGTCACAAAAAATGGTCAAAACGTCAGGAAAGATTTTTGGTGAAAGTTTGAAATCGTCAGGACAACCGTCACAGTAAGTGCATCACACATAAGTATTCGTGACAATTTACTATTCAACTATCATAAAAAATATTTTTTTGTGACGGTTGGTGTCTTTCCGTTCGATGAAGCATTCGAACAGTAAATGCATCTTGCTAACATTCGAACGATAGACTATTTCATTCGAATGTTACACGTTCGAACATTCATATTTTCATTCGAACATTGTTCACATTCAAACGTAATGTTGATGTTCGGACGTTTCTTACACAACGTTTGGACGTTACGTATCACTAAGTTGGAACGTTAATTTGATGAACATTCGAACGTTTGGTCAGTTAGTTTGAACGTTTTACTTGTTCATTCGAGCATTTACTTTGTACATTTGAACTTGTTTGGAATAAAGGTTCGAATGTTTACTGTGTAAATTCAAACGTACTAGTCAGAAATGGTAAATTTTAATAAAATTAAAAAGCATATAAATTGTATCATGTTACAAATAAAAAAAAAACATATAAAATTATACAATGTTACATATTAAAATGTATACAATGTCTTCTAACATATCAAAATTGGATACTAAAAATTAAAAATAATAAAAAAAATGATAAAATTTATCTTTTTTTTTTTTCTCGTCCACTGCGATCCTGCTGCAGTGACATAACATGGTTCATCTGGGACGTCATCTCCCTCTGCACTTGTTCTTGGACTGCAATGCGCATTCTTTTCTCATGCTCTCTCTGCTACTCCTACATGCGCTTTTCTAGATCAGAATGTCGATCCAAAAGAGACTCCAACTCCTGCTGCCTCGACGTCATAATCTCGTTTTCAAGTCGTTTTGCTTCTAAATTCCTGGCGAGATTATTAACTCTTGAAATTGAGGAGCTCGTGGAAGATGAACCAACTGAATGCTTGAGTGAACGTCCCAATCCTCTAACCATGCTAGACTTAGCTCTGAGCACTTCCGTGAAAATGTCGATATCACTAGGCAAGGACTCCCTAGAAGCCGAATGCATCTCTAACATTCTGTTCTGTAATTAAAAAGAAAACACATATTAAGCAACACAATTAATTAAAATACAAGCAAAAATGAATTATTCAGATATTGTATAATCAATTTAACAAAAATTAGAATTGCTTACATAATTTTCTGCAGCTGTAGGATCCATCCACTCACTATGTTCATTAGTGTGAGCAGCAACATAGACATGGATGAAGGAAAAATTTTCAGGATCATCACGTTTCTAACAAAGACACATTAGCAATTGAAAATTTAAATGTTACTAATTAAATAACATTAAATATCAGAGATTATATAGAATTTCTATAAGTTATTAATTATCATCTTACCAGTAAGACGGTGGAATGAACTTGAACTAGTACGATGGTGGATAGTGAGAACGGATCTATTATGTACATTTGCCAATCTTAAGCTCTACAAAATTAACTAATAACGTTATTGCTAATTAAGAAAGAATACAAATGTAAATAACTAACTAATTTAAAATATCTGATAATCAGGACTGGCAAACAAATCACAACACTTCACCCAATCATCTAATTTCATCTTCTGGAAATGGAACTTCCCAGCCTCTTCCAACTTTTGAAACTTTTTGAAGTGCTCATGAAACCGACCATTGTGACGTCGGAATAATGTAACCATCAATCCATTCACAGTTCTCACATCTTCGGTATGAGTAAAATCGAAGTCGAACTCATCCTAAGGAGTGAATGAAGTACGTAATACGATATGCTTATTGAGTAGGAAACAATATAGTTGTAAAGTTATCTCACCAGTACACGGCTTCGAATGTGATCCTTAACTTCAATAGGAATATCTCGCCATGATCGCATATAAAAAGGAGCATAAGCTCGAAATACTGTACTGATATAAGAGGAAAGTGCTACCGCACCATCATCAACTCCTCTAGAGGAATTTTCAGGCATTGTGATCTTAATTTTTCATTGATGTCTACTTCTCTCTAGAGAGATACCACGAGTACAGCCACGACCGCATCGAGAGGACAATACATTAGCTAACATATACAATAGCTGGGTATTAGTTATATATATCATTGAGTATTAAAATATAATTAAGTAATTACCAACGATATTTCATTACAATTAGGTGTCAATTGGCTATCTGTCTCATGCATGTTGATTTCTTCAGGAGCGCATTTCTCAGGAGATGAGTCTAGAGCGGGTTTGGGACTTGGAATAGGTGCCACGTTTCATCTTACTCTTTTTGGCAGCATCATTGAAAATGAATAAAAAAAATTAAATAATTGTAATTAGAACGTTATTTTTAATAATCTAATATTGATAATTTAACTTATATGATTTTGTATTCTTATTCTTCTTTTTTGGATGAAGTTTCCATGATTGTTTCAGAATTCTTTTAATCCCCGTTTTCTTCTTCTTCTTCATCTTCTCCTTCCTCAAACTCTTCTACATCCTCCTCACTCACTTCTATTGAATGAAAGTCTAATTTTGATGAGTTGAGGTGGATAGGTGCCACATCATCTCTAGATATAGGAACTATCTCGAGTACACTTAGGTCAACAAACAAGTTAATTCCTTGATCTCTATCTTCCTGGTAATCCTCTATACTCGAAATGTCATCTTCATCTCCATTGGACTCATGATTCGTACTGGTTCCTGCCTCATATATGTTCCTAGGAACAAATTTTTGCATGACTCGCCAAGTTATCTCTCCACTATTTTCATCAACACCTTTTAGTGGATCATCTAAGTAACAGACTTGTGTAGCTTGACAAGCCAATACGAATGGATCATCTTCATACTATTTTGATGCAGTATTGACGCACAGCCTAGATCCCACCGATCACATTTAAAAACATATGTTATAGACCCACCCAGATATTTCAATCCAATTATATCATGTATGACACCGTAATAGTCAATATCATCTGTCCCATGACTCCCTTCGACCAACACACTATAGTTTTGTGTCTTTCTATATCATTCACGGTCTAAAGTATGGAACCTATAACCACAAATAGTGCACATTGTGTATCGCATTGTTCTGTTTGAGGGACTACGAGCCAATGCATGCATTTTAGGATAAATTGACCCGGGATCTTGAACATGTTGTTCCAAGATCTAACAATGGAAAACAATAGTCAATAATTAATATGTTACAAAAAATATTTAAAAGTTTCAAAATCAAACATATTTGAAGTTGGAGTTCATACACGTTGTTCAAACCAACTTGAAATTTTTTTTTTCATGTCATGCCTCCACATTATCTATGCCTTTTGCACTAAGTTTGTCTAGGTGCTCATTGTATTTTAATGAGAAGAAAAATATTTTTAATACATCCAGTGTATCAAGATCTAGTAATTTAAGGAGGATTGGATAAGTACCTACCTAAGATAGTCATCAATCTCCTGACAATTATTCAACACGTACCATTGAACTTTTTCCAACTCTCCCTCAATGAGATCGTAATTGGTTTGTGCACCCAAAGGTCTTACATGAGAAAGCGGAGTAGCAAGATCATCATTTTGCTCTTCACGATTAAATCGTGTCTCAACACCGTGAAGATATAGTGATCAAAATGTTAACCATTCATCGTATATATAGGCCTCTAATATTTAATTCTCAGCTTTGGCCTTATTCCTATCTGTGCACTTTAGTCGACCCAAATATCTTTTGACTGGATACATCCAACGAAACTGTACCAGTCTACCTAACAATACCTCTCAGGATAAATGTATTGCTAAATGGACTATCACATCAAAAAATGTAGGTGGATATATTTGGTCGAACTTACATAAGATAGTAGCAATGTCGTCTTCCATCTTCTGCAACATATCACGATTTACAACCCAAGCGCACAAGTCGCTAAAAAATATACAAAGTTCAATAATGGCCACACGAACACTAGACGTTCGGGTTCACGCACCTCCCAACGTTTGAAGCATAACCATCTGACAGTTTCACGCCTTGCAACCATTTGCAAAATTTTTATTCTCTCATCTTTTGTCGTTGTAAAACAGGCATGAGACATTGCCACCCGGTTGCCATCCAGACGCATGTGTAGATTGTGTTTAATACATATTCTCTCAAGATCTCTCCTCGTCTTGGCAGTATCCTTTGTCTTGTTGTTAATACTCATCATTGTTCCAACTATATTGTCGCAAATGTTCTTCTCTATGTGCATAACATCCAAACTATTTCGCAACACTTAAGACGACCAATATGGCAAGTAAAAAAAGACACTGCACTTCGTCCAATTCAATTCTGCTACGCCTCATTTTCTCTTCTTCTTTCCTCGACCTTTGCTAAAGTTATTCGCTCTTACATATTGCAGTTGCTCCAATATATCATTTCCAAACAATTCCTTTGGTGAAGATCTTTCCTCCACTCTCCCATCAAACTTAGGTTATTCTCTTCTCCATTCATGATTTGTTGCAAGGTAACAACGGTGGCCCATGAAACACATCATCCACGAATATTTTAAACACTGACTGGAAGTTTCTTCATTACACGTGGGGCACACTAACTTCCCTTTAATATTCCAACTGGACAAATTTCCATATGCAGGAAAGTCACTTTTCATCCACATCACCGCAGCATGCATCTGAAAAGGCATCCCGATTGATGCATTGTTATTCTAGCGCTTGTTTCCCATAGCTCTTTCAGTTCCTCAATCATCGACTGCATGAATACATCAATGTCATTCTCCAGTGATCTCGGTCCAGGGATTAGGAGAGTTAACAAAAAATTTGGCGCCTTCATGAACCTTCATGGGGGAAGATTATACAGTATCAATACAACGGGTCAAGTGCTATAACTTGTACTCATGTTGCCAAAGGGATTGAATCCATCAGCTGTGAGTCTTAGGCGTACGTTGCTATGCTTTGAGCAGCTAGGATAAAGCTCGCGCTTTACATTTTCCCACATTGTAGCAAAATTTTTTGAATTACTCCCTTAACTGCTTGGGTCATCGTTCCCAGGTTTATCCACAAACATCACAGCACCAATGTCACCCAACAACTCCTCCATCTCATCCCGTTCATCAGCATCATCCTGTTCATTCTCATCATCAATATCTCGCATATAATTTAAATAACTGAAAGATACATCTGGTATCGGTTTATACGATTCATCGTAGAGTACACATTGCGTATAACCAAAATCCATCCCATTAATAAAGATATGATGCTCGGCTTCATCTAATCCTCTAGCACACAGATTTTTACAACCTTGACATGGACACTTGATGTAACCACAACTATCAGTAGAGGTCCGAGCAAATTCAATAAAGGTCCTGACTCTATGTGCATAGGGAACATAGTCTTTCCCAAGTCTCTCACCTAGGTGCATCCAACTTTTATCCGTTTCTAAAAAAATTTAGTTTAAGGCATTAAAACCACATGCAAATCATGGTTCAAAGTAATTCACTTCATCTTTGATAAGGTAGTTGGGCCTATCCTGTTCGAGATTATATTATCTATATTACACAACTTTTGTTACTTCTACTTCTCATGGGCAATAGAAATTTCAGCAGCACCTCCCCATAGTTCTCCAAATATACATGTTCGTAAAGAGAGATTGTGACCCTACAAACAGTATACTCGAAGAACAAATGAGGAAGACACCGAAACTTCGTACGCAACATGAAAATTAGTAAAAGTAACAAAAATGTGCACTACAGATAATATAATCTCAAACTGTCCATACTGGACAATTCAGGAATTAATGGACACTTAAGTGTACATTGATTCCCAAATGGGTCTAAAGTTATTCATATATGCGATGTCACATTGGATACTAACTAATATTAATTTGTTGATTTCTAATTATTATATCAACTATATATAAGGGGTTTGGGATTTGAATTTAGGATTTGGGGTTTAGGTTTTAGGATTTAGGAATTAGGATTTGGGATTTAAGGTTTGGGATTTGGGGTCTAGGGTATTTAGGGTTTGGAGTCTAGGGTTTAAGGTTTGGATTTAGGGTTTAGGATTTAGTATTTGGAGTTTGCGATTCCAAGGTTTAGGGTTTGGTGTTTGGATTTTAGGGTTTAGGATTTTGGATTTAGGGTTTAGGATTTGGTGTTTGGGTTTTAAGGTTTAGGGTTTAGTATTTGGGGTTTAGGATTCCAAAGTATTGGGTTTAGGATTTAATTAATACATGGTTGCAAAAAATACACAAAGGCACAAAATTATACAATTCAACACAAAATTATACAAAGCTATGCAAAAGATGCATAAATTGCAAATATATACACATTCAATATACCATAAAACACATTCAAATAGTTTTCCAATATGTTTGAAAAATTTCTTATCAAAGAAATAAACTTTAATGCCACTAAAAACATACAAATACTTAATGTTGCTAATATGTATAATGACCAACTATACACAATCACCCAATATTTGTAATCACTCAATAAATAAAAAATACACAAATATAACATATTGCACAACTTTTGTATTATACCTAAAATCCATCAATAATCTTATACCCAATATTTTTCACTATATATATGCTTGAAAAAATTCATACAAAAAATATACACATCGTAAAAAAATCATTAAACACATGAAAAAAATCACCCAACATGTTTGCAAACCCCTCACATTGCAAAATAATACTTACACCACAATATGCTTAAATCCCATCATAGAAAACCACTAAAAAATAAACAAATTCAAGACTTCATGCTTCTAAAATTAACCAAACACAAATATAACATCCACAACTATAAACAAATCCTAAAATTTACAATGAGCAAATTAGAAATGTATCTAGCAAAATCATTAGACTTTTTTCACAAGTGCTCAAATACACCACCAAACTTTACAAAAATACACAATGAATCATTAAATTCACACAACAATAAATATCATAATAAAAAAAATCTCTACAAAATTCATAAGTGAAGTTACATTTAAGAAGAATTGAAGCACCTCACTAGGGTCTCTCTCTCTCTCTCTCTCTCTCTCTCTCCCTCCCTCCCTCTCTCACACACACACACGGAATGAAGCAGAAATGAAAATTTTGCTACATCCCATGCCTATATTTGAATATGTCTGAATTTGAAGTATGTTCGAACGTCCTAACCCTAACATTCAAACTTACTTAAAATTCCTGATCACGTTCAAATGTACTTGTGACATTCGAACGTTAGAAATTTATGCTCGAACGTGTGTTAAAATGCTAAAAGAATCCTAAATATTCGAACATCATAAAGTTACGTTCAAACATTCCAAAAAGTACAAAAAATTTCTCACTTCTATTTATTTATTTATTGTTGGGACGTAATTATATAATGTTCAAACGTTTTTTGTTTTTTAATTTTTTATGGCTAAATCCTTAGATTGGTTTATTTATTAAACCAAAATATATTAAAAATATTTAATAAAATTGTAGATATTATAAAAAATTATAATATATTTAAAAAGATAATATTTTTTTTAATATTTTAAGAGTTTTATGCACAAAAGTAATTATATAGTTAGCACTATATAATACTATGTTGTTAAATATTATATAGTGTTGCCTATATGTGTGTGTTATTTAGTGTTATAACAAAATAGATAACATAATATAATACTAAACAACATAGTATTATATAGTGTTAGCTAATCATATTTTAAACATCACTTTTTATATTTTATCTACTATATAGTTAACATTATACAATACTAAGTATTATAAATAGTAGATTATTGTAATACTATATAAGACATTATATAATAATTAATACTATAATATTATATAGTGTTGGCATTGGAGAATTTTAGTGATGTCTTAGAGTATATAATATTTTCAATTGTATTATTTTAACATGTCATTTTATATTTTAAGGTAATTTTAATTTAATTTAAAAATTCAAAACTACGTTCGAACGTATCATTTTAACATTCGAACATTCATTCAAACGTTAAAACATTCATAAGAAACATTCGAATATAAAGAATACTTAGGCAACACATTACTGAACTTTACATTCAAACTATAGGTAGATAACGTTTGAACGTCTTATCATTATGTTCAAACATATATGACGTTTCGTATGCAACATTAGAACGTTCGAACCCTCACTGTATATATTCGATAATCTCGACGGCAGAAACCATTTTCACAGGAATCCATCATTTTCTCTCAAATTCTCTCTGTCACGTACGCCGCTGCAACCGTCACCAAAGCCATTGCAACCGTATGTTGGAACGTGACTTTGAGAACGTTGGAATACCAATGGTTACGTTCCAACGTAGATTTTCCAATGTTGGAACATATATGTTTTCACGTTGGAATACGAATAGTCACGTTCAAACATACTGCATGTACGTTAGAACGTGTTTATTTGCAACGTTTGAAAGGAACTTCACGTTTGAACATGAGTTTGCTTATGTTCGAACGTTTACACAGAATTGCATTTTTAGGCCTCGCCTTAAGATTGTTCTTTTAAAAATTTAATTTTTATTTCCACTCATTTTTCTCTTATTTATGCAGATAAATATAAAATGGCTCAGCAACCTCAGACCACAAGAAAGAGGGGTTGGGAAGGAGCCTCACGGGAGGCATACAGGATAGAGGCTCGCATAGTTACCCCTGAGCGGGAGGTGCTGACTAACGAGTTCGACTTGTTGTTCTAACAGTAAAGGAGCCTACGATCCATGTTCGTGGATAGGGGCTGGTTGCCCATCTGCTCACTGAGGGGGACCGTGTACACCAGTATGGTGCACGAGTTCTACCAGGCAATGTCCATATTGCCCCACGACGCCAACTCCCATAGCAAATAGATCCATGGGCTACGGCTCACTGTTTCGGTGGATTTCATCGCCGACCTACTGCAAATCCATCGTTTAAGGCCACAGCCAGCAGCTAAGCAACAGGTGGAGGACACGGCTGCTGCACAGGCTCCACCATTAGATGCTGATGTTGGCATGGCAGAGTCCCAGACTGGCCCAGATCCTTCTATGGGCAATCATCACGCCAACCTCGACTCAGGCGACGATGCTGGATTCGAGGAGGAGGGTATAACGGGATGAGGATTTCTACATCCTCATGGGCAGAGACCGACAGGTGCATGAGATATAAGACAGCTTTTTCCAGAGTGCGCTCGACGGTTTCTTCCATATGCTGCATCTCATTGTTGTAGCAAATATGGACCCGCTGGCACACACAACGACCTTTAGTCGAGCACGCGTCCAGTTTCTCATCAAGATAGCGCGTGGAGACCCGATTGACCTCCCATAGGTGGTCTTCGAGAAGATCCGCTATGAGACATGCACTGTCTCAACGGACAACCTCTCCTACGGAGTCATTATCACTCGACTTCGCCTGACACATGGAGTGCCAGCTCGAGTCTCAAAGCCAGTGTGGCCGCAGATCGGCCCCATCGACATCAGCAGCTATCACCAAAGTCAGGGGCAAAGGAGGCGGCTTGTGGCCCCTCCTGTAGTAGATCTAGTGCCACCTCTCCAGCGTCAGACTGTCCGACCTGATCCCGTTGACATTGCCGATAGCAGTGGGCAGCATCGTGTAGGACAAATTGCGAGTGGGGATGTGCCACTTGCTTAGGTTGCACAACTACAAGCGCACATGGAGAAGCAGCTCACTGCACATACTGCCTTGATCATTGCGCACGAGGATCGGGCATTGGGGCACCCGTCCACTGATATAGAGATCTTGTGTCTCAAGGTCGAAACATTGTCCGACGAGGTCAAGACATTAAAAGACATCGTCTAGTTAGTGATTTTATGTTTTTTTTTTAGTTTTTAATTTATGTAATAGACTAACTACTCATGTATTGTATATATATATTTTTTTTTTAATTTCTATTCTTAAATTTCTCAAATTTAATTTTAAATCGTCGCACTTCATAACGTTTAGAAATTCAATATTTATTTGACAATTCAATGAAGTACAAAATTTGTATAATATTAACAAGGCCCGCTAAAGAAGAATCTTATTTTAATTTCTTTATATATTTTTTATTCATATTTTGTTCATTTAAAAATATTTAAAATAAATAAATATTAATTCAGTCCACTAATCAAATCCTACACTATTAAGTAAAGCAAAAAAATTAAAATGTATTAAAATATTAAAGGTGTCAAAGTATTTTTTTTTTAAAAATCTAATGTAAACATTAAAACGTTATTTCATATAGTTTGAACGTTCGCGCTAGAAAAATTCACGCTCAAACGTTATTGATTATGTAGTTCGAACGTACTCTCAACGTTCGAATATAAAATCGTATTAGTTCGAACGTAAAAAAATTCAGTAGTTGTCTTTAATGACAGTTCTAAGAAATTGTCATTGAAAATAGGTTTTGATGACGATTTGGAGACTGTCACAATTTCTAAAGTGCCACTAAAGCTTAATTCTATTACAATGACTCTTTTAAACAAACAGTGTGACTTATTAATTACCAAGAAGAGTACCACTATTCTAGCTTATGCCATCCCAGTTATACTATGCTCATAAAATAGAGAATGATTGAAATCCTAAAATCCACCTATTGTTATAAAATTAAAGAAAGAAACTACTATTGCAAGAGAGAAATATATAAGAAACTCTTTTGGAACTCTTAAGAACTGAAACTTTTTTTCTCTCTATATTTTCTTATGAATTTTATTACAATTGAAACCCCTATTTATAGGCCTTGAAATTACTATGCAAGATTTAAAATAATAGTGGTGGAGTCATTCACATAATTTTAGTGGTGGGACAGGGGGCGACAACCGTCCCACCAATTCTGTTCTCGTTTCATTACACACCTCCTTGAATGACCACTAATAAAGAATCTGCTTTATTAAAACTTGCCAAGGAAAAACCTAATGGGACGAAAAATCAATGGCAAAGGAAAAAGAGTACAGTCTTCTTATGTATCCACAAATGCTTTAAGATTGTCTCATTAAAACCTTACAGAGGAAAACCCAGTGGGACAAAACCTTAGCGAAGAAAAAAGAGTCCAATCAGCACAAGTCTTTAGGACATTTACTCCCCCTGAAAAGTGCATGACAATAAATCTTTGAGTCTTCGCATTCCAATGTTATGCACAATTTTCTTGAATGTCGAAGTTGGTAACGTCTTTGTGAATAAATCTACCAGATTAATACTAGATCGTATCTGCTTGACATCAATTTCACATTTTTCTTAAAGTTCATAAGTATAAAAGAATTTAGGTGAAATATGTTTGGTTCTGTCACATTTGATATATTCTCCTCTGATTTGAGTGATACAAGCAGTATTATCTTCATATAAACTGTTGGGCTATTATTGATCATGGAAAGTCCACACATTTCCTGAATATGTTGAATAACTGATCTCGGCCAAATACACTCTCGACTTGCTTCATGAATAGCAATGATCTCTGAGTGATTTGAAGAAGTAGCAGATAGTGTCTGTTTAACAGATCTCCATGATATGACAGTATCTCCATAAGTAAATAAATATCCAGTTTGAGATTTACCTTTGTGTGGGTCTGAAAGATAACCTGCATCTGTATACCTAATCAATTGTGGACTTGATCCACGTTGATAAAATAATCCCATATCAACCGTACCATGAAGGTAACGAAAGACATGTTTAATACCATTCCAATGCCTTCGAGTTGGTGTAGAACTATACATTGCAAGCAGATTAACTGAGAATGTAATATCTAGTCGAGTGCAATTCGCAAGATACATCAAAGCTCCAATTGCACTGAGATATGGTACTTTAGGACCAAGAATTTCTTCATCGTCATCACAAGGATGGAATGGATTATTCTTCACATCAAGTGTTCGGACAATCATTGGAGTACTCAGGGGAGGAGATTTGTCCATATAAAAATGCTTCAGGACTTTCTCAGTATACATGGACTGATGAATAAAAATTATATTTGGCAAGTGCTTGAACTGCAGGCCGAGACAAAGTTTTATTTTGCCAAGATCTTTCATTTCAAATTCATTTTTTAAATATATAGCGGTTTTTGAGATCTTTTTAGGAGTTCCCACAATATTTAAATCATCAACATAAACTGCAATAATGACAAATCTGGATTCTGATTTCTTAATAAAAATATGGGCATATAGGATTATTCTCAAATCCTTCTTTCAATAGATATTTGCTTAAGCGATTATACCACATGCGTCCGGATTGCTTTAACCCATATAAAGATCTTTGTAATCTGATTGAGTACATATTTCTAGATGTACTTGTAGATGCTTCAGGCATTTTATATCCTTCAAAAATTTTCATATATATGTCATGGTCTAAGGATCCATATAAATATACAGTGACCACATCCATCAACCACATTTCTAATCCTTTTGTAACAACCAGACTAATAAAAAATCTAAACGTGATTGCATCCATAATGGGAGAATATGTTTCTTCATAATCAATCCCAAGTTTTTGCAAGAAACCTTATGTGACAAGCCGTGCTTTGTACCGCACAATTTCATTTTTTTCATTACGTTTTCGTACAAATACCCACTTATATCCAACAGGCATTACACCCTTTGGTGTTTGGACAACAGGTCCAAATACTTCTCGCTTTGCTAGTGAATTTAATTCAGCTTCAATAGCTGCTTTCCATTTTGGCTAATCATTTCTACGTCGACATTCTTCGACGGTTTTTGACTCACTTTCTTCATTACTTCTGGTAATATCAAGGGCCATTTTATATGAAAATATGTTGTCGACAATAGTTTTATTTCTATCTAGAATTTCTCCAGTATTCATGAAATGTATTGAGATCTCATTATTTTCAGGTACCTATTCCTCTTCAGGGGAAAACATTTCATGAAACACCTCTTCAGGAGGTCCCTTTTCAGGAGATTTATACTCTTCAGGAGTTTCCTCTTCAGGCGGTTTTGGAATAGAAGATTTGAGTTTTTTAGGAGCACCAATTATATTTGTAGCCTGCATTGTGGATACGTGTTTTTCAGGAACACCAAATTCATTTTGTATTCTTTTCCTTCTGAAAATTTTGTCTTTTGCACCAATAGGTCTTCCACGCTTTAGGTGTGCCTTAGACTCACCTATTGCCGTTTTGACAATTTGTCCTTCAGGGACTTCAATCATTGCTGAAGCATTAACAGCAGGAATATAAGATTTTACTATACCTTTAGTGTTAGTAAATACATCTGGTAATTGATTTGAAACATTTTGTAAATGAATAATTCTCTGAACTTCCAGTTTACATTCATTTGTAGGAGGATCAAATTGAGATAGGGTCTTATTATCCCAAGTAATATCTTGTCATGCTTCAGGCACCGACTTTTTTTTACCCATTAATGGAAAAGTGGATTCGTCAAAGTGACAATCCCCAAAACATGCTTTAAACATATCCCCTGTAAGGAGTTCAAGGTATCTAATAATAGATGGAGAATCAAAACCAACATATATCCCAAATCTACGTTGAGGGCCCATTTTTGTACGTTGTGAAGGTGTAATTGGAACATATACAGCATATCCAAAAGTACGAAGATGAGAAATATTTGGTTGTTGACCAAATACAAGCTGTAATGGAAAATATTTATGATATGCAGATGGTCTAATGTGAATTAAAAATGCTGCATGAAGTATAGCATGTTCCCAAGCAGGAACAGATAGTCTTGATTTCATAAGTAAAGGTCCAGCGATTAGCTGAAGCCTTTTGATCAAAGATTCAGTTAAACCGTTTTGTGTGTGTGTATGGGCAACAAGATGTTTAACATCTATTTATATTGATATGCAATAATCATCAAAAGCTTGAGATGAAAATTCACCTCCATTATCCAATCGAATGGTCTTAATTGGATACTCAAGAAATTGTGCTCGTAGTTTAATTATCTGTGCAAGAAGTCTAGCAAATGCAACATTTCTAGTGGAAAGCAGACAAACATGTGACCATCAACTAGATGCATCAATCAAGACCATAAAGTATCTAAATGGTCCACTTGATGGATAAATATGCCCACATATATCTCCATGAATCCTTTGTAAAAATGATGGAGATTCAACAATGACTTTTGAGGGAGATGGTCTGATAATCAACTTACCTTGAAAACATGCAGAGCACGAAGATTCATTGGGTAGAAATATCTTTTGATTCTTTAAGGGATGCCCATGCGAATTTTCAATAATTCATCTCATTATTATAGATCCTGGATGTCCAAGGCGATCATGCTAAGTCATAAATACTTTGGGATCAATGCACTTCTGGTGCATTACTACATATGATTCAATTGTTCTCATCTTTGTATAATACAATCCAGAATATAGAGCAGACAGTTTTTCTAATACGAGCTTATGGCCCAATATTGTTTTAGTAATAAGAAGATGCTCTTCACTGTCTTTATTGGTCGTTTCAATATGGTAATCATTATGACGTATATCTTTGAAACTCAATAAATTTCTTCTGGATTGTGAAGAGAATAGAGTATCATCAATATAAAATTTGGTGCCATTAGACAACACAATATAAGCTCTTCCGTAGCCTTCAATTAAATCTGATGAGCCTGAGATGGTATGGACATAGGCTTTACTTAGTGTTAGATTTTGAAAATATTCATTTTCTTTGAGAATTGTGTGAGTTGTAACACTATCAGCCAGACATATATCTTTATCATTCAACTCAGAAATAAAAAGCTCATCAATGTGATCCATGATTCTACAAAATATACAAAACTTTTATTACAGATAGAAAGAAAATACATTAATTGAGTGGAACACTTCTATCTCCAATTAAGTGGTCAATTCTACTTTCAGGATGATTAAAGAAATCAGAGACATCAAGATGAGTAACATCTATATCTACTGAATCTAATAAATCATCTGATAGTTCTACTAAATTTGTTGTATACATTTTATTCTTTCATTTAATAGATGCTTGATATAAATCAGCTAAGTGTCTGGCAGTACGACAGGTACGTGACTAATGTCCAATCATTCCACATCTATGGCACACCTTTTCATTTCTCTTTGAAGAATTATTCTGGGGATTTTTATCCTTTTCTGAATTGTACCACTTCTGGTGATATGGTATATTATTATCCATTTTAATATTGTCACTTTTGGGACCAACATTTCTATAATTTCTCTTACCATGTCCACGCCACCGATTTCTTCTAAAGGATGCACCATTCACTTCTGAGAATGATGCAAACCTATTACCATTCATTTCAGGGAATGATATTGAGCCAGAAGGGCGTAACTGGTGGTTTGTTAATAAAAGCTCATTGTTTTGCTCAGCTACTAGAAGACTTGATATAAGTTCAGAATATTTCTTGAACTTTCTCTCTCGATACTGCTGCTGCAGGAGCACATTCGAGGCATGAAATGTAGTGTAAGTCTTCTCTAGCATATCATCATCGGTGATTTTCTCACCGCATAATTTTAGTACTGAGCTTATTTTAAAAATTGCAGAATTATATTCACTAACACTTTTATAATCTTGCAACCTCAGGTGCAACTTTTCAAAACGAACTCTTGGAAGGATGACAGTCTTCTGGTGTTCATACATCTCCCTTAAACTGTTCCACAAAATATAGAGATATTTTATTGTAAGATATTCAGTTTTTAATTCTTCGTAAAGATGGTGGCGAAGGAAAATCATTACTTTAGCATGGTCCTGCAGGAACGTTTGATTTCTTTCTTTAATTGTTTCACCCAAGTTTATTGCATCAAGATGAATTTCAGCATCAAGTATCCAGGATAAATAATTTTTCCCAGATATGTCAAGAGCAACAAATTTCAATTTTGTAATATTTGTAATTTTCTACACATATAAATAATGAAATAAAATATATTTACAAATTTCAATTATGTGTATCTCAGAAAATATATTTATAAATTCACACAGATAATCATCAATAAAATATATCAAAGATTGCAAATAATATATTGAAAAACTTACAGATGAAAAAGACCACTAGCTTCAGAATTGGTAGAATCGTCGTGCTGATAACGTGTTATAAAACTAAAGAAAGAAACTACTATTACAAGAGAGAAATATATAAGAAACTCTTTTGGAACTCTTAAGAACTGAAACTTTCTTCTCTCTCTATATTTTCTTATGAATTTCATTACAACTAAAGCCCCTATTTATAGGCCTTAAAATTACTATACAAGTCACTATGCAAAATTTAAAATAATAGTAGTGGGGTCATTCACATAATTTTAGTGGTGGAACAAGAGGCAACAGCCGTCCCACCAATTCTATTCTCGTTTCATTACATCTATCTATTTTATATGTTTGTACTTTTAGTGTGTTTTAATAAGCCTCGTACTACGTGATCAATGGGATAAAATGAGCAGGACGGCATAATAGCATTTCTCCATGTATATATGAAATTTGCAGAGTATAGTTAGTAGTGTACAAATCATTTTAATATATATATATATATATATATGTATATGTATGTGTGTGTGTATGTACGGCAGAGCAGACCAAACCTGTTCTCCCTATGCACCTACATGAGTAACTTGAAATAAACTTGAAAGATTGGAATGCATGCTTTTTTCACGATCTTTGGCATCACTGCTTTAGACTTTTTAGGCATATGATACATAAAAGGGCAACATACAGTAATGCCATAACACATCGTGTCCCCTGGGCCTAATTGGCACAACAGATATAGATCAGCTACGAATGCAGATTAGTCAAATTATATATATATAATGCAGACATGAGGAGCACCACAATCATGTGTGGATGCCAACTCAATTAAAGTAAATATTTGTGATGTGGCTTTGCACAATTCTTACGTACCTGCTGCATGTAAAAACTCGACAGAATTAAGCATAATTCCCTCCAAAGTAAGACTACAGAATTAAGCTAATTAATAATCCGGGGCTCCTTTTAAAGCTCTTCTTCAAGGCCCTTCTCTATATAAAACCAGTAGTACTTACAGTTAGTAGGTCAGCTATATATCTGCAGCAATATAAAGAAGATTCTGCTACTAGAATATACTATAGGAACCCTTGGAAAGTTTGCATGAATTTGCAAAAATGGGCCACTCTCTCTCTCTCTCTCGCCCTGTATTCTTCTTCTTCTTTTCTTCTTTTTTCTTTTTTTATTTCTATTTTTTGTCAGGGTGACTCCTAGCTTCATCTTATCTAAATTCCTCCCAAAGTTTTACCATAGACGTCAGAAAGGACTTTCCCCAGGACATGCAGTACTCCTAACCCAGTCTTTATACATTATTATATACTGATCATTTCTGCTTGTTCATAAATACCAAATTAATAAACAAATATATGCAACTTATATATATGACCACAGAGCAAATAAAATGAATTTTTCTTCTCTCAAAATTACAAATAGTGTGCGAAGATAAAGCTTTTTAAGTCAGCCATGGTTTCCATTTTATTTTATCTTCATGTGCCTGCATGGTATGTTTGCTATGAGCATTTTTATTGCTTGAATGAATAAATTTGTTCGCCAAAAAAATAAAAATTTCCTTTCTGTCGAAGAACTAATTTTTAGTGAACCAGAAACTAATTAGGTCCCATACTAGTGCTGATACCTGAACAGCATGTTAGTACGTAGAGTTTGTATATATATATATATATATATATATATATAATATACTGTTAGAAATTTGGACCTCCTAAATTCTCTCCATAAGGATCTACTTTTGATAGAATACAAAAAATAAAAAAAAATAAAAAAAATAATAACAACACAAGAATTTATGTGAAAAACTCTCAAAACAGGAGAAAAATCACCAGACTCAGAAAAGAAAATCTACTATGTGAAAAATTGTTACAATCACACAAATGTTCTTTTCACCCCAACAACACCCACAAAAACTTTCTCACAAGTAAAACTTTAACTTTCACTTCTCTTCCTTTTTACATACAAAAAAGGACGACAAATAATTTTTTCTAAGTAAAAAATTACTAGATAAATTTCTGACTAGTGCATCTAACCATTGAGTCTAGGTCTCATTTTATAAGCCTTGGAGCTTTACTCTTCCTTCATTTCCAAGTCATGTGGGACAAAGAAAGGAACAAAATTCCAACAATCTCTACCTTGTGACTTTGACTGATCCCACAACCACGCTCCACCGCAATGAAGATTTTCATAGCTTCAACTATCATGCTCCACCATAAAAGCATACTCAGTTAGAATAAATCAATTCTAAGTATTTCACTTCAGCCCATGTCGAAAATAACTTTGCTGAAAAATTATGAGGCAACTTTCACGTTTGACTTTCCTAGAAGTTCATCAGCCATCGACATAAATTTCCACCACACGCCCTGCATCAATGCCAAACCAATGCCCGTGTGCAAACTTGTGCAACAATTAACATTAACACATCCTCTATCATGGCAACTTTGGGATTAGCGGAATGCCATAAGAATATACATGTCTTTTTTTCTATGGAGAGAGATACAACGTTAGCATCAATAACAATATCTCCACTTACTGACTTGGAACCATTTGCCGAACCGACTCCACCTCTTATTGACAACTTTTCTTGATGTGCCCAGGTTGTTCACACCTCTAGCAATTTGCTGACTTCATGGGTTGTTCGACGCCTTATGTAATCCTGATAGAATCAAAATATTCCTGACTTGTACTTGCCACAAGTCCAAATTGATTCTCCCATCAAATTTCTCTACCTTCATTCTTGATATTGTCTCGATGAATTTTATCGTAGAAATGAATAGTATCCATTAAGTAAGTTTCCAGGAAAGAATGATCTTTCCTAGACAAAATTTCAAGATTCTCAGGAAAGATTTGAGGGCCACAACGGACACACTTAAAATTTTCAATCTCCTAGATAGAACCTTCTTAGACTGTACGTATCCACACTACCACATCAAAACTCCACCCTGCCAAAAGAATCTAGTGGCTCTCTTGTTGGGATTCTAGGCCTCTCAAATCCCCCTCACAAGGATCTACTTTTGACAGAATACTAAGAAAAATAGAGAAATAATAACAACACAAGAATTTATGTGGAAAACTCTCAAAACAGGAGAAAAATCACTAGACCCAGAGAAGAAAATCTATTATGTAAAAAATTGTTACAATCACACAAATTTTCTCTTCACCCCAACGACACCCACAAAAACTTTTCCACTAGTAAAATTTTAACTTTCACATCTCTTCATTTTTACATACAAAAAAGGACAACAGATGAATTTTTCTAAAGTAAAAAATTACTAAATAAGTTTATGACTGGTGCATCTAACCAATGAGCCTAAGCCTTATTTTATAAGCCTTGAAGCCTTATTTTATAAGCCTTGAAGCCTTACTCTTCCTTCACTCCTAACTCATGTGGGACAAAGAAAGGAACAAAATCCCAACATATTCTCTAAGCTGTGGTACGGTAATATTTATGGTCGGGCAATGAGCAATTGCTCTGCGCTCACAATATTTGAGGCCTTGATCAGTAGCATTCAACTAGATAAATCAACCTCACCAATAAGATTTTAACTCAAACCTACCCTCAATATATTAGATTAATGAGTAATCGATCGATGAGAAGCTTACATATGATTTGGAGAGAGAGAGAGAGAGAGGGAGATTTGGCTTGAAACGATAATTATACCAACCAAATTAAAAATATTCAAAGTCAAATCCCATCGAACTCCAGTTGATTGATCTTCATTGCATGTACTAGAAAAGAATGCAACGCATTGGTGGTTAAGACTAATTGGTGGTTGATCATAATTATCCAAATTAATTCCATCTATGACAATGCATGAGCTCTTTATATATATATATATATATATATGTTTATATATATATTAGTGATAAATTAATCACTCATAAATTTATTAATACACGATCGAGTGCTATGAATATTAGAGGGTACGTGAAAAAGTACTAGTACCGCTACATGCAATATTAGAAAGCTAATTTATAAAGTACTTGTATATATATATAATCACTCCACTTCAGCATTAATATAAGTAATATTATAAATATTTTATTGTCAAATTAGTGAATTCTGGTACTTCAAATATACACTATATGAATAATTATATAGATAGATGACACACATACACACACACACACACATATATATATCTATATATATATATAGATAGATAGATAGATGATACCTCAACAATCACCCAGCTATAATAATTTTAAAATTTAGTGTTTTTTTTTGTGTTGAAAAAATTTAGTGTTGATTGAAGCCGGGATACTGCATGCATGCACGACTGATTCAATTCCCATAATTATTACCAAAAAAACTAATTGATCAGCTTTATAAACTTAATTAATTTCGGTGCTAGCTAGCTGGTTATTGAAACCTAATATTGAAAGGATACCGCGGCCATTCTTAAGTAATTCAATCATTTTTTCCATGTTCGATCGGTGGTGCGTATAACGTAGTTCTCCATATATAATAATAATAATATAATATGGCCACTAGTACTGGATGACGTACTACGCATGTCCACTACTTACACGTGCAAATCGCACCTTCACATGAACGCAATAATTTGCGCGCATGATCCAATCTCTAAGTTCGAAACATGATATAATTAATCTATTTGATTCTAAAATATTTAAATTGTATTATGGCTAGCTAGCTGTTGAAAATTCAAGAAGTACGTACGTATTAAATTAATATTAATATTAACTTTTACCTTATATAATTAATTAATAAAGATAATGATGTATCCATTACTATTTTTATAAAATCAGAAATTCTATTTGCAGTCCTATTGATCATGTATAAGGATTAAAGAGGAAAAAAAAAACATCATTTTAAAAGAGATATTATTGTAATTTTAAATTTTTAAAAAATATAATTATATAAACTTGCATGACAGTCCCCATTTGAAAATTTTTGTAGAATAACTCTATATATTATGTATTAAAATGATAATATTTATATATACAAGTTATTTTATAAAAATGTCCTTTATTTAAAATATATATAGATTTTGATCATCAATAGTTTTACCATATATCATGTCCTCTTATTTTGCTATTTCATTTTGACTATTCATGTATTTAATTTTTTTAAAATATTTTTTTTAGTTACTGATTAAGAAAATGATTATTAGTATATTGATTTTTTTTTATATTTTTTTGAAAATATTAAAAATCAAAAATATAAAAAAGTGAATGTTGCCTAGAGACACGCCCAGCAGTTACTGGTAAACGGCACCCTAGCAGTGCTCATAGTGTATATATAAAATTGTACTACAGGGTTGTGTTTGTAATTTTGTAATAATAAATATTTAAGAAACATATACATGATATTATATATATAATATATCGTGTCAAAGCGAGCATTCGTTCTCAATGATGTAACGGCCAGCTGCCTCCAAAATGATTCAACATCAATGAGGTCACCAAGCATAAGTTATACTTTGGCACGATTTTCCACTAATCAGAGCGTTAGTTCGTGTGTTTCATCTGTAAATTTTTGATTCCCATCTTGTCGTCTACATCTAATCGCTTGGAGTGTAGTACTAATTGTGTTGTTTTTACGATCAGCTTTGAATTTCTTCACATATAAACCTAGCTTTGAATTATGTCTATATCTAAGTGTATGTAAAAGCTCCTGGCAGGATCTTACAAATTGGGTCACTACAAAATTTGAAAAATAATGGTCCATAACAGTAGTACTAATTAATTATTAATAGCTAGGCAAGATATATAATTAAATCTATGTACATGCATGATTATTTATATTTAATTATATATATAGCTTAAGATTCAAGCTGAGAAGCAACCATCCATCTGCTTACATCATCTATCACATGCATGCATCTAATTAATTACTCTTAAATTAATTTATAATTAATTAATGCATGTATGCAATAGATATGCATGTTTTCTAATGTCGGGTTAATTTGAAAATAACCACGAAAGATTAAATATTAGCATCGAGAATTATTTTTCAGATGAGAAATGCTATTTATAATTATCTTCTATACCACATATTAATTAATATGTGATTTTTTATTTTTATTATTTTTTTAAACATACATTTTTACATGACATCAATGGGTGTTTAAATAAAATAATCATATTAATGTGTGGTATAGCAAATGATAAAAGAAAACTTTTCTTTACACACAAACACACACACACACATATATACATATTAATATTTAATCTAGTGGTGCCTAAAAAGACTGGAATCATGGTACTTGCAGTACATACTTCCATACATACATATATATATATATATATATATATATATGGAGAGCCATTGGGAAGAACAACCTCCTTTTCAAATACGGCTCAGCAGTTTGCTCAGCCGCCTCCTTTTCAAATATGGCTCTCCACATTATTGGTCAACAGTTAAACCGTATTGAGGAGAATGTTGAAAAACCTGTTTTTAAATCTGATATAGGAAGACCTTCAGCAAGTCCTCCGAAACAAAAAATTCGTTTGATTGAAAAACCTTTGATTATTTTACCAGAGAACAGACAGAAAATAGATGCTGTCAGTACTCTTGATAAAATTGATCAAATGCTAGCTAAGATAAAGCTAGAAAAACAAAGATCAAAACCTTCTACTAGTGTCCTTGACAAAAGAAGTAAGGATTTTAATTCTGATTTTATTTCAGTTGCCACAGATGATTCCTCGGAGGATGAATCTGTCATAAATTCTTTTTAAAACAGTTTTCATCGGAGCCAGCTGAGATAGCCAGACTCACTTCTATAAAACCTATAGGTTTTGTGAAGAATTGGTTTTCTAGGCCAACTCCACCTGATTTACAGATCGAAGAACGTATGTTCCGAGATCAGTTTTCGACTAGTGCTGATCGGATATATGAGTGGAATATTGACGGACTTTCTGAACAGGAAGTCTTAAATACTCTGCAAAAAATGTCCATGGTCGCTGATGCCTATGTTTTTAAAACATTTAAAAACTTATCTTTAAAATCACAATTCTTAAAATCATAATGATTTTCAAGAAAATCAAAGAAAAGAATATGCCTTTCTAGGGCATACATTAATTCTTTCCACTTGCGTCTAACCCTTTGTTTCTCGGGTAGACTAAAATCTCTAGCATAAGCATTACGCTTAAGCCCATTTTTTATGCTTTTAAATTCTTCAACCAGTGAAAACATATCAGGCTCAAAAGGTTTGCACATCATCATTAATTGTGGGTGCAAAACATTAGTGTTCATAACTATATATATATATATATCATGAGATTTCCATCGTATATTAATCCATGGCCTTTGATTTTCTTCATGCACAAACATTAATATATATCTATTATATAATATATAGACTAGTATGAATTTCTATCCAAGGGCAGGAATTAGAATGTACGTAGTCGTGGGAAGAGTGGACGAAAATATTTCCTCATATCTTTGTAGAATCCTGCAACATATTGGGGGAACCAAAAAAATTTTGCAAGTGAGTTTTCTCAAGAATGACGATAGGGATTTTGTCTGAAATTTCAATAGCATAGCTAATAGGTAAAATTTTGTTTTCAGAAATATCATAATCAAAAATTCTAATTTTGATTTGAAACAATTTAATTTTTTTTTTTTTTGGTGCAAAGATAACAAGATCATTTTGTTTAAAGATATTCAAAAACGAACTCAAATGTTTTCAGTGTTCATCAATAGATTTTGAATAAATAAGGACATCACCAATATAAATAATAGTAAAATTGGAGAATGAATTTTCATGATATTTTCAAATTCACTAGGATTTTTTCATACTAAAAGATATAACATTCCATTCATAGTGATCAAATGGGATAGTAAAGGCAATTTTGTACTTATCTGACTCACTAATTTAGATTTGTCAAAATTCTGACATTAGGTTAAACTTGGAGAACACTACTGTACTACTAAGATTCAGCAAGAATGAAGAAGAGATTTGGGAGATAGCAGAATGATAAAAAATAATCAATCTACCACCAGCCAGGTTTGACTCTAATATCAAAAGGATCGAAAGTAAGGAAATAAAAATATAATAGAGGACTAGATAACTGGACTTGAATTAAGGAATGGAAATGAGGACCGGATAACTAGAGCAAGAATGCTTGTAAATAAATTAGCAAAATAAAAGTAGGACCAGATAACTGAAATGGAAAAGAAAATATAGAAGTAAACGATAATATAGATAATATAGAAGTAAATGAAATAGTTTGTTCAAAATAACTATTCAAAATCACTTTTAAAATGTATCTGGAAGTTGGATAGGAAGAGGGAACTAAGAAAAGGAGAGAGCTCAGAATATCAAAGAGATGTGGGAGGAAAAGAAGGTGTCCTTCACAAGTAGGAAGGGTCTTCTTTTATAAAACAATGAGACTCTTTTACAAGTAGTGAATAGTAATATTGAGTATAATGAATAGTAAAATCAAGTACAATGAACAATAGAAAACAGTTGAATAGGAGTGAATAGTTGAACAAAAGTAACAATATTTAGATCAATTATTGGATATCTTTGGGGTGGTCTCCAGATCGTGTCCAAATATATTATCATACGGATTAGTGTTATCAACAGAGGCTTCAGAGGATGCCTCAGACTTATCATCATTATCATTATCCTCATTGATGGACTACTTTAATAAATAAATCAAATATTTTTTCAGTCCTTTGAAAATAGACGACTTCTTGAATTTGGAAGATTTATTTACTTTATCAGATTTAGAGGAAGCATCAGGTTTAGCAACTTTTTTAGCAAAAATAATGGTCTGGGTTATTGGGTACTCAGGCGGTGTTAATTTCTTAACAGTTGAAAATTCTTCACTACTTTGAGATCTAGAGTAGCTTGGAGAAAATCCCTAACAACATTATAAATGATGTTTTGTGTGTAGGGAAATATATCCCACCATTTCACAAACCAAAGCCCAGTGAAAACCAGATTAGTGAATACCAAGACATAGAAGAGTTTTAACATGTGTCTTGATTTGTTTAATCAAATTAGTATGAATTGTAGTCCAAGGGGAGGGATTGGATGTAGTTGTTGGAAAGTGGACGACAATGATTTGATGGCATCTTGTTCCAAACTGATTTACATTATTGTTAAACATTTTGTTGAAACTCTCTCCAACATTACTAATCGCATTAATAATTATTTGAATTATTTCAGATGCCATCAAATATCTAATTATAGATAGTACCAAGATTTTTTATGTTTAGAATAATACTTAGGGATAATAGATAGTCATAGGCCTTACTGAAAAGAAAGATTTACTGATGGTTTACTTCATTTATTTGCTCACAAAATTAAGGATGAACTTACTGGTATCTCGAGACTCCTTAATTATGATGATTACACTTATGGTGATATCATTAAAATAATTAAGAAGTTTGGTATTATTATGTGTAATGATCAAAGAATGTTTCGTCAACAGATGAAGGATAGTAAGAAAGCCTACTATGAAATATGAATTTTTTTCGAACAATTTGGTTTTCCTCCTATTGGTCTATCTAAGCAAAAAGCATAAATGTTCTAGTAAAATTTTCAAACCTCACAGTGAAAAAATGAGAAAAATCGTGAGAAATTTTACAAAAAAGTCCATTAAGTTCAAAAATAAGTTTAACCAGTTGAATATTAATACTAGTGATCAAGAAGATCTATTTCTTCTCCTAGGAACAACATCTTCTTCATCATCTGATATCAAATGAATTCAGTTCTAGTATTTCAGAGTATCACTTAAAAGCTAATATACATATATATATATATATATATATATTTATGATGGTGATCTTCATTTTTAGATTTTGTCATCCATCCATCCTCATGATCGTTATAAGTGATTTTACATGTTAATAACTTAAATGATCAACAACGACCACTTAAAATCATGTTCTATATTCTTATAAAAAACACAAATCTTGATCTTTGTAGAAATGTGATTGTGGATGACAAAATAAAAATTGAAAATTAACTACTCAATGTATATAGATAATTGAACACAAATTTTAATTTAATGGTCATGCATACATGGTACATGAAGAACCACCTCCATATATGGATAGAGAATATCTGTATAATGGTCAGGCTATTAATATTTAGATAACAGGCTATTAATATTTAGATAACAGCCCATCAATGCCCTTTTGACACATATGCATTCTACATGATTGTTAGCCATGTGGATGCACCTCATCCAATCTTTCAGAATTCCTCCCCTCCCTCCTGCCCCTTCCCCTCCCCTCCTTTTGTGGGATGAAAACACATTTCTTGTTCAAAACATCTCGCGCTCTAGTTTCCTTCCTTTAGATCCCTTCTCCCTCTTGTTTCTCTAATCTAATCTTTGGACTCTGCTACTCACAACATCGCCTATTGGACGAAAATGCTCCACTCCTAGCATGGCCACCTCGCACGGAACCTTCCTCTTGCAATGTGGCCTAAGTCTTTGGTATGCCCTCCCCCCCTTCCTTTCACATGGACACATGAATCTGGGTTTACAGCTACCTATTCTTCCCTTTTCGCACAAACTTGCACCTCCTCTTCACTACGCTTCGCACCCACTAGCGACGCAGACATCTCTGCCCACCCTCCACCCTCCACTCTCCACACTTTCATTTTTCATTTCTATTAGGCCATTTGAGTTCAATTACTCAGAAACTAGTTCTTAAAACTCAGACATTCAAAAATGATTTTTTTTTTTTTTTATGTTAGCTGTCTTTCTTGAAATAAAAAGAACCCAAAGTCCCAATGGAACCCAACAATTGAGAATGTTATGTAGAACGTGTCATGTTTTGTTTTTTTTTTTTTTGAGTAATCTCGACTTCAAAAGAAAATATAAAAGCAAGAGAGAGAAAGAAAAGAGAAATACCAATGAAATGGACAGATTGTAATCGAGAAATACTAGTAAAAGCAAGTTATCGTGTTTTGATTTAAGCACAGTTGATTTCATCTTTGAAAATCTCATTGTTGTCTTGCGGTAGTGTAAAGAGCAAAAAAAAATCTCATATTGCTGAAGGGCCGATGGAAAGTTTTAATGAAATTTCTGACGGCTTCAGAGTTTCTTAAGTGTTGTTTATAATTCTACTTGGAAGAAATTCAAGGGCTCTGGAATTCTGGTTCAAAAACACGGAAAGGAGGGGCGTCAAGGGATGTTGTATTGCTATGATTCGGTGTAGGTGCACCTACGTTGTATTTGCTGTAACGTCTGACATGACAACGTGCCATGGGAAAGCTATTATTTTGTGAAAATTGGATCAACCACTCTATAGCATCTTCCATATGGATAAGCTTGTTATACGTATGGTCAACCAATGTAGTTAGAGAAATGGGATTTGGTTAGGACAATTATATATAAGGCTGGCTTGAATCATAAAGTCTGACTAGAATGCCAATGCCAACACGAGAAGGATTAAAAGAAGAGTTAATAGACGATCCATGAGGTTGTATGATTAGATCAGCTAAAACCAAAAGAGAAAAGCTTGGGTTAGGATGGGTTTAAAAATATATTTTACACCAACCAATGATAATGTGCCATATAGGCACTCCAGAATAACACCAAATGAAGTCGCATCCACCCGATCCCTCTCTTTTTTCCTACGAATCCCTCTCCCTCCCTGTCTCCTTCAAAGCTTTGCACTCTAAGTCTAATATCAAAATGGTGATGGCACCTTTGAACTATGAGGAATGGGAGTGTCTTCAGAGGTTGCCTTAGACATGATGTCTGTCAGTCTATAGAATGTATGAGAGAGAGAGAGAGAGGAAGACCCTTGTGTCCAAAGTCATTCTTGAATAATTTTGGAAATTGCCATTATTGCTCTACATGAGATTATTTGGTGTATGTTCATTCGGTGTTGATGATCATTCTGGGGAGTCCCTTGTGTCCAAACCCCAAGCCATTTTTAAAGAAAAGTGAGAGCTAGGAGAGACGGAGAGAGACTAGTAATCTTGTTAATTTGTAAAAGATATCTTTGGCCATGAGGTGAAGGTAGAAAAAGGGTAAAGAGGTATTAGACTTGCAAGAGATTCGAGAGAGATAGGAAAACAACGAGATTGAGGAAAAAAAGAGGGAGATTAGGTGGATGCGGCTTCAATTGGTACCATTTTTTTAGAATGCCTACGTGGCACATGTAACACCCAAATTTTTTTCGAAAACCTTTCTGCTTTTAAAATTTATCTATTATTATTATTTCCTTTTTTCCTTCTTCTTTCCATCTCAACACCCGCCCGCCCTCCGGTATCGCCTAGGATCACGGCAACTCCAGATTTTTTTTTTGGACTTTATAGCCCTCCACTCTGTGCACACATTCCTTTAGGGTTCTCACACACACATATATATGTATATGTATATATTCACGCGTCTCTGGCCCTTGCATGCACGAAGAGAAACCCCTAGCCGCAGCCCTTCCTCTAGCTTAACACTGTGGCCCCCTCTCTAGCTTAACGCTGACCCCGTGTCTTGTAGTCGCCGCTACCAGCAACAGAACCGCGAACAACCGTGCCCAGCCACTGGAAGCCATCCCATAGCTCAGCCACACCCAACCTTATCAGCCCTAAACCCATGACGGATGGAACCAGCCGCTAGCCATCACCTGAACGTCCCCTGTTCTTGGTTCCCGAAACAGAGCACTCATCAACGTGCTGCCCCACCTTGCAACCATATCAACTGAGAGTCATCCACCCATCGAAAACCACCCCTTGGCATCAAGCCTCTTTCACTTTGTCGCCGCTTGCTTAGACTTTGCCGCTAGGCACCTCCATCATCCAAGCTCTACAGCTCCGTCACGTTTCTTTCTTCCCGGTGAGCTTCCGCTGCTCGTTGCCATCGTTATGTTTCCTGCGGTAACAGACATGAGTTTGAAAATTTTTTTGGATTGTTATTTTATTTTTATACCCAACGGACTTAATTTATCATTGGGTTCATGCATGACATTTTATCAATTCCTAATATATATCATTTCAGTAGCCTGTGTTTCCTTTAATTTCACGTGTGATCAACCCTGTTTTAGGTATACATATATATATATATGTGTATATATATATATATATATATTTGCAGAAAACAAAGTTTTAATACGTTTTCTTTTGAGAACAATTTAGTCTATCCTTTATCTCTTAAAAGTATATAGAAATGTGTTTGTTTTTCTTTCAAAAGCGATGAGTTTGTTCTCTCAAAGCAGTGTAATGTTTTATTGTATGGGGCACGTTTCGTTGGACCTCACCAGCAGGTTTCAGTAAATTATTTTTGGTGCTATAAACGGTTTTGTTTTAACTCACCTCTTTTCCGTATTTTAGTGTTCTTTATTTTCTGATTTCTGCAGAGGTTGGGTTTGGTTTGGAAAACTTGGATTATTTGATCATTAAGTGAAAATTTAGGAATTAGAGGATTTATGATATTTTAAGATTTTGGAGGATTTCGATAAATTCAAAGCATTTGGAGAGAGTTGATAATCAGAATTTTGAGGGTTTTTATATGTTAAGAGAAGATAGTGGATTTTATGTCTCACGTCCTATTTTTGAGGTTTGTGATCATTTGAAAATTTATGGAGTTACGTGATTATTTTATAGGTGAAGATTGATTTTTTTCAGCTTTATTGAGGATAATTCAGAAAGTTAAGAAATTCAGGTAAGCGGGGTTCCTATGCTAGACTTTACATTAAAAATATGAACTGAGATTTATTTTGGAAAATATGCATGTTTTAGTTACGGAAAGAAATTTTGAAACTACCTCAGTTTTGTTTCGCATATGCATAAGAAATCGTATAAGGATAAAATATTTTCTGGCATGAACTGGTGTAGACATGAGCTATTTTGTTGCATTCTATTTTTCGAACTGAAAAAGAGCGAATGTGAAAATTTCTGTATAAATGATATTTATGTTCTGATTATGTTCTTGCTTTAGAAAAATTCTGTACTCGGGTATGATATGATATGATTTCTGAAACCTCTGGCATGACATTCTGGTTCTGTTTCGCTTTGTTTAGTCCTGGGTTGGTACCAACTATTCTGTTTCCGGTGCACCCACTTTGGTTGCAAAGTGGTTTTCTGCGTGGTCTTTCCTGTATACACACTCGGGATTCCGAGAATAATAAGGGGAAGATTCACATTCTGTTTCTGCTCGGTTGGCCCCCGAGGTTTGCACAACCCTACCACGGGAGTTAAACATGGTATTTCTGTTCTGATAAGACGTTTCAGTTATGCTATGCCAAAATTATTTTCTGTTTCTGTTTATATTAAACTTTCGCTCTGATTTTTGATAATGTAGTCTGCTTTTGCATTTTTCTGAAAAGAAAGAAATTTTTCGTTCTGCATTATGAATTTTTGGTAAATGCTCATGTTTGCACACTAGTATATGTTCTTTGCTTACTGAGTTGTGGATAACTCACCCCTTCCTCTAATTACATTTTTCAGATAGTTGAGATGGTTCAGTGCAATATCAGCAAGGGTAGCCATTACTAGAGAGGCTTGGTGATCATAGGAGAATAAATGCTCGTGGATACAAGTTTTCTTGAGTCTTAATAAAAAAAAATTATCTTTGTTGTTTTTTTTTTTAGTATGTCAAGTTTTGGTTTGTTGCAAGTATTTGAAGTCATTTGATTTTATTAAGGTTTATGTTTAGTTTTTTGAAAAGAGTTTCATAAATATTTGTTAATCTATTATGGAGTGCCCTTTTTATATCAGTTGGTTATTGGAGAATTTGGAATATTTGAATTGGTGTTATTTGAGATGATTTGAGGAAAATGACCTAACTCTCTGGACCTTCAAGACCGGGGTGTTACAGCACATTACCATTAGTTCGTGCAAAATCTGTTTTTAAATCCATCCTAACCCAAGCTTTACTCAAACCAAAAACCAATTAACGGCTCGACCGATCGGCCTTATAAGCACAGGCAAGTTGCTTATAACTCAAGAAACCACGTACGTACATTATTCATGATGTCAAATCTCACACGTATATATATACATATATGTACATATTTTTTTTGTAATCATATTTTAAAATGAAAATATTTACATAAAGTGATGTTTTTTCTTCTTTTTTTTTTTTATTATTATTTTTTATAAATTTCATTATTTAAAGCATATTTATATATAAAAAAAATTATATATAAAAAAAGGCCGCTTAAGCAAGTACGCGCAACATATATATAGCCACTTAATTAATTCTTAATTTGTGAATGCCATGGTCGTTGAGGCCGCGCGGGGTGACAAGTAACGAATTGAATGCTCTAGTATGAAAGATCAGCTAGTTAGGGTACCTTTTTTTTTTTTCTATTTTTTTGGATACATTTGAGAGTGAGCGATTTCGAACTCTAGACATAATATAGCTCCATTTTAGAGGTGGAAAATTATGCCAATAAAACCACAAGTTTTTGGCTATAGCTAGCTAGCTAGGGTACTTAATTGCACCATTCTTCACACTTCAACGATTAATTGCCATCTTCCTCTTTATGTAATTCACATGAATTCCATTTGTTGCATGAAGAATTCCCCTCGCCGGCAAGACTCTGATCGGGTGTTTTGGGTTTGTCTCTGATCCGGTGTACGTAGTAGTACGTACTCTATGTACAGACCGAGTTAGGTCATGACTTCATCATCATATATCATCATTTCTTTTAAAGTCTAATCATACGTACGGAGCAACAAAATTTTTAAAATAATGATTAATTCCTTGCATATTTAGTACTAATTAAAGACAGGATTTCTAATTCATGATCTTTACCATGCATGTTTAAAAAGATAAAAAAAAAAAAAGAAGAAGAAAAGTAAATGAACTACGTACGTTTTGTACTTGGTTATACCGCGAAGAGTGCATGCAAATTTTCTTTTTGGTGAATAAATAAAACAATAAATTGTATATAGAGCATCGATCTTTCGAGAATTATGAGTAGGACATGATCACCATCAAAATATCTTGGTAAATATATTCTAGCCAAAAACAAAAAACAAAAAACAAACACCGATTACAAATATTACAGCCAAAAATATTTAAAAAAAAAAAACAGTACCGATCATATATATTGAGGTGGGGTCAATAGATCTAATCAACAACGATGTTTTGTCCAGAAAATCTAAGGACCCTCTTTTGTGGGACCCCTTAAGATTTGTTGTCCCTTTACCTCTCTATATAACGCCCGCCCACCTCTCCTTTTGATCTCCCCCTCCCCTGATCTCTCGCTCTCAACTTCTATTGTTGCACAAGCTTTTGTTGCTTTCTTTTTCTTCTTTCTTTTGTTTTCATCTCCTAGCTTCTCGACCTTATCTCCTCGACCCTATTCTTAATTCTTTCAGCAGCTTATTTCTAATTTGTATTTTCAGCTAATTAAATTTATAACCTAAAGCCGTAGTACTAGAAGTACTGTATGTATTGATCAGACTAATTGGTATATCACCCACGAATATAATTAAATGAAGGAGAGCGGAAGAAAACAAGGTGCAATGTCGCCATGCGCGGCATGCAAGCTTCTTCGAAGGAGATGTGCGCAGGATTGCGTGTTCGCTCCTTATTTTCCAGCTGACGAGCCGCACAAGTTTGCTAGCGTGCACAAGGTTTTCGGAGCAAGCAATGTCAACAAGATGTTACAGGTTCATTCAATTCCAATTCCCATGCATGAATCTTCTCTCTCTCTCTCTCTCTCTCTCTCTCTCTCTCTCGATAGATATATATATATATATACATGTAATTCATACTAAAATTATCTTCAAGTCATTTTCATTGAAGTGGTCTCTTTTAGTGATGTTGGGTTTCTCTTGGACTTTTCAAATATTCTAATGGAGTAGAAAGGCGCAGATTATAACCCTAATATTCAATATTTAATGAGGAATTTCTTAACTATTTTAATTAACAACACTTGATTTTGTCCATATATATATATATACATCTTGGCCCGTCCAGGACTAGTTTATAAACATAGTGCTTTAACTAGCTAGCTAGGTTATTAATAACTTACTCCTCATTATAAATTATTAAATTTAATTTAATTATAATGGTTTTTCCTCCTCGCTGCATGAATAGTTGTCCTACTCTCCTAATTGTTTGAAACTTCTAGCTTCTTTAAAATATTAGCTTGAGCTCTCATGGATATAGCATCAGGGGTAGGGTTTCAATCGTAATTAATTCGTAGTACGTACTTTGATAGTTAATTAAATGGCTAAATATGCGGGGTAAATATGGTAGAGAAGTCCAAAAAATTAGATAGATCAGATTGCATTTGCTTCTTTTATATGACTAGAGATCAGGCAATTCTGATCATGATGTATATAGATCCTAATTTGGAGGACTTCCGCCTATATATTATATGATATATATCATGTGTTGTATTGCGGGAGGAAAAAACTAATTGGCAAAAGCTTCTAAATATAACATAAATCTTCTCATTTAATTGATCATAGACCATGGATCGACGATTAAGATGCATGCCCAAAAAAATATAGTAGGAAAAAAAAGAGATAAGGGTGAAAAAGAGTTCAAATTTTATTAAAAATTATAAAATTTAATAGAAATGTACGTACGTACGTAGTATTGGGTATTATTTATAGGTTTGTTTCAAGACAAGATAAGTAGAAATAATAGTTAAGTTGATCATGATCACGATCGATTTGACTGCCATTTTATCAAGCTGCTAGTCATGCATCATATATATATATGTCATACTGAACCTACACACACACACACACACACACATATAGATATATATATCAAATATATAGCAATGACTGTACAAAAACAATTTTCATTTAATTAATATGGTTTAATGTGCAGAATTGTACTGTGGTTAGAATTATCAGATCATCAGCTCCATTTATCTTTTTATAGCTTATTTCTAATGATTTCAGACCTTAATACGTTAGATTTCTTAATCTTTTACATGTATATATATGTTGTAAAATGGCCCTTATTTCTCGTGCATATATATATATATATATATGTATGTTGATCAGTCGAAACTAATTTTGAATATTGTTGCTTAATTTCAATATTTAATATTTTTAAATTTTCATGATTAATATTCTTTATCAAGTTCTGGCTAGTACCGTTTGCGACTAATTAACTTAATTAAGAAGAAAATATATATTCAGAAAAGCGGAAAAGTGATCTTCCCAATTTTTTAAATATATATATATATATATAAGCAATTAAGCCAGCTTCATGAAGACTACTTCGATCTGTAATAGTGGTTAATTTCAGTTGGAGACCCGACCCAAAGTAATTTAGGCCGTACAGATAATCATATGATTCCGAGAATATATAAATTAGGATCTTCATAAAATTAGCTTTAATTATTTGAAACACAAGCACATGATGATAGTTTTAGTTTAATAATTAAGTACTTCTACTTTACGACCATTAACATGATTTAGTGTCTGGTTTGGAATCATACAATATTTACAGCCAGCCTTTTGGTCGACCTAGCATTAATCTAATCTAATATTTTTAATTAAATTATGGCAAAGCAAGTAATTCAGGACTGCGCACCAATTAATCATCTAATTGACAGCTTTTGCTTTAAGAACATGCATGAATGATGTAGCGACTTTGACACATCACCAATTGGCCGGTCTTGTTGGGAGCCATTCTCATGATCTATGTTTCTTTCCTGTTTGTTTCAAAACAAATATATAAATATATATATATATATATATATATATATATAGGCTATAGCCAAATTTTAATTAATTTGTCTGATCTATCCTGTTTTTTATCCTTTCAAAACATGTACGTACGTACATATATACTTACGGTTCTCCTCATGAATACATGAGAAAGTAGTGTACGTAGGTGCATGATGATCTGTTTGGGGTACGTTGTGAAATAAATAAATAAAATAAAATATATTGCAGGAATTGCCGGATGACCAGAGAAGTGATGCAGTGAGTTCAATGGTGTACGAAGCAAACGCTAGGGTAAGAGATCCAGTGTATGGTTGTGTGGGAGCCATCTCATCTCTACAACAACAGGTTGATGATCTCCAAACTCAATTGGCACTTGCTCAGGCTGAGGTTCTACACTTGAAAATGCGGCACCACCCACCTTCTAATTCGACCATATCCACTACTACGGCCAGTACCTCTAATAACTATCCACCGGCCACAACCATTAATTCTCCTCCTGATCTCAATAATTCATTCCTGGCTTCACCGCCCAAGCCTCATCATCGTCGTCATCATCATCATCAGACCAAGTCTTTTTTTCCTATGGACATGGTGCATGAGATAGATCATCATGATCAGGCCAATATGGGAGAGTCTTTGTGGTCATATTAGCTATCTATCTAGCTAGGTTGCCTTGATATCAATTAGATTGATAAATATTTCCTTATTAATTAATTACTATATATATATATATATATATATATATAGCCCTAGGGCTTGCTCATGTATTGCCTACCGGCCTCCTACCTTCTCATATTTACATTTTTTTTGTCCCCTCCGATCCTTTTTTTATCATATATATATATATATTATATATATATATATATATATGTAACTTTGTAGAACATGTTCTAGATCTCTATCCTATGATCTAGATCATATGATGTTCGTGATCATTAACCATATCATAAATTTCTAAACATGTAATTATGAGAAATATTATATAAATAGTGTATATATAGTACTTGTTTGCCTTTTTAATTTTCCCGCACATGTCGATGCATGCCAATGAATATTATTTTGATCTATTATTGGCTGGGAAGATATCTATCACTCTTGAATGCTAAGTTTCATAGTGGTGCTAAGGGCAAACTTCTTTGCCACTCACCATGCGGTATCAAATTCCAGAGTGGACAAAAAAGTTTTGCTTGAATAATTTTTCCACCCTAGCTTCACTACAACATTTAGTGGCTTTTGCCACAAGTTCTTTTGCCATAAAATATTATCATGTGAAAAAATCACTTTTAGTCACTAAATTTGTTGGAAAGAATAAATATTGGTATTTTTCCACGCGATGGTTGTGGTGGATAATATTTTATGACAAAAACTTTTTTCTTACGATTTAAGTACTTGTTGTGACTAAATTATTTTATGAAAAAAAGATGACCATCTCAAAATTTTTTAGTTGCAAAATATTTATTGCCACGAGTTTAAGTGACTTTTTACCACGGATGATAGGGACAACAAAAAGATATTTCAGATTTTCCAAGCTAGCGTGGGTTATATGTATTTGCCACGAAAATATTGGGCAATTGCCGCGAATTCTACTCGCCGCCAAAAGTCCTATATATATATATATATATATATATATATATATACACGATGCCCGATTCTTCTTCCCCTTCCATCTGTTCGATTCACAAATCCCCCCTTTCCCCCCGATGCCTCCCCTCTTTTGCCTCGACAGCTCAAACCCCCTGCCCCTTTCCCCCGATGACTCAAACCCGCTTCCCCCCTTCCCCCGACGGCTCAAACCCACTGTCCCTTTCAACCAATAACGGCTCAAACCCCCATCTCTCTTCCCTCCGATAGCTAAAACCCCCAGCTCCCTTCCCTCCGACGGCTCAAACCCCCCGCTGCCCCCCCCCCCCAAACCGACCCCAACCCCGACGGCTGCCACCTCACCTCACCTCATGGGATTCCATCCTCTCTCCCTCATGGTGCCCATTCGAGCCCTCCCCCCCGTCGCCCCCAGCGCATACACTTTCCACCACGGGCTGTGGTTGTTCCACACCGATTCTCCCAGCCCCCAGCGCGATTTCTTCCACAAAAATCTAGTCCTCTCTACGGTATGTCTACAAATCACCTCTGTCTTCTCCCTCTGTCTAATATCTCCATTGATGGTTATTCTTCTCTGTATTTGAGTTTATTCTTTTGTATTTTTCTTGTGGAAATTTTCTTCATAGCTTAGTTGTTCTGTGCAATTTTAAGATACATATACAGGTAGAGTAAAATTGTTGTGTACTGTTGCTAGGTTATGTGCATATGCAGGACTATAGGATGAGATATTATAGAACAATACGTGCATATTACCAATTAGTAGTATTGGTATTTTTATACTACCAAAATGTTATTCCCAGCGCTGCTTCCTTGGGTTAATTTATTGTGTTTCGTAACTTTCATTGTCTGGAGTGTTTTTGCTAACCAGCGAGCTATGTATTATCATTAAGCATGTCCATTTCTACATATTGGAAAGAAAATCATACTAAAGCAATAAGGCCATTTTTATCTTATTCTTAACTTTTTTTTTTATGCTAAAGCTATATTATTTGAGAACTCCAGCCTGGTATTACTAGCATTTCCTTCTGCAACTTCTACTGTGTTTAATTTATTTCCTCGCACAATGTATTCTTAGAAACCTTACGAATTTGAGGATCTATTTTTTCAGATATGTAAATGTTTTTTGAAGGGATTTTGTAATGGTCTTGTATTTTTCGTTTGTTCTAATATTTTCTATGGCTGTTTATTTATTTTTTACGTTTTACTTGTTATCATTTTCTTCCCGACTCTTCCTTTTTGTTTCATTTTTTTCCATCACAAGATGTGTAGGTAGATGAATACATGTTTTCCATTTCCTACAAATTTGAGTTGATGTACATTTTTTTAACTTATTTTATTTCCCTAAAGATCTGAACAGATGTTATATACTTGAAGAGATCGCGTTTAGATCTGTGTTCTTAGTTTTTTTTTTCCTTCTCGACTGATGTTTATTTTTTCTTTTCCTTTACTGTGTTCTATTTTCCTATCGCGTGTTTTTTCCAGAAGAAGAGATTTTTTTGTTTTTTATTTTTTTTGTTTTTTTCCATATATATGAAGTTATATTTTTTAGATTTGTAAAAAGAAAAAAAAATATTCTCTTCTTCTGAATCCTATGACTGATGGTTTTTTGGATTTTTTTGATGTAGTTTTTGGGTGTGCTTTCGGTTGTTGGAAAAAGAATTAATTTTTGAATTTGAGCTCGGTTTGGATTTATGATCATTTTTGTGATTTTTGCGAGCTGATGGGTCTTTGGGTTCTTTTAATCTAATTTTTGGGAAGATTTTGTTAAATCCGAACATACTTGTTTTGTGCTCTCATTTGGATATAAAATTGGCTTTCAATCCTTACAATTTTGAGCAAGTATTCTCTCTTTGTAGAAATTACTACAATGGCAAAAGAAATTTAAGTGCCTCAGTGGCTTAAGAAAACAAAAATAAATCACAAGGACAAAATTGGAAAATGATCAATACTGGGATAAACTTGGAAAACCAAAAGAAAAAACTTAGAAGACCAAAAAGTTACTATTGTGTTTTGGATTGACACTTTTTATATAGAAGATATGCACACGTAAGAAATTACTTACCAAAAAATTTCTGGTATTACTATTTCAATATCTACTAGATACTTATATAAATTCTAAACTGATTTGTTTCTCTATTAGGGTTATTAAATAAAGAAACCAAGATTTTAGGAGCTGTAGAAAGAATTGATGTATAAATTATAACCTAAATACCCACCCTGATCCTAGTAGCAAGATCTAGAGTTTTGACTCTCCTTTTAGCAGAATAATATTCCCGCTGAAGTTTAGGATCAATTCCAGTGTTCCACCCAATCATTTATTTTCAAAACATCTTATAAGAAGAACATGAGGAATAATAATATTCCAAAACTCACCCTTAGAACTACAACTTGTAACATTATAGTTTCTCTTATTACCTATAAAAAAAAGTGACACTATAGTTTATACAAACAGTATGAAGCAAACCAAATATGGTTGAGCAAATACATGTAAATGAGAGGGAGAGTGACAATTCTGAATTGCCAAGGGTACATGTGTAGGCTAAGCACTTCCTTCCCTGCAAAAATAAGTACCACTATGAAATTTAGAACCTAAGCCACAATACCGAAAAATCCTTAGCACCATTGTCTGAAAAAGATAATGAAGTTATGGTGAAATACGAGATAAGTAGATGCATGAATTCTACCTTTTGTGAATATGTATATGTGAATGGATGAAATTGACGAAACCACTAAATTGACACGTATCGTTTAAAACACTTGTATTAATCACTATTAATATAGCATGTGTGATATTCCAAGTTTTTGGGTGCATAATCTTGTAAGGGAAGGGAATTCTTGTAATGTCTTGCTTTAGAAAGTCTTCTACTAACTAGCTTGTAACTTTGTTTTCCTTGTATACTCCCTGTGTACTTGGTTTAACCTTTTGCATGAATAAAATTATTATTACATATCAAAAAAAAAAAAATACAGCATGTGCCATATTTTACTCTCCTTAATGACACAAGATAATCAAATACAATCCTCCAACCTAGTTCAGTGGGAAGTTTAATTGGTCTTGGTCCATACTTTTTATTTTTTAATTGAAAAATAGTATGAAATTATTGACAACTTTTATGCAAATACTTGAAGCAACTGTTTGTACTATTTCCCGTGAGTACGAGGCTTGCTATCTCTATTCTTATTAACAATTAAACATCGTGCATTTTCCTGCCACAAAATATACTCATGTTAAAATTAGTGAGAATTTGTATGCTTCGTATAAGAAATAGAGACTTTTACTACTTCTCAACAATATTGAATGGGAAATCACTCTGAATCTCCACTTGTAATTAAAAGGGTTTAGTTGTGCAATCTGAATTCTAATGGCCTAATACGAGTTCTTTCATCGAAAATAATGGGGATTTTGATTACACGAATTAACTTTTAAAAGTTACATCATTCATATGTACTCTACATAAACTTAGGTTGAATAGCCAATAACTCTTTGAAAATATCCAAGGGCACTTTATATTCAATAATCATCTTCCACTATTAAAAAATTACAAGGGTTTTCAAATTAATATATTATATTGCTTATAATATTCTATGTTCTTTCTATCATGTTTCATATTATATACTATTGGCAAAGTACACTAGGACTCCAAATCTTAGTTTGTTATCATTGAAAAGACGAATGATGGGACAATCCTAACATATTCTCAGTTGCATCCACCCTTTCAAACTGTCCAAGCAAGATAACATAGAGCCCACATAATTAGTATTGCACATCTGCATCATGGGATTGAAATAACTGTTAAATACACTATTTGTCTTCTCTCTATTCCAAGAAAGATATTCTCTTTGTTGAATAAAATATTTTCTAATACTTGATTCTGAAAGTCTTCTGCATAGGCAAACCTCATCTCTTCAACAATTTTGTGATGCCTAATATGTATTAGTTTTTTCATCGAAGGTCTGTGAGGAATACATTCTAGTTTGGAGTGCCTTGTCAGTTTTGTTGATTTGTATAGCTTCATACGATGGATAAGACATGGATGCACATTGAGGACAGGTTCCATTCCAATGAGTATGTTGAAGGTGTTAGACAATTCCTAGCCATGGCGCAAGCCCATGCACCAACAGCTGATCAGCTTATGTGTCCATGTAAGAGATGCCGGAATATGCAATTCCACTCTATTCTCATCATCGAGGATCAATTTGTTTATCAGACGTATTGATCCAACCTATACGGAATGGATTTTCCATGGAGAATACGATCCTTTCCGGCATCCTACATTCTCTGACGATGAAGAAGACGATGCATATGCTTATAGTCACTACATCGATGATGTCGACGTGATGTTAGATGACATTCGTCATGGGTCGTTTATGGAGCATCCTAGTAGCAATGATGGAACTACAAATGCAAACGATCAAGCCTCTAGCTCTAATGCTCCAACCAACTACAACTTTGAGGAGTTGGTTGCCGATGCTACATGTCCACTTTATCCTTCATGTGCTAAGTTCTCTAAATTATCATTCATCGTTAAGTTGCTTCACATCAAGAGCTTAGGTGGTTGGACCGTGAAGTCCTTTGACATGGTCATCAAACTTTTGCAAGCTGCCTTTCCTGATGCTCTTTTCCCGGACTCCTACAATGATGCTCGTCGTATGGAGCGTGGCTTGGGCTTTAGTTATGAAAAGATACATGTCTGCCTAAATGATTGTATATTGTTTTGGAAGGAACATGCTTCATAAAATGAATACCCTAAATGTAAAGCCCCCAGGTGGATTGCAAGCACAAGTAAGTAACGAATGATACCACAAAAGGTTCTTCGATACTTCCCCTTGAAGCCGAGGTTGCAAAGGCTATTTATGTCAAAAAAGATAGCCCAATCCATGAGATGGCATGCTGATGCACGTGTTGAGGATTCGACATGCATACGACATCCAGCAGATTCACGGGTTTGGAAAGACTTTGATAATAAACATGCCAGGTTCTCGCATGATCCTCGCAATGTTAGACTTGGGTTGGCAAGTGATGGGTTTAACCCATTCAATAACTTGAGCAATCCGTACAATATCTGGCCGGTCCTACTTGTGCCTTACAATTTGCCCCCTTGGTCATGCATGAAGGATCCATACACCATTCTGTCATTGCTAATCCCTGGCCCTAAGTCACCAGGGAATGATATTGATGTCTTTTTGCGTCCTCTTGTCGATGAATTGAATGAATTATGGGAAGAGGGTATTCATACCTATGATGCGTTCAGTGGGCAAATGTTTCAGATGCATGCAGTGCTACTATGGACTATTAATGACTTTCTGGCATACGCCAATCCTTCTGGCTGGAGCACGAAGGGCAAGATGTCATGTCCTTCATGTACAACTGAAACAGAATCACAATGGTTGGTACATGGAAGAAAACATTGCTATATGGGACATCGACGGTGGTTGGCAGGAGATCACAGTTGGATACGGAAAAAAAATGCCTTTAATGGGTGCGAAGAGCATCGACTACGACCATCAAGGGTCGAGGGAGAGGATTTGCTACAACAATTGCATGGGGTCTCACATGTCGAGTTTAGTAAATCTTTTTTGAAAAGGAAGCGAACGCCCAATCAACTAAATTGGACCAAAAAATCTATCTTTTTTGAACTTCCCTATTGGTTAGACTTGGGCTTAAGACATAACCTGGATGTCATGCATATTGAAAAAAACATATGTGACAACGTTTTGGGAACTTTGTTGAATATTGAAGGAAAAACGAAGGACTCTGCCAATGCACGCAGGGATTTGGCTCATCTTGGTATAAGAAAAGAATTGCATTTACAACACAGGGCTTTTTGTGACTGGTTGTCAAAAGTGAAATTTCCTAATGAATTTGCATCGAACATTACTCGTTGCGTGAATGCTAGGGATGGAAAGATCAGTGGAATGAAGAGCCATGACTGTCATGTCTTCATGCAAACACTCTTGCCGATTGTGATTAGTGGATTCTTGCGGGCTGATGTGCGGCAAGCATTGATAGATTTAAGCTCGTTTTTCAAAGAATTGTGCTCCCAAACTTTGAACTTATCAGTGTTGCAGCGTCTTCAAGATAATATTCCCTTCATTCTCTATAAACTATAAATGATATTCCCTCCAGCCTTTTTTGATGTTATGGTACACCTTGCCATTCACTTGCCAGATGAGGCATTCCTCGCAGAACCTGTGCAATACATGTGGATGTACCATTTCGAAAGGTATCTCAGCAAGTTCAAGCGCTATGTCCACAACAAAGCCCGACCAGAGGGGTCAATTGCTGAGGCCTATATGCATCTCGAGTGCCTTATATTTTGTTCTATGTACCTCAATGACATCGAAACTAGATACAATCGAGAAGAACGCAACAGTAACGTTCGTATTGGGGCATGTGAGAAAGTAAGTGCACCAGTTTTATTAGTTTTCTCACAAAAGGTCAGACCATTGGGTTCAGCAAGTTCCCACAAATTAAATGACACACAAATGGCCAAAGCCCAATAGTATATACTTAATAATTGCGTGGAGATTGAGCAATACATTGAGTAAGTGCATCATCCTTGACTTGATGTCCACTTTATAATGGTTATATGATGCATTTAGTGTCTTTTTAATGGAATTGGGTCATATATGTTGACAGGGAGCACTATAAGAAGATCCAAGAAGAGGACCCTCTAAACATCAACTGTAGGCACCAGAGTCAATTCCCATCATGGTTCAAATCACATGTAAGTATCCAAAGACGAGCCAATTACACCACTCAATTTAAATATTTAACTAATTCTATTTTTTGCTGACTGTATTTTAGATTCAAGAGTTGCGTGCACTTAGCCCTACTGCGGTAACCGATGAAATATATGCCTTAGCATGTAGTCCTGATCCTAGCGTTGCATCTTATGCCGGATGCATAATGAATGGTGTTCGCTTTCATATCAAAGACCTTTATATGCATCGCCGCACTCAAAACAGCGAGGTGGTGGTTCATGGCGAGCATCAGGGATCCCATGTTGACTTCTACAGTATGTTGCATGATATCATAGAAGTACGCCACATGGGTTGGCGTAAGGTATATCTTTTTCAGTGTGCTTAGTATGACGTTGGCAACATGAGAAGGGGTATACGTGTCAGGGGCAACTTGATGGTAGTGAATGCTGCTAGGCATTCGTACAAAGATGAGCCCTTCGTCCTTGCCCCCCAAGCAAGTCAAGTCTTTTATTTGCCCGATCCTATGTTGGGGGGAAGTTGGCAAGTCGTTCAAAAAATTACAAATAGGAATGTTTACAACATTCCTGTAAGTACTGCTATAGACGATGGAATGGACACTAACGAAGCATCAGGGGATGACTCCGAAGATGATGGTGACATTAATCCCAACAACTACCCCCTTATCCTCGCAAGTGAGTCAATCATGCCCAATCTGTTAACTCGAGACGATGAAGAGCATTTGCCTGTTAATCCAGAAATCATATCGCACCGAGACCCGATAGTTTCAGTTGATGATGCTTTTATTGATGATGAAATACTTGACGAGGAAATGAGCATGGAAGACATCAGTGCTGATGATATGTCTGGTAGCGAGTCCGAGAATCAGTTGACTGAGGACTCTAATGATGATTTTTAGATATTCAGCTTTGTTTTTGTATGGTGGTTGACAATGAACACTTAATCTATATTATTATTTTTCCAGCTATTATATATCTTAAATGAAATATGTGGAAGGCGTTTTTTCTCTTATCTTGTAACATGGCTAAATGGGTTTTTTATGTCGTAATTATTGTACTTTTGTTGTCTGCTTTATATTTCTCTTTCATATCTAAGTCAATTGCACTACGTGGTATATCTACTTTGTGCCATTTTCATCTATTTATATATACATACTGCATGGGGTAATTAGATTTCTTGGAATTAAGATATTATGTTCTTTTGAATTGTAGTTCTCACCCCCCTTCTCTTTATTGCGCGTAAAACATAAATGTATCTTTGTTTTATTGTGCAGAGAATGGCATCCGACGCAACATAGTGTCCGGGAACTTTTTTGCACTGAGTTTGACTCATCACCTTTTAGCATGTCAATTTGCTTAGGTATATCTTTTTAACTGCTTGCCACGAAGCACTCATGTTCTTGTTGACTACATGCATGTGATCACCTAGAAATTACAGGACCGGCTTGTTGCGCTACACAACGTCCCTCCATGTTCAATACAATCTGTCTGCATATAAAATATATATCTCTAGCTACTTATAAATGCATGTCTAGGGGTTGTAAACATTGGAACTGGAGCAAGTACTTACAAGTCTTATATAATGATAATCTTCTGCTAATTCAATTCGATCATGCTTTAATTGCAGTACCTTTTAGATTACTAAGAAATTATAAAATATATTATATATATATGCTAGAATATTAATTAAAGCATGGAATTGGCCCAGTATTAAATTAACCATGGTAGTAGTGTTTAGCTAGGTCAGCAAATTACAAAACTCAATGGCTTTTCTTGCATGCAGACAATGAATAAAAAGCAAGATATGAAAACTCTTGATTAAAAAAGTTGTTTGTCGACTAATACTTAAAAACATAAACATCACAATGCGACCATAATCATCCTACCAGTAATGTCTTGTTCACAAAGCTAGTCGCATGCTTACAAGTGTCCACTACATGAAGAAATTAAGGGCAATGACAATACTGTATCATCCTCCATATATTATTTGTAAATTAAGCACTTATAAAAACCCTGATCATGATCAACTTTACTGACTTGAGTAATTAATTAATTATTAATTAATTCGCACCAAACTTTAAGTAATTTTATAATTTGCTCCTTTTTTCCCCTTGAAATTAGGACATGATGACAATTTTGATTACGTGGTATGGGTGACATGTGGGTTTCACATAAGCTAGCACATGCTAGCTAGATAGGAACATAGAAATTGATAATGTGCAAAAAAATTTATAAAATGCTAGATCTGCAAGAAATTTATAATGCTAGACCTGGAAAAAAAATTTATAATGTGCGTAAATGGGTAAGGTATTAGGCTATGGTTTTGGGGCATCATTGAATAAGGGGCAGTCCAGTAAGTGATCCCCTTGGTGATGCTTTCTCTTACAAAGACAAAGAGGGCCTTATCCTTATGGCGCATTGCCTCCTGACAGTAATATCATCCTTACCCAGTACTTAATTTTTCCCTACTTAAAATTGTTAGTATTCTGAAATATTGGGTCCCATGCATGCCAGGGGGGGCTTCACTTATAAATTGGTGTGTTCTGTTGGAATTTTTATGTGAATGATTGAGCAATAAAAGTTATGTCTTCATCTAATTAGTGATGTGCTAATCAATTGGCAGGAAAAGTATGTATATATATATATATATTAGCTTGCTTCTTATATATATATAATCGTTTTTGATAAAATTAATGTTTCTTCTAATGATCTTAATATGCTGAATTAATGGTAGAATCATGAGATTAATGTTGGCAAAGGCTACATGCATGTTGCATGTAGAATTAGCAACTTACATAAGAAGAAAAAAAAGAAAAAAAATTCTTTGTCCAATATTGTATATGTATACATGAGGATGAGTACTATGCACTGGAGAACTAAAGTTGTGATTTTATAAATATATATTTAATTTGTTGGTTTTGATTTTCTTTATGATTTTTTGTTTTATCAGTTGACTGTGTCACCAAAGTTACTATTAATCTAGATCTTTTAAACCCTTATTTTGTTATATGTAGTATTCTGAGATTTTATTAATAAATACAAGGGTGCAAATACACATGAAGTTGACTATCAGATTGTCGAAGCCATATTAGGTGACCACTAATTTTTTCTTCTCAGTTTGGGTAATCTTAGAAAAATGATTGTTTGAAGGTTTGACTAATCATTCAATACAGTGCACCCTTAGGACCATTTAATTAGTAATTAAATAGTATCCCTATCAATTTGACGGGTGAAATTGAAACAGTTACTGAAGCACTCAAGCAGCGCCTTGGTAAGAAAATCTTGGAACTTGAGGAAGAGAGAAGAATCATGCAGGTTAAATATGTATATGTGTGTGTGTTAATGAATTACTAGTGTCCACCATGCTTTCACTTTTATGGCTGATGTTCAGTTGCATAAATTCAGCAAGGGAGGGTTTGTTAGTAAAAGTTGAGAATCTTGCTGCTCTTTTTGATGGACGGATACCAAAAATGCAAGCAATTGAAGCTGAAAAATTTAAAGCACTTGAAGCACAGGTTAATGCTATTCAGTGGTTAGGGCACAATATCAGAAGAGTTTACTCAGTAGTTGTGGCACAATACCCATGAGGGAGTAATGTGTATGTTGGAACATGCAAGAACCAAAAAATAAAAACTGGGCCAGGAAAATGCAATTCATGAAATGCAATTCGAACCCACATAAATTGCCAAAAAATTGCCAATTCAATATGCAATATGGTGGACTTAATTACAAATATAAATGGTTGGGATGAAAGTACAAAAATTACACATATTTCTGGTGTTGATGGCTAGATGTGACCTAATCAAAGTATCTTGCCATAAGCACAAAAATCTATTTTTGATAAGGCTATGGAAGAAGTTAAATCTATTGGCATGCAACTAACCATGTTTATTAATATATAAATCCCATAAATATGGTGCAAAATTTGTTGTATAATTTAATTTCCAAAGAAACATATGGTAACAATTCTAAGATACAATAAACTCTGTCAAATATAAGTGTATTGGTTATATTATATTCCATAACACTTAAATAATTTGCTATATTTTGCAGTGTAAGGATGGGCCAATATTTTCACGTCATAAAAATGATGTATACAGTAGAATGAAGACTAAGCAACTGCTGGGCAGGATTTCTAGTTTTTTGAGACAAAAAACTGGCACCATCTGTGATATACAAGTCCCTAAATATTAAACAAATTATCTAATATGGACAGCTGGCGGTTTTTTAGGGTTAAAACATCAATATATAATGAAGAAAGGACCAAAGAGGACATTTGGGACCTCATTCAAACAAGTGGTTTGGAGCTGGAAGCAGTCAACTAAACCTCAAAACATGTTGCTGCTCTTCTCATTCCAACGAGTTGAAGGTGATTCCATGTTTCAGTTCAGGTGTGTTCAAGTTTTCCTATGCATGTAGCTTTCTCTTTTCTTTCACTTCTTGAAAACCTTTTTCCTTCCATCAACAACACATGGCTATCTCTTCTCTCATTCACCTCTTTCTTTATGTGAAGAAAGCTGAGTTTTTTCCCTTCTACTTAAGCTTCCTAAAAGGTAGCTTCTGTACATAAACTACACAAAAGGCTCTCTTGTTCAGCTCTCCCAGCAAACCAGTATAAAAGAGCCTTTTTTTTTTTTTTTTGCTAATATAATGGGGCCTTATCCTCCTCCTGTTTTTGGGTGTTTTATGTATAAAAAAAGTGGCTTTTGGTTGAAATTTTGCTGAGTTTTACCCCTGCCATGTACACCCATTTAAACCCACTTGATATATATATTTTTTAGTGAGGTTGGGGGACTTTAGAAAAGTTTACTCAGTCTAATGAATTTAACTTATTTATGTGAAGAAAGATGAGGTTTTTTCTTCTGCTTAAGCTACATAAAAGGTAGCTGCTGTACATAAACTACACAAAAGGTTCTCTCATTCACCTCTCCCAGCAAACCAGTATAAATCAAACTGCTTATATTTTTTTTTTTACAACTACAATGGGGCCTTATACTCATTCTGTTGTTGGGTGTTTTGTGTGTAAAAAAAGTGGCTTTTGGTCAAACTTATGTTGTGTTTTACCCATGCTACCTACACCCATTTCAACCCACAAGATTTATTTATTTCTTTTAGCTAAGGTTGGAGGATTTTAGAAAAGTTTACTTAGTTGTGTTTCAGTTTGTCTGATAAACTTAGCTTGTTTAAGTTGCTGAATATTTAATATGTCAATGCATGTATACAACATGCATCTGCCCTGCTATTTGGTACATATAAAAAGAAAATGTAAAAAATTGCCAAGGGTTAGTGAAATGAACATACATCTTTGATACAAGCTAGAAAATCAAAGAGGTTGTTCCAAACTTTATTGATGTACACATTTTTAAAACTCAAAGATTTTCTGAGTTGAAAAGGTTGGATTTCATTAAATAATGGTTCAGAACAAGAAATGTCAATTCAGCCCTAAGTATCAAGTATTCATTCCTTGTTAATTAGTTGGCAATTGCTCAATCAAGAATAAAAACAAATCTGATGGTATGGCATGTTGAATATGAATCATCAAAGTTTAATTGTTGGAACTTAACTTCAACAATTGGTAATACATGTAATTTGCTGACTTCTACAGTTACTATTAAATGAGATTATTTGTGACTTAGTTAAAATCCTTTGAAATATATATATATATATTTTTTTTTTGTAATTGCCAATTCAGTCCACACCAACTACACATTATACATAGTTGGCAATTGGTCAACTAAGGGGAAAAAAAATCTGATGCTATACATTATATTTGGTTGGAGGTTGATTAATCAAGAGGAAAAAAATACTTTATGGTATTTCAGTCTGAAGCATATAATAGCATGGAAAAGATAAGAACATCAACTAAAGTTACTAAAGTTGTGGAAATTTTACTTTGTTGTGGCTTACTTGATATTAAACCTAACTGACATTGATATTTTGTACCTAACTTTTCCACAATATGTGTTGGTACATAATTTAATACAAAACTATAAGTACAGCCAAGGATGCCGAGGTATATAAAGTTTCGAAGGGGGCGAATACACCATGGTAGAGCTCTTATAGCATCGGGGACCCCAAAACCTGAATCATTGCCTCAAAGGACTATCTTGCGGGATGAGCCGGACTCGGATGACTCGACTCAAGACGTAGGAGCTATGGTCGCACAACAAGCCATGGGTGGAGTGCAGGTTGAAGCGAGGAACACAAATACAGGTATGGCATCCATGCATGTACTTTAGCTTGAATAGCATAGTTGATTTGAAACCAAAATGATATACAATAGGCTATATCCCAAGCATTTTTGTGGTTCATTGCAAAATAGTTTCTGATTGAGGTTAATAAATTGATGTCCTTTGTGTAGATCCACCAATTAGAAAACGGGACCGGGGGCCAGCAAATGGCACTCTATTTGAACGGCTTAGGAAGGTTGGTCCGATTCCTTTGGTGATACAAGAAGGTCATCGAGGTCCATCGTGCGAGAATGCCCTTATATTCTCTAGTCGAGTGACGTCGATTATTAAAGTACATGCTAATATGAGGTATGCTAGTTGGAGTTGTGTACCTAAAGCGGAGAAGCAGGAACTCATTGACCGTGTTAAAGTAGGACCTTACTTTATACTATGCGAAGTACATAAGTTGGTTGGATAATCATTTGGGTATAATCATACACATGTTTGAGGACAAACCTTTCTAACAATCAAGTGTTCAATTATTATTGCAGACAGATTTTGTTCTGGACTGGGCAAGAGAGAACCACTGTGGGATGGTGGTTATGCATTTGGCTGATAAGTATAATGCATATCACTATGCATTACACAAATTTTACTTAAAATATGCATCAAATGAAGATGCACTACGTGGTAGGACCTCCATGGTTGAGAAGCATGTATGGCAGTTGCTATGTGAAAGGTGGGCAAGCAAGAAATTCAAGGTATATATTGTACTGTACAAATTGGAGCTTAGTATTTAGTTGTTTACTAAATGTGATATGCTATGGTCCGGATAAATTTTTCTCACATTGATAGATGCATGAAATAGAGGTACATATGTTAAGTCAGATTTCAGCTTAACACTTGAACTCTGGAAACGATATACTTATAAAATCAATTGTGATCATGACAAAAAATGTAGGAGAGGTCTATGAAGAATAGTGCAAATAGGCAAAAACTGAAGATCAAACATACTGGTGGGCGCAAATCCTTTATACGAATATTAGAGGAGAAGGTTTGTAATTGTGATAGATATAATTGTTCAAACTTTGGACTATTGTTGTGTAGTTGATATTACTTGGAAAATTATGTGGTGCAGCGAGAGAAGACACCAAATATTGTTGCCTTATATAAAGAAACACACTGGTCCAAGGCTAAGGGTAAATTCATCAATGAAGAAGCAGAACACAATTATGTAAGATTGGACCTATTTTAATTTATGTTTCAATTTCTGGGTACATACAATTTAATCTCCAAATCTGATTTAGTTGCGTTTAAATTTTTTAGAACCAAATGATGGAGAGGTTAGGGGAAAAAGATCTGGAAGATGAGGATGTTGATGAAGCCGCTAACAGTGTCTTCAAAGAAGTGATGGGTTCCAAATCTGGTTATGCAGTAGGAATGGGGCACATGGCAATTCCGGAGCCCTCTCCTTCAATAAAGAAGAACAAGGCATTTATTCGTCTAGCGGAAGAGAATGAACGGAACAAAAGCGAAGAAGAAATGTACAAGGCGAAAGTAGACCAGCTGGTGGGTGATATTTTAGGATTAAAGAAGTCATTTTCTGAATATGAGAGAATAAATGATATAAGAATGAGTGAGTTGGAAGCATCCTATGGGTCTCAAAGAAAGACCCAGCGAGATGCCTAATCTCACTGCTAGGATTTTTTGTGGCTGGGTTTTTTGTGGGGCTTGTTTTTGTGAATTGTTTTTTGAATATGCAACAATCCAAGCCCATATATAATATTCGTCAATCAAGGGTATTTTGCTAATTGTCAAAATAGTGTTAGGGGGATGTATTAGTGACCAATGCAGGGAAATTAATATGGATTGAAGGGAATGTTTTTTGTGGGTCAATTGATGAGGCTAGCCAATTTTGAAAGATGATTTATAATCCAAAATACTAGCTTGGACAGGGAGGGCTGTGCTTATTAAGGGGTAAGTTTATTATTGTTAAGATTACTGGTTTAATGCATTGTTGGTATTATGAAGGATTAAAATTGACCAATTATTATTTCCATCACCAAGGTTTGACATATACAGCTTGGAAGAATCTTAGTACAACCTGAATAGCCAATTATTCTAGGAGAGGAGTTGGTGGAGAGCAGGAGCAGACTTCAGATGCAATTTGGAAAAGTAAGGCACCGACCATGAGTTCTATCAATTGGTCTTGGGTAAGAATCATACTTGTTACATGTCTATCATTTTCATCCTATGTCTGCAAATATCCAATAAACTTGATGGTTCCATTTTTTTTAATCCATTTCTTATGTTGTTTCCAAACCCTTGGTCTTATTTTTAAAAGGATCAAAGTCACAGGCAGAAATTACAAGATAGGGACACACTTTGAGAATATGGTAAACTATTGTTAGCTGTTACATAACAATAGTTTATAGCTGAATAGTTGTCTGGCAGCATTTAGATCAAAGAATACGTACTAGTTGTATGTTATCATTATTTGATAAGAAAGTGAATATACTCATGTTATAATTTCCTTGATCAAGAAAAGTAGTAATTAATTACCAATGCTTTGGGTATGGAATGAAGGTATTTCACTCCTAACATGGTGTCATGAACTATGAGTGCAAAACCAATGGTTGGAAAATTGGTGTTTAAACTGTCGTATAGTTTTCAGTGATCTATTTAGTGTGTTTTTTGTGAGATCCCAGATTTACGTGTATTTTTACACGTTATTTTATGCTCGGTGTTAATTATTTTAATTTATTTAAATAATATTATTAGTCATATTTTATTTATTTAAGATATTTATTTGAGCTATTAATTAGTTGATATCGAGTTACGTTGCTTTTCTTATTTATTTTAATGAGTTAATTATTTTAATGAGTTAATTATTTTAATGAGTGGAATTAAATTCCTTTATTTTATTATGTGAATCTATTTTATCTGCTTTCGTTATATTAATTATTGTTTTATAGTTAATATTGTGCTTGGGTTTAATTTATTTATATTGTTGGGGTTTTAAATATTTTATTTTATTGATATTAAAATTATAGTATTTAAAGCCTGCTTTTCTTTAATTTGTTATGTTTTTCTGGTTGGACCCATTTTTCCCTTCTTTTTCCTTTTTCTCCTTTTTCTTTTCCTTTTCTTTTCTTTCTCCTTTTTCTTTTTCTTTTTCTTCCCCTTTTTCCTCTGCTTTCCCCGCGTGCCCAGCCCCTCCCCTGCCTCCCTCTCCCTTTCGCCGTTCCTCTCCCTTAGCCCCAGGACCGCCGCCGGCCACCCACCGGCGACACCGCCCAGCCCACTACCTTCCCCTCACGCCGGCGAGCTCAACGGCACCGGTGGTGTCCCCTCCGGCCACCCCACCGCCCCTCCACGGCCACAAACCCGAAATGGCCATTTTTGCTTCCCTTGCATTTTCCGGCCACCGTCGGCCACCCATTGGCCTTCGACCACCACCACTAGACTCCCCAACCTCCGGCGAGCATAACCCACCGCCCAAAGCCACCCATCGCCGCCGGTTAGCCCCTTCACCCGAAATGGGCCTTAAACGGGTCGTTCTTCGCCGCGCCGCCGTCCGGCCACCGTAGGTCTCACCTCCGCCACCATTCGACTCCCCTCACCCAGCCGGTCAACCCCCTAGCTCAGTTTCCCCAACCGCGGCCTCACCTTCCCGGTACGACCCCAAACCCGAAAATGGGTTTTCACCCCTTTTGGCCCCGATCCGCCACCTTCCGGTGGTTGTGCCGCCACACCACCACCTCCATGAGATTCCCCACCCTTCAATGAGTACCTCCCTAAATTTTGGTGTCAAACCGAGTGTTTTAGCCTAACGTACATGTGACCGCTACAAACGCTGCAGACTGGCGTTGTTCAAGGAAGTGCGTTTTTACCGCTGTAAGTACTTTCCAAACAAGCTTTAAGATTTAAATATATTTTTGGCATCAACAGTTGTTGTATTTGATTATTGCTGATATGTGATGGTTGATGTTGGTATTTGTTGGTTGATTGGATTATTTAATTGTTGGCTATTTGGTGCATAGTTGTCTGCATTGTGTATTTACGCGCATGCTCATGAAAATATTTGGAAAGTGAATTTTTGCATGATTTCGGATATTTATGTGTTGGAGATGGAAAATGGGATTTAAATTGTGTTTAGCGGATTTTAATGGTTTTGGGCTGAGTCATAACGGGGACGGCGATACGTAACGCCCGTTGTGATCAGCGTGTGAGTGTGTGGATGATGTAATGGGAACGGCGATACGTAACGCCCGGTATGAAATGAGTGTGTGTGGATCGTAATGGGGACGGCGATACGTAACGCCCATTATGGTTTCGGGTGTGTGTGTAAATCATATCGGGGACGGCGATACGTAACGCCCGGTATGATCGGTTTTGAGGATATTAGTTTTATGGAAAAGGATGGATGATTTTATTGGGATTTTATTGTGGACAAAAATGAGATTTTGGCGAGTGATTATTTCATTGATTTTGAGTAAGATGATTTTAAGCCTCATGCATATGGTAATTGTTCATGGTTGTTGTTGTGGCATTAATGTATTTTTGTCTTTTGGTTTGGTTGGGTTGCACTTACCTGCGATGCCATCTTGGCGTCGTAGTTTTGTTTGGATGCAGACTTTGGAGAGGCCGAGCCTGAGGAGACGGCTCCGCTATTGAGGTGATGTTATTAATTGTTATCTCGGGAAATTTATTTTCCCCTTTTTATAATTATGTATTTGTTTAAATTGTATTTTTTTGGATGACTGTATTAAATCTCCAGTTTGAGAGTTTTTATTAAATTGGTTTGTAAAATATTTTTAAAAAATTCTGGTACTTAGTTATTAATTTATTATCCGCTGCGACCTATATTTTTATGTATGTCATGTGTGCACACACGTTTGACACTTGTTGTTGGGATGTGTGACCCGTGTTGTCATCATCCCGACGCCTCGATTCCCGTGTTATTTTAAGGGAAATTTGGGGGCGTCACAGGTGGTATCAGAGTAGTTCGGCTCTGGGTAAATCCGCAAGTTACCTAGGGACAGTACCAGAAAAGTTTGTGGTTTTAAAAATTTATTTGTTTGATGATTGGGTTATTTTATTTTATTATTTTATTATTTTATTTGTTGTCTTAGTTTTTCTACTAATTTAGATGGTAAGATTTTCGATATTTATTTCATTGTGTTGGGCTTTTTATTTTAATGTTTATGTTGTTTATTTATTTTCATAATTAACTTAGCTCTGATTGATTGGTTTGTTAGTTTTGTTTTATTTTATTGTAATATTTGTTTAATATTGTAAATGGGTAGCAGTTAAGATTGTAGTTAGTGATTTTATTTGGTTAAGTTGTCGAGTATGTATTTAATTATTTATTTATTTTATATATATGCCTTTGTTTTTGTTTAAATTAGAATTTGGATATTTCGGATTAAATTATTATTTTAAATCAATCATTTTATTGAATCTGATATTTTAAACAATTATGTTATAGAATTCCTTATTTTAAAGTTTATTTATTTTGTTATAGGTTATTTTATTGTCTTAAGCTTTTATTCAATTATCATCAGTATTGTATTTTAATTTCGGTTCATAGGTTTCCTACGAGATAGTTTTGGATTTGGTTTATTATTTGTTTATTTTAATTATGGCTCTTGTATTTTAAGTATTTCTGAACGTTTGAAATTTACTTAGATAAAGATTTAACAGAATCGCTGCCATGTTTCTTTTTAAGTTTATGCTTTGAGATAAATTTAAATTGATTATCTTTTCACATTTCCGTTGTTTTATTTTAGGGACATGCTTTGAAGTAAGTTTTAAAAATTATTATTTTTCCACATTTTCGTGTGTTTTATTTTAAAAGTTTATCTATTTACTTTAACGAGTGGGTTTGTTTTGGCGACTTGTTTGTATTTATTTATTAATTAATTTATCGATTTAATTATTTTATTGTGGTTCGTTTCTTTTAGCAGGTTTTAAATTTTAGATATTTCTACAATAATCTTTTTAAGAGTTGAGTTTTGTAGAGAATTTTTTTTTTTTTTAATTTTATTTGTGATTTTGTTTATTGTTCTTACTTTAATTTATCTTCCTTCCTTTATTTAATAAAAGTTTTTGGTGAATTTGTGTTTATTAAAGGAGGTGGGCTTGTTTTCTTGAATGAGTGGTTTTTACTTATTTGTTTATTAAATCTTTTCCCCCTTTTGTGTTTTTATATAATAATTATGTGAATTACTTGAATTTTTGTTTAGTATCTGGGTATACTATTATTTATAATTGCGAGATGGATTGGTTTGATAGTTTGTTGGTATTTATGCAATTGCATTTCCTTATCGATATTGTATATGCTGTTTTTGTGTATTTATTACCTGGGTCTCACTGAGTGTTTGAGTGTCTAAGTTCTAATTTTATTTCTGGGAGATTATTGGAATTGTATTTAGATAGACTGTTCATGTGAGTGTAAAATTCTTAGCCATTGGTATAGTGTTATAGAAATTGTTTTAGTAATGCTTATGATGGTGGGCGATCAATTATTTTCTTGGTGAAATTTTGATGTTATTTGTGGATAATTAGAGACTGATGTATAATAAATGTGCATGTAAATTTTGGAGAGTATTTGTTTTTGGCTAGTGTGTAACTTGGGAAAAATTTATTTGTTAAGTGATAAGGTTGAGTTGATGCGATGGAAATAAATTTAAGAGATATAAATTTTAAGCTTTTGGGCGAATTGTTAGGAGTGGATAATTTAATAATAATATTTCGGAGAATTTAATGGTTAGTAGCATTTGTCGAGGTATCTTAAAGAATTTAGTTTTGGCTTGAAGTCATAGAAGAGTTTAAATAATTGAGGTTATTCCATGTCATAGGTAATGAAGGTTCGATTGAGAGAATACGGATTTAAATAATTAATCTATGATGAGAGTGAGGGGTTATAATGATGGACAAGTATATTAGCGGTTTGGGAGTTAGAAATTTTTTTTAGGCTTTAATATTGGGTGGCATAACTTGAATTGTGAGATGACAAAGCATTAGGATTTGTAAAGGTGGCAAATGATTTCTTGTAATAGGTGTTGAACTAGTTTTTGCTCAACGGTGATATTTTATGAGGACTTAAATTTTTATGAATTTAGCGAGTTATCAAAGTGCGCGCGGAAGCGTGATGAATTGCAATATAGTTGGAGGTTCAATTCTTGTGTAAATTTTGAGGAATAAGTGGTGATTTGAAATTTGGGATGATACTTGTAAGTGAGGATTTATCTTTTAGTTGGGTAAATTATGTTTATTGGCGATTAAGTTAGAAAGTTAAACTTGGGAGTTATTTTAGGGTAACACAAATTGTTGTAAGGAGTTAGTGAATATTAAATTTTTGGGAGATTGTACTGAGGTTCTTGTACATGTGGGGTTCAGATTGATTGGTTACCTCAGGAGTTTTAGAGATGAAATATTATTTGGAGACTATACGTTTATGATGAAATAAAATCCATTTTTGTTTGAGGAAAATAGATGATTGTACTAATGCTTGGAGTGAGTATTCAGTGATGTAGTAGGTGAGTTATTGGAGTTTTATTAGTTGCAGCCGAGCGAATTTCGAGGACGAAATTATTTTTAAGGGGGGGAGGATGTGAGATCCCAGATTTACGTGTATTTTTACACGTTATTTTATGCTCGGTGTTAATTATTTTAATTTATTTAAATAATATTATTAGTCATATTTTATTTATTTAAGATATTTATTTGAGCTATTAATTAGTTGATATCGAGTTACGTTGCTTTTCTTATTTATTTTAATGAGTTAATTATTTTAATGAGTGGAATTAAATTCCTTTATTTTATTATGTGAATCTATTTTATCTGCTTTCGTTATATTAATTATTGTTTTATAGTTAATATTGTGCTTGGGTTTAATTTATTTATATTGTTGGGGTTTTAAATATTTTATTTTATTGATATTAAAATTATAGTATTTAAAGCCTGCTTTTATTTAATTTGTTATGTTTTTCTGGTTGGACCCCTTTTTCCCTTCTTTTTCCTTTTTCTCCTTTTTCTTTTCCTTTTCTTTTCTTTCTCCTTTTTCTTTTTCTTTTTCTTCCCCTTTTTCCTCTGCTTTCCCCGCGTGCCCAGCCCCTCCCCTGCCTCCCTCTCCCTTTCGCCGTTCCTCTCCCTTAGCCCCAGGACCGCCGCCGGCCACCCACCGGCGACACCGCCCAGCCCACTACCTTCCCCTCACGCCGGCGAGCTCAACGGCACCGGTGGTGTCCCCTCCGGCCACCCCACCGCCCCTCCACGGCCACAAACCCGAAATGGCCATTTTTGCTTCCCTTGCATTTTCCGGCCACCGTCGGCCACCCATTGGCCTCCGACCACCACCACTAGACTCCCCAACCTCCGGCGAGCATAACCCACCGCCCAAAGCCACCCATCGCCGCCGGTTAGCCCCTTCACCCGAAATGGGCCTTAAACGGGTCGTTCTTCGCCGCGCCGCCGTCCGGCCACCGTAGGTCTCACCTCCGCCACCATTCGACTCCCCTCACCCAGCCGGTCAACCCCCTAGCTCAGTTTCCCCAACCGCGGCCTCACCTTCCCGGTACGACCCCAAACCCGAAAATGGGTTTTCACCCCTTTTGGCCCCGATCCGCCACCTTCCGGTGGTTGTGCCGCCACACCACCACCTCCATGAGATTCCTCACCCTTCAATGAGTACCTCCCTAAATTTTGGTGTCAAACCGAGTGTTTTAGCCTAACGTACATGTGACCGCTACAAACGCTGCAGACTGGCGTTGTTCAAGGAAGTGCGTTTTTACCGCTGTAAGTACTTTCCAAACAAGCTTTAAGATTTAAATATATTTTTGGCATCAACAGTTGTTGTATTTGATTATTGCTGATATGTGATGGTTGATGTTGGTATTTGTTGGTTGATTGGATTATTTAATTGTTGGCTATTTGGTGCATAGTTGTCTGCATTGTGTATTTACGCGCATGCTCATGAAAATATTTGGAAAGTGGATTTTTGCATGATTTCGGATATTTATGTGTTGGAGATGGAAAATGGGATTTAAATTGTGTTTAGCGGATTTTAATGGTTTTGGGCTGAGTCATAACGGGGACGGCGATACGTAACGCCCGTTGTGATCAGCGTGTGAGTGTGTGGATGACGTAATGGGGACGGCGATACGTAACGCCCGGTATGAAATGAGTGTGTGTGGATCGTAATGGGGACGGCGATACGTAACGCCCATTATGGTTTCGGGTGTGTGTGTAAATCATATCGGGGACGGCGATACGTAACGCCCGGTATGATCGGTTTTGAGGATATTAGTTTTATGGAAAAGGATGGATGATTTTATTGGGATTTTATTGTGGACAAAAATGAGACTTTGGCGAGTGATTATTTCATTGATTTTGAGGAAGATGATTTTAAGCCTCATGCATATGGTAATTGTTCATGGTTGTTGTTGTGGCATTAATGTATTTTTGTCTTTTGGTTTGGTTGGGTTGCACTTACCTGCGATGCCATCTTGGCGTCGTAGTTTTGTTTGGATGCAGACTTTGGAGAGGCCGAGCCTGAGGAGACGGCTCCGCTATTGAGGTGATGTTATTAATTGTTATCTCGGGAAATACATATTTAATCTATTTACTATAACCTTCAAAACCAACTTATAGAGCACATTACATTAGTTGAACAGTTGAAATCAAGAACAAACTCACACGTTTTCTTCTTTGGAATCAATCATATAAAAGTGTGGTTTAGTTGTGAAGCTAATTTACCTGAATTCAAAAAATCTAACACAGTTTTTGTCACCGGAGTTACCCACAGTATGCCAATAGGATTGATAGAAGCAGGCTGACATGTCATCTGGTCTAGGAGCCTTTGTTGGGTGCATTTGATTGAGAGCAATTTTTATCTCCTCAGCTACAAAGGGTCTTGTAAGATCAAAGTTCATTTCTAAAGTAACTTTCCTATCCACAAGTCTAAAAACAGTCTCCTAATCTCCCTGCACATATGAATTAAAAAGTTTTTTGAAAAAAATCAACAATCAGCCAATCTCGTTGCACACCTTGAAGCCAATGTCCACCCCCATCTTTTAGACCATTGATAAAATTTCTCTTCTACCTATAAGAAGCCCTTAAGTGGAAAAAAAGAGTATTTTGATCTCCCTCCTTCAGCCATTGCAATCGAGACCTTTGACGCCACATTACCACGTCTCTTTCCAGCCACAATTGGACTTCCTTTCTTGCTTTTTTAATACCATCAGGGTTGGGGTAATAAGATTCCAACAACTGATTTCTTTCAAGCTGTATCCTTGCTTCATTTAATCTTTTCCTAACATGTCCGAAAGAAACCTTGTTCCACATGGATAACTCTTCCCCACACCCTTTAATTACTTGCATGATCCCTTCCATACCATTACTGCCAACACTATTTCTCTAGACTTGTTCAATGATCTTCTCACATTTTTCCTTTCCAACCCCCATCGCTTCAAAACGAAAAAGCTTTTGTCTATGTTGAGGATCCCTAGAAAAATATGATTCAAATACAATTGGAAAATGATCAGAATGAGCAGCACACTCATGCATAACAGCAACTTGAGGAAACAATTGAGACAACAAGTTATTCCCCAAAAATCTATCAAGGCGTTTAGAAGCACTAGCATCACCCTCCCTCCCATTCTACCATGTGAACCTAGGTCCCACAAAACCCAAGTCCCTCAAACTACAATCACAAAGAGCATCACGAAAAGCCCACACTAAGCTACAAGTCTAGGTCTCCCCCCATGCTACAAATGAAAGTGCAGAACTTCATTGAAATCATCCCCTAGCAACCACAGGATTGTCTCAATAGAGTTGAGGGTTTTAATGAGATTCCATGTATTGACTCTATTTGAGACCTCAAGATTGCCATAGACACCCGTGAACGTCCATTCAGGGACATTTCTCATTTGGATATGAACATCTATATGATTCATTGAGAAAGACTTAATAATAACATTCAAATCAAAGGTCCACATCAAACACAATCCTCCACTACGCCCAATTGCATCAATCGAAAAATAATTAGAAATCCAAATTTAACCTTACGAAAATCCATACCTCACACCTGTAATTTCGTCTCTTGCAGGAACAGCAAGTCGAGACCTTCTTTCATGACAAGATCACAAAGAGCTCAAATTCCCTGTGGGTTTCCAAGCCCACGGGAATTCCAATATAAGTGCTTCATGTTTTTTGGCAAGGCTAAATTAAGCCACTGTCGATTCAACAACTAGTACATCAAGGAGACCACAAATTGTATCATCAGTCAAAATACTCTTTCCTTTCTTCGCCGGAACTTCCTTGAGCTTGGTGGTGGACCGCTGTTTGGATTGTAAGGCATGGGTTTAGGACACTGGAGAGCTCCCTCGTCGATCCCCATCACCTTTTCTAATCCATAAAGTCCTAGCCTTTCCTTTCACTAAAGCCTCCTTACTTGAATTCGGGTTGTGGGTTTGTGGGCCTATATGAGATAAGCCCAATTGAGATTCTGCTAGCATAGAGCCCAAATTAGCTTCATTCACTTTCGGGCCCATCTATAACTCGCGCCCCTTTCCTTCCTTCTTGTTCAATGCTCCTTCTACAGAATCTTGAAGGTCTTGTAGAGAATCATGTTCCTCTCCATTTACGTTTCCTATCGCCATTAAATTTGAATTAACAATATTATCCACGTCCATTAATTGTTGCGAAGAATGCGCACGCAGTTTCGTCTCTACCCCTTCCACCAAAGATGGTGCAATATCAGCAATAATACCCTCCTCCATTGATTGCGCTGGACCGTTTGGAATTCGAGTTGGACTGTTGCTATGGCCCTCACCTGCCGAATTTGTCACCGTTGATGGTACCCAACGGCCACTCCAATCAATTGCGGGAAGAACACGACCATCCCGTAGCCAATGACCATAGGGAAGATTGCCCACAATCACATTCATCGAACCCACTTGTTCACAGTCCTTCAACATATGTCCAATACGTCCACAAAAGAAACAAAATTTTGGAAGATGCTCGTACACGAATACCACCCAACAGGGTCCATTCATGCCCAAACACAAAAGCTTTCCTCGTAACAGAGGTTTAGACACATCAAGGCGAACTCAAACTCGCATGAACTTGCCTCAATCACATTTTCCCTCTGTCAAATCAACTTTTAGAACCTCCCCCAATGATTCACCAATCATGCGCCCAATTTTCTCACTGCGACCCATTAGAGGGAGATCATAAATTCGTATCTAGAAAAAAGCTTCAGTTAACTTGATTTGATGTGTTTGGAGTAACCCCTCAAAATGCTTAAGCAGAATCAATTGCATGTCAAAGGATTAAGGTCCATCTCATATTATCCTCTCCATATCTTTACTATCTTCATATTCGACAATGAGGAATTTTGATATCAGGGCTGCAAATGATCTGATCAAAAACGAGTTTGAACCGAATCGAGTTAAGCTAGACTCAAATAACTCGAGTTCAAGTTCGAGTCGAGCTAAGAATTTGCCGATTCGAGTCGAATTTGGGCTAATCAAAAACGAGCTCGAACCAAATCAAATTCTTTATATATCTTTGTTTTTACTTTTTAACGATCTGCACAAACCGAGCTGAATTGAGTTGAGTAATTACTCGAGTTTCTTACTCTTTATAAATATTTGACTCAATAATTTTTTTGTGAACTTAATACATTATTATTGTAAAGAAATAAAATAAGTTACTTATACATAAAGTAACAAAATATATTACTTATACAAAGTATTAAAAATAATATATATAACACATAAAATATATATAATAAAATAATATATGTAAGAGTATATATATGTATATAGAAATATTACAAGTATTGTTACGAGCCCAAAATGAGTCGATATGATTTTATATGAATTTTGTTCACGAACACAATCCGAATTGAGTCGAGATTATACGAGTTTAGCTCGTTTCATATTCGAACTAATATTAGTGATCACGAACAACTCATTTATTAAATAAATTGAGTTCGAATCGAGTTTATACGAATCAAGCTCAAATTGTTCACGAACAGCTATATTCGTTTGCAGCCCTAGTCCTGACAAGATGCCAAATCTTTCTTAATACTTGTTTGAAAGCCTCTCTATTATAGTGCTTGGTAGTATAAAGTTGCACTATCAAACACTTCTCACCACGCACTAGATTCTCCTGAATTGCCTCTTCTTCCACCGAGATGATTTCTTGTTAATGCTCCATGAGATATAATTTTCCATACAATGATTCTAGAGATTCCGCCATAGTTACCAAAGAAAGCAAACCCGCAATGGGCAGGAGAGCAACCTCTACTTGCAAGAGACGAGAGGGTAGAGGGAAAGTATTGGAAAGTTCTGGTTTTCATTATTCAATCCTAGGTAAAAAATAAAAAAATAAACCAAAACTTCATGGTTTAGCTTAAACTAATCAAAACTTATGCATGCTTAATGTCAACACAACTTAGAATTAAAACATACTATAGCATGCTTCTAACTCCATCATTAGAACTTCAAGATTCAATCTAAGACATTTATGCAACAAATAAAATCATAACAAGGCATGTCGTGGCTAAAATTTCATCCAAAATAATATATGAAATCAATGATCTCCACTTGACCCTATTTTGAACTAAGCATGGTAATTCTACAATTAAAACAACCAAACCTCATTCTTATGTCGTAAATTGAAATTTAACATATCATTCCAATACTTGGCAAGAGTTTAAGCAAGAATACTTACAAAAGTCGTGGCCTTTAAAGCTCTCAACACAAGAACACTCAAGAACTTTATACAACTCACTCAATTTCACTCTTTTGCATGCTAGGAGAAAAGCTCTCAAGAACTCAAAAAAGGGTTTGAGAATCAGTGCAAGGAAGTGAGGGGTGAAGGGTGAAGGGAGTTATTTATAGTGTTCAAATGTAGGGTGACAAGTGAGAAGCACAGCAATGGAAGGGTTTGTGAGTGGTGGAAGTGGGCGATGATGGCTGTGATGCAGGTGTTGCAGGGAGGCTAAGGGTGCAGGGCTGCCATTGGCCCATGGTGCAGAAGGAAGAGAAGAATTGAAAATAAGGCATGAAGTGATGCCATGATGCCTCCGTATAAAGTTGTGAAAATCTAGCCAAATCGAATAGCTACGGATCTAGTTTAGCCCTTATGAATGTTTAGTACGGTCCGACTTCAGGAAAATAAAAAATAAAAAATCCGATCCATCAACCCCCCAACTAGACCAAACCAATTTATACCGCTAATTCAAAGAAAACTCTTACCTGGATAACTGCTAGTTTTACCAATTTATACTTTCTTGAAAAATGCAATTTTAGATCATCTCAAACTAACCATGGATAACATCTATTACTTTTTCAATTTTTCATAAAAAGGTTAAATTTATCTCAAACTATTTAATACATTTCAATCTAAAAGTAAAACTTAGTTTAATAAGACTCACAAAATACTACTATCACAATTCAATTCAACTTCAATATCCAAAAATAGCTGTCTGGATATAAGAAATAATTAGTTTCATCTCATATAATCTCATTATTATAACTATTCAAAATTTTCAGAAAATATAATAAATAATTTAAAATTTTCAAATATTAAAACAATAATATTATAATAAGAGTTTATTTAACTTTCAAGTTTTACCTCAATTCATCTCATCCCAATTTATTATCCAAATTATACCCTTCATTGGGCTCTTGACAGGTTTAGCACAATGAAGGATGAAACCTTCACTGCTCGACACAGCATATAATCCAACACTATTTTATGATCTCCCGACGATAAATCACATTAGATACTTTTTTTTTTTTACTTATTTAAAGTTATACAAAATTATACATCAATTTAAATTAAAGTTGAGCTAAACGATGTATTTGTTTTGACATAATAAAAAAAAAAATTGTTTTCCACATATTTCAGTGTTCTGTCATGGGCAGAACTACTAGTCAACCAAAAACTAGCTTGCGGTCAGCCTCGAAAAATCTGGATCAAAACAACGGCTTAACCTTCTACATAGTACATATGCTTTCATTCGTTCATAACCCTAGCCCCAACAATCCCATACAAACTGAACCCCCAAGAGTTGCCATCGGCACCCCACTACACAATGCCCACCCCCCCACAACACCCAATGAGCCACTGGATGGAATCTTGAACAAAAATGGAGAGAAGCCTATAGTATGATGACATGTTCTCTTTGATCATTTGCAGAGAGACTGCCACCAATCTTTACCCCGGAAGCTGAGTTCTTCATATTTTAGTTCTCTGCAATATGAAGAAATCAACTCTCCAGCAGTAATGTTCAACATGTGAAAGAAAATCAATTAAGAACAAGGTAAATAGAGGAATAAATAAGGGTTCGAAACTTTTTTTTTTTTTATGTCGAGGAACCTATCCAAGGCAGGACCCATTGGACTCACCCCTGCAAAGTAAACCCCGGCCCCATGCACCGCACCCTCAGAAGTTTCCCTACACGAAATTGGTTAAATCGCTAGCTTTTCACTGAAGGGTGTGGCCCTAAAGAATTGTTTGCACCCATGAGGTATTGAACCTTGAACCTTGAAGAAAGTGATACCCCAAGACCAAGGACTTTACCACTTGGGCCAGCCCCTTTTAAGGGTACAAATCTCTCTATCGAACATTTGATCTTATTGTTCATAGTAGAGGC